>OX104064.1:115270114-115449415 GCA_944474145.2 Dicrocoelium dendriticum
TGTGATGGAAGTAACCACAGTGGACTAAGTAAGGCGGTTGCTGGGAAGAACGTTTGCACTGGTGTGAAACATGGCTTAAACGTGTTGTTGGTCCTATAGTAACATTAGAATCTTCAGCCCTCAGATTATCGGGATATTATGCCCATTATGTTTGGAATCGAACAATAGACCGTACTAAAAGTATTGCCCACTGTCACCTGCCGCCCGGAGCGGACCGGCCCTTGCCCCCCTATGCTACGCCTCTGAAGTGTCAATAGCATCAGATGGAAAGGTCAAGAGTTCGAAGTGACGAAGCGAATGCACGAAAGTATGCGTCACTGATTTTGTGGACGCATACAATGAAGGGGAAGCTTAACTCGCTCTGTACTCGGTTCGTTCCCCTTAAGTATCCAAAAATCGGACCTGTCAAACCGCATTGGTTTGATAGGGAATACAGACAGTTAGCGCGACGGCGTCGTAAACTTTGGGATAGATACATCAGCTCGGGTTGTGATGAAGATTACACGGTGTACAAGAAACAGCGTAACTTATGTAACGCCGCAAAGATCAGGAAACGCCGGCAGTTCGAAGAGGAGCTAGCATCCTCGGCCGCAACTGCACCCAAGCGAATATTTGCCTACTTGAAACGTCAACTGAAACCTGGGGACGACCTACCGGTCTTAGAGAGCTTAGACGGGAAGACACTCATTTCAAGCGCGGAGCACGCGGACGCCCTGGCTACGCACTTCCTCACTGTATTTTCCAGTAAACCGGCGGCTGTTCCAGTACCGACACAGGTTGCGCAAGTCTTGCTCGACAGCCTACAATGTGATGCAGTCGAAGTGTACCAGCTACTCGTCAACCTCGATGGTGCAAAGCCCCCCGGACCAGACGGACTTCACCCACTAATACTCAAGTCCCTATGGATTATCATCTCACCAGCTGTGACAAACCTTTCAATAGATCGCTCTCTGAAGGATTCGTTCCGAACGACTGGAAATGCTCGATAGTTAAACCGCTTCCCAAGGGTGGTGATCCGAGTAAAATAGAGAACTATAGACCGATCTGTTTGACTTCGGTATTATCCAAAGTTCTCGAGAAGGTTGTGAAAAAGTGTCTGCTGTCGTTCTTCGAATCGATGGACATATTGACGCCAGCGCAACACGGCTTTATGAAAGGGCGATCCTGCATCACCAACTTGATGTACGCAAACCACCAGTGGGTTCGAGCTCTCAATGAACAGAAGGATGTTGACGTGGTCTACATCGACTTTAGTAAGGCGTTTGACAGAGTGAACCACGAGGTACTCCTTCGTAAACTGAGGACATACGGAATCGGTGGCACGTTACTTCAGTGGATACAAGAGTTTATTGTGGGACGAAGGTTTAGAGTACAGGTCAATGACTATCTGACAGAATGGTTCCCATCGACCAGTGGCGTGCCTCAAGGAACTGTACTTGGGCCAGTATTATTTCTCAATCATATCAACCATCTTCCGCAGCAGCTCCAGTCACCATGTGTCCTGTTTGCAGATGATTTGAAAATCTGGAGGATCATTGAAAACCAGGAGGACTGCGCTCGCCTCCAGCATGACTTAGAGCAACTGTCAACATGGTCCATTGAAATGCAACTCCCTCTTAACGCAAGCAAGTCGGAGTTCATCAGTATCACCAGACGTCCAGCCACTCGATCATACACCTTGGACGGCCAGTTGCTCCATCCCAACACATCTGTCAGCGACTTAGGAGTTCTCTCATCATATGATTTAAGATCACTAGAAAATACAGAGAAGTTGCACCGTGCGGAACTTCGTATGCTCTGGGCATTAAGACGCAGTTTCTCCACATGGTCCGAAGAAACCGTCCCTCGTCTATTCACCTCGCTCATTAGACCAATCCTTGAATACGGTGCCCCAGCTTACCATCCGATAACCCAATGGGAAACTGAAAAGCTGGAGAAAATACAGCATATCGCAACTAGAATGATACCAAGTCTACGAAAGCTTCCATATGAAAAACGTTGTGAAAAGCTCGGACTCTACACACTATCCTATCGCCGAGTAAGAATTGATCTTATTATGACCCATCGAGTACTACACTTGAATCACTTCCCCATACTACGGCCAATATTTCACCTGCGAGAACCCTGTAACACCCGAGGACATCGTTACAAACTCAGGGTCCCCAGCATGAACAAAGTATCACATCAGCTTTGTATCGAACGAAGAATCGTAAACTTATGGAATACACTACCAGAAGGATTAATAGAGGCCGATTCTGTGAAGTGTTTTAAAACCCGTATCGACGATTATTTTGGAAACCTGTGCTTTTGTGAAACGATGCACATACAGTGCCGAAAGAAGACATTGTATGTCCAGAAATAATGACGCTAGTACAAATTTCTAACCGAACACGGATAAACGATTAACAGACCAGACACAACTGCTGATAATTCACAAGTAAATTTTGATTTTTCGTAATTCGATAGAGTTGTACAGAAACCTTTCTACTTGCTCTTAAATACAGTCTCAGTCTCAGTCTCAGAATGGGAAAAGATGTCCAACCATTGATATTGTCGGTCACGAGAACACCATTCGGGGAGATGAGAAGCATCAATCCAGCTTAGTCTTTCGATAAGTTTCTTCGTGGTATTTTATGCCAATGCAACTAACCGACCACATGGTTCTATCCAACTACTTGTAATATTGCCAAGTAATGCACATCGTAGTAGCCAGCTACCTGGCTTATGGAGCACAAGCCACAGCCATTGAAGGCAATCGTCCTGCGTAAAGAACTATAACGAGCCAGTGCAAACACTGTTCCGGAACAGCAAACGAAGAGATTCAATGCTACTTAATCGTTTCTTTTACGGGCAATCATGCAGAGACGTAGCAGATGGGCGAGGGAGGGGCTGTCCGCCCCCGGCGACATTTGACAGAGGGCGGTAATTTTGTACCGTTGATTGTTCAATACCAGATATAAAGGGCAAGATTTCCACATAAGCTGTGAGTTGAATATTAATGTTCCTCTGTATAACAAACAAAACCTTTGCACTATGTGTCACACCTGTGCAAACTTTCTTCCCAGCGATCCCCTTAGTTGTCCCATTCACCACAGTTACCTCAGTGTCCCAGGTAATCATCCATTTCATCGAAAATAGTGTGCACTTTGACATGAGCGGATTGTATGGCCTTCGAATTTACAACTGCCAAGAGGGGGGGGGGCAAATTTTACCACCTCGCTGGGGGTGAAAGTAGTTGCTCCGCCACTGAAATCATGGTCAAGCACCTCAATCCCTAAATATTCTCCACACCGTGTTTCGCGGTCACGACAGGTGACGGAAGATTTAAAAATACATAACAGCCTGTACCATGCGTGCAGTAACTCTTTCGATGATTTGGCGATCGAAGGAGATGCAGGTTCAAGTGGTTGTTTGGGGATGGTGAGCACTGGTGGCGAGTTTGCCCAGTCTTGCAACAACGCTTTGTAGGTTGAAGGAGCAAACCTTACGTCGAAGCGTGTAGCGCTACGCGTCAACTCCCATAATTGCACTTGCATGGCAGCTGCCCTCCAACTCAAAGACGGCTGTGTTGTCTGCAGAGTTTGGGTTTGGTAGTAAGGCGTCCAGCCGAACATCGATCAGAGATGAAGTTGATGGAGACAGAAGGGAAGCATGCATGGTTGCTTCGATTACCAAGTTGAATAGAAATGGAGAAGCACAGCACCTCTGACGCGCCCTACGTACCGGGACGAACCGTGCATCTTTAGGTGGCTAAGGGAGTCGTAGTATGGGGATTTTTGTGTATAGTGAGATATCCCCAACATGCTACTAAACGATGAATGCAATGATAAACAGACGCAATCAGTAAGCTCTAAAGTAACTTTCAAGCCACGGAAGAACACCAGGATAGGTTGTTTATAATCATCGTGGTGTAACCGATACCATTTTGACACCGTTAGTACATAAATCGTGGATAGTAATGGGTTTCCGCACTGGAAACGTGTAAGTGCCATCGGATATGCCTTAGGTGTGACCTATCGGAATAAAAGCGACAAATACCGAGTTCATTTGCAGCTCCACGACAAGAGTTTACTAAGTAATGGGACACGTGAGCACTTTTTGTTAAGCGGAGTACGATCTGCATGCAGATCAGAGACCACGCGTCCAATGATAAAATGTACCTAATCTACCCAAACATTTCGAGATCCGCCCCCAGCTCCAACAAGTGGTCCATTGTAATTTGTATACAGTCTACGGTGACAGTGTCCGACTCTAAACCCCAATGTGGCTGGCTATCTGTTCTGATAGAGTGGTGCTGTCTCCTTGACAAAATTAGGGACAAAATCGTAGAATTATTTCCACTTTACATCCTTTTTACTCTATGTATTACTGTTACTAAAACTCATGTGATTAGCCGTAGTGGTCCTACTGATGCAACACCTAAAAATCATCCAACTTGCATTTCCCGTGCGTTCAGATGGAAGTGCTTTCCCCATGCCACATCATGTTCAGTTTTGCCTGCGAGAATTTGCGCAAAAAACCCGGCTACACCTGTTCTGTGACTAAACTTATGTTTACATATCGCAAAAGTAAACAAACTGGTTGTGATTTTGCATTGCTCATTGCAATTCCGTCAAAAGTGTACACTTACTTTGAAATATTTCTGCAAGTCATCCACATGCTTGAAAATTGACTTGTCGAAGAAAACGTGTTCGTGTTTCCCCAAGTCAATTATTCCCCACAGTTTGGCAATGTGAAAAATACGGCCACATTTATTAATCAGGGCTCTTCCGTCTACGTCAGATGACTTGGTGCCCGTGATGACGATATTGACCATTCGTTTCAGTCGTTTGTTTCTCACTAAGACGATTTTGCGCTCCGTTGCGTTACTGCTTGCACGAAAATCACCGGCGGTTATTAGCGCCTCATCAACTGTTGCCGTAGAGTACATTTCAAAAAAGATAGAGCGTTTTAGAATAAACTGCTCTAGCTCCAAAATTGTCCATCCGATGGCGGATTGAATAGGCTCTTGAGCATTTGTCGAGATTATCTGCATTAGCTCAGAGAGACTTAAGCCTCTTTGAAAATGAGCACCACCGCATTTTTCGAGCACTTTTCGTATAAACATGGTCGCACGATATTCATCCGCGGACATCGTGATGCTTATACTACTGGAGTCGCAAATACCGGATACTCCCTCAGGATCGGTTGAACAACTGTCGCCAAAAGTTGATATTGTCTGTAGTTCTGTGTTATCAGTTTTATCCGAAGATTTCCGGTCTGGGTAACCTGTTGGATTGAAAGCGGTAGGAGTATTTGGTGCTGAAGTATTTCTCCCTGGATGGCATAAGCTACCGTAATGTTGAATTTGGGCACTAACGGAGTCATCGAGAAAGTGTGCCGAACGTCTGATTTCTGAGCTGTTTCTATTCTGTGTACTTCCCACCGGGGTAAACGGTGATGGAAGAAGTTGCTGCGTTCCTGAGAGTATGAGAGATTTCGGTCGAGGCGAACGTTCTACCCCAGTGTTTCTTAAAGCCGCGGTGGAGGACTGAGTGGCTCCGGAGTAACTAGCTGACAAATTGGTAGTTGACAGACTTGTGTGCAGTGCTGCAAATCGGTCTCTGGGTTTACGCTGGAGCTGGATATTCCGGAGCGGATCCCTCACACTCACCAACTCTCCTTGAACTTCGAACACCTGTGGATGTTTCAGCAAAAAGTTTCGAAATTCTAGCTGTGGTCCAACAACAGCACGGATTTCTGGTGTTGCTTGTGAAAGGTTACCCGCCAAGCTTTTGATTTGAACCCATCGTTCATCCCTCTTGAGCAGTTTTTGTTGAAAAAAGCGCACTGCTTCGGTTTCCATCATTAGCCTATCTAGAGTAGGTATTGGACATGTGTCGCAAACCCGTGTACCAGATGGTTTAATACCTGCTGTGTGCCCAACTCCGGGATGGCAGCAGTGACACAAGGGAGATGCAGATATCTGTGCACTGTCGCAAAAGCAGTGCGCGGTCGCGTGGTGATGATGATGCGCTACGCGGCAAAGGTGATGACAACTCAAATCTATCAGGGGACAGTGAACACATGTGGTATTAGGGACAGAGGCAAGAGGATTGGCTGCTACCTGGTTGCAGCACACTGTTTTCTGTGTGCAAAATCCGCAGCCAATTCGAGTCTGCGTACGTAGATGGGGTGGTTTATATATCCCAGACTGAGTGGACGGAAAAGAGGACGGATTGGATCTCCGGCGCACCAAATGGAATGTGGATGATTTTGCACCATAGTGATCGTGAATTTCCGAATTTGTGCTCACCGCGGGTTTACCATTTAGGCTGGATGTGGCTGAAGGTGTCGAAGCAAGGGAAAGGGAACTGGAGCTGTGAATTTTACTTTTTTCCACGGTTTCGCTGCTTCTTCCTCCCACGCGCAATCGTCCTTTTCCTTGAACTCCTGTAACCTTAGCAATAGGGTTTGGAAGACTACCACTGACGTACTCTTCACCTGCTGAATGGGTGCTTTCATTGCGAATTGATGAACAG
This sequence comes from Dicrocoelium dendriticum, assembly GCA_944474145.2. Lineage (NCBI taxonomy): Eukaryota > Metazoa > Platyhelminthes > Trematoda > Plagiorchiida > Dicrocoeliidae > Dicrocoelium > Dicrocoelium dendriticum. The sequence continues at coordinate 115,276,636 of OX104064.1, forward strand.
GTGTCCGTGTGCATAGCGCAACTCTCCAAGTCTGACATACCTCCACCCGCAGACCAATCCACGCCGGGTAGATCGATGGCCACAGCACTCACTTGACCGTTTGCACAGACATTGAACAACGAAGGGTAGCGTAGCAGAAACTCGCGTAATCCGTCAACGCTCCCGCCGCCGCAAGCTTCTTTCATATCCTGACTGAAAGATTTGTGTGCAAATCGTGCAGCTAATTGTTCCAACGTAACTGGGGCGTCAGAATTCATAAGCACTTCCAGAAAGTACAACATTGCCTTGTGGCTCGGGTCGTTCATCATTTTGTACAGAAACACTTCCCTTCTTTTCAAGTAATCCAAGCATGAAATAGCATCTATGATTTGTTGATGGTGCGCAAGCCCCCAGAACAGAAGTAGATTGGAAACGCGTGAAATAGAAAAGAAAGATTAATGTGTGCAGTTAATTAAATGACCCCGAAAGTTACAGTAAATCACAGTAAATCAATAAAGCTTTTTGACTCACCGATGACAACAATCACACTTCGGCCCATCAGGCATGAGCACATATTTTTACAAACTTTACCAGCGTTCGTTACTGCATGACTACTTCGCGACGAACAGGAACAAAATGATTCATTAGCGCCCCATCACAAGCAACAACATTTTAGTTGGCATCTACAATCTCAGTTAACAACACAGCACCGTTGTGTTCCTAGTGAGCTACGGCATCTTCCTATACGTATTATTATTCGGTCACGATTCATATCACTATGTAAGGTCCATGGTATTGCTCACCAGACTATGCTATCTACATCGTGCTCCTTGAAATCGTTTTGTAGATTACATGACCCTAATTTGATCAGCAGCCCAGTGCTAACTAGCAGGATGTTTTGAGAGTCGATGTATCATCGGATAAAGCTTCAGTCCATTCATGTGCTCATTCGTACTTGACGTGCGCGCGGAGTTTCCGAGCGAACTGTGCTGTCGATACGGATCAATGCTAGAGTGGCAACCTATTGAGTATGTTTCCAGTTCGGTAGATACTTGTGAACCCAATTGTTACCAGCGGTTGGCCGCTTACAGTAGGCATAAAATGTAAAGTTTGACATCTTGAAGTACACAATGCTCAACAATTGTCCCTCGTATGACCAAGTTGGACCATGCATCCGAAGAGAAATGACCGAGGACCAATCAGTGGCAAGTGAACAATCCCAGCAATGAATGATGAGGGTAAGCATAGCTTTATTTCCCGTCGTTCACCAGCCATACTGAATTTACCGGGGTTTATGAAAACGCAAGTACCAAGCGGATCGAAGACGAAAGCGCACAGACAATTAGCAGAAGTTGAAGTAGACATGCTCAATCTTCTGGATAAACTAAGAAAAAGGTAATGCCCATGGTAATGGTATGTCATTGAGTTTGTATATTACATCGGAAAGGAAGTGTCGCCTAGCGACAATCGTTTTAGGAGCACCGAATGATTGCACCCGAGATCGTTACCAAATAGTTTATGGTCACAGCAGAGTACACAGCGGTAGGTACAAACGGTTGAATACTTGGATGACAGCGATGCTACGTCTAGAATATTTGCGAAACAGTGTGCACATGTTTTAGATAACCGCATGTTTGACAATGAGCAGCGGTACTTTGTTGACCTAGAATGGCAGTAGTTATCTCTCCAATGAGGCCGTAAGCGGCGAATATTTGATATTGACACCTGTCAACGCTTAAGGTTGCGCAAATATCTTACATCGGGCAGCAGATGATCGGACTGATCGGCGACACGGTGTGACTGAGTTGAACACCCAACTTGCATTTGCACGCTGTGAGATCTCCCACTTCAGCTACACAAACCAGATTGGGTATATAGGAGGGGACACTTGAGCACACACTGTTAATCATTGTTAATCATTTGTTAATCATTCTACCTGATAACCGTATTGATGTCAATTGCGTCTCTATTCCTATATCGGTTTCGTTTAAATATGGGTGCCCAATATTTAAGGCTGTCATGTCTAAATGTTAAAGAAAACACCAACACCGTATTGGATACTTATTCTCCTGCATGTGTAATTGGCTGTTAACCTGACCTCCAAACCATACCATACACGTTGTTAGGACTATTTCTCATGGGTTTAATTTGTCTCTAACCATTTTGTGGCAGTTCATACTTAAGTCTGGACAAGTGCGTGTGCATATGTTGTATTCGAACTGCCATTGGACACGGATGAAGCCAATCCATGTATATATGTATACAGGAATGCGGCACTGAGGCAAACCGAAAATAACATTACCAGGATGTAAAGAGAGTGAGCTCATGACAAACTAATGTTGATTTCAGGTGTTACGAATCCAAGACAAAGTTGCCCTGGTGCAGGAGGAGGCACTATTGCACGCGGAATACAAGCAAGATGCGTACGCTCTCATTCTATTTACTAATCCAGACCAATAAGGCGGCGTATGTGGTACACTTGCCTGCGTGATGAGTAATCTTGCATTTCAGAAGTAGATATTGTTTGATTTCCTCGGTGTGGCTATGTCTAATGTGAATGTTGACAAGGTATCTACCTGTCGGATACCTCCCCCCTCGATTGCTGGCTCCAGGAGACAGTTGGTCGTTGTTGGAGGGGACGGGGTTCACCTTCATCGTGACGGGGCTAGGCTCAAAGAGTGGTTTTATGCAACCGGTGTGGAACGGGCTAAGGCCCAGCCATCGCCTTGTGTGCGTCTGATGTGCGTGGTTTCCCAATTAGGCCGGAATGCTTCTGTTCTGTTTGTTGAAGAAGTGTGGGCCGGCTCCCATCCACATGCCTCCCGGTTTTATTCCTTCGGGTTTATACCTGGTATGGGGTGTGTGGGTGGAGCTGTGGATGGTGCAGCGCAAGCCACTCATGGTCCTTTTGTAGGTCCAGGCGTCCTGTGGCTGTCCGCTTGGAGGCCACAGTGACAGGCAAATCCGGATACGGATGCCGTCAATCCAGTCCAATCAGTACAATTATACGCTCGATAAATAGGCGCAAAGAACTCACATTGGCGAATCATCCAGCTTGATTATTACTCCCGTCCATCATCCCTCTCTGTAATTGAGTTTCGTTCATATGCTGTACTCGCTGGTTGATAAGGGTAACTTTTGCCTGTTGAAGCACGGCAGTTGTCCATGGTTATAAGGCTAATAAAATGCCAACGGCAGGTAGGCTTATTCCAGGACGAAGGGGTATAGACTACACCTTTCCAAGACAATCGCATCCACAGTACAGCCGAATTGCTATATTAAAAATGCATGTTCCTCCATAAGGCTGATTAACTTCGATCCTAAGGCAATCAAATTGCATCTAATGGTGTGCACACCCACATAAGTGCGTACTCGTCGTTGTAACCAACCCCAAATCAGCCAATAGTATTCGGAGAAATACGCATGCATGTTGAAGCCAAACCCATCTGTGGTGCAGAGCACTCGCGCTTTCGAAGGCGCTAGCAACAACTAGTTACGCTGAAGCTAGGATCACGCAAGCTACGAAATATTCGCGTGGTCAAACTTACATGGGCGGCAGTTGAGGCTACATCGCCCTGCTTCATCCGCTCAGTCCGTAGTCTCCTCGGGCACTAGCATTGGACAATGGAGGATTTGAGAGCTGGCGCTTATTCACGAAATAGTCTAAATCATAAAGGCTGGGACGTGGAAGCAACACGGTCAGCTCGCTTCCTGAGTCGAAAGGAAAACAGACTCGGCACTGAGCATTTCCGAAAACGGGGCCAAAACGGACGTGAGAGTGTGTCCGGAGTAGGCGGTGTGATCAAGCATGTTGTGAATGAAGTCAAAACGGTTACACAAAGAGGGATTTAGAGGGCAAACGAGATGTCCGTTGGAGGCGAGGGAATAGGAAAAATGCAGAAGACCAGACCGAACAATGTTGAGTTGATACTTCAGTGTGCTCCCCGAAAGAGGCCGATTGGTTACCTCACTTTGATCTCGTTTCACACTTTTTAGATTAGACGAAGTCCTCTCTTAAGAGCACGCCGAGACCGTGCCACTGGAGTCAGCTGACCACAGCGCGTGCTGTTAGAGTTTGTAAACCAAAGAGATCTAATGGGTATTAGGTCGTTTCGCATTGCTGTGTTGGATGATGGGATCTACTGGGCTGACCAAGCAGAAATGTTTGAGTCACTACCATACGGCCACTTGACCGCTCATCATATCTCACTGCCATTTAAGAAAACTAAAGGACCTGAAACGATTACTTTGAAAACAACTGTGATAGACATGGATCACATTCGGTGTCTTGTAGTATCGTGCACTAAGGTGAAATCTGGTGGAGCAGGAATCCTCTCTCGCGATTAAAGATGCAGTTCAACTTACCGTTCAATCTCGGAATCAAATTATCGATAACGTAAGGATGTCTACAAGGTGTTCAACCTAACTTTTTGCATGACCCGGTTATGTGTCGCAGTGGTTATATTCGCTCAGGTTGAAGATAATCATATTCCAATCTGTTAGCCCCTGAACGAAACACACAGGTCAAATGTGATCGAGATACACAGAACAACTCCCTGGAGGAATGATATATTCAGCAACTTAAGGCTAGATAAGTCATCTGACATGTGTAATAGTTGTCGCGTGCAGTCGACGCACCAGAATGTCAGTAGGCGCAATGCAAGCCGTGTATCATGGCGTGACGTGGGGGTACAAGTTGGTTGCGCATCTTGTCGCGTGTGAACTGATGCACGCGATCACTATTACAAGTAACGACAGGCGCTCATAACTTTTGCCACTGTCCATTCAGATGAACATGTGGCCACTATCCCTTTTCGACACTGGGCCCCTGAGCAGTGGATCAAATGGATGTCCCCGTTGTTGACAACTGGGTTCGACGTGCGGACAAACTCATTGACTTCCCTTTCATGTTTCTTACCCTCCTATGAACTCGCCGTCACCATGGTCACCCCGATATGCACTGGAACCAATAAAACCGAGAATGCCGGTGAACTTGCAGGAAACGCAGTGAAAGCTCCAAATGAAGATCTATACAAAACGTTCCCATTGTATTCCTGCACACACCCCAAACATTGACAGCCCTGCATGCGTGAGCACGTTGTACATAACAAATATGATTCGTCCCTTTGTCGGAACGGTTTCTCGGTAACACAAGAAATACATATTGTTAGTAATACTCCGCACACGCTCGGTCGTGTCTGCGGATTACAATGTTCTCATGCATGATCCGCTTCAATAACCTCACTCTTGCCAGCACCAATGGCAGCTGCAGTACAGGAAACGATGTCGGACAGCCCGATAACAGATGATTAGATAGGGAATCAAGTGTTGTCGATGTCAGGGTAAGCGAACATATTCATGAGCTACTAAGCTCTGAGTTCCAACCCAGCTCAGGCTATCTCCGCCTGACGAGTCTAAACCAAGACGAAACCGCGGTCGTGGGGTGCCAGTGTTGGGAAGAGCAACACCCAAATATATCCATTAAGCGAACATATGTTTTCGATAATTCATCTTCAGGCTTATACAATTATATGCAAAGTCAAAATCAAAATGTAGACAGACATTATAAGTCGTCACTAGTGGAGCGAGTTAATTGGATGCTGACAGCGCTGTCTGTTAAGCCATGACAATCGACCGCGTGTGTTGTCGAAGTCCCGGAAACACGGACCATGCAGGAACAACTAACGCAAGCAACAGTTATGGCGGTGTTAGTATACTTAGCGCGCCTGGCACTAAGTGGTTTGGTTTTTCGGACCAAATATCTTTGTGGGAGAAGCTGACGGTAAGAAAGACTGATAAAGTTACTGACGTTTGATGAGGAGCTATTTCGTGAAGAGCAGTGATTATATATTACCTAGGGTTAAACACACTAGATGGTTGTGATATTTACCATAACCGCTTTAACGAGTACGGCGTAATTGATGCGTACCGACTAGCATGGCGATCGCTCTTGCGTAGGAGTTGCACCAGTTCGTAGTGTGTAAATCGACAGTTAAACAATATCCCACCTCCTGCAATTGTGTATGGTCTATGTTGTTCAGGCAAGTCACACCAAGACAAGAACTTATCCATAACGCGTTTAGGGCCGCAGATGTTCGGAAGAGGTGAACTTCCTTACACAAACATACCTCTGCTGGTACTGATAGTAACCACCCGAAAGCGAAAGCGAGGAATTTGGCTGCAATGAAATTTTGCGAAATCGTTTTCTCGGTTGTTCCAACGATGTCTCGATGAGATGTCGCTTCCAACAGTGTGAAAGTACAGAATCATCACTCTCAATCACAAGGGGGAAGTCGCTCAGATCCGGCCAATTGTCGTCCGATTACACTCCTTCCGACGCTCTCCAGATGCATGGAGGTCATTATTTGGAAAAATGAAACGTCGTAGCACCGGAGCAAAATGGAATCTGCTAGAAGGGGTCTTCCACTACAAACCTGCTAATTGCTCGCGCAAATTGTACCGAAACCGTTGACAGCGGTGTGGGAGTTGAAGTAGTCTATTTGGACTTTTCAAAAGCGTTCGACCGTCTGAACCATCGCATCCTCTCACGCAAACTTCATGGCTACGGAATTGGTGATCCGGTGCTTGGTTGGATAGTTAACTTTTTCTTCAGTAACATCTGAATGTGACATTTCGCAGCGTCATCTCTGACCCCATCAAAGTACAGTGCGGAGCGCCCCAGGGTTCAATACTTGGTCCGCGCTTATTTCTGATTTACCTAAATGAGCTCACTAGAGTGCCCACTTCAAAGTGCTTAATCTTCGCTTAGGAACACAAAATAGGAGGCCATCCGAACAACGAGTGACCACGTAGCACTGCAGAATGATTGCGATGGGGCTTAGGAGTGGGTGACTGAGAACCTACTTCGTTTCAACTCCACTAAATTTAGTATATCGCATATCCATTATCAATGCACTTACGAGTGCAGGATGGGGATCCGTTTGTACGGTTTGTTTCTGGTAATTGCGACCTAGGAATGTTGGTACAGTACGAGCTTGGCTGTTCACGTCATGCCGAGCAAGCACCGAGAAAAGCTAACCAATATATTGGCCTATTGCATATGACATTCAGGTGCTTGGATCCTTCCACATTCTCATATGATCAACGCCTACATTAAGCCCCATTCGCCAGCCTTGGCAAAACCACGTTCTCACCGCACTTGAAATGCTACAACGTAGGTTGACCAAGAACGTAAAGGTTATGGTTTATCTCTCTTGTCAATCGAGGATGAAAACACTTGGGATCTACGGTGAACAGTCTCGACACATGCGTGGCGATGTTTTAATGAAATAGCAGATTTAGAGGAATCGCACCATGCTTGTCACCATACTCCGAAATCGAGTCACGATACCACTCCGAGACATCACCATCTAAAGATCGTCACACAGTATCGCCGATCGGAATGCCACTGTGTGTTCCAACGTTGGAATGTCCTCCCCACTTAAGTTGCTTCTTTCCCCACACTGATGATAATCAAAAGATGTCTCGTTGACAAACTCAAATGTACATCAAGCCACATGGCCTTTTCTAACTGGGCATCAACGTACCATAAGGAACTTATGTGCTCAGCTTGACTTTCTGATAAGTTCACCAAAACTTGTATTTTTAATTATGCTTTTGATTTCAAAAGTTTTCAAAACAAACGGTTGGTATAGTTTATGGACAACGTTTCACTCCTTACTGAAAAGCTTCATTAGGTCAAGTGAATCAGTCGATGGCATAACATAACAAACTGGGAGGATAATCGTGACGAGTAGGTCACAAGTGATCCGCTTTACAATGCCACATACGTTAGTCCCTGTCATGATGTTAACGCGACTTTATTTGCGACCTATCCACCCTTTCAGACTAGGGAAGATGTTAAGCGTTACCTTTTACCCATAACAAACCATTATTACCGAAAAGCTTAAGAAACGTGTTTTAACTACGGCCCAAGCAACCGTTTCCAGGGTTTTGAAACCGAAGCTACGCAACGAACGCTGGTGCCATCCTGCTTTTACCCTAGCCCTGAACGTGCTCCGGTGAGAACTGTTCGCCTTAAACACGACAAGCGACTGGTATACGTCGACGTTTCGTCTGTCTTCACCTGTGTGTGTGCAGCCTAATCCTTCTTGAAATGAGTTGCAACATTGTAATTCCAAGAACGAAAACCACAATGGGAGTTGGAGATTTTCGGAGCTACTCTATCCCAACACTGCCCTCCAGGACCGACCAGTTTTGTCCTGATTTGGACTTGTCAGTTAGAGATGGCCTGAGTTCAGAGGGGAACCCGACACAATGGTTGACGACTTTTGTCGTGGTCAGTAAGCCAAAGCTCCACGAGCAGCGTTTGACAAAGCGGTTAGAAGTTCATTGTTAGTTCATGGAGTACACACCGTATGTCTGGATAGAGACACGCAATCTCCACTGAGGCCAAAGACTGCTTTGAAGAAAACCGATGGCATTTCTATCACTGGGACGATATAAGAAAATACTGAGGGCTTCTTTCACATTGTTTAGTCCAAGGGTTGGAACAAATGGCTCCAAGACGTCAGTAAATGTGAAAAATTACGTGAGTTTAGAATGTCTGTCAAGAAATATAGTGCACTGTGCAAAACATCATGCTTATACTGCGGATACCTCAGCATTGGGAAACAGTATTCGGAAATAGCATCGACACCACATAGGAGCAAACTGACTATTTAACTCATCTTACGGCTGCATGTGAAAGCGATTTGCTTCAGTTTGAACATGGTGGAACACCATGAACTTTTGTCTTCCATGGTGATATGCTTATACTCATCTACCAGACCAAAGCCAAGGCTGAGCAACTATAATTGGCAAGTGAAGGAAAAAGGACCTATGGATGTCTTTATGTGAATATGAGGAACTCCTCCCTCAGCACCTCCCCCAAGCATATTAAACTACATCCATTAGGCAGCACAAGGAATTTATAATGCTGATGTGATCATACCACATAGGTTTACAATCAAATAACGCCCACAAGTACATGCACACACGCAAATCCCACATGCTGCAGTTGATTCACTCCACTCCTATGTTGAATGACATCAACTGTGAAACACGACTGTGTACCTGTTGATCTGTTTTTATGCGGGAACAGGATCTCGCACTGTCGAGAAATAAAGTAATTTTTATCGAATTAAATAAATTTACTTTAAGTAAATAAATCTACTTTTTCCATCCACGAAGCGTGAATTTTCTGGTGGGGCACACAGCTAAAGTAACAAACGTGGAATACGTTATACACAGCAGCTGTGGAGCAGCAATAGATAGAATGTTTACATTGCAGCACCACCTTACTGGTGGACATTACTAGTCGGTTTATGGATGGTAGCGTTCATGCGTAAGCAGAAGTCAAGTTATATATGGAAGTGCTGACGAACCGTTGGTCACCGTGCGAACATAAATTGCCGCTGTAGAATCTTTTTGACTCTTCTGATGTATAGGTAGAAATTCGTCACATTTAGACTCACTCAGACAGCCGTCACGCACCCGGAAAAGCAATGTACGCGCGTTGCAAACTTTCAGGAATCGTCAGCAGTGCGCATTTCATCGGACCCTGGTATGGCTCGAACCCGCAACTCGACTGTTGCGAGTCTGTGATTGAGACCAGTGAGCTACGGGGGACGGTAATGACCATCGTGAATTAGTTACTAGACGTGATATAGCGCTGCTCACTATCCACTGACGTGCATGTTACTACCGTTACTGCTATTCTACATTTAATTTTAATTTTTTTCTATAAATGTGAAGGTCATACCGGACGTTTCGGGAAGAATTTTCGAACAAATTTCTCCACTCCAACTTAGATTTTGATCCTTACTTAGGACATTCACACTCATATCCACAACAAACGTGGCCGTAGCGAATGGATACCTTCAACCGATTTGGCTGTCAAATGGACTACATGTTTGCTCAATTGTTAAAGTGGTGATTTTTAAGGAATGCATCATATACCGTCCTTTTATCAGGCCGGGTAAAGCTTCATGCCGTAGTGGCTTTTCCATTTGTGATATAGTATATTGATCTGTCGAATCACCCAAAGAGGAAACTTAATCTTTAACTCCACTACCGTGTTCATCAGAATCTTATAACGTTAAGTGACAAGACCCGTCTCGCCAGCACCTATATACTAACCCACTTATGTGAACACGCGAGTCGCTTGATATACTTCAGGTTAAATTGTATGCGAATCAGTGCAATGGGTGATCTCAGTGAGGCATGAGGCCTCTCAGACTACTAAGTCTGAGGATATGTAAACTTACTTATAACAATTCAGTACACATTCTACAATTCTTGGAAGATACTTGGAACCGATCGAGTAGTCATGAGTTCAGAGAGGTTTGAAAACAATCGGTTTGGTATAGTAATTTGGTAACGTTTCGCCTCTAACATAGAGGCTTCATCAGACCAGGTGAATCAGTGTGCAATTGGTGTGGGATTTTATAGCGAACAGGGGCGATAACCGCTTTACCCGAGTCTTGAGCCATGTTCGCTATAAAATCCCACACCAATTGCACACTGATTCACCTGGTCTGATGAAGCCTCTATGTTAGAGGCGAAACGTTACCAAATTACTATACCAAACCGATTGTTTTCAAACCTCTCTGAACACATTCTACAATGTTTCTATGAATAAGGGGCACTTGAATTCACTAGACGCTTAAATTGACGATTTACACTTATGTTGATTTCACTTCAGCCATCCTACGGGACTTGTAAAGCAATCGCTTTTTACCTAATATATCCTTGTTCATTGTTATGCGAATGTCAATAGTACAAGCACAGACAAGTACCAGGACACTCCTCGACCGCTTTTTAGTGAGAAGAGTTGCGAAATGTAACTAAAGTATGCAACGGATGGATCGATGTTTCAGAAGTGGAATTCGAAATGCGGTGTGGGTTTCACTTATCGGAGTCTGTGTTAATGCTACTGTAGCTAGAAGACTTACGAACACCGCGCGAGAGCAGAAGTCACAAGAGGTCTCAGCATCTTTTGAGGCAAATCAAAGAAAATTCAGACATGTGCCAAACTATGGCGAGCGATTTTCGCCTTTAAACAGAAGTTCGACGATTTTGAAGTGGACCAGGACCGAGGTATGATGAATTGGACAGCAGACGGGATTCACTCTGAATTACAAATACTAAATAACGGCGCGCTTCGTGCTGCATTCGGAACAACTCGACGAATTTCGCTACTTCCACTACTCACCTTTATGAATTATAACTCGCGAGAAATAGACCATGTTGCTAAGCATGCTTTTTCATTCGGATTCTGCTAATTGTGTTCTCTAGCGTGAATCCATTGCACACCGCGCGAATTGTTATTTTAATCAATCTGAAGAGCATAAGCACTGGGTGGTTGATACTCGAGTTTCTGTTCCTTTGGAGCCGCTAGGCAATTCAGCTCAAGTAATGCCGAACAGTTTCAGTTGGAGATTGCTTGCTCGGTTGCACTGAAAATGAAAGATCATACGTGCCTGGAGCGTATCGGAAGTCGAGCGTATTCGGCTTGGCTCGCACCCAACATTTCACTCCATGACCAGTTTCGACGTTACTTGGAGTCTACAGGTAGAGATGGCCTGGGCTGGGAGTGAAGCTCGGGGTCTGATGGTTTGCGGCGGACGCATTAATCACTAGACCACTGAAATCCGTGAGCTACGCTTAACATACGGTTAGAACTTCAAGGTTGAGCTTTGTATTGTCTACCTTGTGTTTGAAGTACGACAAGCAATCTCCATAGTAAACTCGACTTGCTTCGAAGAAGACATCTGTCATTCCTCCCACTAGAACTGTACCTAGAATGAAGGGAACGCGATGGTGTTCGTTAACAACTGCGCTTCATAACTTGTTTTGCCCTCGTTTGGACTCAGCAGAAGTTTTACGTCGCAATCCAAACACCTAGCTGGAGCTCCAAAGCTCCAGACGTATTGAATTCCGAGACGTATTGCCAAGCCCTGCTCACGGATCTCAGTCGTCAATTAGTATGTCACAAAATCCACTCCCATTCGCAATTTTCTCTATCTGATGAATTAAAACGAGGACAAAACCAATCGTGGGGTGCACGGTGAAGAAGGAGAAACGCCAGGTACCCACCAGTTTGGGCACGGTCCTAATGAGCCCAAGCGTCGAGGTGCACTGCAAATTAAACGGAGTTCCCAATGGAGAGATTGCGCGTCGCACTCCAAAGTTAATACAGGTAATTCAAAGCCCAAGCACTTCTACTCATACAACAAAGTTGCGGATTGTGGGGTGGTGTGTAATCCATAATACATATTTCATACTTTATTACTCACCAACTGCCATTTACTCATCCTGTCAGGATAGTGTAGAGAGAAAAACTAGCACAGTTTCAGAAGATCTCATACAATCACTTCAGTGACCGAAAATAACAGATACCTTTACAACACGTGGAGGTACTTAGCAACCAGTAGTGCATGAGTTAGTATTACACCCAGCTTCCTACGTGTGTCGTCAAATAGCAATGTTTTGCGTTACTGATATAGTTTCTTTTTGGTCTCTCCTCAGTTCAGATTGGTAAAAACCAGTTTAATGTCTGAGATTAGTGTTATCCACTGTGCTGCGCTTCACGGTATTGTGACAAATTAGCCACCGTATGCACTCAAATCACTATGCACAATAGCAAGAGGGACGATTGCAGTGATTAGTTGTCTGATGCAAAGCAATGATGCAACTGAAAATGTGTCACTGTACTCCGTCAAACAGGACGGGTAACTCACTCTAATGCATCTGTACGAACCGCAACGCAAGGTGGCTGATCCATTACGCTTAAGCATGGAGTGACAGGCGACTGAACATAGGCCAGTCTGTACACTTTCGCTTTCATGCTCGTAATAATTCAACTTAGATTGCTTGCTGACATTTGCTTGCTACACCTTAAAATGTAAAGATTAAGTGCTAGCTTCCTCACAAGAAATAGCCAGTTACTAGCTTCGCAGTAAAGCTAGAGAGTCAAGTGCTTGGCTAAGTTAATGAGTCGAGCTGACAAAATGTGTCATGATGGCGCACAGAAACTTCCTCGAGCTTTACATATTTCTTTCATCGATAAGCACCATATCGCATGTAACATACAACCCTCTCCCTAAGTAGCTGCTGATAAACTCCATCTCCAGCTTTTATCACAACGATACTTCCAGACTGCTTGATTGCGATTGCTTAACATTCACTTAAGCAGCATAACCCTTGAAGTGCTAGTTTTTGTAAGACATTCACGACTGTTAACTTCCTGAAACATAGTACCATATTTTTTCACTACAAAACTCTACCTTACGACTTCATCAAAATGGTCTAGTGTCAATGCAAACAATGCTTTCGGCCATGTGACTTTGCGGCATTTGGTCTGATCGGTCGAATTTCGATTGCAGTATGATGCTCGCTTCAGAAAACAATTGTTGCTCGAAAAGTGCAAAACTACGTTTCAGCTAATCAATAGAAAGTGTTTCATCAGAAGAGGACCCACAGACTGAGAAAAAAGCACTCAAGACTTCTGCCCTTCGCTCCTCTTCAAAATCCTTACAGATCATGTAAATGATAGTAACGGTTCAGTTCCGCTACCACCGACTCAGCGGACATCCCCCGTGAGGCCCGCAGTGTTTACTCGTGTTTGGGTGGCAAAAGACAAGTGTAATTCCAAACACATGCTCTTTTGTGGTAGATTCTGGTCATGCATAGTGCTCTGGAGATACTCCATGTACAGACTCTTTAGATGTCGCAGTGCCCTGCACAAAAAATAGGCAATGGGTGTGTCGTCTAGGGGACGACAACCATGTTTCGCCACAGCTTAGAAATAATGGTCTGTTTGCACCACAGGAACACCATAGGATATTAAAGTAAGAAGGCAATTAATTCGTAAAAGTGATGCTAAGGATAGTCCCTGAAGAATCTCCAAAACCAAGAGCAGATTAACTTTCGGGAGAGTAGAGAGGGCGAAAGAGCGAATATCAAACGTGCAAATGTTAGGCGTTACTACATGGTAAAAATGCGTTCGCCGGCCAGCCGCATACATTTTGCACTTGCCACGGATGTTGTCCTCAGTGAACTGTAACTAATTAAACGACTAGCTATCTGAACTGCATGTCAAGCTGCAGTCATTTCTCTTTCGTCAATGGTCACTGTATGCTAGAAACCCAAGGGCTTCGTCGCACATCATGCAAGTTTCGCAGTTATTTCACAACATATTTTGGCGCTCAACCAAAACAGGCTCCGGAATAGTTACTTGAGTAACATGTGTCCAAAAGTCATTAGTTTAAAAACTTTGTGTACAGTCGGTGGCAGTTGAAGAACTAGTTAATTCGTAAATCCAATCATTGGACAGTTCTTATTGTTTCGGTATGTGAGTAGGCAGGAAGCGTATTATTATTTGGTTTGATGTATAAAATGGTTCGCCCTCAAGTCAAATGGAAATAAGCTTTATCTGCACATATGGGTGCATCTTCAACTTCTGTCTATGTCCCAACGAGAGCAACTTACCATCCTTTTCATCATCATATTCATCATCATTAATCTCGATCACTGAAACCTGCTTGATCTACCGATGTTTCAGGCATGCAGCATAGCAAACGTTATGATTTATAATCTATCCGCTTCGTGGGTGCCGGTGATCAATCAAATAGCTATGAGCTTTGTCCCTCTCAATCAGCACATGAATTCTGTGCTTGAAGAATTGAAGCTGGTGCATGAAAATGCTGTATTACTTACTAAGCCCACAACAACAAGCACAAACGGGATTCCTAGATGTAATGATCCAAAAAGGCGCACAAAATCATATCTCAGCAAAGCTTGTACGGTGATTCAAGATCAAGCTGTTTGTGTCCTGACGAGGTGACAGAATACTTAAACCTAAGTACGGCGCTTCAAGGGTACGTTTATCTCACTGCAGTGATGAAAGATTGTGCACGGGCACTTTCGGGAATCCCAGCCTGAATTTGACGTCACTGAGCTGTCAGCTCAGTCTTAGCTCCTTTTGATGCTGTCGATTTGCTGTAATCCGTTACACGTATGACGAGACTATCGATTACATCGTTGCACAAATCTGGTGCACAGGTAGCCAAGCTGGCTTACTAGTGGAAGTACTGAAGACGCTACTTCAGCAATGTACACACAAAGTTCAATTTCCTCTTGCCGGTCAGGTATACGGACAAAAAGTGGGGCTGGCAATGGGGTCAATATTGGGTCTATTGCTCGCTAATTTGTTTACGGATAAACTAGAGATGCGTGCACTGAGTGAAATGATTGAGCGAATGCCACAATATAAACTCTATGCCGGTGATGTGATGTGCATAGCTGACGGCTCCGTAGACCAGATTGAACCAATACGGAAATTGAATCGGGCCCACAGGAACCTTCAATTTTGCATGTAATCAGAGTCAAATGTAGATTTAGCTTTCCTGGATGTTCTAATCTCACATCAGCCAGATGACTCGCTGCTGCCCAGAAGTCACAGGAAAGCGGAAAGGACGGGTCAATATACGCACTTTGATAGCTCTGTTCCAGTTCGACAGAAACCAAACCTAGCCCGGAGTCTTGTCTGAAGAGCGATGAAAAAATACCCCGAAGACACAATTGGAGCAGAACGCGCCATAGTAAGAAAAGTCTTCTCTACTGACGGCTAATTCGAGATGTTGGTTGACAGCAATATGCAAACCGGCTGTGGAGTAACCAACGCATCCACAGTAGGAATGCAACCCGTCCAGTTCCGAACAGTTTGAAACACGATTAACTTCGGTCGTTATTAGTACCTAGGTCACCAGTCACGCATTAGATTCACTTTCACGCCAGTCACACCTCCAGGGGAAAGATAAACCATCTTTGTATGCCACCTCTTTTTGGGTGTATCAATTTACCTGTTCCCGTGGGAGAAGTTACCTAGGTCGCACCATGAGACGTTCGTTAGAACGCTTTAGCGAGCATCATGCAGCTTTGCTAAGCCGAGGACTGAACAAAACGTGCGTCACTGCAACAGTCGTGTACCTAATCCAGACGAATCATCCCGTCGTTGTCACAAAAGCCTTTCGCCCGATGTACCGTGTGAGGGGTGTCCGTTACAAGCTTAGTAGATGCCAAATTCTTGCATTCGAGGAGGCGACCGCGATTCGTCTCAACAACCCCAGCTGTGTGTGTATAAACAATTTATCAAGGCTTTGGCTTTACCGTGGCTAGCCGTCACCCAAGTTACTTCTGTACGGACAACTGACGCCCATTATTGTCATTTTGACACCTTTATGCCGATTCAGGTATTAGCAACATAGCGCTTGTTTCTAATATTTTCTAGCTATATGTGTGTTGCATTTAGGTGGACCGAAAATCAGCCTATTTGCTGAACCGTGTTTTCAATCCCCGCTTATTTCCTTGTGCTTAAGTTGCTGCAATAAGTCGGATGAAACCAACCCTGCATCTTCAAAGGTCATTATAATCCGCCTAAGGTTAATGTAAACACAGGGGTTGAACTTCCGTCATTCACTTTGCATCTGAAGCTTGTGTGGCTACACGCATAGTTAGATAAATAAGTGTTTATCGTTTATTGTTCATAGGAGATAATAGAAATGGGTGCACGTACTAGCTTTCGCCTTCTTAGCATAATTTTCGAATTCGTTTTTGTTACACTATTTCGCACACCACATCCGTATTTATTCGTACACATTTGCCACTTGGTTGGTAGGTAAGTTGTTGCGCTAACGCCTAATACTAGCTATTTCATCCTTTCAAGTCTTGTTGTGTCGCAATAGGTCGTCAAAAATAAACAAATAAATATACAGACAGGCGCCTGGTGAAGTGGAGAATACCTTTGTGCTGCCACTGCAAACGGGAAAACGAAACAAGCAATATGGCACCCACTATCTTGGTATTAACTTGCTTATTTGTGTTGGGAAGTTATAGGCTGCATTTCGTTCAACCACCTGGTCACTCACATTATTGGACAAAGCACGGTTGAGGATCAGTGCTGCTTTCGTTCGAGCTCCAGTACAATCGACACGGAGTTTGAGGCTTGTCAGCTGCAGGAGAAGTGTCGTTCACAAAGCAAACCCTTGTACACGCTGTTCACTAACTTCATCAAATCTGCTGACCCGGTGAAGCGCGAGGCCCTCTGGCTGGATTTGTATAGATCTGGGTTTCTAGGCAAATATGTCCGTCAAAATCGCTTGTATAGTGGTGTGTGGGCGAGGGTGCAACTGTGTGGACAAGCAGTTGACGACGTTGATATTGTCTCCGAGGTAAGGCATAGTAATGACTTAGCCCCCACTCTGTTTAATATTTATCCTTCTGCTATGAGGTTCTGTGCTTTCAATGCATGTGAATACAATGTCCGCCTCGACTTCCGTACCGAAAGTGTGTTGCCCAACATCCATCATTTCGAAGCGAGAAGCTGAGTACGTGAAACTACCATCCGGATGCTGTTGTTGGTACATACGGAGGATGAGTTGTGACGCATGGCGACGTCTTCCGCTTCAACTGCAGTAAACTTCACATTCACCAACAACACAGGTGTCCCCGTGATTTCCAAATTCACAAAGAATGGAGTCTGTTGGCGGCCCACAAATCAAAATTGCTGATTAACTGCTGGATACGTCATCAACATTTTGCTATCTCGGGGGCGCGCTGTTAAGAGACTTGAAAATGAACTGTATGCTTCTGCGCATCTGCAAGTCCAAGGTCTGCGTAATTTTTAGTAAGCTGGTATATCGGGTCTGTAAGAATCGTCAGCTGACGTTTTGGATCAAGCTGATTGTATACAGGTCAATCATACTCTCGGCTCTGCTCTACGACAGCGAAACATGGACGCTACACGGACAACCTAATCGATATCTGGAGTGATTCCATCGTCAATGTTTGCATCGGATAACACGCATCCGTTGGGATGACAGAGTTCATTTAGAAGTGTTCCGGCAGAACGCCATGTACGTAATGGAATGCATGCTGTTGCTACAACACTCGGACACCTACGCCATATAAATACGAGGAGGATACTGATGTCACTGTTGTATCGCGAATGAATGCAAGGAAGATAAATCTAAACAAACCAGAAGCTTGCTATAATGACATTATCAAGGTTTGTATCGAACTAAAGTTAGCTTCAAGCATAAGAAAGCAATGACAATGGATCGCCGCAAATACTTTGAGCATAGCAAGAATACAGTTGCGTCTGTTACACCAGGAAGAAAAACGCCGGTTGCGCAAGCGTCAGGCGCCCACGGGGTCTGGTGCTTCGCGGCCACCCACCTGGTGCAATAGCAGATGCGATCGTGTGCACTTCAGCTGAACCGTTCTGGCTAGTCATCAAAGTAACCACGAGGAACCATTATCGAAGAGCTGACGATTAAGTTGAATGGGTTAGTGTCGGTACGCTGCCTCTCGGTTCGCTCGCTAACCCAGGCAAATAATGGGAAATATGTGATAATCGTGCTTCATCATCGCTACCGTTTGAATTGCCGTGTGCCTCAGAGTGTTTTCTGAGTATTACCTTTGGTTTGGCTGCGCTTGGTAGGAAAGGCGACAAAGTGTCTCCTGTCGAAAACCGTCACCTCGATAACTAGCTCCAGAAGACTGTCAGCGGCATCCGTTCTCACAGTTGCTCATGCCTTCGGCTGCGAAAAGTCATAGTTAATTCCACTTCTCTGAAACATGATAGTGTGACACTAGGCCTGTGTTTAAAAGTCGGTTACCGCCGAACAATGTCCTTTATTCTCAAATGCTTTGCTGGAGATCTTATGGCTAGTCTTTGTTAATTCTGCAAGTCGGAATATTGACGGGAAAATTGTGTACATCCAGTTAGTTGAATGAAAATCTTCAGCTTTGACAGCAGTTAATACACCACTTGAGCTTCTACTGTAAGACGGTTTACCCTTTGGGTTGCGCTTGTCAGCTGTAAGACTGTAGATAGTGATGAATGGAATTGTGAGAACTACTCAATGTGCGATTCTATCCAGCTGATTTACTCATGTGTGCATCTATGAAATCATCGCGTGATGAGCACTGACAAACATTGATTTAACGATTCTTGAAATGTAATGTGATCCTTGACCAAAGTAAGTGTGCGTTCGGTATTAGATTCGGATTCAAGCTAAGCGCTAAGTGAAATGCTTTGTTTCCGAAGATAGTTTCACTTATCAATCCAAACCAATTGTGGTTAGTAAGATTGTTGTATCGCCAATACCCTTTGGTCCAAAAACGATCTTTCTGGTGAGCCAAGCAGGCACCTGAAATGTTGCAACACTGCTTTCCCTCTGCTCTCTGCCACGCCAACCCAGGTAGGGACAAAACAAAAGCGAAGTAGATTAGGCACAGAACACGGTTCATTCTATAGGTCACCTTCTATCATTTCCGGTTGTACGTTCTGAGCTGACTCACACCACTTGTCTGGACAGGTTCCAAATCTGCTTGCGGTCCGCACTGGCCAGCTGTATTCGTGCTTATGCCTGTCGCACAGCAAACTGTGTCATGCTGACGGGCCGGTTTCATCAGCTTCCCGCGTGACTATGCGTTGCTACTACCGACCGGGCAGCAACCCGCATCATGCTGACGGCCTGATTTCATCATCTTCCGGTTTGACCATGGCAACGAGTCTGTCAGCCGCTCACGTGGGCTGGCTAATCTCGCTCTGCTAGAGTGCACCATCGTAGTCAGCCGTTTCGCCTTCGTGACATGAAGCTAAGCAAACCTACTGATGTATTGCTTCAGTTGTTTTCCCGACTTCACTCAAAGTCAATACGATGTTGTGCTCACAAGCACTGAATTGGATAAAGAGCAGCCTCCAGTTATGTACACAAGCACATATGTTAAATTTTGGGTTATATCCAGAGCAGAGATTTGCAACACAGTCGAAAGACTCTAAGTATTCGGTAACGTGCTGTGCTAGCATCTATTTCCCTTCGTTCAAAGCCTCAACACCACCATCAATCGAAAGGAATCTAACTACACGTAATCCAACTAAATGGTTTGGCGCATATACCTCAAAGACTTAACCAATGAATGACGTTCTGAAGACCAAACTGTGCCACTAAGTCACAAGTGAATCGTCCATCGTTACATGTGCGATCTAAAATACCACATGATTCCAATGTGTCTCTTGTGCAATCTCTATACGTTCCACGCCTCCCACACAATCGTGCAAATAAACGGGGTTGTGCATCAATTCTAGACGATCTTCGGAACGACCACCACGATGAATTTTTTTGTATGAATCACCGTGTTGTCATATGTGAGTGTACTGGGGGTCCAACATAAACAGTGCAACATTGTGGGTTGAGTAGAGTTGTGCGAATTTCATGCACCAAGTGAAGTCGCATAAGTTGGGGTGAATTACCTGTCATCGTCAACTGAATCGTGGGAAGAAACAAAATTGATTTAGGTGACATTTCCTCTCTCGTACGATTACAGTAAGTGAGCTTTGTTCATGCTGGTCTTGATGTCCACAAGCTCCAGTGCCGAGTTGATCAGACTATCTCTGATAAGGATTTAGCTAGGAAGGACTACTACTGACCTTGGCTAATGATAATATCGCCTAATACAATGATCAGACACGGAAACTAGCACGTAAAACTAAATTGTAAACATTGATTTCGTGTCATCCACAACCTGGTTGGTCGCCTGAGCAATGAGAGGAATTTCGTGCCACATTTAGGCAATGCAGGTCGTGTTTTCAGTGATAAACATATGCAGTGCTATGCAAGACGTGTCCAGTTAATTCAGGTCAAAGACAGACGCCATCTGATGATGCGTTCTATCATCACGGTATTATTTTGTGCTCTTTCCATGACATTACCAATGCAAAAACAGGATGAGTACCATAAAAGTTAATAATAACTTCAATACACTGGTGGTACATTGTTCTAATGTCAGCTGGGTGGTTTGGGTTTACGCGTTCCAGTAAATAGTTCGGCGGCAGTGTTCCAGGAGGAGATGAGCTTTCGCTTGTCAAGTATTCTCCCTATAAAAAGCCACAAATGTCCGTTTGACAACACTGTGACGTAGAGGTGTGACTAACCACCAATTAAAGTCACCTCCCTTGCTAATCTGTACAATTGTTTCAACTCCACGGACGTCAAACATCTATTAACCACTGACGACACGTTCAAACACAAGCAAAGTTGCAGCAAAACATTTACAAATCCAAGCAACCCATCTGCACGCACTTACACGCACACATGCACTCATATATCAACATAAATGATAATCCTATTATACTACTGTACATTCCTTGATCAATTGTTTTACTCTTACCGCGATCATGCCTATGCAAGTGTAACTCGCTTAGTCGATAATAACAAATTATTTATTTATTTAATTATAGGCTGCAAGAAAACGGGTAGAAAATGCCATGAAATAATTCATTAGTGATAGTTTTGGCTCAATAGAGCGATTCGGCTGTCGGATGCTTCGAGTGACTTAACACGGGTTGAACACAGGTAGGTGACGGCGACGATCAGTGGCATGTTTAATGCCATTTCGTGGAAACGCGTGAGTAATCCCTTGAAGTTAATTTCGTTGACTTGCATATGCCACTGTATATGTGCAATTCAAATTCGTTCATGGTATGGACTGCATGTATGTCGTGTAAAGGAAACGGCATTTTCGGTGCCGAATCTCGAATGCGTACGTTTATCCAACCAATGTGCTACCTTCCGGTACATGTCCCACCTCAACATTGCCCCGGTGGCGTTCCCCAAGAGCAGTACAAAGAAGTGAATAAGCAAAGTTCCACGTGGACGAGTAGTGAACACTTCGTTTGGTGGCTGTTCATCTTATTTTCATTGGATCACTTATGTTATTCCCTTGTATCACGAAGTGATCAGGAGCAAAAGTGAAATATCTTGGTAAGAGGGCATTTGTCACGTATGCCTTACTATTAAACCATATTCATAAGATACAAACCAACGATATAACACCAAACAAATGGAAACAGATACTTAACTGCATTATGTTACTTTTTCCGAACCAAACCGATTCAAGTGTGTTTATGACATACTTGAATAGATTCGGACCGCCCAGAGTCGCTCTTAAATAAATAAATAAGTAGACTTTTCATTCTCGACAATGTGAGGCGCACTTTTACAACGTGATCGTGTTAACATACCGAAGGTCAAAAATATACAAAAGTACATGTTTTATATAACAGTGAATGTGTGTATGGTATATATATATATATATATATATATATATATATATATATCGTTCCGTCAGTAGCTGTATCGCTTGTGCTTTTAAGTGTGTTGCCGTCTTTTTGACTGTTTGATATCGTCAGAAGTTTGAAAATAAACGAATGATGTCCGCGGGTTGAATAGCATTATCCGGATATCCACGGGGCAGTGACTAGTTTGTCGCGAGTCATCCGCCACGTCACAGTGCCGTTAAACGGACATATGTGGCTTTTTATCGGGAGAACGCTTGCAATTAACATAGTGGGCTAGTTAAGTTAATCGTGGAGAGTTAAGTGGGGGAAACTTTACTATAATTTCGGTAGTAGACACATTCAATAATGGAGGCAGACAGTAAACCTTGTTTACTCAACTGGCTTAACTGTTTGACCGAGATATGATTCATTAATCATTTTAACATTTACTGAAAACTGTGCATTTTGATCAAGCCGTAATAGAGCATCTGATGTCCATACCTACCTGTGATTCGTTTAGGATCATCAACATCGCAGTCTGATATAGGTTCGGTTTCGGACATATTCTTTTGTGCTGAACACTGTGGAACCTGTTTTCCAAATGATAATTCAACGCTTCTCTGCTTGCCGAAATACGAAATTGCCGAGCGAAAGTGTGTACAGTCCGTCAGAATTACCCAGCTAAAGCGCTCAGTGTGACTCTGAGCTGCGAAATCGCATCAGACATCTTGCAACCTAAACCTGACGAGACAGTGCGCACGAAGAGCGCCTGTTCGCGGGAGGAATCTATGGCACACGAAAATAAGGTAACAGGGTCGTTCGATAATGCATGGCCAATCAGGAACTCGCACAAATGCACACTGTATCTTCATTGGCTGACTAATGCAGCGGGGGTTACGTCTACACGCATTTCCATTAATCGTGCCTTACACCGCGTCAGATTAGTAATTCGGGTGGTCAGTTTACTGATGTCAGGACAATGTCGGGATATCCTTCGGGCGCATGAGAGAGACATTCAGCTGAGAATGAATAAGGCAATCTTGTTCATAAAACATTGTCATCAGTCCCCTGTCTGAAACTACAAATCGGGTATTGTGTTCGAATTTCCCCCATAATTGTTGTTTGATTGCTAATTTGGCTCTGAAGCGACGATTACTGCGTTAAGCGATGTGGACCCCTAAAAGATTATTCTGTTTATGGAATAAATGAACAATGAATTTATACAGATAGGAAGCAATAATTTGCATGTCGCGTTGGGTGGCTTTGCATAGTAATCGAAAAATAAAATAATACTGGGTTATTTACGTTTAAAAGAAGGACTTATCGTTTGCTTCGCTGCGTTTCTATGCTGTGGATGCGCTTACTATAAGTTAACTAGATTAATGTATTGCAAATAATCCGCGATATAATAATAGTGGATTATCTCAACGGTTCACAGTGATATGGAGTTTATAATATATGCTTTGCAAGGGGTAGCGAAACAAACTTAAATAAATAAACTGTTTATTCTCGACTAAGCGAGGCACGCCTGCACAGATATGGCCATGTCAAGAGTACAAAATGTGATCAGCTAATGTTAATGGAACCATGGGATAGTCACATTTTTGTTAATATAGCAATGTATGTAAGTGTGCATGTAGGCGTATTTAGCTGTATGTATGGGATTTGTAAATGTTTTCCTGCCTTTTTTGATCGTGCTTGAAAGTGTCGGCAGTGCACAATGAATGCTTGATGACTGTGGACTTGAAGCAGTTGTCCGGATAAGCAATGGGTAACTTTAGTTTCTGGCGAGTCACAACCGCCACGTCACAGTGTTGTCATACGGACATTTGTGGCTTTTTATAGCGAGAACGCTTGCCAGGCGAAAATCCACCACCTCCTGGAACACTGCCGCCGAACTATTTGCTGGAACGGGTTGAACCCGAACGGCACAGCTGGCACCACGAGGATGTTGCTCAGCTAGCCATCTGACTCTAAGGTATGTTTTGTTTAGTTAGCCACGGGAGCTTGGTGCCTAATTGTTAACTAAAGTGGAACAAACAACTGTAAGGTACAGTTAACGGGGATATTCTTTCGTCCGTACTTGTAATTTTGTCTTTTGTGATGTTATATGTTTCTTTCATGTGTTCACAACTGGTCTTCCAAGTTTTCCTTGTCAGCTACCAAACATATACGTTGCCACATGAAGGTTTAGTCGTGTGCAACTCAACAAACTAATCAAAGGAAGGCTCGCTTAATGACAACCACTTCTTAGATTGTGACCTATCGGTCTATTTTATTCAGTGTACTTGAATGCAGAGCTAGAAAGAACTCCGTCTGACGGCTTATTCCAGTGAGATGGACATATGATGACCTACTTTCGAGTTTTCTCCAAGGCCCAGTGAAGCCACGTATCGACGGGAGTGTTTCTGGGCGGCATTTGTCATTTCATTAAATGGCAGCATACCACAATACTTATGTGCCTTTGCCGCTGTTGCTGAAAGTGGTAGGCTGTTGCTTTTTCAGTCCTCTCAGTTGAGTCGTAAGCGGTGTTTCAACTCGCTAATAATTCCTGGAACAAAATGACTGCAGTCTTCATCGAAGAAGTACCGGCATTAGCTGAGTAGTTCTTCAAGAGTGTCAAAAAGATGGATAGAGGAAATGGCTTGAACAATCGGTGGAAGGGATCAGGGTGTCACCAACCAGAAATAAACTGCATTTAGGCCCTGCAAGGTGACTGTACTAAGAGATTGTGTTAATGGCGGATCTAAAGCTTGTTAATGGCACCCTGGGGTCGCAACGCCACCGGAAAAATCACGGATGAGTGGGTGCTATTGATAGAGCTGTGAAATAAAATTCCCAGAGCTGGGCAAGCACATGTTGTGATGTCTCATTGATGCGGAGGCTGCATGGTGAAATACCGCAGCCGGAAATAAGTCACCATTAGCGTCGTCGTATAAATACGGTGCGAGCGCATCACAAGTACTAACCTTTGTCGCTCGTTGTAGTTCGAAGTAGTCTAGGGCTTGAAACTGCTGACTTGTAATCGCAGAGCTGCGGGTTCTGGACTAAAAATAGATCAAGGTTAGGTGTACTGCCAGCAATTCCTGAAAGAACGGCGGCAGCCCACGGTCTCTCTGAACTTGCAAAACGTATAGTATCTTTGTCGGAACACTGCGGAAGACGAAATACCATTGCAGTGAAAATTTGGATGATCCAAAGCAACTGACACTCCCAGGGGTGATCTGTCCTTTCATGTTCATCTGTCAGGTTACACTATTTTACTAGATTAACGTGGCAATTTGGAGTTTGATGTGCTGGATGCTCCACATGGAGGTACTATGACCATCATGGAAGTAACCTCCGGAAATTAAATGAAAGGCTTAAAGCCAGTCAGTCTAGTGCATAAGGTTAATTTTTCAGCCGACAATAAACTGACCTTTAGAGGTTTATAGTGCGCTAACTTCGAAAACTGTTACCCCTTGCCAAATATATGTGTGAAGACTGTAAATCAACCAGCAGACGTAAATCGCTGGACTATCTGCCAACTAACCAAAGGTGCTAGTTGTATGACTGATACACACAATTCCAGAGGCAGGGCTATACTTCGTGAGCAAATAAAGTGGGCTTGTCTAAGACATCTATTCAAACCCCAAGCTATTCTTCGATGCTTAGCGTCTACTCTGATGTACATTCATGCCAGCTCAACATAGGAAACGCATCTGGAATAATGGCGTACAACATGCGTTAGGTTTATGTAGATTTATGCACCACGTCCTCACGAAGATGCTGCACTCCAGACTGCGTGGAGGACCGAGGGTTAACAGACATCTGTCGGAAGGACAATGTTGAAACCCATACCAATATGTGTGCTACGTGCCTCATGCTGAGGTTGAAGTTGCATACATTATGTTTCTTCACCACAGTTGGGTTAAACTGACTTACAGTTAAATCAAATCTTTTTAATCTGGATAAAGTTTATTCCACCTTAATTATTTGTTCTGTGCTGTTATTTTGCTACACATTCTATGTCGATGTCGTGTGTTGGCTTTCCCTCAGATTCTGTGTTGGTTGTTAGACATTTCCACACATCTCCGGTGTGGCTAGGCTTGATGTGTGTGTAGACGAAATGCCTACCGGTCTATCACACATGACCCCGAGTGCTGGTTCCAGAAGACCGTGAATCATTGCTGGGGGAAGGAGTGCGCGGTCCTCGTGGCCGTGCTAAGCTCAAAGAGTGGTTCCATGCAGCCAGTGTGGAGCGGACTACGACCTAGCTAACGCTTTGTGTAATTCTGGTACGCGTGATTCCATACATAGATAGACAGGATAGCTAGACAGGAATGCTGCTGCTGTGCATGTTGAAGGTGTGTGGGCTGGCTCCGTTCATGAAAACTGGCTCCCAACCACATTCCTCCCGGCCTTATCCCTTCAGGTTTACATCGGATATGTGTGGATGGAGCTATGGGTGGTGCAGCGCAAGCCACTCATGGTCCCTCTGTAGGCGGAGGTGTCCTGTGACTGTCCTATGTAGGCCGTCGTGACACGCAAATCCGGAACCGGATGCCGCCAACCATGTGTGCTACGTATGAGGTAGATTAACCTCGGCTACATCCGGATTCCCATATGGCATCCCTTGACAAGCGTGTAACTCCTCCGTTCACTGACATATGCAATGCATTCACTACACTTTCAGTGACGCTAACAAACAGATGCGCATGGACAACGGATAGCGGCTGTACCCATGGACGCCGCGGATTTTAAAACTAGGGTGTTCTGGATTACTGTCTTATACGTCCATTCTGTGTGCACTGTGCACGAATATTCTTCCTTTGGTGAATCCTTCAATCTGGGATGACTTGGGGGATATTCTATAGCTACTTTCGGAGATACCATTTATTGATCCAAGTGCTGTCTGAATCCGCCATCTTGGAATTTTTGGGATTTGTCAACTGGTGCAACTGCATACACCTTGGACCGACGCTGTGCCAAATCAACTCTACCGACTGCTCACAAATTCAAGTTTCGCCTGACCGATGCATATCGTTACGAAAGTCGGAAAAGTCATCAGTCATCCCGCTTGCTCAGGCAACGACACCAAGCAGAATGGCAAACACCGAGTAAGTGCATAAGTAAAATGGCTCCAAGCTAAGGGAGTTTGCGAGTCAGGTGAATGTAAACGATCAATCAAACGAGGCTTAACTTACTCGCATTGTTCCAAGTGGTATGATCCGAAGAGTGCCAGCTTATCCCAGCAGCAGATGCGGGGGAGGAATAGAGCT
The DNA here is from genome assembly GCA_944474145.2 of Dicrocoelium dendriticum. Taxonomy (NCBI): domain Eukaryota; kingdom Metazoa; phylum Platyhelminthes; class Trematoda; order Plagiorchiida; family Dicrocoeliidae; genus Dicrocoelium; species Dicrocoelium dendriticum. Next base: position 115,304,005 of record OX104064.1, read on the forward strand.
TAAGTTGTCCTATGGTTCCTTACTACCAGCTCGACCATTCCATTTGTCAAGTGCATGCTTGTCCTAGTTCAGAAATGAAACCGGTTGGCCGCAGAAGCCGAGAAACAAATGAGCAGTAAGATCATTCCCTTGGAATAAACTCTGAAGCAGTTAAAGCTAGAGATATTTAACCAAAGGAATGGTGAACAAGTCGTTGCTCCTGAACCAGGAACAGCCAAGTCCCGATCGTCGTTGTCTTCCACATCTTTGGCAGAAGGCTAGGCGAAAAGTGACCATAACTCCGAGAGGAAAACAGTGACAGTGGCAACTAAAACCAGACATCAACCAAAACGTGGGCGAAAGCTAATCCCAACAGAACTGATGACACCTAGATATGGAAAGGACAAAGCAGCTGAGAATCAACCCTCAGCATCTGCAGCGCAGGAGTGTAGTGTACCGGAAAACACACTGTTTCAATATTTTGCAACACTGGATTTTACGGTTGTTTTAACCTTCAAAACGTCCGTTTGTTTTACTGACGACACAAATCTTTGGTGAGCAACTTGTTTCACTCTTTCTCTCGCTGGCTGATTCGCTTCCTATTTTTGTAGCCTGCACAATACATCTTGGGTACTGTGGTCTACAACTCCTATACTGTCCCGCATTTGACACGTCTCTCACGTGTCATTGATTACCGACTAGTATCCCAGGTTCCACCCAACAATTGGTGACCCAGAACAGGCTACCCGCCATTTGGAATTTTCATTCTGGTGAGCTCGTTCCAGTGATTTTGTGATTCATTACTTGTGATCATAATGTTTTAACACCTACCACATTTTTATCTACTTTTGTAATGGATTATCTAGAGGATAAGCCATCTCCATACGCGGTTAACGCCGTTGAGCCTCTCATGGTCAATTCTGGTGCGTAAGCCCTCCACCTTTTTAGAAAATGATCTTTCATTATGGGTTTTTCGCCTTGAATCCGTTTTTTGAATTCGTGGGATTGCTTCTGATTTCGCCACGTAAAATCAGCTAATATCTCGCTTTCCTCAGATTACATCCTCGAAGGTGGGAGACGTCATATTTTGCCCCCCAACTAGTAAAGAAATACCAGACTCTTAAACAGGCTATTATTCAGCAAACCACGCCTTCTGACAAGGTCCGTCTGCAGCAACTATTTAATGATCTGAAACTAGGAGATAGGATGCCCTCAGCATTGTTGCACGAAATACAACAGCTCATTGGTAAGTCCAACATGGACGTAGGGATTCTCTGCGAGCTGTGGATACAACGTTTGCCTGAAATCACTCAGGCTATCCTCACAGTAGCAAGTGACTTGCCAATCACAGCAATTGCAGATCTGACAGAGCGCGTCATCAAACGGCACCAGCCAGAGACTAAAACCGAAGCACCTAAGCAGCTTTGTGCTAGCGCAACCACAACGACAAGCTCAACTAGCCAGCCGTTGGCAATAGCCGCATTATCATCGCAGATAGCGTCGCTTCAGCGCCAGGTAGACGAGCTCACTTTAAAACCGTAAGCACCGCAACCGCTCTGGATCATCGCCCCTCGCAGAAACCTGATGCCACAGGTTACTGTTTTATGACCCGCGTTTCAGTAATAAAGCTCGTAAGTGCGTACAGCCACGTAGCTACTCCGCTACAAATGGTCTGCCAGACCGGCCCGTAATGGCGACTAAAGGTGTCGGCAAAACCCATGGTAGTCTCATCTACATTAAGGATTATGATTCCGAGACCCAGTTCTTAGTTGATACGGGAGCAGACGTCAGCGTCATTCCCCTATGCCAGGTGAGCCTATCGCTTCTTTGTTAACAAGCCTAAGTGCCGCCAATGGCACACCAATAGCCATTTACGGTCATCGGTCGCTTACCCTGGACCTAGGTCTTCAGCGCACGTTCCGCTGGGTATTCACCGTCGCTGCAGTCCGCTTGGCCATCATCCGCATTAAATTTCTCAGGCATCTAGACCTTTTGCTCGATGCGAAACGCCAGATGATAGTCGACACTGCAAAGAAACTCAGTGTATGTGGCATCACCGCCGATATCGCATCTATAACGCCAGTCTACGCCTGTCCCCAGACCTCAACAGACTACGCCAACCTCTTCTCCCAGTATTCTAAGCTCGTTTAGCCAATGAACGCAGCTTTGCCCGTGGCATCCCAAGTTATGCACCACATACGGACGTATGGCCCACCCGTCTCATGCCGTCCGACTATCGCCCGAGAAACTAATGACAGCTGAGGCGGAGTTTGAGCACATGCTGGGATTTGGAATAATCCGCCCTTCCGACAGCCCTTGCTCCTCTCTCCTGCACATGGTCTCCAAGAAATCTAATGACTGTTGCCCTTGCAGTGATTACCGCGCGCTCAGTCGACTAACCGTCCCAGATAGGTATCCCACCCCAAACATTCAGGACCTAACAGCATGCCTCACACATAAGACGATGTTCAGCAAGATCGATCTGGTTCACGGCTATCATCAGAGACCTGTAGAAGAAAATGACATTCCTAAAACAGCTGTTCTCACTCCTATTGGCTTGCTTGCATTTTTAAGAATGCCATTTTCACTGTGCAACGCCGCACAAACCTTCCAAAGCTTCATCCACGATGTCACTCGTGGCCTAGACTTCGCTTATTCCAACCTCGATGATATTGTAGTAGCCAGTTCATTGGCACAAGAGCACCTCTAGCATCTTCGATCTCTCCTCCAGCGCTTGATCCAACACGGTGTCACAGTCAACCCGACTAAGTGTGAACTCAGCAAATAAAAGGAAGTATTCGTACGCCACCACTTTACATCGTCTGGTATCGAAGCCCTTCTTGATAAGATCCAAGCAATCAAAGATTTCCAAGCTCCGACATCGTTCAAGCACCTCCGTCGATTTTGTGGTTTGATCAATTACTATCGACGCTTCATTGCCCGGTGCGTTCAGCTCATGCAGCCACTGACTGACTTACTCAGAGGGAATGAATGTAAGCTCGCTTTCCCAGACAGAGCACAGACAGCCTTCGCCGAACTCAATTATGCCATCTCCAACATAGATTTCCTCGCTTATTCCGAATCGACTGCGCCCCTTTCTATTACCATGGATGCCTCAGAGGTCGCGGTAAGAGCGGTCCTCCAACAATACGCTTTTGGGCAATGGCAACCCCTTGGGTTCTTCTCCAAGCGCCTGCAGCCAGCGGAATCCCGCTACAGCACGTTTGGCAGAGAACTGCCCGCCATTTACCTAACCATTCGTCACTTTCGGCACACGCTTGAAGGCCACGCTTTCAAGGTCTACACTGACCACAAGCCCCTTATCTTCGCCTTCAACTATGCTTGCGACCAATATTCACCGCGGGAAACATGACACCTAGACTTTGTCACGCAGTTCACTGCTGACATCCATCATGTCTCAGGAGTCAACAATCCCGTTGCCGGCGCTCTCTCACACGTCATCCTCACTCTGCAGTCTTTGCCTACCGTTGACGTTGCCGCCATGGCATCGGCTCAGGCTCAGAACTAAGACACACAGCGCACTCTGCAGTCCACTTCGCTGCATGTGCAACCTGTTCCTCTCCAAACCACAGAAGGAACCATTCTCTGTGATATTTCCACAGTTGTCCTAGACCCCTCATGCCCGTCTCCTTCAGACGCCCAGTCTTTGTCGCACTGCACTCACTACCACATCTCGGTATCCATGCATCTTTGAAACTGGCCACCGAAAGTTTCGTTTGGCCACGCGTAAACAACGATGTTCTTACCTTGGCTCGCGATTACGTTTAATGCCAGCGCTCCGAAATACATTGTCACACCCGCAGTCCTCTGGGTTCATTTTCAGCCCCAGACTTTCGTTTCTCGCGTGTACATTTAGCCCTGGTGGGTCCATTGCCTCCTTCACGCGGATTCGTATACATTCTTACACGTGGCGACCGCTACACCAGATGGCCAGAAGCCATTCCCGTAACAGAGTGCACAGCTGAGACTGTTAGCCCGGCCTTCTTACATCGGTGGGTCCCGCACTACGGATGCCCATCCACCATTATAACTAACCCAGGAATGCCTTTCGAATCTTCACGATTCGATACGTTCTGCAACTTTTTAGGCTGTCGCCGCATTCATACCATACCGTATCAGTCAGCAGCCAACGGGTTAGTTGAACGCTTCCATAGACAGCTAAAAGCCTCGCACTCTGATTCCTTTGACCCTAGCTGGAACGAAAACCTTTCCCTCTTACTCTTATTTACTCGTAGCAGCATCAAAGCTGACTTTCAATGTGCTCCAGCAGAGCTGGTTTACGGCACAACGCTAAAGTTGCCAGCAGAATTCGTTTCACCTCCCGCATCGTCGGGTATGCCTCCGTCTAACTTTGCGTCCTCCCTGGCTCAACGCATGCGTTCACTACACCCGACTCCACCCCGTGAGCAGACTAGAGATGTGCAAACGCACAGCGGACTCTTTACTTACACTCACGTCTTCCTCCGTACCGATGCAGCGCGGCGACCCTTACAGAGTCCTGCAACGGACTCCGAAACCTTTGACTTTAGACCAGAATGGACACCGAACTACGGTGGCCCTCGACCACCTCAAAGTGGCTTTCTTTGACGAACCACTTGCAACCCGTCCTGATGCCATCACACAAGCATCCGCACCTGCGGTGATTTCCCGAGCACTGGAAATTCCGTAACCCTCCGTTCCCCTTGACTCTCAATCTACACTGCCTCATCCCCCCGGCAAGTGACCGACGCAGTAGACAGGCCAAACGTCTGGTCCGTTTTTCAGATTTTGTAAACGTGTGCTATTTCCATTAACAAGCCTTTTTCGTCTTCAGTGGTAATCGTGCATCTTGTTCACAAACGTTTTGGAAAACTGACAAAAAACCAAAACATTTTGAAAACCTAAAAAGCGTCTTTGCTTTTATCATGCAAGTCACTTCCACCGACCCTTACCCACCCCCTCTCTGTTCTAACTTCCAGAAACTCAACCGCAGAACTGCCAAGGCAACCCTCGAGTGAGTAGCCAACCGGCTCAACGCAACCTCCGAGTGACTGGCCAACCGACCCAAGGTCCCATTTCTGACCCGAAGAACAGACAGTCGCCCTCGGCCGCAGACAGCCATGAACAGGTTGGTCCCCAAACGTCTGGCTAGGCGTTGCTGACTAGTACGCTTGGATTTCTTCGTGGGACGAGGTCCGTTGACTGAAGTGCCGTGGGGGAGTGACACCTCGCAAGCGCACCGTCGGGTCTGCAGTAAAGAAAAGGTCCTGTCGGCTTTTCTCTGGACTAGCCAGTTCTTTTTGCTGTCTGACCAGCCCGCCCCGACGGCCCACCAATGATACACTCTGGTCCACACGATAATCATAAATAAGAACTAACAAAAGCCTAGACCAAGCGAACTCTGCTACACACCCCACCTTGAAAGCCCATGCTCAAACCCATGCAACTATTCGCACCCATCCTCACCTTCCGTTTTCCCCCACTAACAGCTCCATCGAAGGCTTCTATCCTTCAGTCTCCTGGGGGGAGGCCCTAGTAGTGTACCGGAAAACACGTTGTTTCAGTATTTTGCAACATTGGATTTTACGGTTGTTTTAACCTTCAAAACATCTGCTTGTTTTCCTGACTGCACGCCCGTTTTCACAAAGCTTTTTGGTGAGTACCTTGCTGCACCGTTTCTCGCTCTGGCTGATTCGCTTCCTATTTTTGTAGCCCGCACAATATACTTTGGGTTCAGTCGCCTCCAACTTCTAGAATGTCTCGTATTCTACACGTCTCTTACGTGTCATTGATTGCCAACTAGCATCCCAGGCGCCACCCAACAGTAGTCTATCGTCGAGCCAAATTCCCCTAAAACATCAGTCACATGGTTCGCGGTTGCTGCTAAGTACACCCGAGAAGCTACACTTTCATTCTTTTCTGTTACGACCACCGGTAACTTGAATAGCGAAAAAAAAGCAACCTTCTCTTGCTCCCAAATAATTCGACTCTTTACTTCGCAAACTGCATTCAGGTCAGCTCACGACGTGATGTGTGTCATCTCCTTTCCGTTACGCGAACCATGGATGGCCCAATGGTCCAAGTCGTAAATATAATGGAGTTGTACCATGCGGGCACAGACATTCCCATCTCATAAGGTTACCACAGAGAATGCCCTAGTCGCGAAAGCAGGTAACAGTGTTACAGACGTATTTTAAAAACACTGTCGCCAGATGGCTGCTTCGCGGCGGGCTACTCAGTGTTATTGTGTCGATCATCTGTTCCTCACTGGCAAACAAAAAATCAAGGATGGTCGGTTTCTGTTCTGTTCTAAAGCCCGTAGATGAGGTATTGTGATTATGAAGTGATAGTTCAGCTACTAATTATTACCGTTCGGTTTTAAATCGTCTAATTAATGGTAGCTGGAACGTCTACGGCACGCAAGCTGAAGTTTCCGGCAAGGAGAACGTGATGTTGCAGCTCTGTTGAAACCGTCTGCTGAGCATTAGGTAGACAGTTGTTTATATCTACAGTTCACATGCTTGAGGGGGTTATAGAATGGCCACCAAACATGTGTCGCCACGTCTGAGTTGCAAGCGGCACCTAAGACAGTCAACAAGGTTAGTTCCTATTTATCAATCAGGTTGAAATGCATATCACTGCTGTAGTCCGAAAAGACGCCGCCCCCTACTTGGTCGATGATATCGTAGGACGGATATGCATGCTAAGGCAATCATCGCATCCCCATTTTATCGCGGTGCCAGGTTTCGGTTACTGATTACTGTTTTGAAGCAGCAAGAAGAGATATACCTGTGTAAGTGCATCCAATATCACTCAGATACAAATACTCGTTATGTTAGAATGCGCTCGAGGTATTTCATATCGGCAGTGTTTGTCCAGGAATTTCTTGTTTACTGACACTGACTTGCCTCAACTAGGTGCTGCTGTAGGTTGATGCAAGCATTCGAAGCTCTCCGTTCAAAACAAAAGTTGTAGACGACCCACTTCCAATCCCGTAGTACACGCTTGTATCCATACCATCGTGTGATGATTTGCGCACGCATATGCCGCAGCGGTATCAACATGTGGTAATTACCGTGATGTGGTACCCGGTGTGTCATCGTGAGGTCAACGCGAAATCCACCATGCCATAGGGTGTAAAGCCATGGTGTCCTAAACCGGTCTCCACAAGACACACCTGGTAAATTTTGCATCACTCCCACTGGCAACTTGCTGTAACCGCTCAATCCTTTCCACTTTGACCCGGGTGATAGGACAGCATGCGGCTGAGCCGTATTCTAGCATTGGTCACATTATCGAGACGAAGAGAGGAGTGGCAATCTCTTCGCACTAAGTGCCGAAGGTGACTTGGGTTGCCGAAGGCGTGAGAAGGCGGTGTTCGTAAAGCGTAATCGTGTTGTCCATGCACTTTAGGTCGTAGCGTGATTATGTCGCAGGGGGTGATGGCTTTCCGACTATTGAACTCAGGAAAGTTGCTGAGGAGGCTTTTCGTGTAAAAGCAGGATAGTTTCCAATGTCGCACCCGTGTTTGGAGGCATGCGTGTGCGGTTAGATTTCAAGCTGACCTTTGTGGAGTCGTGCAGTAATCGTATTAGAGGTGACTACTGATATTGGACTTTGACTTCTGCATGTCGGCTGATAGGAAGCTCATGTGATGACGTTCCGTTTAAAGTGTCCATTATGGAAGTCGTTGTTGCTGGAGGTGACTGCCATGCATTGCAACTTCACGATTCAAAAGAAAGGTTTGCTACCATAGTGGATAAACCTCAGTAATTTCGCTCTGCCTGCATGGACTGGGGTGTGATTTTACCCTACTTCAAGTGACGTGCTCCGACGGGACCCTGTTACCACGCTTGCGACAATTCTTAAGTGATTCTTCCGCTGTGCGTTTGCGCTGAAGCACCACTGTAAACAATTTGGGGCCACGTGTGTCCAACTGGGACGGTCGGGGGCATACAAATTGCTCACTTTGACTGTTCCAAAGTTCCCGTGCGTACAGAAATTAGGGTTTCACAAAAATGTAATCGCTTATGGGCAATAGACAGAGGTATTAAATATGTGAAACCATTGTTTAACAACACATCTAGCCATGCTTAGCCGTTTATGGTCACATTCACTATTTGCCTCTGCGAGCACCTAGGAACGCGCTTAATGACGACAGCTGACCTTCTTATTGTGCGAACAGGATAGTAGATCAACAGTGGCATGGGTGCTTGCGTAATTGCGGTTCACACTCTTACCACGTACGGGACCTGTTACGCACTAAGATTTTGTGATGGGAACTCATTAGAGCTGTATGTTCACCCTTCATGGTTGTATGAAGCGCATTCTCGCTTTGACTTCACTCGATTTCCGTGGAACATGCACCAAAACTGTCGCCTTATCAGCCGCATTAAAACCTCAATGCGCAGGTTGGTACATAGCCAATCGTTATTTCTTGATGCCAGGAAGCTTCGTACGCTGCGGTCGTCGAATCAGTGAGTTCGTCCATGTGCACCGGTTTACATACGAGTTAGCCTTTTGGCCATACCAAATGGTGACGTACCGACTCATTGCGCCACTCGGTTTTCGCCTGTTTGCTCGCGTGCGCAATGTGCCCCTCGCATGCAAATGCTTGCTCGGACAAGCACCGGGGGAGTAGCATAAGGGGGCGGAGGGGCTGGGGCGGTCAGCCTCGGGCGGCATGTGACAGGGGTCGGCATTTTCAGTATGGATGGCTGTTTAATACCAATTGTCAGTTCATCAAAATTATTTCCATGACTGAACTGTTAAAAGCGACGGATGATAATCATCTTATGGCCGATGAAGAAATTGGTACTCCAAACGTTGATATCCAGACAACGGAAAAAGACATTGGCAGCAAGGATGCGGCGGGAAATTTTTATAATGCTGATGCAGAAGAGGCAAGCTAAAGTAGAAGAATTGGAAACGCAACCACATTTTTGTACGATCATATTCAAATCAACCGATTATACGGATGTCCGCCAGTGGGCTGTTAAGATTGTTCATGAAATTCTTACTATGGTTGTCCGACTCCGATCTAAACTCTTCCAGCATATCTATCATGAATTTACTAATTGGTCTTATCTCGAGCGAATGCAAATCTGAGGCTAAGGATCTAACAACTAATTGGAGATTTTCGGGATTTGCAAAGCGGTGAGCAAAGACTGCGACACTCATGATACATTCTCCTTCAAAAGAGGCCCTATGTAGCTTTTCCATTGCAGGATGTCTTCAACGGGATAGTCTAGTTTTTCGACTGGTGGACGCTAAATCCAAAAGCATGTGAACACGAATCGAGCAAATCGTGTGCTCAGTCATTCCTCAACCGCAAAGAGGTAGCGATCCGGCAAGCTGAAGGAAGGGAGTTTGACCAAATAGAGCAAGTAGCTGCAGCAAATCAGTGGCGCGAAATTTCGATAGAATACTTGATATCGTCAGGGTTCTCACCAAGCGTAGCATGACATTGTGTTCACCAAGGTATCCAATATGACAAAGGAGGTCAAAAAATAGACGGAATTTTCAGCATTTGTACATTTGTCTGCCAACTGTAAGCCTGTTATTCGCGAACATTTGTGACAGTTCAGCTGGGAAGGAAAAGCAGCACCTTTTCTTTGTCGCACGGCGTTCAAAATGAATTGATGAATAATTCGGTACAATCAGGTGAGAGAGCAAATCTTAGATCAGGTCAATGAAAGCGATTGGGTTTCCCAGATTTTCGATAGCATGCCCGATCTATCTCACTAAAATCGGATGAGTGAAAACGAAGTGAGGGGACAGGAGTGGTTTCTCAGCTTCATTGAGACCAACAGCAAGAGGTCAGAGGAAACTACTGCACTGGTTTTGTGAGAATCGGAGAAGGAAGAAATGCACATTGACGACCGTCGTGGCCAAGCCTTTGACAATGGTGCTGTTATGGCACGCTAACGAATGAGTGTCCAGAGATGTATCTGTGAAATCAGCTCAACGTCTACATCTGCGCAATGGACAACCCATTATATGTGAGTGAGCAGCTTCTGCGACAGTTCATTCTGTTACATTGTTTGTACGAAGGACCGGCTATTATCGTTATTTGTTTATCTCAATCTTACTTGAATACCTTGGTTCAAGTCCCCGTTGCAAGTATCAGCTGGTTGTAAAATATACATGGAATAGTCGAGAAGATGCCGTAAATATTATGGTGAAGAAATACTCGGAACTCATCACTTCACTGACACATTCCACAGAAGAAGGAGGAAATGCAATCCCAAGATCAGCTGCATGTTTAATTGTCATCTCGGTGCAGTCGGTTCCAGTTATTTTGTATCCTAGCATTTGGGGATCTGCTCACATAGAATTTAATGATGCACATGTATGTCCAAACAAATGGGCTGAATCAGCAAAGTTGTGACAATCTTACCGCGTTAAGAGTTGCCTACTTCAGAATGGTGGGCACATGGTATGCATTGCAACGGATGAATCCAAAAAAACTATGCTACTTTGGGGGCAAGCATGAAGCGTCGAATCGGCCAAAACAAACAAATGGACGGTGAGTAATTGTTGTATATATCAATGGGGTTTGATGCAGATTCGAAACGGGAAATGCTGTCTCTCGTAGACATTTTGAGTAATGAAAAGTCATCGATTTCAGAAAATTCATGACCCTGCGAACAAATATACTCTTCCTACACCGTTACATCTGCTTGATAATAAGTATGGTTGTCCGCTTAGTGAATTCAACCAAGATATAAAAAAGCGGAATCCTTACCAAAGGAGAATGATTGCGGTATTTTGTGAAAGCTTCATTAAAAGACTAAATTAATGGATCTTCTGAGCTTTTAAGTCTCACACCGAAATATCACTTGGGGAATCTGCTGCGCCTATTTCTTATCGGAACTATTAGCATAGCCAGTTATGAGAGCCCATTCTCTAAACGTAAGCTCATAGCGAACTAGCTTCAATTGCCATTGAAGAAGACAAGGCTCCTGGAGTCGCAGTTCACAATCTAGAGAGCGAACTCGACAATGGAGAGCGTTATCAACAATGCTTCAAGGAATGCGCGAAAAGTGTACCAATAAATCTTGTTTCTGAGTATTGTAACAGTAAAAATCTCTGAATTTACAGCAGCATAATATAATTGGATTTTTGCTTGTTGTCAGATGAAACAAAGTATTTAAGTGCAGTCCAAAATTATGAGGGTTAACAAATTTAAAATCTCCAAAAGGGCGGCAATATTACGTCCGCCCCGGGCGGCAAGACTAGTTGTTACTCCACTGCAAGCACCTGACGAGTTTAGGCGCAATGACCCTGGCTACCAGCTGTGATGGTCTGCGAAACAAATATCAGCTCTTTGCGCCAACAGGATTCGTTAAAGGAATGACTTTGGGTATGCTCCAACCCCTTGCCCTACGCCGTCTCAACTTCATCCTACTACGGATCTGCTGACCCAACGCTTCACTACTTTCACCCGCGTCCTGCCATCCGTCATTGCCCTGTGGCTGAATTGCTCTCGAGCATTTTCGGTCTGCACCCCTTCTCCCCTTCCGTGATTAGAGATCCCACAATATCTGAATCGGAACTCTTATTGCCTGACGGTGCATAACCGACGAGACAGCTACGCGATAGCAGGCTCAAAAGCAATCACCGAAGCATGGACGGGAGCATTTGTAAGACAATTAGATGAAGTCGAAATCCATACAGGTGAAGTTGAATGCCCTATGGTTTAAAGTTTCTGGGAGATGATGTTGCATCCTAAACTGTTGTGGAAAACGTTCTGCTATCCGGAAATTCGTTGCAACATGGATTGTGTGGGATACGGAGCTATCCTTATATTCTGTGGATCCTGCGACATTTGAAAATGAACGTCGAAGAAGGACACAGCTAGATTGTTCGCTTAAACACTATATTAATTCATGATGTGACAGAGCTTCCTTGACACGATAGTCAATAGGCCGAAAATCACGGTTTAGAACCATGACGATTCGTCTACGAATCCCTTTCTTTGGATAACGTTATAGCGCGATCGCCCTAAAGGTTATCTTTCTCGACAAATCATAGTGGTTGCGGCTCGAGAATCCTAGAAATTGTAGTTAAATCCTAACAAGCATGGACGGGTGTTTTATGTAGTTGGCGCAAAAATCGAAAACCCCATCGGAAGTTCGGTTAAGCACTACAGATGCTTTCCAAATTCCAGTTACGAAATCACCTGAACAAGCTGAAATACGGGCAATGATTGCTGCTTCACCCGATACTGACGTAGATCTAGATGAGGTATTGGGACGCGCCTAGGCCAGAGCAAGGTACGAAAGTGATATTAGTATCTCATTAAAAATACGAATAACGACAGACCTTACATCGGTCGGCACTCCCAGATACTTGAATTCCTTGACTTCCTGTGGTCCACTAGAGACTGGTAAACTAACCTGCTTGTACACCTGTATGACTAGTTAATACTAGTCCTATACGGTGCGCGAAATAAAACGCGGGTATCAGAAGGCAATTGGAGTCAGACACAGCGGACTGTATTCGATGGGCTACAAGGAGAGGCGGACGGATGAAGCGAGACAAGAGCGAACACGTGAGCGCGGGAACTTACAAGGCGGACGAGTGTCGAGCCAGTTGTAAGGACGATTAAAACAAGAAAGAATAATGTACAATCAGGCAACAATTAAATTGTACATGAAAGATAAGAGTTTTCTTTTGGGGAGCCACAGAGCTCCCCCCTAGAAGGCTGAATATAGAAAGCCTTCGATTTCGAAAGGGACTGTTTAATCAAGGTTCGTAAGGCAAAATCGTGCCGAGTACAAATGACCGAGCGTTCGTGTAAATGGGGGTTCACCGGAAGTCGGAGTCCGCTGTGCCGTGTGTGATTTATTTTTTATTAATTGCAGGGCAGGGTGCACTTCGGCGAGCCGTTGGAGCGGGCTTGTCGGATTACAAAAACTGGCTAGCCCAGAAAAAGGCCGACAGGACCTCAACCTCCGCTGCTGCCAAACGGTGCGCTTGGGACTGGTCTCTCTCCACGCCGCACCCCACCCAGCTCCAAAACGACCCTCGTCCCACGAAGAAACGACCGTCGTCTTACGGAGAAGCGACCCACCTCCGGCGAAGCGACACTCATCCCGCGAAGAAGCGACCTTCGTCTCGCGAAGATGCGACACTCGTCCCGCGTAGAAGCGGTACCCGTTCCGTGGAGAAACGACCAGCGTGAGTGTCAGGGTCCTCGAAAACATTCCTCGTGTGGGCCAGTCGATGGAAGGGGAGAGTTTGGGGCATGTATAGACGAGAAAATAGAAAAACGCGCAGAAAACGCCAACAAGGACAAAAGAATGGTCTGCGTGCTTAAATTTTTGGTTTTTGAATATTTTTTCGAGAGGCTTTTAGGGGGGTTTTGATATTTTTGTTTGTTTTCAAAACGTTAATTGAACAAAAATGGGGCAAATATCTACAATATCTACAAAGCTAAACGTATTTACACTGTACATAGTCGGAGAAACAACCGGCTTACGCACCTCCCGATCACGGCGATTGGTCATGGAAGGCGGCGGGCTAGATTCGGGAGATGTCGGGACGGCTTGTAGACCGAGATCGTGGTCTGGTTGAACTGCAGTAGGATGCTGAAAACTGGTGTGGTGAGTTGTGACGTCGCACGAAGCACTACTAGACGAAGTAGGTGAGGTGGTTTCTTCCATAAAGGCGGGTTTTAGACGGTCGATGGTGACGACTTCGCGTCGACCACTGCGGCCAATTTTGAACGTCTTACTCGAACGGTGTAGCACTTTGAAAAACCCTATGTTCGGCGACTGAAGAGGCTGTCGAACATCATCTGCGCGAAGAAGGACGTGTGAACACGTAGACAGCTTCTCGGTCACGTACACTGGCGTCTTCTGCGATCGAGGAGCGGGTGGATGTAGCTCACGCATCTGGTGAGCTACTCGATCAGTGTAACTTCCCTATTCAAAAGTGGAAGTGCATGGGGCTGGTGCTACCAGCTGTCCGGGCAACCGCAGTGTGCAACCATAGACTAGCTGCGCTGGTGTGGCGTCGAAATCGGTTTTAACCGTGTTTCTTAAGCCTAGGAGAACGTGGGGAAGTGCTTCAGACCATGAAGGTTCTGCGTGCGCACGTAGCGCTGCCTTCAACTGGCGATGAAAACGCTCCACCATGCCGTTAGCGGCCGGATGATACGCCGTCGTCTGAACTTGGCGACAGGCTAAATCCTTAAGCAACGTGGCAACGGTCGACGAGAAATGTGACTATCGCTCGGTGGTCACGATGACGGGACAGCCGTATTGAGCTACCCAGATCTCCAGAAAAGCTTTTACTACCGTTTCCGAAGAGCAGTTAGGTATAGGAATAGCTTCCGCCCACCTAGTGAATCGATCGACACAGGCCAGTAGATACACAGAGCCTTGCGAAGGCGTTAGACGACCTACGAGGTTGACGTGCAAGTGGTAAAAACGTGCGTATGGCTTCGGAAATGTGTCTAATGGGCTTCTCGTGTGTTTGTGCACCTTCGCGCATTGACACGGAAGGCAAGCAGCTGCCCAAATACGGACGTCCCAATTAACATTGCGTCAAACGAATCGTGCGGTTACGAGTTCAACCGATTCACGAATGCACGGATGAGACAAGCCGTGCAACGTGTCCAACACAGTCTGCCGAAACTCTCGTGGGACGACTCGGTGCGGTGTGCCCAGAGATAAATCGCATAGTATAATGCCGTCTGATGATGTCAGCGAAACGGGTCGTATGTCTAATGAGGGAGACCTGCTTAGTAGCTCAACCTCAGGATCGTTGAGTTGCGCTGTGGCCATGGCTGCCAAGTCGATAGCAGTGTCGGCGTCAGCGGAGAAAGCTTGGGTGCGGGAAAGTGCATCGGGGACGGCGTTGTGCACACCTGAGACATGCCGTATATCGGTCGTAAACTGAGCGATATAGTCAAGGTGGCGCGACTCTCTAGGAGAGTATCGGCCGGTAGTCGAGCCGAGCACGTAAGTCAGTGGTAGTTGAAGGCGACAAAGGAGCTGCCCTCTAGGACGTGTCCAAAGTGAAGTATCGCTAGATATACGGTTAGTAGTTCTCTACCAAACGTGCTGTAGCAAGATCCGGTAGGTTGTAGGCGTTTAGAGAAAAAAGCTAAGGGCTGCCACGTGTCGGCTACTCGTTGCTGCAAAACAGCGCCGACTGCCACGTCCGAGGCGTCAGTACTGAGGGACAGTGGGGCGGCCGGATCGTGATGCGCTATAGAAGCTATGTTTGCGATAGCCTCTTTCAGCGACTTAAAAGCAGCGCGTGCTGAGGCAGGAAATTCGAATTTCTTGAGTTTCCCTCGGAGAAGGTCCGTGAGGGGTTGCATCAGCGAGGCGCAGTTGGGTATAAATCGTCGGTAAAAGTTGACAAGCCCATCAAGACGCCTGAGCTGTTTGAAAGAATGAGGCTCGGGATAGTCGATGATGGTTTGCATTTTATCCTGCAGTGGCACGATGCCTGCAGCGGAGATACGATGGCCAAGGAAGTTTACTGAGCCGACACCAAACGAACACTTTTCTGCGTTTATCGTCACCCCGTATTGAGATAAACGGTCAATAAGTGTTCGTACGTGGCGCAAGTGCTCTTCTCGTGAAAAGCTCGCGATTAAAATGTCATCGAGATACGCATAAGCGAATTTTAAACCGCGACAAACTTGGTCGATGAAGCGCAGAAAAGTTTGCGCGGCATTCTTTAGACCAAATGGCATGCGGAGAAACTAGAACAAACCAAATGGAGTCGTCACGGCAGTTTTAGAGATGTCCGCTTCGGCTACCGGAATTTGGTTGAATGCGCGTACCAAGTCGACTTTGCCGAAGATATTTTTACCCGCCAGACTGGCGGTGGGATCCACTATGTGTGGGATCGGATAGCGATCGGGCGTGGTAACCGTATTCAAGTATCGATAGTCGCCGCAAGTACGCCAGTCCTCCATGACCTTCTTCGGGACCATATGCAGAGGCGACGCCCATGGGCTGTTGGACGGTCTGACGATACCGAGATGAAGCATGTAATCGAATTCACCTCTTGCGGCAGGTCGTTTGTCAGGAGCAAGCCGTCTTGGTCGTGCGCTAACTGGCTGACCACGCGTGACTATGTGATGAGCGACCTCTGTCGTGACTGGCGGAAGCTCTGCAGCTGGTCGTACCAGTCGCGGGTATTCAGACAGTAGGTTCGCATAATCTGACCGTACCTCGGCGATTCGAAAAACGGGACTGATTATCGGGACGTCTGTAAGAACGCCTTCAACCCCTAGTTTAGTACGGTCGTGTAAAAGTCTGTGGCGACCAGGATCAACGAGCAACCCAAGATGTCGGAGGAAGTCGACACCGATAATTGCGAAGGGTACAGACGCAACCATGAAGACCCACTGAAAACCTGGGCGAAGATTGAGGTCCAGGTTCATCATGCACTGACCGAATGAAGCAATCGGAGAACCGTTGGCCGCACGCAAATTGTACGTAGGCTCTGAGTGCTTGTCGTTGGCGGTCGCTGGGATGACCCTGACTTCCGCTCCCGTATCGATGAGGAACGTGATGGAAGAACGTCGATGCTTAACGTAAAACAGGCGAGTTGCTTGGTTATGGAATGATATGTTTGTCGTGCTAGTATGTGGGTTATTCGTTTTCCCTGAAGCAGCAGGGTCGTGCCTAATGCAGGGAGCCCGACAACATCTAGCTCTACCACCGTATTGGCGGTGATACCAACATACTTCTTCGACGGGTTCGATATTATCTGATTGCGAACGTGCAGGGAACATGTCGCACTTTCGTGTCGATCGAGACGTACTCGGTGCAGGCACAGACGAGCCGCAATGAACGGTAGCCAAAACGTGGTCAGCATTTGACCGTGGCACCCGCTGATTCGAAGCCTTCATTGCTGTTATCCTGCTGCGAAGTAGCGCAATTTCCTCGTCTTTAGGGTCAGATCGGTCTGACTACTGGGAGCAAATATGGGATTCGGTTTTCATCGGTGAGAATACGTCACCGGAGCTACTGGTCGTCTGCTGCGGAAAACTTTCGAAAGTAGCTTCTGCCTTGGTAGCTAATTCTTTCAGAGGTGTATCTATAAACATGGACAGCATTACCGGCAATGGCTCTGGGAGACGTGCAAACCATAGCTCCTTTATCCCTTCTTCGCTCAAGAATAAGGTACCAGCGATGCGCTGAATTTCGCGGAGCAACGCCGACGGTTTGCGATCTCCAAGCTTGGAACCATTGATCTGTTCAAATCGAGCTCGTGCACTGGGCTGTAACGCTTAACTCCTCTTGCTTCATTGTTTCATACTTTGCCTCATTCGATGGGCAGAGTAGAAGGTCCTCAATCAGCGTCACAACCGATGAAGGAAGGCGTGGGACGAGCTGATTGTACCTCGGACGTTCCGCCGTAATGCCCTTATTTTCCAGTTCGACCTCGAATATCCTAAACCAAACCTCTGGGCTGTGTTCCATGAAACTTGGAACAGCCAAAGTAAGCATGTTTACGCTGTAGAACGACTCAGATGCCACTCACGAAATGTGAGTCGAAAAGATAAATGTTGAACAAAAGCGAGATAAAAGTACCAAAATTACGCAAGAAACAAATGAATCTAGGTATATAACCGAGAAAAAGGAACGAACTCACCAAAAAATACGAACGACGAAAAAAAGTTGAATTCGCGCGTGCGAATCGGGGTCACCAATTTGTAGGACTAATTAATACTAGTCCTATATCGTGCGCGAAATAAAGCGCGGGTATCAGAAGGCAATTGGAGTCAGACACAGCGGACTGTATTCGATGGGCTACAAGGAGAGGCGGACGGATGAAGCGAGACAAGAGCGAACACGTGAGCGCGGGAACTTACAAGGTGGACGAGTGTCGAACCGGTTGTAAGGAAGATTAAAACAGGAAGGAATAATGTACAATCAGGCAACAATTAAATTGTACATGAAAGATAAGAGTTATCTTTTTGGACGCTACACTCCCATGCTCAAGGCCTCTTCAATAAGTTGGCAGAACTGAAACCTAGCCAAGTTTCTTAGAAATATGCCATTATCGGCGTCGCAGACATGTGACTACACACTGAAATGACGGACGCTGAAAGTTCACTACCTAGCAAGTGATTCCGAACGATAGACTGGCAAAAGGAGGAGGCGTATTTCCGTATTACCGAAGCGACTTACAGTGTGAGGTCAGGGAGGATTCAGATCCGCTGATTTCAGATTCGCTATGGTGCGACCTAAATTTAAGAGGAAGGAACACTTGTCATATAGCTTTGATGTACAGTTGCGCTAACTCTACATCTGAAACGGACTACCAAATTGCGACTACCCTACGGCGAACTCTAAAAAGAAGGTACACTCATATCTTGACCATGGGTGATTACAATGTGCACAGTATAGCTACCCCTGCCACGAGCGGCGAACAATTGAAATCCGATCTGTAGGACCTTGTAACCAATGTTCCGCTTTCTAATCATGTCACTTCGCCCACTCGGTTCAGAACTGGTACTAGGCCATCTGTGATTGATTTTGTGCTTGCGAACAAAGAACATACAATCGGTGCGTTGGTTGTAGACCGTCCGGTAAGTCGCAGTGATCATGCAGTTATTTGTTTCAAGTTCATTTGCTATGCCGAATACCGAGAAGCGGGCCATGAGGCGGCGCGAACCATCACATGCTACGACCGATTAGCCCACTTCGTCAGTGCTTCAAACTGGTCGCTCTACACCGAAGACCACTGGGAAGTCGCCTGTCTCGAGTTTACAACCAACTTCAATCGGCTGGTTACAGACGCTTCAGATAAAAAGTTTGCAATAGGTCTGAAACAGCTACTTACTTAAGGTACGGAACTCGAAAATGGCTGACAGTATGCAACACAGCGTGGTGAGAACATAGATTATCCACAAAACCGGAAATACATAGCCGAACGTAACTATTGCGCACAACTACTCAGACAGGACAAAGCCGCGCAACAGCAGAACATGGCAGAAACGTTCGGGGTTAATCACGAAATGCTGTAGAAGCAGGTCAATGGTCTACGGAAGGTGAAGAAAGGATTTCAGCCACTCACGATGGCTGATGGCCTAACACGTATTCGATAGCGCTAAACACTGAAATTTGGTAGCTGTTCCTGAGCTGTTGCCCTCGGAAAAGAAAAAAGCAATGGTTGGCAATACAGAACGAATGTAACGCAGAGGATCGCAGATCAATGGTTACGCGATGAGCAGATTAAGGAAAGGATTAAGCAGATAGGTCTTGTCCCCATCCCAATAAACCATTGTTACGCTTTATCTCAGATCGAAATGTAGTCGGCAGAAGGTAAATATGAATAAAGTAAGTCTGCTCAAAAGGCTGCGCTAAATAATCGAATATGAAGGCGGTTGGAACAGCCCAATAGGGAAGAATCAAAGTGCGTTGCTTCAACTATCGTAACATACTTCCAATCGATGTTTTCCGGTGGCATATATGACCCGGTTCATTTTCATACACTTTCTCACCAATTTGAAATTCAATTCGTGTTTTACTCCATCAATTGACAAATAAATCTTTGTTAATGTAATGAGGGTAAAATATTTTTAATACATCTTGTCTCTTTAGACAGCTTCTTCCGTAGGGAACCGTAACTAAGAAGGTATAGATTTTTCCTTAGGTTAGGACTGAATCTAGGCAATGGGGTTATACATTCGCCGTTTGGCCTCTCACAACTGGTCTTTTCCCGAAATCGCAGTGTGTAAGTTTCAACACATGCTTTCCTCCACATAAGTTAGTAGACGAAGTAAAGATATAAACACAATCTTCATAACTATAGCGGCTCAATATTCAACTCATCACACTTATCACTATGTGAAAGCGCGCTCTAATAGCCAAATACAAGCTTTGTGAAGGCGCGCTGGACGATTTAACTGGTTCCCATCTAACATTTCCGCTGGTTGCTGAAAGTAACACAGGCAATATCTAAGGCTGATTTTTAAAGTAATTAGTCTGATTTCTTACAACCTGAACAGGTTGCATACAAGCCTAATCGATTGCATAGCGGTTGTCAGTATGTAATTAGTAGGCTCGCTAGAAGTAAACGAAAAGGATTGCCTCAAGCCCAAGTCTAAAAAAGACAGGCTGATGGAAATCATTTCGCCATGAATTCTAAACACTCCTGCTTCTACCTGAGATCCATACGTCAAAATATAACACATAGATGTTGAGCACGTCATCAGCCGTACGGCAGTCAATCTCGCAATTGCATTTACCTCGCTTTGATTAATGCCAACTTCGACGGTATTTTAACAAATTCGGAGCGTGCCAGCAACCTTTGGATCAGCAGCAAACAAACTAGTCTTGTCAAGTTGTGTAACAGTTTAGGTCCTTTGTTCACAGCAGGAAGTGAAAGGGATCTAATACGCTGCCCTGCACCACTGCACTGGTGACCATACGGGGTAAAGAAATGTCGCTAATTATATTCACAACTCCTGATCGTCCTAATAGGTACAACTGAAGGGAAGAGAGAACGGGATTTGTTGCTTTATACCTATTTAGCTTATACATTCTCGTCCTGTGTGGAGCTGTCAAACGCTTTCTACATCTCAAGGATGATAACAATGCACAAAAGTCCTGAATCAATTGCTTCACTTTAATGGTTGGGGAAGTCAACTTGTCAGGTCACACACTAGTGGGACACTAGAAAGCCACGCTGTGAAGGTGAGAGGGGGGATGCGATAATAGGAACACGACCAAATGTTCCTTAACAATTCTCACTAGCATGCGCGATCGAATGGCAGTGGGGCTAATTGGGCGGTAGTTCCGGATGTCCGTAGACCTACGCCAATGTCCAGTATATTGACCGAACTGTAGGGGCACTGAGAAAATATTCAGTAATAGAAATTGAATATTTTATCTACCGTATTGACTAAAGCAGAGGCGGTCCCAACGGGGCCAAACCTGTAGGATGGTCGTAGATAGCGTACTACGAGTTTTATCATGGCGGGATTAAGATCGATCGCTGAGACGTATTTATAGCCGTCCATCGAGTTTGAGAATTTCGTCTGTCCTTTTTCAAAATGAAAGGATTCAGCAAAATATCAGGTGTAGGCTTCGGCAATAGAATTTGGCGAAGCAATACATTCGCATTCTGGTTTGACGATGTGAGAAGTTGGGACAGCATTGTCGACTACCCATTTTGGTAACAGTTCAGGTAACTGTTGGATTGTAGTACTACCGTGCATGGATCGTGATTCTTCCTACAAGAGACGGACGTGGATTTTCACGTCCGCCTCAACTACTGGGCGTTAGGCCTCAGTATTTCGCTGAAGTCACGAGTTCGATCATATATCCGAGTTAGCATACATACTTTCAGTTTACCTTTTGCTTTGATAAGGTACTTAGCAGAGATTCTCGTGTTATCACTAGAGGCAAGCATATTTAAGCACCTAGTCACATTACCATAGAAGGAAACAAAGGTTGTCTGCATGTCAAACAAAAGAAAGGAAGTGTGAACATAGGTGAATGTTACCCAACAGATATTTCGCAGTTAGCGTGGAGCCATCAATGATCTCACATGTGATGACTCAGCTATAATTTTGCATCTGACTATTTTGTGATCACATACAAGGAGACCATCTTTTAGTTTAGTGGATTTGGAGGACCCGCCTGACATGAAAAATTTGTCCACCAATGACGTGGGTGGGTACGAAGTCAACCGGTTTCTCGTTTGTTGCTAAGTTGGACCAACATATATCGGGTATGTTAGAATCTCCACCAACGACTATCTCAAAAGAACTAAGATCCGATATGCAATTAAACATGTCAGCTAACTGCTTCACGGCATAGGGCTGATCCCAGGGGGGGAAGTATAAACAATAAAAAACCTTCGCTTTGTACCGAGGGATAGGAACAACCAAGCAGAGCCAATAGTGGGGCGTATAACTGGAAATGTGAATTTGAAGACAATGAGGTTTTGCGAGTAGTAGATTATGCAACCAACTTCAGGGTCTTACTTTCGATCACTTCTAACAAGCTTAAAATCTTCAATGGAAAGCCTTTGGTTAGACATAGAATCATGACACCAGTATTCCGTTAGTAAACGTAGTTTAGGTCTATTCAAGTACATGAAGGTGGGGAGTGAATACAATCTATTCAGCAGGTAATAGACGTTCAGTATCATCATTCTTGAAGTGATTTGGAACTGTTCAGCATAACAGCGAGTGCTTCCTCTTGCAGTCATATTAGTTCTGAAGCCTTTCGTAACCAATCCCTTATCTTAAGATTGATTCGTGCTGTCGGGATTAGAGGGGTGGGATAATGGAGCGGGAAATACAAAAAGATTTCTGTGGGAATTTGGGGTAATAAAATTTAGATGCATAAGGGGCTGTTGCCGAAAGGCTTGCCGATAGCACTGTAAGGGAAGGTGGAACAGGTAAAGTACACTCAGATTGACAAGTCCCGTGGGGTGGTTTGTGTGAATTACCTAAGTTCCAAAAAACGTGGCAGTAAAGTGAAACGTCTATTTGTGGATTCATCATCAAATCCAGGTTAACACACAACTAAATCCGTTTACGATGATTTCGTAGGAGTTGGTAAGCCTAATGTTTGTTTACCATTTCTCGTCACACAATCAGCAGAATTCTAATCAAGTAATGTATATGGTGTACTGCATCGTTGAGTCGTTTCTTACAAATAGGTAGAGTCATAAAAAAGTTGCTTGCGTTTTAGCAAATTATGGTGATTGTTCTTGAACGCTATTTTGTTGTATCTGTTTTAAGGTACCTATTTAGTACAAGTGCGAATTAGTTAATACGATTTCCATGTGCGCTTGGTTTGCGTTATTACTTCCGCTCTGGGTCTGAGCCAAGCCTATTTAAATTCTGAGTAGCCGGAATCAGATCGTTCCGATTTCTATTATTTCTAACAATGCCTCGCAAAGCTGAGGTCCACCGTGAGCAGAGTTTAGGCACTTCTCCAGAGCAATGGGGAATGGTTACTTTCCAATCTAGAGGAGAATTGTAACTCACGAACGACTTTGGGCAGCGGAATGTCGGCTTTTCAGTATGGTGGCCCCCGTTTGGACTAAGGCACTGAGGGCCTGGGCCGTGGCCACCACTACTAGTCATTATGCTAGCGTACCCCAATACACTTACGCTGGAGTTAGGGACGGCTCCCACTTGATCTTTCTGGGTGTGAATCAGTTTCGAGCGTGGGAGGTGCATTGGTACTCGCCAATAATGAGTTATTGGAACATGGTGCTTTGGGTGAATATGCCCTACTTTCGATGTCCATCAAACAGATGACGTGTGGCGGCATATGCAACTGAATTTCTCTACGCTGTCGCCTTCCTTAGCATCGCCGGTGCGGAGGATCACCCAACTAACAGTATTTACATCATTAAGGGGGAAATACAAGCTCTGTTAAATGAGCTACCTCTTGGCGGTTCAGGAATTTGCTCAGGGGTAAATCTGTGCTTTAACTTAGGCAAGATATTCGTAGATATGGTGTGTCGAAAATCACGTTGCAATGGTGTCCTTTCGTAAATTAGAACAACTGCCAAATTTCGGAACAGACCTCAACGTATTTTAACCTTCGACAAACGCGTGTGAGAGACTTTCGCTAAGAAAACTGAACTGGGTCGGGCAAGGCAAAGGTAAAGAATGATCTTCAGTCTCCTAGAACTATTATCGCTTGTAACCATCTTGCATGCTGATAAAGCGTTATAACAAATTTTGTAGATCGAGATATTGTCAGCTATGTTGAGGGTAATGGCATTTGTTTCTTCGTCATTTTTTGGGTAATTCAAGAGGCAACTAGGAAGTTCAATGCCACAATTTTGCCTTTTGACAATGAATTGGCAGGAACTTGAATTAGATATGGAACTGGCACAACAATACCGCTAGTGAGTCAGCCGTCACAAATTACGAAATTTGTTCGGCTAACTGTTTCCTCAACATTCTTATTTCGTCTAACGTTCAACGACATTAACCGAACTCTCCGTCACTGGTGTTTCATATTTATTTGTCTATCCATGTACTTCAGAGGATACAACATGTGTGCAACAGAGCACATGTTCACTGGCAACAGTTGTGATCACAGCGGTATTGCTTTCCGTGGTTATCTGGTTTACAGCACCCATTTCCTCATTACACGAGTGTTAATGGCAGCTATCTGATTGGTTCCACAGGGCAAAAACAATCTTGATGCATGGAAACGAACAGTGCTTCTGGTACAATGTAAGCATGTTGTATTAGAAGCTGACGGTAGTATTTCTGTGTAAGCTACAGTATTTTATAAATCAGCTATTTTTGGATTCAGCAAGTTGCTCAAAAGCATATGGCTACAAAGGAACTAACGATGGCTCTTATATAATTTGTGCGTGCTTAATTTAAAACTGACATTAGTTTTTTCTCTGTAAGCTACAGATTTTAGGAAAAATGACTTTTAAGAAGTTCTCAACAGACGGATGATGGTATATGATCTGATGTATCTTACATATATAAATTGATGTAAACTTATATCCTGAACGCAACATTTTGATTAGGCATGACATAAACAAAAACTTGATGCATAACAGGCATTAATCGGGCAAAATTTGCCTTCATAGCTTTTGCGTCGAAACGTATTTTTAGGTCAGTCACATTTGATGCTCTAACAATAGTCCGTCATTACACGTTTGTCTCATCGTCCCTGATAATGTTGTTCCATCGACATCATATCTTGATGTAAACGTTCCCCTTGTTCGTCACTTACTGTCCCAAGGTTTACGGGAAATTGATCAAAATGACTGTTCAAGAAATGCAGTTTGACGCTCATGTTGCACCTAAAAGGGCCAAACGCAAACAGCATTCTGTTAACCATTTCCTCATAATTCTTCATTTTTTTCTTCACAAGTAAATTATGTATAATCGCTACAAATGACTGTCAAGCATTCGTCTCTTTGGCATTCATCTTTGAGACAAATTCTTCATCACGCACAAGAGCTCGAATATGAGGGCCGTCGAATACACCAGTTGTATGCTTCAAAAATGCCATGGATGGAAAAGCGGAAACTATGTACTGAAAGTCGTCGCCATCAGTATTCAAAGCTCTTACATACTGTTTCATAAAGGCAATTTCAAATGCAGTGGGGGAAATACGGTCTTCTCGCTGTTGACCATTTGATCCTTCACAACGTTTTGCATGCCACCTTACAGAGTTTTACTGGGATCAGAGTTATTACGCCGCTTTTTCTTTCCAATACCAATACCTTTCTTATTAACCATGCAGAAATAGCAGTCTGTCATGCGCTTCCTGTGTTCGCGCCAAACCATAGGAACTCCAAATATCAGGCTACTGCTTTGCCGCTCTGTCTAGCCACGTAGCACAATGTGAGGTGCTCATGTTTTGTCTTGGTCTCCAAGGGATATTTTAAAGTATGCTTTATAGATATGTTTCACAAAGGGTGATATTTTTCTTTTGACGAAAGATTATTACCTTCGCATATATGGAAAATGCATCAGGTTCATTTGTACGTTTATGTCCACCTAAACGATGCATTGGCATATCTGAAACGAAAGTGGATTGGTAAGTAATTTCCTATCTACGTAAAATATCAGATTGCATAAAAACTAGTGCGTGCAGAAAATAATGGGTTTCCTATTTAAAATCAGCATTGAAAGTTCATGTAGAATCATTTTAAAGGTCTCTTGCAACAGAAAGTTGACAAAATTTTGTTGCTGTGTTATCTTATTACTTTGAATTAACTGGGTACTCATGAAAGAACAGAGAAGCAAAAACTATCTAGGGAATGCTATAGCCCTGCGTGAATTTTTAGGTTACAAAGATTGATAGCGTCCAGAGACCGACCAATTCAGCATCCCACCAACGTGGCTGCTTGGTCGGATAAGGAATTGGAAGCGCCTCATCAAGCCAATGTCCAAACTCACGTCCGTGCAGTCTGGTCGTATGGCCATGTCACGCACTCCGAGGTGCATCAAGAGTTGACGCCGGTCTAGGTAAGTTTGGACGCGATTTGTCTATCAAGCCGCAGCTGTGGATGGACAGTTGATCGGAATCCTGAGTTTCCACGAAGCAAATTTGAAACTATGCGCCTCTAGAAGCGCGGATAACTGTTTCGTAAAGCCACCAAATGGACTGACTGATGGCATTTTATAGAGCTGCAGATGGGTCTTTCATTTGATACAAAGAAACTGCTTGTAATTCACGCATGCGGTGAATTTACACTCATGACTTGCAGCACGGCGAACACCGAAAGTGCCAATTGTCAACGAATGAAAATCCATAACGAGTAGATCCACTAGCTTGACTGCATTAGAAAGTCCTCGTTTGGCCGAAGCGAAGGAGCATCGGCATTTAATTGTGTACTGAAAATTGGTACAACACGTGGAGACCGATTAAGAGAGTTAAACTATTCCAACAACACACCATGGCCTCAGACCACCAGTGGTCGGCAACAGCTATCCCAACCTACCAGGGATGTTAACATTTCGACCTCGTATTCACTCTGAATGTATCTGCAATAAAAACTGCTCTACTTGAGTAATATCCTGGAAACGGTCATCTGGTAGTCAAATGCTGTTTTCGACTTCAGTCCATTCCTCTGCCACACTTTACGAAGTATCGTCTTTCTATACTAGCAT
Source organism: Dicrocoelium dendriticum (assembly GCA_944474145.2). Classification (NCBI taxonomy): domain Eukaryota; kingdom Metazoa; phylum Platyhelminthes; class Trematoda; order Plagiorchiida; family Dicrocoeliidae; genus Dicrocoelium; species Dicrocoelium dendriticum. The sequence continues at coordinate 115,330,589 of OX104064.1, forward strand.
ACTGGAGTTGGTTTCTCGATCTGATACGCTCAACGAAATTGGATAATTTCAGCTTCCCTCCAGAAGACCGTGTAAACAAACGGTTAATGTATTTGTCGGGCAACAGTTTGCCGTCGAAGCGAAAACTCTGTTGTTGCAGGTCATGTAAAGCGGGTCAGCCTGCTAGATGTCAGCTGCTCCAACACACACGGTTCGCATTGTTTGTACAAGCGCGTGAATTTGTCGACCATTTTCGGCCAAAATGGTTAACCACTTTGGTCCAAGTTATCCCTCAATTACCTTTGAGGAGTTGCATGAGGACGGGTTCTTGTAAAGATCTGAGAGGCAAGCACACGCTGGGTTTAAAGTAACAAAGAATAAACGATTGGTAAACTGTCCTGATGTTGATGATATTGGATGAGTTAGGAGTCTGCTACACGTACTGGCTGGCCTTCTTTCATATGCTTCATTGTCTTACAAGGGGTACACTCTGGACATATTGCATGGGCTCATCCAGTCATTTATTTTTCGAATCCTTGAAGACAAACTTACGTTCACTGTCTTGGAATAAACTTTGAACCGACTGGGATATCATACTTTCCAAAATATTAGAATACACAAACCAAATTCTTTTGGTTCATTTTCGCAAACCACAGTCGTCGCCCTGATCCAGAAAATATCCGGGCCAAACAAAAGATGTCTACACCAGCGGACCTGCAGTCGCAGTGTTCATTTCGTGGCTTGATAATTCATTATAGCGTTTTACTTCCAGAACTGCATCGCATGCCTGCCACGGTGAGAAGGTTGATGAACGAGGGCCAAACCAGGAACTGGACGTTAGATTGCCGGACTACGTTCGAGTGGGTCAGGTCATTCCTGGCTTCAGACCTACCTCTGACTCATTTTGATCCGTTCTCGCTACAGATGAATCAAGTCTAGGGATAATTGCCATAGTGTCAACTTCATTCCGAGATGGATCTCAGGCGATCGCACATGTCGCCAGGACGCTGACGAAAGCCGAAAGAAACTACATTCAGATCGAGGGGGCATGGACCATAGTATTTACTGTGGGCAAATCACACAGGATGCTGTATGGTTGCCGCTTCAAACTCTTGACGGATCATAAGCCGTTACTGGCTGTTTTTGAATCGAGAAAGAGCACCGTTGCCTACACAGTTAATCGATTCCAACGAGGAACTCTCACCTCGTTGGAATATGATTTTAAAATCTGTTATGAATCAATGATTGCTTTGGGCTAAGCGGGAGCATTGTCACGCCTCGTTGATTCCCGTCAGCAAGAATACCAGGACATGGTCATAACCTCAGTCGAGTTAGAACCTGATGTCAAATTCCTGCTGAGCGAGGCATTACATGGTTTGCCAGTTCCGGCAGAAGCTGTGCCGGTGAACCGCTTCGAGATCCAATCCCACAGAAGATAGCACACTTACACAGAACCAGCCAGCCGCGTTCTTGTTCCTCTGCCAAAATGCGGCAGTTTTATCAGCGCGTACATTCGCCATCCATTGTGAACGACTGCATCAACTTTTCAGGGAGCGTAGTCATTTCTCAAATATTGCAAACATGAGTGTTAGGGCAGTTCCATACAAGACATCCAAGGCTCAACCGAATGAAATCTCTTGCTCGAAGTCACGTGTATTGGTCGTTTATGGACCGACAGCTAGAGCAGCTAGCTAGCAGTGACAGCAACTGCGCTACGTTCGAACAATGAATTTATACGGGTTAAGAAGCGTTGCTTTACAAGTCCCGTTGGATAGTTGCAGGGGATATCAACATAACCATAATGATGATAAGGATAGTAAAATAGTTAATACCATAAATATAAAAATAAGGACTTATCGTTTGCTTCACTGCAGTTCTGCGATCCTCTTAAATTCACAGCATTAACAGATAACAACAAATAATTCAATGGTAAACTCCAGGTGTAGGATGGAGACGTAGTGTTAAGTAACAAAGTGTAAGTGGATGAGTGCATCGTCCAACCTTCTTTTAACTACTGTTAGTGTCGGTGCAGAGACGACCGATTCTGGGAGATCATTCCACGGGTAACAGACACGAATGGAAAAGAAATTTCGGCGGCACTCCAAACGACTGTATTTTGCTGCGAGTTTTAATGAGTGGCCCATCAGGTTTGTATTGCTACTGAGTTGCCGTAAACAGCGGCACACATGATGTGGATCTCGCAGAATCAAGTATGCCATAATCAGGTCTCCTCGTAGTTTGCGATAGCTTCCACTGAACAAACCCAGTCATCGCAGCCTCTCCTGGTACAAAAGATTGCGCATTCCAATTACGCTCTTAGATGCCCGGCGTTGTGGCTGCTCCAGTGCATTAAGGTCGTGTTTCAGCCATGGATATTAGGCTTGAATTGCATATTCGACATGGGGGCAAACATACGCACTGAGCATTTGTCGAAATATGGAGATGATTATTTGTCCAAACGCCCGCCTCAACAGCCCCACGTGTTGGTTCCCGGTCTTCGAGGCCTTTTCGGATTGCCTGGAGCAACCCATGCCATCTTGAACCAGGACATCCCCTCCGAGTCGGTATGAGTAGCTGCTTTGATGTCGGATGGAAAGCACCTTGCATTTACTGACGTTGAAATGCAGTAAGTTTTGGGTCGACCATTGATACACCGTATCTAGGTCACTCTGAAGCACATGTTGGTCGGTGTTCGCCTGGATCCTGCGCCAGATCTTGATATCGTCGGCAAACATTAGGAAGTTTGAAGCGATTCCCTGTGCAAGGTCATTAATAACCACAAAAAACAAACGCGGACCTAGAACCGCGCCTTGAGGCACACCACACTCAACTTGTATGGGGTTTGATAAAGAGCTCCGAACTCTGAGCAGTAATTGCCTTTGAAGTAGAAAGTTGGCGATCCAGCTTAAAAGAGGGTCTCCGATCCCGTAATGCTACAGCTTGGATAGTAGTATCCGATGGTCTAGGCGATCGAAAGCTTTGGAAAAATCCAGGTAGATCACATCAACACCTTCTCCAGCGTCAGGTGACTCGGTCCAACTACTGCGTGCAATCAGTAAATTAGTTGCACATGACCGCTGTCGACGGAAACCGTGCTGTTCAGGGGTGATGAGGCTGCAGTTTTCCAGATAGCACACCAGTGTATGGGCAACTATGGATTCCATGATCTTGGAGAGTATAGGAAGAAGAGATACTTGGCGGTAGTTGGAGGAATCAGTTCTGCTTCCACCTTTGCGAATCAGGGCTATTATGCCAAGCATCCACGTGGCGGGAACTTGGTTCTGGTCTAAGCAGTGCTGTGAAAACTGAGCTAAATGTCCTGCCAGTTGGCTTGTTGCTGCTTTCAGTGCCTCAGGACGAATGGCGTCGACACCCGGCGAGCTGTGTTTGCGTAGAGAAGTCAGCTTTTGAAATACAGCCTCTGCGGTAAACTTGATGTGGGTTAGTCCTGGTGAGCAGAATACAAAGCTTGGTAAAGCGCTTGGAGGCAAGACTCTTTGTAACGTGCAGCGTATTGCATCTGAAGCGCGTTTGCTGCTTCCATAGACGTTCTTGTTGGGCCATCAGCCGTCTTGAGTGGAGGAAATCCTTGCCTCACCTTTCGTAGGCTATTAACGTGCTTGTACAGCAGTTTGTGATTAGCACTGAAGGTTTTTGCGATGTTCTGCTGATAGGCGGCTCTCTCTTCTCTTAACAGTTGAGGGCAGTGGTTAGGTTGAGCTACGTAGTTGTCCCAAGTTGCTGGTGCTGAAGCTTGTCTGTACACTGGCCATGCTGCGTTGCGTACTGTCATCCATGTTAGAGTTCTGCTCCTAACGAAAGAAACTGATTTGCACTTATTGCAAGCTTTTATCTCTGAAGCCTGTGCAATCAGCTGACTGAATTTTTTGACGAACTCGAGCCAGGCGACTTCCGGGGGTTCTTCTTCGAGGAAAGACCAAGTTGTGGCGCTGACTTGCTGGGCGAGTCGGTCGTACCTTGTGATGGTTCGCACAGTATCATCGTTATCATTCAGATATTCTGCATAGCAGACGAAGTTGAAAATGATGACTGCGTGATCACTGCGACCAACGGGCAGTCTAAAACCAACGCATCAATCATATGCTCCTCGTTGGTAAGCACAAGATCCAGCACAGGTGGCCTGTTACCAGTTCTGAACCGAGTGGGCAAAGTGATGTGGTTGTAAAGAGGAAACATTGTTACCAGATCTTGTAGATCGGTTTTGAATTGTTCTCTGATCGTGGCAGGGGCTTCTAAACAATGTACGTTGAAATCATCCATGCTAGGAATGTGAGTGTACTTTTGTTGTAAACTGCATCTTAAAGCAGCCGCTAGGTGGTAGTCCATTTCCGGTGTTGAGTTAGGGGCGCGGTACACCAAGACAAATAGGCAAGCGTCCCTGCCATTTAACAGCAAGCGGCACCAAAGAGAGTCGGTGAACTTCGAGTCTGAATGCTCCACGGCTTCGCACTGTAAGTCGTTTCGATAATACAGGATTACCCCTCCTCCTTTTGTGAGCCTGTCGGTCCGGATCAGCGACATGCCGGGTAGCGACACTTCAGCGTCCGTCATTCCCGTGTGCAACCATGTCTCGGTGACACCAATAACATCATACGAGCCGGAAGCTTGGCAATCTTTCAGTTCGGCCAGTTTGTTAGAAAGACCATGAGCGTTCGTATACAAGCAGGTCAGTTTCTCGGTCTCTAGGAGCCCGTAGAGAGGTGAAGTTGTCAAGTTTGGGAGAATGCCGACCGATGGGAGGTCGGCAGTTATTCGTTTTTTCGTTGGGTCAATGATACCACGTTTGCAAATTGATTCGGTCAAAGTGCGTCCCAGCCTTCGTTTATACCTACGTCAGAGTCAATTAAAACAGCAATCAAGTTACACTTCTGTACATTCGTCCGGATGCTTGCTGCTTCAGTTGCTTTAATATTTGAGCTGTGCCAAGTGTTTGCGACCTTCAACCGAATTTCGGAAGGAAAATGTTTCCGATTTCTCCGCCATCGATCCAAAACATCCTTTGCTTGTTGCTCTGACTGAACCAGAAGTTTTAGGATTCTAGGGCCGCATACTCTATAATTCGATGAGACAGGTATCCTGGTGAGCGATAGTGCCACAATATTATCCAAAGAACGTGTTTCGCGAATGAACCGCCACTGTTCTAAATCGTGCTTTCCGGTCTCTTGAACATCGTTAGAAGGATGTTCTGGCACACTATGTATGAAGATTGCGTTTGGCGGTCTTGCTTGTTGTGTACTACTTCGGTGTTGCTTTCTGATTGTCGTGCACTCCAAGGGACATCAGGATAGATGCGTATCCCACAGGATCCGTGTTTTAGCGCGCTTGCGGAGAGCAAAATGTTTTCTACGTCGGTGGAGGATTCTAGAGTTACTCGAATAAGTCTGCGTTCACCATAGTGTGGCGGGTTCGGATTACGAGTGATTCGTACTAGGTGTATGGGCTTGGCTTTGATACATATCTGCATACACAATGAGTTCCATTGGTCTTGGTCGTCTGGTAACTTATCCCGCAATGTGATGGCGGTAGATTCAAGAACATTTGAGCATACAACAGTGCGGGCACTGTTATTGAATCCCTTTTTCATCGATCTACGAGATCTGGTACCCATTTGTCTTGACCTGTTGACAAGTGATTGTTTGCTCTTTTTCTCTCTATTTGCGTTAACGGTGTTTACAATGGAAGAGGCCGAAACGGCGGCCTGTCGGTAGACATTTGCAGCAATCTCTGCATAGATAACTGATGTTCTGGAAGGCTTAGTCTCGACAAGATATTGTAGTGCAACAGAAAACATGCTCTTTCAGTATCTTGTAACATTGGATTTTATGGTTGTTTTAACCTTCGAAACGTCCATTTGTTTAACTGACTGCACATCCGTTGTCACAAACCGTTTTGGTGAGTTCCTCGCTGCACGTTTCTCGCTCTCTCTGATTCGCTTCCTATTCTTGTAGCCTGCACAATACACGTTGGGTTCAGTCTCCTCCGACTTCTATACTGTCGTATTTGACACGTCTTACGTGTCATTGCTTACCGACTAGTATCCCAGGTTCCGCCCAACAATTGGTGACCCCCTGTCAGGAACACGCCGCCCGCCATTTTGCATTTTCATTCTGGTGAGCTCGTTCCAGTGATTTTGTGATTCATTACTTGTGATCATATTGTTTTCTCACCTACCACATATTTTATCTGCTTTTTGCAATGGATTATCTAGAGGATAAGCCGTCTCCATGCGCGGTTAACGCTGTTCAGCCTGTCATGGTCAATTCTGTTGCCTTAGCCCCTCCCCCTTTTTGGGAGAATGATCCTTTATTATGGTTTTTACATTTAGAATCCGTATTTTATATTCGTAAGATTTCTTCTGATTTCGCCATGTATAACCAGCTAATATCTTGCCTTCCTCAGAATATATCCTCGCAGGTGAGAGACATCATACTTTGCCCCCTCTAGTAATGAAATACGAGACACTTAAACAGGCTATTATTCAGCGAATCACGCCTTCTGACAAGGTCCGTCTGCAGCAACTATTTAGTGATCTGCAGCTAGGAGATAGGATGCCCTCAGCCTTGTTGCGCGAAATGCAACAGCTCATCGGCACGTCCAACATGGACGTAGGGATTCTCCGCGAGCTGTGGATGCAACGCCTTCCTGAAAGCACACAGGCTATCCTTGCAGTAGCAAGTGACTTGCCCATCACAGCAATTGCAGATCTAGCAGACCGCGTCATCGAACGGCACCAACCAGAGACTGAAACCAAAGCACTTAAGCAGCTTTGCGCTGGCGCAACCACAACGACAGGCGCGACTAGCCCTCCGTCGGCAATAGACGCATTATCATTGCAGATAGCGTCGCTTCAGCGCCAGATCAAAGAACTCACCTTAAAACGTAAGCACCGCAACCGCTCTGGATCATCGCACCGTCGCACAAAACCTGATGCCTCAGGTTACTGCTTTTACCACTCGCGTTTCGGTACTAAAGCCCGTAAGTGCGTACAGCCGTGTAGCTACTCCGCTATAGATGATCCGCCACGCCGGGCCGTAATGGCCACGAACGTCGGCAAAGCCCAAAGTCGTCTCATCTACATTAGGGATTATGACTCCGATACCCAGTTCTTAGTTGATACCGGGGCGGAAGTCAGCGTCATTCCCCCTATGCCAGGTGAGCCTACCGCTTCTCTGTCGACAAGCCTCAGTGCCGCCAATGGCACGCCAATAGCCACCTATGGTCATCGGTCACTTACCCTGGACCTAGGTCTTCGGCGCACGTTCCGCTGGGTATTCACTGTCGCTGCAGTCCCCTTTGCCATCATCGGCATTGACTTTCTCAGGCATTTCGACCTCTTGGTCGATGCGAAACGCCAGATGATAGTCGACACTGCAACAAAACTCAGCGTACGTGGCATCACCGCCGATGTGACATCTATATCCCCGGTCTATGCATTTCCCCAGACCTCGTCAGCCTACGCTAATCTCCTTTCTCAGTATCCCAAGCTCGTTCAGCCAATGAACGCAGCTTTGCCCGTGGCAGCTCAAGTCACGCACCACATACGGACGAATGGCCCACCTGTGTCATGCCGTCCACGCCGACTATCGCCTGAGAAACTAAAGGTAGCTAGGGCGGAGTTTGAGCACATGCTTGAACTTGGAATAATCCGCCCTTCCGACAGTCCTTGGTCCTCGCCCCTGCAGATGGTCCCCAAGAAATCTGGTGACTGGCGCCCTTGCGGTGATTACCGCGCACTCAATCGCCTAACCGTCCCAGATAGGTATCCCATCCCACACATGCAGGACCTTACCGCATGCCTCACAGGTAAGACGATCTTCAGCAAGATCGATCTGGTTCGCGCCTATCACCAGATACCTGTGGAAGACAATGACATTCCTAAAACAGCCGTAATCACTCCTTTCGGTTTGTTTGAATTTTTAAGAATGCCATTTGGACTGTGCAACGCCGCACAAACCTTCCAACGCTTCATCCACGATGTCACTCGTGGCCTAGACTTCGCATATTCCTACCTCGATGATATCTTAGTAGCCAGTTCATCGGAACAAGAGCACCTCGAGCATCTTCGAGCTCTCTTCCAGCGCTTGACCCAACACGGTGTCACAGTCAACCCGACTAAGTGCGAACTCGGCAAATCAACGGTAGAATTCCTAGGCCACCTCGTTTCATCGTCTGGTATCGAAGTCCTTCCTGATAAGATCCAGGCAATCAAGGACTTCCCAGCTCCGACTTCCTTCAAGCACCTCCGTCGATTTTGTGGTTTGGTCAACTACTATCGACGCTTCATTCCGCGCTGCGCTCAGCTCATGCAGCCACTGACTGACCTACTCAGAGGAAATGAACGTAAGTTCGCTTTCCCTGAAACAGCACAGGCAGCCTTCGCCGAGCTCAAGGATGCTATCTCCAACATAGCCCTCCTCGCTCATTCCGAATCGACTGCACCTCTTTCTATTACGACTGATGCCTCAGACGTCGCGGTAGGAGCCGTCCTCCAACAACACGTTGGTGGGCAATGGCAACCCCTTGGGTTCTTCTCCAAGCGCCTGCAGCCAGCGGAATCCCGCTACAGCACGTTTGGCAGAGAACTGCTCGCCATTTACCTAGCAATACGTCACTTCCGGCACACACTTGAAGGCCGCGCTTTCACGGTCTACACTGACCACAAGCCCCTTATCTTTGCCTTCAACTCTGCTAGCGACAAATACTCACCACGGGAAACAAGACACCTAGACTTTGTCACGCAGTTCACTGCTGACATACGTCATGTCTCAGGTGTCGACAATCCCGTCGCCGACGCTCTCTCACGCGTCAACCTCACTCTCCAGTCTTTGCCTACCGTCGACCTTGCCGCAATGGCATCGGCTCAGGCTCAAGACGAAGAGATACAGCGCACACTGCAGTCCACTTCGCTGCATGTGCAACCTGTTCCTCTCCAAACCACGGAAGGAACCATCCTTTGTGACACGTCCACAGGTTGTCCTAGACCTCTCGTGCCCGTCTCCTTCAGACGCACAGTCTTCGACGCACTGCACTCACTGTCACATCCCGGTATCCGTGCATCTTTGAAACTGGTCACCGAACGTTTCGTTTGGCCACGCGTAAACAAAGATGTTCGTACCTGGGCTCGCGCCTGCCTTCAATGCCAGCGCATGCGTTCACTACGCCCGACCCCGCCCCGTGAACAGACTAGAGATGTGCAAATGCACAGCGGACTCTCTACCTGCACTCACGTCTTCCTCCGCACCGACGCAGTGCGGCGCCCTCTCCAGCCTCCCTACACTGGCCCTTTCAGAGTTCTGCAACGGACTCCGAAACATTTTACTATAGACCAGAATGGTCATCGAACAACGGTGTCCATCGACCGCCTCAAAGTGGCTTTCTTTGACGAGCCACTTGCAGCCCATCCTGATGCTCTCGCACAAGCACCCGCACCTGTGGTGACTTCCCGAGCACTGGATAACCCGGATCCCTCCGTACCCCTTGATCCGCAACCTATCCCGCCGCAACCCCAGGCAACCGACCGACGCGGTAGACAGGTCAAACGTCCGGTCCGTTTTTCCGATTTTGTAAGCGTTTGCTATTTCCATTAACACGCCTTTTTCGTCTTTAATGGTTATCCTGCGTCTCACCCACAAACGTTTTGCAAAATCGACAAAAAAAACCCAAAACATTTTGAAAAACCTAAAAAGCGTATTTGCTTTTATCATACATGCCATGTTCCCTCTCCGGCGTCAAGCCACTTCCCCGACCCTTGCCAACCCCCTCTGAGTTCTACCTTCCAGAAACTCAACCGCCGGAACTGCCCAGGCAACCCTCGAGTGACTCGCCAACCGGCTCAACGCAACCCTGGAGTGACTCGCCAGCCGTCCTCACCCAAGGAACAGACAGTCGCCCTCGATCGCAGACACCCACGAACGAATTGGTCCCCAAACGCCGCTTAGGCATTGCCGACGAGGACGCCGGATTTCTTCGTGGGACGAGGACGCCCGCATTCCTTCGTGGGACGAGCACGCCTGGATTACTTCGTGGGACGAGGACCGTGGACTAAAGTGCGGTGGGGGGAGTGACACCTCCCAAGCGCACCGTCGGGTCTGCAGCAATGGGAAGGTCCTGTCGGCCTTTTTTCTGGACTAGCCAGTTTTTTTGCAGTCCGACCAGCCCGCCCCGACGGCCCACCGATGATGCACTCTGGTCCACACGATCGTCATAAATAAAACTAACAAAAGCCTGGACCCAGCGAAATCTGCTACACCCCACTTTGGAAGCCCTTCTCAAGCCCCTGCAAACATTCGCATCCACCCTCACCTTCCGTTCCCCCCACTAACAGCTCCATCGAAGGCTTCCATCCTTCAGCCTTCTAGGGGGAGGCCCTTGTAGTGCAACAGAAAACATGCTCTTTCAGTATCTTGTAACATTGGATTTTATGGTTGTTTTAACCTTCGAAACGTCCATTTGTTTAACTGACTGCACATCCGTTGTCACAAACCGTTTTGGTGAGTTCCTCGCTGCACGTTTCTCGCTCTCTCTGATTCGCTTCCTATTCTTGTAGCCTGCACAATACACGTTGGGTTCAGTCTCCTCCGACTTCTATACTGTCGTATTTGACACGTCTTACGTGTCATTGCTTACCGACTAGTATCCCAGGTTCCGCCCAACAAGATATTTGAGCTACAGGTACCGAGGGTTGGTGTTCGGCTGCTTCATCCTTGTTAATGTTACACGTCAGGTTTAGTGGAATTTGCTTAACCAGACTTTTTGAATGGTGCCTGATTTTCATTGCTGTGAGTACCGTTTGATTCACGTAGGTACAGTCTGTTTTCGCCCGGCGTTCTACCAAAGTTAGAGAAGACAACGGAGATGGAGACGTGGCTGTTTGCGGTGCAGGGGAAGCGGATTGTTCAGCATTCCTTTGCTTAGCAGCCGCTACGCTTCTGTGGTCCATACTCACTTCCATTGAAGTAATCTTATTGTTTATCATCTGCTCTGCTTCGGCGATTAACCGGTCGCATTTCTCAGATACTATAAGCAAGCACTTAACGAAAGGAATGGTGGAACATGCAGTACCGAACCAAAATGCATCTTGGGAGCTATTTTACTCCCGTAACTTTTGTTGGGACACATTTGCACATTTCGTATGGTACCATTCCAAACAGTGCGAACAAGCCATACCGATTCTAACTACTCGATGACATTCTCCTAACCCACAAAGGCCTTTCGCTTGAAGCTTCTTCGGTTTCGCATTTCTGCCATTCAATTTGGTGTCGTTACCTGACGCAGTGGGTTGGTTAGCATTCGGTGCTTTTACAGCTTTGAGAGCGGCGCACATCGGTCAGGCGAGCGTGGTGGTTGCAAGGTAAAATGAGCGGTCGGCGTGGTCGCGCGGTCTGTGTGATGGGTTATGCAGGCGCACTGGCTGACAAGGTCACAAGGAATGGCGAGTGACTGCAACCTGAACAGCTCGCTGAACACAGATTCTTCTACAGCTGTGTTGAGAAATACTAGATCGGAATAAGCTTAGGCTTTTCGGTTTGCCTTGAGAATTCTGTATCGATTGGTGTCACACAGAAAGGCAATCGGCTCAATACGAGTAAATTAAACGCTTGCGCTTAATCACAGATGCCAGTGAAAACGGTTAATGATGGCACAGTCTCTAATCGTAGAACATATTTCCACTTATGATGGATCACTGTGTAGGGCTGGTAATTCCGGTTCGAATGAGCGTACAGTGACAACAATGCGAGAAGATGGAGAGGATAGAGGGAAATAATCCAAATGAACTAGTAGCACGCACGTCACGCGTGTGTGAGGATGACCTTGACCCTTGTTTCAAGAGCACCACCGAACTCCGAACTCCATTCGTGGCCAAAACCAACAAAATCTTGAAGCCTTGTTTATGTCGACTTTGCAGGACCAATCAAAGGTCAGCACTTGCTCAATGTGGTCGACGCTTACATCAAATGACCCGAAGTGTTCGACATGAGCAGCGCGACAAGCAACGTAATGGTCTCAAGGTTTCGACAAACCTGCAGCAGTTTTGGCTGCCCTGAAACATTGGTGGCGGACAAAAGAATTCACTTTACTGTGGCCACTTTCACGGAGTTCTGCAAACGCTGCGCCATCAAACACGTGCGGCAGCTAAGATTCCACCCACAATCGAAAGACCAAGCAGAGGGAGTTGTGGATACGTTTAACGGGCTCTTCTCGAATCAAGGTGCGTTGGATATATAGTGGATGTGATCGAAATGGCCCTCCTTCTGTACCGATCCACCCATAATCCACAAACGCCGGATGGATTATCACCAGCAGATGCAATGATGAACAGAAAGCTCTGCATGTCCTATGATGCAGTTCGACCGTCCTCAGAACCCACAACTGGTGAAAGGTACCTCAAGAATGAACGTGATTTCAATCGGCGGTAAGGTGCAAGGCAAATGTCTTTTAAATCGGGCAGCTAGTACTTGCACTTGATTACCGGGAAGGACACGCAAAATGGACGCCTGGCACGATCAAAGACAAGCATGAGAACGTCATTTACCATGTGCGGGTTAGAATGCAGGTCTGGATAAGCCACGCAAACCAGCTGCGATCAAAGCTGCGTCAGAAGAGCGACTAAATTTTTCTAGATCGCATTTGATTTGTTGGCAGATAGCTTCAATTTGCTTAACACTAGAAAGACCGCTCCGCCGTTATACCTAGAACGACCGGGACCGATCAAAATGGCCGCACTGCTATATTTTTTTATGCCAACTTTCAGTCAAGAATTTTTCACGGCATTTATTAAAAACTAATGTATAGAACATACCTGTAACAGAAAAATGATTGTATTAAGGTTTAGTTTTTTTCAAAAATTGTAAACAATTCCGTATACCTACTCCAATTTGCACTTGAAGCAAGTGATAACTCGCTCAATCTGTCCACATGAGCCGCAAACTATTTTTTCACAAACAGAGCACTTGTTTTGTGATTTGTTACCTTCACAGTAACCAATCTGACACTGCTGACGTTTAATGTTCACACGACTTCCCGACTCCGCTGAGTTGTTCGTCGTAATTCCCGTTGTCATGTACCTTGTGTGATGTATACATGTAAGCAGTTCTTCCGAAAGACCCGTCAGATCCGACCAGCGAGATATTTTAGTTCCGCAAACACTGTTACAAATTATCCAGGAATTTATGTTAGCCAAATCCAGTACGTTGAAAAAGTCTTGGACTGGCCATAGTCGAGATATGACTTCATAGTGAGTGCCCTTGTCATTTTGGTCGAGTACATCCACACCATACTTTTTGGAGTTGTAAAACAACACATTCTCGGGTTTCTTCTTTCCAGAGTCTTGAACGGAAGAGTTACTATGCAGGGAACTGAAAACCAAAACACTCTTATTCCTTCTACACTGGTAAGATGTTAATGTGTGCTTATTTTCATTCCTCATCATAAGTGAACTGAACAGCTCTCTATTTCTTTGCTTCAAAATCGATGGTACTTCCTTTCTATTAGCTCGAAGCGTTCCCACCATACTTGTGTTTTACTTGGCCAGCATTTCTCCTAATGCTGCCGATGTAAAGAAGTTGTCACGTGTGACATTGTACCCCTTTCCAAATAATGGTGACACCAAGCGCAATACCACGCTCTCTGCAAGACTTTCGCCTCTTGACCGAGTTTCGTCCTTCCCGAGATATGGAAATCCATTAACGAGATACTTGCTGTCTACTTCTGCCAGCATCCAAAACTTGATACCGAACTTATCTGGTTTGTTGGACATGTACTGGAGAAAACGACAACAGGTTTTGGAGGGAAACAATTGCTCATCAACTGTGAGATTCTGCGCAGGCACATAGCATTGTTGAGAGTTGCGAATGAATGCGTTCCACAATTCAGATACCGAAGAAAACTTATCAGTTAGCAGTCTTTCACATCGGGTAGTTTGCATGTCAAAACGGAGGAACCTCATTATTTCTTTGAAGCTGTTCTTGCCAGTTGTCTCCCTGAAAATAGGCAGTCCATATCTATCGCACCACATCATATTCAACGGCATGTTCTTCAGACCCATGAAGCCTCTGGTGTAAAATAGACCAATAAAGGCACGCAGCTCTGGAAGACTTACGCTCCACTGACAACTGACACCTAAAACTCTCTTGGCCTCAGCTTCAGTACATACTTGAATATGTTTCAGAATCTGGGGCGTGATTATGATGTCAAAAGTGCTCGACAGCTCACCATATTTCACACATTTCTTAGCAAGGAGAGTTGGTCCTGGTCTAGCTTTAAACACATTCTGTGATGGAATCCCACCAACAGTTGATGTTTCGAACTCCACTGCGATCCACTTGCTACCATCTTTCGATACGTGAAGCTCACCGGGAGATACGGAATCGGTTGATACACTCTCTCTAGGGTCCTCATATGGAGTGTAATCATCAGACGTTTGACTATCATACATGCTGTGATCTTCTGCTAACTCATGGAAGATGGAGTCCTCATCAACTTCATAATCGTTCTCGTCTCCAGACTCGTTGTCATCGATGGTTGTTAGCTCTCGTAAAACCTCAAAGGCTGCTTTCCTCAGAAGTGCCATTGTGTACAAAAATGTCACTGGAATTTATCTGACTGAACGCACAATATTACAGTAAAATCGTGATTCGGCTAGTTTTCACTCCCGTTTTGACTGCTATAGTATATAACTGTCAGAAATGATAGTGGTGGCTAAAAATAAAAAGAGGAACCGGATTAGAGAGAAGCGGTCATTTTGACCGCTAACGGGCTTTCTAGGTAGTATGAACACAGCTACCTCTTTTCTCGAAAACTATAACAGATATTGAAACGAAAATTCACAGTAATGAAGAACGTCCAAAAATATTAAAAGTCACGAAATATCTTTGAAAAATGTCAATAAATGTAGAAAATATGTACATTTAAAAACGCTGAGCGGTCAAAATGACCGCTCCGGGCGTTCTAGTTAAGGAGCCCGTGCAAGAATTCTGCCAGCCAAGGAATGATAATAGACCGCAAAGCACGGAACTCGATTCCAAGCACTTCAGCCAAAATGATGGAGCAACAGAAATAGAACACCGTCCCGAAGGCTTCCAGTCAAACCCCAGGCTATCAACATATACCGCGGCAGCCGTCTCAGAAGGGGTGAGATCCGGAAAAAGGTAAAAAGTCCAGGATAACCCATTAATTCAGCAAGTAATTGATTGACTTTGCTTGTGTATTTATTTCGAAGTAGCTGGAACCTTGCATTCTTTCACGTGATCGCCAACATACGGAGGGTTGACAGTGAAGCTACTAATTTGCCAGCTGACCTTCCTTTTCTAGAAGCCGTAGGCAATTAAGCGACCTATAAATTTGGCGAAGATCTGGGATAGTTGTACAGCGTTTTGGCGGCGTTTGGTTTACACCTTATTCTCGGTCATGGTAGTTGAACTTTTATGCTTTTTCTGCTGGGCTATGAGACTTGCGGAGGATTTTGGGCGTCTAATTCGGGATAGGAAATTTTGAAGATCCAACTAAGACAATGTAACAAATGATATCGGATACTAGCTCCGGTCCGACCTAACGTGCCCCTACGCAACCGTTTAGTTGCGATTCATGCATACCACGCGAAATGTTGTTCTTCATAACTGTCAGAGCGGCTCATCAGGCAGTTCGGCTTCTCACGCCATCTATCAGTACACCTGCAGTTGCGGTGACATTTACATAGGCAGAATTGACCGTCAGCTCAGAGGATAGCTGAACATCAGCTAAATTGGTTGAGACAAGTGATGTTTCGATGAAGCGGAGCGGATTCCAGGATGAACCAGTGCTTAGCATCATTTATCACAAAGAACTTCTTGGTAATGCGAATTCATGTGAACCCGGAGACCGTGTTCAGGGTATTATTGCGCAACAACAATCCGATAATGTTGGCAATCAGTGCGGCATTGCTAATTAAGGCCTATCAAGCTGTATTGTGTACACAGAAACTATTGAGGCAATCAATTAGGTTACCGTGGTCTTTATTATGACATTTTGATTGATGTTGTCAATTTTTCCATATATATAACTGAGTATGCGTTCAGCATGCATTGTGTTTATGATTGATGAGAACTATCGAAACGTTGATATATCGCAATTTAAATCTTCGCACTGCTCTGAGGAAATTGTTCGTTTATGCTGTCAATTGTTATTTCGCATTGACGCTTTATTTTGTGATACTCAGCCGCGTTAGTGACAAACTGTTGAAAATGCACTGATATGTGCGAATAAATCTTATTTTGATTTGACTTGAGCCCATCTAGCCTCTCAGCCAATCTACAACACCCCACACATTCTTTTAATAAGGTTATTCTGCTATTGAGACTTAGGTACCTTTAGATATCTCACCCTGCATATCTCCTCACATTACACGGTTGATTTGTTTGCTTCAGGTGCAGTTGTGGCTTCAGATTTGGCATTTCCGAATATTTAAAGCAGTTAGTTCCCTTCAACAATTTGAATATAACTGACGATGTGCTGAGATGGGTCGAAGCTATATCATTTGTCATACATTGTTTGTGCTATATGGAATGAAGACTTCTGTAGGCACTTGAAGACTGAATTTTTTATTATATTCTGCATAGTGAGAATAGTCTCTCAATACGTAAGATATTCTGGCCAGACGTTCGACTTCTTCCCGGTCATGGGGAGGTTGAGGCTCAATTTGCTAAAATGACTACTGAAATCGGGGCAACGCAAAATGTCATCCAACCGGCGCGCATAACTCCGCACTCGGCATCTTGTCTGGACCTAATGTTTACGAGCTGCGAGCAGAAACTGAATGAGATTAGAGTCCTCGAGACTCTGGCAAACAGTGACCACTGCTCCGTTGTGGCAAGTATAGAACTGTCGTTTCCGTATTACAACCAACGCAAGCCGACATTCAACTATTGGAAGACGGACTTCAACGGGCTCGTCCAAGTCCCAAGTCAGGCTGATTGGACGCTGGCACAGGATGCGTCGCTTGAGGCCTGTTGGTCCTTAATGAAAGGGAAGCTTAACTCGCTGTGTACTCGGTTCGTTCCTCTGAAGTATTAAAAAGTCGGACTTGTCAAACCGCATTGGTTTGATAAGGAATATAGGCAGTTAGCGCGACGGCGTCACAAACGTTGGGGTAGATACATCCTATCGGGTTGTGATGAAGATTACACGGTGTACAGTTGTAACACCGCAAAGATCAAGAAACGGCAGTTCGAAGATGAGCTAACAACCTTGGCTACAAATGACTTCAAGAGAATATTTGCTTATTTGAAAGGTCAACTGAAACCTGCGGGCGACCTACCGGTCTTAGAGTGCTTGTACGCACAGACGCCCATTTCAAGCGCGGAGCACACGGACGCCTTGGCTTTGCTCTTCTTCACCGTATTTCTCAGTAAACCGGCGCCTGTCCCAGTACTGGCACGGGTTGTGCCAGGCTTGCTGACAGCCTACAATATGATGCAGATGAAGTCTATCGGCTACTCGCCAACCTCGACGGTACAAAGCGTTCCGGACCAGACATACTTCACACACTAATTGTCAAGTCCCTATTGAATGTCATCGCACCAGCCATGACAAATATATTCCATAAATCACTTCCTGAAGGATCTGTCCCCAACGACTAGAAATGCTGTATGGTGAGACCGCTTCCCAAGGGTGGTGATCCGAGTAAAATAGAGAACTGTAAACCGAGGTGTTTGAGTTGGATATTATCCAAAGTTCTCGAGAAGGTTGTGAAAAACTGTCTGCCGTCGTTCTTCGAATCGATGGACGTATTGACGCCAGCCCAACACGGCTTCACAAATGGGCGATCTCGCATCACCAACTTAATGTGCGCAAACCACCTGGGGGTGCGAGCTCTCAACGAACGGAAGAATGTCGACGTTGTGTGCATCAACCATAGTAAGGCGTTTGACAGAGTGAACCACGAGGTACTCCTTCGTAAACTGAGGACCTACGGAATCAGTGGCACGCTACTTCAGTGGTTACACGAGTTTATTGTGGGACGAAAGTTTAGAGTACAGGTCAATGACTACCTGACAGACTGGTTCCCATCGACCAGTGACGTGCCCCAGGGAACTGTACTTGACCCAGTATTATTTCCTATTCATATCAAGGATCTTCCGCAGCAGCTCCAGTCACCATGTGCCCTGTTTGCAGATGATTTGAAAATCTGGAGGATCATTGAGAACCAGGACGACCGCGCTCGCCTCCAGCATGACTTAGATCGACTGTCAACGTGGTCCACTGAAATGCAACTCCCTCTTAACGCAAGCAAGTCGGAGTTCATCAGTATCACCAGACGTCCAGCCACTCGATCATACACTTTGGACGACCAGTTGCTGCACCCCAACACATCTGTCCGAGACCAAGTAGTGCACTCGAGACATGATTTGAGATCACTAGAAAATACAGAGAAATTGTACCGTGCGGGAATTCGTATGCTAGAGGCATTACGACGCAGTTTCTTCACATGGTCCGAAGAAACTGTCCTTCGCCTATTCACCTCGCTCATCAGCCCACTCCTTGAATACGACACCCTAGGTTACCATCCGATATCCCAGTGGGAAACTGAAAAGCTGGAGAAAGTACGGCACATCGCAGCTAGCATGATACCCAGTCTACGAAGGCTTCCTTGTGAAAAACGTTGAGAAATGCTCGGAACCTATACACTAGCCTACCGCCGAGTAAGAATTGACATTATTATGACCCATCGAATACTACACTTTAATCAGTTCCCCATACTGTGACCAATATTTCACCTGCGGGAAGCAAGTAACATCCGAGGACATCGTTACAAACTCCGAGTTTCCTGCATGAACAGAGTATCACATCAGCTTTGAATAGAACGAAGAATCGTACACTTATGGAATACACTACCAGAAGGAATAATGGAGATAACTTCTATGGTGTTGTAGAACACGGATCGACGATTATTTCGGAAAAATGTGCTTTTGTGAAACGCTGCACATACAATACAAAATAACACATCATGCACCCGGAAATAATGACACCAATACGAATGCTTAACGGAACAAGGAAAAACAATTAACTGACCAAACACACAGCTGACGATTCGCAAATAAATATTTTTGATTTTTCATGTTTCAGCAGTTGTTTAAAAGCGTTTCTACTTACTCTTAACTACAGTCTCAGTCTCTCCCTAGTCAGCACTTGTAATACTAACTTGTTCCGTAAATATGTCGGTCAAAACAGAATAAGTGGAAAATTGTTAAATCACACTGAAATGGCTGGATTGAATTAAGACATTGCAGTCGTCTTAAGGTTTCCGGAAACTGTACTAAACCTTCTATATAATGTCCCAAAACATGTTTTAAGTAATTTATCAACAGGATGTGAGAGTCTTGTCCTCAGCGGTATGGTAATCGCAAGGCTGTACGGTGTTCCAAAGCATAAAATTTTGAGATATACGTGGGGAACTGCTTGACATTCCAGACGTTCCTCCTTGACAAGTTTTGGCTAGAAATCACCCAACTTACCGCTCTACTAAACTGTGGCTGGTCGAGATCCTGAAATATATTCGGAAACAATTTTCTGTTTCGAGTTTATAGATGAGATGTTTGAGACGCTCACGAAGCTACATAACTTCTCTCTTGACGTTGCCCAGTTTTTTAAGGTACCGATATATCAAAGCATAAATTGCTTCCGTGGTAGGTTGTAGAAAACCGGGGAAATATCGGCTTCCCATACGTAGCTCTAAAGGGGCGCGTATCTCCGCTAATTATACCGCCAGCACGATGGAGTTTATTTGGCCTTCTTAATCGGATATTTGGTTACAGAAGTGGCAATAGCTATGCTGGAAAATGTCAGGTTGCAAAAAACCTAGGCTAGTGGGAAGTCGACCAATAGTATATTGCTACAGCCAACTTGAGAAAGCGATAATTGTGCTGGCACGTTCAACCAAGAACATAACTAAATAAAAAACTTTTATATTCCTCGGTGATTCGAGGTGCAGTCCAACTATGTGGTCTGATCAATGTGTACAACAGGATCGCAAAAAATAATCAATTTGTTCACGCTTTTTACAATGGATCCAAAACAGGTATTAAAGTAATTGGCAGGATTAAGGTATTAAAGAAATTAAAAAACCAGGAACAATAACATATGCAGATTTAAACAGATGTCCAGTTAAAGTAATACGGCCACTCGTGGAACCGTCCCCAGGGGACCTGCTTCCATGCAAGGTATTCCCTCGAAAGGTTTCGCCCGCACTTCCATGCTATACCTGGCCGCGTGCCGGTGTGGCATAGTAGCATATGAGCCATCACCTGTTTATCATATGTTGTGTTCTTTTTAGGGCTGCTTTTATACATGTATTATGAGCGATGAAGCCTCAGCCCAGTCCGTCATGCGGATCATTCAATTATGGCACTTTTTTATACGCCAGTCAGTTTGTGGCAATGTGCCTTGCATAGGTAAAGTCTTTTATAATCTGGAAGCTATAATCCGTCACCACAGGAGATCAGCCCAGTCGTGGCCAACAATGAAATAAGGAAGAATGTAGAAAAGAAGAATTATGTGAAAGAGGTACTATATCGTTAATGTAAAAAATAGGCAGGTATGTTTTTACATCAGCGTAAAAATGGATCGAGCCGATCATACGATCAAATTGTGTGGCGTGACAGCCGGAGACAGATAACTGTACGAGTTGTCCATAGGCAAAAGTCACATAGGGAATCCGTTATTGCCATCACTGAATTCAAGTATATGTTTCTGGACTGTTAACTCCAGAAAAGAAGGGGAAATGATTAGCACTGCAGAACAAATGTAGCGAAGGGGATCGCAGAACAATATTACGAATTAATCAATTTGTGGGGAAAAGTACGAAAATATTTACCGACCCCACACCAGTAAATAATTTTGCTCTCGGTTTTAAACAGAAGACAGTTGGTATGAATTAAGTTTGAAAGGAGTAAAACTGCATAGGAGGTAGCATTAAAGAATAGCATAGGAAGCGGTTTGTAGCAGCTCATCCTAGATGATCATGTTTTTGCATCTAGGTGCACTCGAGTCGTTGTACTCCGGTATCATACATGATCCGAGCCCTTCATCATACAGCTTTTCATCATCAAGTTTGAAGTTTCTAAGATCCATTTCACTCTGTCCGTTGACAGATAACCTATTATCATTTCTTGAACATGCAAAAAAGTTCAATACATCTAATCTCATTTGGCAGCTTATTCCACATGGAGCCAATACCTAAGAAGATAGAAATTTCTCCTTAGGCTGGCCTTGAATGTAGGTAGAGAATATACATTCACTATCTCGCAGTCCACAAATGGTATTATCCTGAAAGTGAAATTGATAGGTTCAAACATATACTTTCCTCTACGCGAGTTTGTGGAGGATGCACAGATTTAATTGCATCCCTGGTAACCACAGAGGTTCAAGATTCAGCTCCTGGCACATATCTCTGTATGAAAATGCGGTTGAATAACCAAATATGTGCTTCGTAAAGGCTCATTGAACGTGTTTAATAGCCTTCAAGTCACACTTTCTCAGGTTACTGAACTAACACAGCAATATTCAAGCAAAGGCCAGATACTGATTTTGAAAACAATTAGTCTGGTTTCTTTCAAGGTTAGCAGGTGGCATATGAGCCCGACCGACTGCTTAGCCTTTTTCACGATATGATATGTATGTGCGCTAAAGTATAAGGAACTAGAGTATCTTAAACTTAAGTCACGAACAGACTGGCTGATGGAAATGACTTCGTCATGAAGTCTGAACAATTCTGCTGCTATTTGACATTCATACTCCAGAATAATACACTTCGACATTGCAGACGTCATCGGCCATATATCAGCCCATCTCTCAATAGCTTTCAAGTCGCTTTGAATATTGTTAAGTTCAGAAACATGTTGAAAAGCTGGGAACGTGTAAACCACCTTTCGATCATCAGCAAACAAATAAGACTTCCCCAGTTGTATAACAGAAACAAAGTCATTTATATACAGTAGGAAGAGTATCGGACCTAAGACAGTGCCCTGTACCACTCCAGTGGTGACCGGACAAGGTGATGGGAGGTAACGATTGATATCCACAACTTGCAACCGTCCTACTAGGTACGATTGGATCCAAGAGTGAATCGGATTTGTAACATCGTACTAACTTAATTTATATATCAGCTTATTGTGTGGGACTCTGTCAAACGCTTTTAAATGTCCTAGAAGATGATAACGCACTGAAGACCTGAGTCAGTTGCTTCAGTTAGATCGTTAAGGAGTTCAACTTGACAGGTAACACACGTGCGGGACTTCAGAAATCAATGCTGTGAAAGCGAGAGATGTTTGTGCGATATTAGGAATGAAACCAAATGTTCCTTAAAAATTCTCTCTAGCATGCGTGAGAGAATGGCTGTGTGACTAATGAGGCGGTAGCTTCGGATGTCAGCTCTCGACCCGGACTTATGTCTCGGTACAACCGTCGCCGTTTTCCAACGTTCGGGATATTCACAAGACTGAAGAGACAAAGCGAAGATATTCAATAATATAAGAGGGATATCTTCTCTACCGTGTTTGACTAAAGCAGAAGAGATCCCATCGGGGCCAGGTTTGTAAAATGGTCGTAGACAGGTAATCATCCGTTTTATCGTAGCGACAATAAGCTCGATCGCTGAGACTTGTTTGGAGAAGTTAAACGAGATTGAATATCCCAGGGTTTCTTTTTCAAGATTAGAGGATTTAGTAAAGTATGATTTAAAGGCTTCTGCCATAGCAGTTGGGAATCAATGCATTCGCCTTCAGGCATGACGATGTGGGAGGATAGGTCAGTTTTGCCGTCTCTCCTTTTTCGCAATAATGCAATCACCAGTTGACTTGTATTACTACTATTTACAGCCCATAATTCTTCCTGCATGAGACGGGTGTGGTGTTTCATGTCCGTCTCTATTATTAGGCGTTGGAGTCTTATTAATACGCTGAAGTCGTGAGTACGTTCATATGTTCGAGTTAGCACTCGTATTTTCCGCTTGTCCTTTGCGTTGTTCGCGTACTTAGAAGTGGTTCTCGTATTATCACGGGAGGCAACTATGCTTAAGCACATAGTCACATTGCCATAGAAGATGTGAGAGGCTTCCTTAATATCATACGAAAGAAGGAAATGATCCCAATTTTGGACCCTAACCAGAGCGGAGAAATCTACTCAATTAACTTTTTGCAGGAAGTGTGCAACCGCCGCTGTCCTCTCATGCGACGACTCGGCCGGTGGCCGAGTGGTATGCGCATCTGGTTTGCAACCATAAGTTCACCGGTTTGAATCCGCGTAGGGGGGTTGTCCTGTTGGTATGCTCAGCCCACGCGCGACTGGTGTTGTTCGCATGGCAGCGAAGCGCCGTTACGACGTACAGCTGGCGATTTACTTTAGCTGGCTTGCCGAACAACCTCCTCGGGGTACCAGCTGGGTGGTTCGGCAGTTTCCCATTCCAGAGAATGGTTCGGCGGCAGTGTTCCAGGACGTGTTGTGTTTTCGCCCGGCAAGAGTTCTCCCTATAAAAAGCCCCATATCTCCGTTTAACAACACTGCGACATGGCGGATGTGACTTGTCTCTAAACCAAGTCACTGCGCCTTGCTTCACTCCGATACCGCATTGTATTCCAGCTGCCAGATCCTGTCATCTTGGGGAGGATTGGGCCCATGTTTGGTTCCTGACCAAAGGAAAGGCGTATGAAACGAGGAACCGGTCATCGGCTCCCAATGGGCCCGATTCTTTGTATTCGCCCCGTTGCCTTACGGGTAGGCTATTGAGCCAAAGGCTCTGGGTGACGACCCCCTACGACAACCCTCTACTTCGGCCTAGGCAACCGAGTAGTATCTCGCCTACTGATAAACCATGGAACTGAACTGTACTCTTCGCCATGCTGATGCTTTGCTCTCGTGCTACTACTGCAAACACTCTTCCATCACACGCCACTCGCTTATCTACTCTTCCCCCGTATCATTCTTCCCCGTTTTTGTCTGATCAACCAATGACGAGCAGCATTACTTCCTCCGATATCACTGTTGCCGCTCCATCCACCGACATAATCACACAGCACCAAACCGTAAATGAACAGTCCCGGATTCTACCCTCTCCGCTTCTGCAACCAAAGACACAATTCTTCTTGGCGGCGTTCAGTGCGCGCACCTTAAAACAGATTGGGCAGCATGCTGGTCTCACGCGCACTCTAGAAACTCTTGCAATTGATGTCTGTTGTTTGTCCGAAACACGACTTCAGGATTCCAGCACAGTCTACCCATTGTCGTCATCAGTACACCCTTATACTCGTTTCCACTTTCGGTTTCTGGAGAAGCCGACGCTACCGCTTCTGGGCAAGATGATGTTGGGGTCGCCCTTAGTGCCAGAGCCGAAGCTGCCCTCCTCGAATGGACTCCGGTTAACAGTCGCCTTTGTGCTGTCAGGCTATATGGCTCGTGCAAGGTTAACAGGCGTCGAGAAAATAAACGTGCTCTTTTTGTAATTTTCGCTTATGATCCAACTGGACGTCGCAAAGATACCTTTAAGGACAAATTCTATCAGAACCTTCATGATTTGCTCTTAAAGGCCCCAAAACGGGCATCATTATTATGGCGGGGAATTTCAACGCGCGTTGGTCGTTTGTGACCAAGTGAACGCCATCTTGGAGGCGCGCATGGATACGACAACTTTCGCTCAGACAATGATGACAGACTACTCAGTTTGTGTGCTGTCCACCAACTTTACCTCTCCAGCACGAATTTTCGCCACCCTAGACGTCACTACGCTACCTGGCACTCCCCGTCATCTCCTCAACATTGGTCACAGATTGACCACATCGCCATAAGTCATCGCTGGCGTGCCAGTATTCGGGACTGCAGACCCTGTTGTTTAATATGCGTGAAAACTGATCATGTGCTAGTGCGTGCGTCGGTTTGCATGCGTTTCGGTGCCTTGCCTAGAACTAGGCAAACTCGAATTAACTCTAGTAAACTGGAAAACCCCGCCGTTCAATTGGAATATCCAAAGCAGCTTCGTGAGAGCCTCACTTCTCTGCCTCCTGGGGACGTTGATCAGCATTGGTCACGATTTCATCAGCTTGTGTTTTCAGCGGGTTTAACCAGTTGCGGTCCTGTTCGTTGCACAAATAAAAGTTGGGTTTCGGCCACCTCCACGGAACTTCTCGACTATCGGCGGGCTACACCCGTCAGTGTAGAGCACACTGAACTCCGCCGTTCTATTTCCAGATAACTGAAAGTGAGTCTTTGCAGTGATCGTGAATCCTGGTGGTGTAAACAGACCAAGGAAATGGAAGTCACTGCCTCTGCTGGTAATAGCCGCAGGGTGTTTTATCCCATCAAACCCACCGGACGCAAAGTTCAGGCCATCTGTCAGACCATCTGTGAGTCAGACGGTACAAAGATCACCAACCTAAGCGGACGCTTGGATCTCTGGGCAGAGCAGTTTGCTCTACAGTTTAATTGCCCGTCCTAACCTCTGGTTACACATCCACTGCCATCATGTGATCCTTGGTCAGTCTGCATAGATCCTCACACTAAAGTAGAAATACAGAGAGAAAGCCAGTCTCTGAAACGCCACAAAGCTCCTGGCTTTGACAGTCTTCCTCCAGCCTTATTCAAGGATGGAGGGGCTTAGTTGTCACCGAAATTCTAACACTGTTAACAAAGGTATGGAGCGACAGAAGGTTCCTAACTCATTGGGAGAATCTGTTGTGGTTCATATCTACAGTAAGGGCTATCGTAGGGAATGTACCAACTGTCGAGGAATCTCACTTATCTTTGTCGCGTCCAAGCTCTTTGTGTCTACTCTGCTGCATAGGCTCTCAGTGTCCAGCGAGAGTTTGTGTCGTGAAGAACAGGCTGACTTTCTTTCTGGCCGTGGTTGCATTGACCAAATTTTCACGTTGCGACAGATTCTCGAACATCGTCATGTCCACCCAAGACCAAGAATGGTGGTGTTTTTGATTTTCCGAGCCGCTTTTGATTCAGTAGATAGGTCGTCACTGTGGAACTGTCTGCTAGGGAACGGCATTCCTGACAACTTTGTCATACTCTTGAAAGAGCTGCATAGTCACACCTCTGGCAAAGTTAGAGCTTATGGAAGGCTTTCTTTTTCCTTTCCCGTTACCAGTGGTGTGCGCCAAGATTGTCCTATCTCCCTGTTCCTGTTCAACTTTGTCATTGAAGATATCCTACCTCGCGCATTGGAAGGAGCCCAGAGCCGCAGTGTTGCTCTTCTACCCGGGAGTAGAGTCGTGGAGCTGGACTAGGCTCATGACATCGCTTTGCTGGGGGACGACTCGCAGGTTGTTCAGAACATTCTGAACCGCTTAGCAATAGAGGCATCTAACTACAGTCTGTATTTTGCGCCATCCAAGTGTAAAGTTTTGCACCAGAATTGGCAAGCTTCTGTGCGTACACTCACCACTTCGGGTGTCGTTCTGGAGCCCGTTAACAGCTTTACTTACTTCGGGGGTCACATCACGGCTGGTGGCGGTATTGGTGGTGAAATTTCACAACGAATTGCTAAAGATCGCCCTGCATTTACTAACCTGAGACACTTGTGGCGTCGTCGCGAGGTCAGTCTCAAGCACGAAGGCCGAGTGTACAATGCCACAGTCTGTGCTGTCCTACTATGCGGTTGTGAGACCTGGCCTGTTCGATTGGTAGATTTGAGACGACTATCTACTTTCAACAACCGCTGCTTGCGTTCGATTGCGCGCGTATGGTGGCAACACCGTGTGAGCAACGCGGAAGCAGAATCATGGGAGCGGACAGTCCTGGTCTCCAGAGCAAAATCATCCAGTACTAATTGCGTTGGCTTGGTCATGTACTGCACATGCCTGCCCACCGCCTTCCACGTCGCGCATTATTTGCACTTCCTGGACGCGAATGGAAAAAGAGCCGCGTCGGACAACTGATGACCTGGAAAAGGAGTATGAAGATCCTAACTTCGTGTGTAGCGTCCGTTGGATCCGTGCACCTTCCAGACTGGGGACCTCGTGAAGCAAATTCCCTATGGTTAGAAGTATTGGTGGTATGGCCAGCTATAGGAGTCAGTGTGCTGTTCTACCATCTCTTCATGCTGTGCTTTTTAATGTTTCCCAAAATATGAAAACAGAAAAATCGCAAAACGACGTGTGTGAAACTGAAAAGAAAACATTTTTCTTACATTTTACTCTCTCGTTCCTCGTTGAACATTACATTCTCCTTTCCATACCACCATGGTTCGAATGGCACATTTGTCTGTTCACAGACTTTTGAATAAATAATAGAAGAATAATATAGCATCCGACCATTTTGTGATCACATGCAGGGAGACCGGCGGTTACATCAATAGCTATCGGGGAAGTGCCTTATGTAAAGAGTAGGTCTAGTATATTTTTACCCCTGGTAGCCATGATAACATGCTGCTCCCAACCAGCAGTGATGACGGAGGTTATGAACTCAGCATGTTTCGTGTTTGTTACAAAGTTTGACCAAAAGATATTTGGTAGGTTGAAATTCCCACCGATGACTTTATTAAAAGATCTAAGTTCCGATATGCAATTGAAGATGTCAACCAACTGGTTCTCATAACTGAAGCTGGCCCCGGGTGAGCGGTATATATAGCTTGCAACAGTTCGTTTAGTACCGACTGACAATGATAACCAAGCGAAATCAACGCTGGAGCACGTAAGTTACTGTCATACCTTTATCATAGAGTATTACAATGCGCACGACTTGAAGGTACCTGCATCTACCAGTAAACCGTTCATGGGCAATGTGTGTGAATTTACCGGAGACATTCCTCGGTACATCCATGTCAAATTGCCTACTGGATTCAAGGCAGCAAATAAACCGTCCATACTGGACTCCGATCTCACAAACGAAGAACGTGTTTGACA
Source organism: Dicrocoelium dendriticum (assembly GCA_944474145.2). Classification (NCBI taxonomy): domain Eukaryota; kingdom Metazoa; phylum Platyhelminthes; class Trematoda; order Plagiorchiida; family Dicrocoeliidae; genus Dicrocoelium; species Dicrocoelium dendriticum. The sequence goes on from OX104064.1 coordinate 115,358,458, forward strand.
ACTCACTGGTGAAATGTCCATTAGAACAATAAACAATGATTTATCACTGGTAAAAAGCATATGCTTGACAAGTCTCGTAGGATGGGTGGAGGGAGAAGTAAGATTAAACGGATCGGATGATAAGTAATTCATCAGTTTAGGCGTCTACCAATGTAAATGCGCTGCTGCCTAACCATAATTTGAATGGGAATGGAATGTGCCCACACAAAATAATATGAAGAAAGTTATAGTTCACATATTCCAGGAGTGATAACTAAACTGAAATGACAAAACTCACTGATATGCCGGTTGATTTGGCCGCCGTGATACTTTAATGCAGTTAATGTACATCCAAGCTGTTCACACTGGGATCATATACTAAATAAATAAACGAAATAAATAAACATTCTCTTCCTCAAAGGTGCGAGGCACACTCCAACCGAGCTGTCTGATCAACTCGTACATCCAGAGGGCATAAAATAGTGGATTGTTAAAGTTTTTACAACGGTTCCTAAATGGGTTTTTGAAATTATAGGCAGTTTAAAGCATTAGGGATTAAGAAACTGGGAGCAATAACCTAGGCAGATTTCACCAGAAGTTTAAGTAAAGTAATACGATCATCCATGGAACCGTCCCCAGAGAACCCGCTTCCATGCGGTACATTCGTTATACGGGTTTCACCCGCAGTTCCATGCTTTAAGTGGTTGTGTGCCGGTATACTAAAATAGAAAATAAACCGTTACCTGTTTAACAAATCGGTTTTTAATATAAGGGCTGTTTTAGGTCTACATTACTGACGATGAAGCCTCAACTCGTTCCGTTATGCGGATCATACAAGTGTGGCACATTCTTTGTTATGTGCCAACAAATCACTCGCAACATTTGGCTATATTAACTACGTAGAATATCCTTTTAACTACACGGAATTGACTCACACACCCACTTCCTAACAGAATTCATTAACTCATTCAATTGGGAGTTTTCCAACAGCAGCTTCTCCGACAGTGTACCAACCGAGTTTGTTAAAAGAGCCAGTAACGTATTCACAAGGGCTTTAGAAATCAGGGCAATGCTCCCCAATTACATCTTCCCTTCTTAGGAGCAAGACTCGAACATGCATGGTAGTAAGGAATCAGCATGGTATTCCTAGAAGATTACCTCTGATCCAGAGACCTGGAGGAAGTTCGTGACCCACCGTAACTACTTTTCCGTAAGGAGCAAATAGACCAAAAACAATACCGAGTCAAAAGGTTTTAGGTAAACAACAAACGACTATACATACATCCCAATAACCTTTGTAAAGTAAAGCGTGTTTCCTCCACTTACCTCTACAGACAACAGGACAAGGCGCTGACAAGGTAGCTCATTCTATACGGCTAAATTACATCCGACTTCAAATGTGCCGCCTGAATGTCTCAAATATAATCATCCATCTTATCGACTACAGGATTTACACAGGTAATATTTAATCTAGCAAGTGTGTTAAAGTTCGTTTCACCGCGTGCATACAGTTCTCCAGGAAACGAGAACATTTACCGAAAGGTATAGGAAGTTATAGCCACAAAACTAGTAGGAATCTTATCGTACTTGGATGGGCAACTAATCCCGACTATGTGGAAGTATGGTATTAAGACGGGCATGTCCGTTGTCCGGAAGGATCGAACCAGCAAAGGTGGTGGGGTAGCCATCTACTTTCGTAACAACATACAATGAGAACCCATAAACGATTTGGTAACAGACGTACCTGACATCATTTGGTGTAATTTCCGGCTGAAAGGGAACGATCTTGGCTTATTGGTTGTTGTTTACCGCCCACCATCGCCTACTCCTGAGATAAACTGCAGTTTGATGGCTGCGTTGAGGCAAGTGGTACAGTCGCATTCTAGTCACCGGCGACTTCAACTTACATGCTCATGTATCCCAGGCCACACCAGGAGAGCAATTCAAAGCAGATTTGCAATATCTGGTTTCATACTTCCCGCTTTATGGCCACGTCACTACGCCCACCAGGTTCAGGGGAACTGACAGGCCGTCCATATTGGACCGAATATTCACTACTGAAGAACTGATAGTCGAGAGAGGGATAACCGATACTCCTTTGGGCCGCACTGATCATGCGACGCTAGTGTTTCATTACATGTGCTACGCAGATTATCTTAAAGAGCATGCCGAGGAATATCATGTCGTAACCAACTATGACGACCTGTCTGACCTCACTGATGCAACCAGCTGGTGGTTCTTAGCTGAATTAACCCCTGAGGTGGCCTGCGGAGAATTCGTCAATATATTTACCAAGCTCGTGGCAAGGACATCTGAAACTAAACTCTACCGGCCTATAAGGAAGAAGTCTTTCGTAAGGAGCAGGACACGTAAATGCATGGCATTAAGGGACTTGTCATGGCACACCTACATAGCCTCCCCGAACGACCATACCTGGGATGTCTACACAATACAAAGAAACCACTGTGTCAAACTCGTCCGGGAGGATAAACTTAAGAACCAACAAGGTCTAGTGGAAAAGTTTTGCTCCAATCCCAAACTGCTATACAGACACGTAAACAATTTGCGCCGTGTTAAGCGCGGTATTCCTACTCTGCACACAACATGCGGGTTAGCCCAAACCGCACAAGATGCGGCCAACATTCTTGGACAACAATTTGGCCGTACCTTCCAAAGCGTGCAATCATCATACATCCAGCCTAAGCAGATAACGTCGCCATTAGGGCTTAATCACATATCGTTTACCTCCGCAGCTGTACTGAAGAGGCTGATGTCTCTGTGCGAATTCAGCTCCCCGGGTGCAGACGGCATTTGCCTGAAGACGTTGAAAGTTGCTGCCATGAGTTTGGCAGGACCACTAGCAATTTTCTTTCAACTATGTCTGAACGAGATGCACGTCCCAACGATGTGGAAGCACGGAAAAATCACGCCAATCTACAAAAGTGGCAGTCGTGCTGAACCAGCAAATTATCGCCCGATAACACTACTTCCTGTGATCTCCAAAGTTATAGAGTCCATTGTAGCTGAGACTTTGAAGGGGTACCTGAAGAACAACAAAATTCTCGTTCCGGAGCAACACGGATTTGGCAAAAATAGCTCCTGTACCACTAATCTCTTGATTGCTCGTGAAAACTGGACGGAATCTGTGGACGCTGGTGTAGGAGTCGACGCAGCCTACTTGGATTTCTCAAGTATAGACAGTATAGACCATCACATTCTCCTCCACTAACTCCAGAAATATGGAATCGGCCATCCTGTTCTGGGATGGATAGGAGACTTTCTCGTTCAACGTCACCTGAATGTGAGGGTTCGAAGCAACCTGACGGAACACATAGAAGTTCAGTGCGGCGTACCTCAAGGCTCGGTACTTGAACCCCGCCTGTTCCTGGTTTTCATAAATGACCTCGCCAGCGTACTATCTTCTAAATGTTTGCTATTTGTTGATGATCTAAAAGTATGGCGTACTATTGCTGCAGTGGAGGATCACACAGTGTTACAGGAGGACCTGGACAAAGCGTACACATGGTCCATAGAGAACATGCTGCATTTCAACGTCAGCAAGTGCAAAGTTCTCAGCATACGGCACAACAGTATGCACAACTACCACCTAGGACCACAAATTCTACAGCGGGCTTCTCATGAGTGCGATCTCAGCGTGATAGTTCAAGATAACCTCGGTTGTTCGAGGCAGACTGAAAAGGCAGCTAAGAAATCAAACGAATACCTCGGCCTTCTTCGCAGAGGTTTCGGGAAGTTTGCCCCTTCTGTCTTACCTAAAACGCTTAGTGCGTACGTGAGGCCGCACGCGGAATACGCTATTCAAGCGTGGCAACCCTGGCTCAAGCACCATCTCACCGCGCTCGATACTACACAACGTAGGGCAACGAGGAGCGTCAGAGGTTTGACCAGCATCCCGTACCCACTCAGCCTGAAGACTCAAAATATACAGTGGACGTTATCGGCATCTAAGGGGCGATCTCATAATGGTGTACCTGATCCTGAGAAACCCCAACCACCCATGCCATTCTCTTCTAATACTCAGTCAAAACATCTTGCTAAGAGGTCACCAGTTTAAGTTAGTGACGCAGTACAGCCGCCTGGAATGTTGGCGAAACTATTTCTCCCTTCGAGTGGCACAGCCTTGGAATGCCCTCCCGGAACATGTAACTAATGCATCCACCCTATCCTTTTTCATAAAACCTATTGACGAAACTCTGTTACATTTACACTACGTGCTATAGTCCATGACCACCAGATGCTGGCACTAATGCGCAACAGACAGTGGACAGTGCCACAACCCTACTCGAGAATGAGTTACTCCAAACCCCTTGCACGAAGTTTGATAAACGCTACTACAATAGAAACTGGTTTTCTGTATCCTGTCGACCCAAGATAGTTGCACACGAGTAAGTGTTGTCCTTGCTATCTTTTTTATTGCTTTTCTCGCCTATTATATGATCAATAACCACTCGCCTTATTGCTTTGTGTGCGTATATTCTCATTTCAAACTCTCTTTATACGGCAGTGCAGTTAAATCTGTAATTGCTCGAACTGACGACTCCATTATCCCTTGAACTACCTTTTTTCACTCAAAACACCTTACGGGACATGTCAAGCACCTGCTATTTTACCCGTTATAAATCATTGTTCATTGTTCAGCACCCAAATTTTATGTGGCAGTGGCCGTATTGACCCTATGAACTATCACCCAGTGACCCTCCTCCCTCTTTTGTCGAAGCTGATGAAGGCTGCCATCGTCGAGGTTTTGATGGGATACGCCATCTCACCAAAACGGCACGGCTTCCGTCCACATCGGTCATGCACCACCAATCAACTGACTGCAGGAGGTATTTGGAAGGAAGGGGCGGATGGTGAGTTCACATTAGGTGTCAACTACCTGGACTTTCCCAAAGTTTTCGACCACCTGCATAAACGCATCCTGCTTTAAAAGCGGCAGAAATTTGGAATCAAAAATACTGCCACTGGGTGGATTAGCAACTATTTTCGCCAACAGAGGCTGCAAATGCGTGTTCGATGATGGATTTCCGACTTGAATGAGGTAGAATGCGGTTTTCCACCGATTTCAGTTCTGGGACCACACATGTTTATAGTGTTCATCACCGATCTTGCAGGCCTTATCGTCTTGAACAACTTGCTTTTCGCCGACGATGTCAACATATGAAGATTGATTAATAGTAACTATGATCCCGAGTTCAGCTTAATGCTATGGCTTGTGTTTAGGAATGGTCAACGAGGAACCTACTCCAAATGTACTTACCTGTGCGGAAATGGGTTCATATACATACTCAGCCGGAGGACGTATCGAAACTTAGAGACTACGTATTGCAGAACTCAGGAAACTGGCTCAGGAGAGTTTTGCTTGCTCTATACAATACGAAAAGTCGAACAACGGCAGTCAACATGTTGGTTTCTTGCGCAGAGCGTTTGGTCGGCTTGGCCCATCATTACTTCCTCAACTACTTAACACGGACGGTTGACCCCAACTATTATGTGCCATTCAGACTCTACACCCCTGACAGGAGCACAATCTCGCTGCTGCAGAGATTCTGCAACGAAAGACATCTGATCATGTTAAAGAAATCATCCATCTGCTCCTCCAACTTAGCGTAAAATTCCTCGGAATGCATAGTGTCTGGTGTCGGTAAGTTAGGTAAAACTTCAAAATCGCTTGTCAAATACTGAAGACCCCAACCAAGTTTACTGCCCCCTTCTGGATTTTATGCATAACACCAAACTGAGAGGCCATTACCTAAATTTAGCAGTTCAATATAGCTGTTGGAAAGTGGTCAGAACTTCTCCACTTGGGTGTACCAGAATCAGGACACCATTTCTTCGTACCTCATTTATGCATCTAACAGCGACGTTTATAAGATGCCCTGACGATTCATTACATCTTTTACATTTCTCTATATAACTTTTATTTCTAATGCCGCAATCAAGCGTGTGTTCATAACGTTTAACCAAGTAAACTTTGAATGGCTTCCATGAAGACCTCTGTGTAAGTTCACCATCACGCAACCAAAGTTGCTGATCAACGGTTCACTGCATTTGGTAGTTTCATTCCGAGCATCCTATGGGACTTGTTGAGCTTTGGCCGCTTTACCCGTTAGTTACCATTGTTTCTTGCTTGATTGCGGAACAGCTGACGTCGTCATCCATCCCCCGCTCACGGACATCCTTGTTCTAATGAATTGGCAGAACTTTTTTTGGAATTTCGGTTTATTCTCTAAGTACTTTTTTCAGAGGGATTGTTGCTTGCCATGCCAAACGTACGTTAAAAACGATTTATGTACAGTGAAGCTGCATACGGGTATGAAACAGCCGCTTAATAACTCGGGTGTGGTCGCATTCTCCCTGCTCTCAATCCAACCGCTGAGAGGTGTGCCCACACTCATTCGAACCAGTTTAGCTAGCGCTATGAAGAGTAGCAAATCTTTGAAATCGAACTTGTGCTGATCACATTTTACTGCGCAAGCACTGTATTTGTTTCGTCAATGCAGAAATACAGGCGCAGAATCTTCTAGCTTCCAAGCCGCACAAAATCTTTCTGTTCTCAAACAGAAGCCACATCTGAGACCACCAAGCAAAGAAGCCATAGAACCTGTTGTGCTCTATATTGCCCGGTTGAATTGTTTACACCTCAGTGATCACTGACAGGACGACACAGTATTTTAATCAGCCCCACAACACCCTTGACGAATCACGACGTACTACCGATGCACCAACAGCGGACTCTTTCTATTCAGTGTGCAGTCAACAGATAGGACCAGGTACACGGAACTAGTGTTACGGGTAAGCGCTCAGCCATCGGTCTGAGAGCAGTAACAGCTAAAAAGATGCAGACAGAATAGTTTGTAACGAACGATCAATGGAAACCGCGTCTTATGCCTCAAAATGTAGGCGGTGGTCTGCCCACATGCCTGAAGAAATGAAAACAAAATCCAAATTTCTTGGCCATTTCTATGCTGTGTGCGTTAAGCTAACACAATGCGAGGTGAAGACACTAAATAGCAGACTACAATACCCGTTGTTTTGTGCGGTATCTATGGTCATTCTGTCGGTCAGGATTTAAATAAACTAGCTCCAAAGTAGGAAGATTGATGGCAATGGTTGAACAAAGGATGGACACCGAACTCACTTCCCAGCGAAAGCACTGCAGGAGACAAACTTTGCTTTGAAGACCCGAGTAACGGATTTTTACCTAAAAAACGACAAATAAGCTGAAATTATGCAATGATACTGTTCACGGAACCACCTTCTATTAGTAAAAATGAACATTAGCGAGACACCTCCACAATAACGGTGACTTTGAACTAACTTGCGTGCTAATCGCGCGCTTGTGTGCTGGTGGTTTTTTTCACTGTTGCTCAGCGGCATTTTGTTACACACCCTTGAAAATATACTTATTCGTCTTGCTTTTAAAAGCTCTATCTCGCGACAACATTTTTCGATTACACTTTAGTGCACCATACATTTACGCTGAATTCTAAATTCCGGGCAGTGTTTCGCCAATATCCAAGCACCAAATGTTGCGTAGCTCCAGCCACCGAGGACATTGTTTGATCTCACTCAATAAAGTATTATAACGACTTTCGAACGAACTGTCGTTCCTTCAAATTCAACGTTGGTTGGAGCTGCTACAGGGTAATTTACGCTTCACTGCTGCGTAACCCTCTCATTCTCTCGGCAAATTCACCTGGGGTGATCCATAGAACTAGCCACAAAATTCCTTATCAAATCCTTGTGTAATCTGCCCCACATTCACGCTGACGCATTTGTCTGGCATATTAGGGAGGGCAGGCAGCAAGCCCACAACTGCGAAGTGAACGCTGTGACCTTGTCGTCAATGTCAGAAACAGGACAACTGCTTATCATCCTGATAGACTCATGTTAACGGCTCGTAACATTTTCTCAACAAGCGCGATGCCTAGCGTGCCACAGTCTAAAAACCCATGTGGATCATGTGCCAAAGTTGTTATAGGGGTGTTTCGGGTCGCATGTGATGCGAGATTTGCCAAGCAAGGTGCGTCCGAATTAAATCCATTAAGGCCAATTTATTAATCAGATAATTCTTTATGGTTCTGAGTGGAATGCACATATATCTCACAGATATATACCGCGCTTCTATTATCTCACAATTATGACCAGCTACTAGCCAAGTTTGAGGAAACTGTAACCACCAAAAACACCACAGTTGGAGTAAGCATAGCGGACTATGCAACCCAGGCATCTACAATAAGTGCTATACAAATGCTGAGAAGAACGACTGGTAGCACCGCATAACAAACGACACCAGTAACTGCTGTTCCAATACCACGAGTGGCTCACGTTCTACGAATGCTGTGCTTAGTACGATCACAATAAATACACGTAAGGATATGTCCAATCTCCCGATGGAGTGCACAGAAAATGTTCAAGTCCGTACTAGCGAAAGTTGGGTTACGGTTGCTTCCAAAAGGAACCGACATCTATAAGTAATAGCGCTCTTAACTGAATCGGAAACTGAGGGGCGAAGCGATGTTCTTCTGGTGCAAGCACAAATGGCTTTCTGCGATACATCCCCGAGTATTGCAATCACTAACCTCAACATGTCGAAAGATGCAAAAGAACAACGGCGTGTACTGAGCGTACTGTGCCCCAATGTCCCAGAATCAAAGTCGACGTCAATAAGTGGTAGGCAGTTGGACGACCTCAACAAGTATGACTTCATTAGTAATCTCATCGGAGTTGTAATGAAATCTGTAAACATAGTGTGAATCGTGCGACACTCCAACTCTAATCATTACGGAGATCCAAGACTACTGCGCACTGTGTGAGCTCCAGCACCGAAGTAGATTCAGTTCTGCTGTCGACAGGTAGACTCAGGAATGAACACTGCACTATCCGTGTTTTTCTAAACATCCCATGGGACGCGTACCATTGAATTAACCTAAACCTTAAAGGACTACCGGAAAAAATTAAGCAGAACCATTCTTATTTACAGCTTTTCTGAAACTGAAGCATGCGAGGAGCATGAAGTAACAATCCATGATGAAGAAAATTGGTGTTATATTTGTGAAACACTCTTCTTGGAAGACGTGCGTGCGAAATCGGTTTCACGGCTGCGTACCTCAACGAACTACAAAAGATGTGACATTAGAGTGTTGAAGGTGGCCTTACGGTTTAAACTTTTGGAAACATGGCTGCTAAAAAGCTAGTACATGTTTCGTTACAGGCTGCCATCTGAGCTTCTGCTGAAGACAGTCAGCGATATGCCCCTTCCAGCTGAGATATTACTCAAAGAATCAAACGCGATGTGAACTCTAATAGAACCATGCACCAGTAATGTGTCTAATGAGACCATACAACCCATTGAAGACAGCGACCAGACGCCTTACATTGTACGTAGAAGATTAGACACGGGACTAAATACACAGACGATGAATAAGACGTTGAACCCTTCTCGCATTACACGCCGATAAAACAATTAGTCGCTGACCAGTGGGTGGTAGGCGAAAGATCACCTATGATTTGCACAACCACCAACATATTATGTAACTCTGAGAAGCTTGCATGTTTATACACTAACACCCAATAGCTCCATAATAAACTTACCGAAGTTCGGCTACGTCAGGTTATAAATGCTTGGGAAGTAATTTCCATCACTGAAACATATTTGCACCAAGCGGTGACTGACGCTGAGGTTGTGATAGCAGGAATTTCACTCATCCGGAACGACTGCCCCAGCAGAGGAGGTGGGGCTCTTCTCTATTACTGCAGTGAGCCGTAGTGCTCGGTAGTTGATGATCCGGAAACTCATGTTACCGACTCACTCTGGTGCCCTCTCCGACAAAGATACAACGACGCATGTCTAGTAGCTATTCTTTACCTTCCCCCAATGTCCACTGCGGAAATGGATTCTAGCCTGGTACGTGCCTTGAACAGGGTAACGTGCACTAGGTGCAGCCACATTCTCATCTCCGGGGACTTCAATCTTCACCATATGGAGGTATCGGAATGGTCCACTGAACAGTTCAAATCAGACTTGCATGAACTTATTGCTAATATTCCCTCTTACAATCATGTCACCTCCCCCGTTAGATTCAAGACTGCAAACATACCGTCCATATTGGACCTTGTGCTCACAAATACAGAGCTCATGATCAATAAGTTATTGATGGATAGTCCATTAGGTCTCAGCGACCATGCAGTAATAACGTTCAACTATGTGTGTTATCCGCAGCATCCATCTGGATACTAGGGACTAACACCTACAATTACACGCTACGACATCTTGAATGAACTCGTCAGGGCATCCGCTAGGAGCTTATCGAATAACAGTCTGCTGGACAACGTTTGGACGGAATTCGTTGAAAGAATAAGTAACATAGCCAACAGAGCATCACAGACCAAGTCCCACAAACGTACCGTTACTGCTAAAAAACAGAACTAAATATTACATGACAAAAAGTAATGCAGGTTGGCTTGCCTACAGGGTCAACCCAGACACGCAACCATCGCACCACACTTGTAACTGAGGATGAAGAAGTGCTTAGCCAACATGTTTCTGCAAACAACAGACTGCCGTATTGGTATGGCAACAGTCTTCGTAAAGTGAAGTATGGTATCGCTTCACTTTCCACGACAAGCGGTAGAGTACAACGCTTCGACGAAACAGACAATACCCTGCGGCTAAAATGCGCCCCGATTTTCAAACTGGAACCCTGTTGCTGTCACGATGTCTCATCCAATTTAACGACTCCTTTGCTTATACTTGTAATGTTCATCCCAGCCATTGTGCTAATGAAGCTTCTGTTACTACGCGATCAAAGCTCTAGGGAAACAGACAACATCCGCCCGAAAGCACTGAGGGCTGAAGCCACCAAACTAGCTGAACCACGGTCATAGTTCTTCCAATGATGTTTAGATGAATAGCAAGTCCACAGTATGTGGACAAGTGGTACTATCACCCCCAATTTTTAAAGCGGTAGATGCTCCGTGACTCTTTTCTCTGTGCTCGCGAAGGTGACGGAAACGGTCGTGGCTGGGACTCTAATTGACTACCTGAAAAAATGCAACTTCTTGGCACCGGAACAGCATGTCTTTTGTTAACACAGGTCATGCACCACCAATCTGCTGCTGGCAGGAGATACTTGGACAGAAGTGCCTGATGGTGGGGTCGGACTCCGTGTCAACTAGCTGCAATTCTCCAAAGCTTTTGACTGCCTGGATCACCGCATCCTCCTTCACTGACTACAGCGCTACGGAATCGGAGATCCTGTTTCTGATTTGATTGGCAACTTCCTTTACTAACTGTGGCTTCAAGTGTGTGTTAGGCGATCTCTCTCTAACTCGTTTGTGGTAGAATATGGTGTCCCACAGTATTCTGTGCTAGGACCGCGCCTATTCCTGGTGTCTATCAACGACCCAACAAGAGTTATCTCCTCCAAGTTCCTGCTTTTCGCCGAGGACGTCAAGACATGGCGTGCAATTATTAACAGGGAGGATCACGAATTACTCCAGCATGACTTGGATTGCATTCATGAATGTTCCACGAGGAATTTCCGCCAGTTGAACACAGCAAACTGCAAGGTGATCCATCTGCGTCACTAGTCGGTAAGCGTGTAGAAGCTTGGAGACCACACCTTGCAGAATGCTCCTCAGGAGCATGACTTGGGTGCATTGATACACGACGAACTCGCATGCTCAAAGCAAGCAGAGAAGGCGTCAGGCACGGGCAATCAACACTCTGGCCTACATGGCAAAGTGTTCGGGCAGCTTGACCCTACAATCATCCAACAATTTCTTAACCCCTATGTGCCACCGCACGTGCAACGCGCCATCCAAGCGTGGCAGCTGCGGACGAAACAGGATCTCATTGCTTTCCAGACTGCTCCACCGAGGGCAACCAAGAAGGTTAGGGGCCACTTTCATTTCCCCTCTTAGTTTAGACTAAAGTCCCTAGGAATGTACAGCAGTTTATATCGACTTTCGCGGGGGTCTCATAATGGTTCATCAGATACTGAAGAACCCAACCCACATTTGCCGCCTGCTGTTAGAACTGAACCACAGCACAAAACTAAGAGGTTGTCCTCTGATACAGACAATACAATTTAGCCGGCTTGAACATCATAGAAATTTCTTCTCCCTCTAAGTGTGTCAGCCGTGCAACGCTTTCGCGAGCCCTGTCCCCAATCTAAAGATATTCAAATATCTAATTGACGAAGTTTTGTCTTATTGGCATGTCATTTTTTAACCTGTGTTAGGCAGTGGTTTAACAAAAGCAAAACTGTGTGTTTGCAGAATCTCAACCAATGGATTTACGGATGTATGCCTCTATGACGCGAACGTCTCAGTTCTTCTACACATGTCCATTGGGAGCGCACAAAAACGCATTTCACTTTACCACGAATTTCTATTTTTTCCATAATTTCCATCCAGCGGGAGTTGTTAAGCAATGCTTTATTACACGCGATGCACCATTGTTCCATTGTTCCAACTCGAAGATGCTACAAGGGCAAATGCTTCGGTCCGCGAGTCAACAAGCCAGGCTTCAGATTGATCAGGCTACGAAGTGAAGGAACCAGGATACATAGCTGGTCTATAAGACAAGTGAAGGGATATGATTTGTCAATCACACGCATGTAAAGATGGCAGGGTTAGCGCTTAACCGGAATGAGATCAATCTGATTGGAGCTTTCACTGAATGACTCGTAGATACACAGAGAGATAATGGAACAATGGAACAATGGTTTCTGACAGATAAAAAGCACAGGCTTAACGTATCACATAGGTTGGTAATAGAACGAAGTGAAACACGAATATTCAAAAGTGGACCAAATAAAATAACCATGGGTAAAACAATATTGTAAGTGCGTAAAGAAGGATGATTATGGAATTGCGATAATATATGCGAAACTAAATAAAAGTTGTAATGTTTAATAATCTTAGCAAGTAACAAGCAGCTTGCTCATCCCTCTGCAGATATTTAAGTGCCTCACTGCGGGCCATAGTGGCTAGTTAGCCAGAATAAACCTTGAATGTCTGCTCAAGTAATAAAATGTAGAGCTTTCAATTCGACCTCTAACCGTTTTATGAAGTTAGCTAAGATGTGAGCACGGACAACTGATTTTGGAAGGGGTTCCAGGGTTGGCAGAACAGGAGGGAGAAATACGTTCGTCACAATCTAGACGACTATGGCTTTGACTCAGGTTCAGGCTCTTGCCTCTGAGGTTGGTATTTGGGCTGTGGTTCAGTATGTGTCAGCGTAAGTGAGCCAGTCCGCTCAGTATCTGATGGACTAATATGAGGTCTCCCCGTAGCCGCCGATAGCGTCCACTGAACACTACGAGTGTCTTCAGTCATTGCTGCTACGGGAGATTGCGCAATTCCTCGACCAATTTCGTTGCTCGACTTTGGGGAGTTTCGATTGCTGCAAGGCCACGCTTTGGCCAAGGATGCCAAGCCTGGATTGCTTATTCGACGTGGGGACACACGTAGCAATTGATCATCAGTGAGAAGATGGATGACTCCAAACTCCCGAATGCCTTCCGCACGAGACCAATTGGATTATCGTACCTAGTTGAAGCGGATTCTGACTGCCTGGAACAACTGAAGTCGTGCTGTACGGCACACTGAGGTCAGGTTCCTGAGAGCTGGTTTGCAGATCGTGTGTCTCAAGTTTGTAAATGTAGGCGTGTTGATGGTGGATGTGAGCAACGTGGCTCTTGTCCCTATTGAATGGCAGCGCATTCCTCACGGCTCAGTGCCAGGCCTTATCGTGGTCGCGCTGGAACATATCGTGATCGTCGATTCTCTTGGTCGCCCGCCAACTTTTAATGTTGTCCACAAAATGTAAAAGTTTTGAGGCTACAGCTGTCGCTAGATCGTTAATGAAAACTAAGAGCAAGCGATGCCCAAGTACCGAATCCTGCGGTTTTCCGCACTCCACTCGAATCGAGTCGGACAAAAGTGACCGAACTCTAACCTCTAATTGCCGTTCGTGCAGAAAGTTACCATTCTACCCTAATATTGGATCTCCGATGCCAAAGATCTGCAGGTGGTGCGGGAGGATTGGATGATCCAAACGACTACAGGCCTCCGTAAAGCCTATATAATTAACATCGTTCCTGTCCCCTCATCGACTGTTCCAGTCTAATTGTCACGTGCAAGCAGCAGATCCGTAGTATGTGATCGACGTTGACGAAAACCGTGCTGATCCGGCGCAATGATACCGTAGCTTTCCAGCTAGCCCTTCAGTGCCTCCGCGATGGTCGCGTCCATTACTATGACTAGCACAGGGAGAAACCTTACCGGGCAGTGATTGGCAAGGTCAGACGGACTTTTTCCCTTGTGAATGTGGATTATAATACCTCGTTTCCACGTTGACCGAACTACGATTTCGTCTAAAGAACGCTGCAAAATCCGGCAATTGCTTGGGCTAGGTACTAAACTTCTACCTGAGGGCTTTGGAGAGAATATTATCCACGCAAGGATAGTAGCTTTTCCAGCACCTTTTCTACTCTGAATGTGATGCGTTAAAACTGATTGTGTGGTGGCCGAAGTAAGTATAGTGTTCGTGGCTTCATCATCATTAAACACCTTAGTCCCACCGCAATGAGGTTGGCCCTTACCGTGGTGCGATGGTTTGCGTGCAACAGAGATCCACTGAATTATGCTGGGTGGTACCTTTTGCACCTTCAGAGCCACTCATACGAGATTGGTCAATAATTAGAGGCCAGGCAAACTTAGCCTCCTCGTCCTCCAGATTGGGGGTTGGAATGAGGATGGCACCTTATTCCTTAAAACGGATTCCCATCTCTCTTAGCTACCTCCTCCAACCACGATCTCACTATCTAGCTTTATACGATTTTGATTTTCAACTTTTGCGTTTCTGCATAGGAGCCGCCTGGTAGGTTACCGGAAGGAAGGCCATCCGTTACCGGTGGCTCAGCTGGCTTGCACCTATTGCAATTTTCCCTTCTTTGCCTTATGTATTGCGGCACAGTAGCTGAGGTGTTTCACACCTCCAGCTAATGTGCAAAATGAAGATACTGATACAAGTTAGCTAGTGGGAAAAAACTCAGCTGCTGTGCCGCAATACACACAAGAGAAAAGAAAAAAATGCGACGGCTGCAAGCAAGCTGAGCTACCGGTAACGGATGAGCATCGTTCCGGTAAGCTACCGGCCGGATACTATGCAGCAACAAAACATTTACAATGCAAAATTATAAAAGCCTAGATGGTGAGATCGTGGTTGGAGGGGGAGACTAAGAGGAATTGGGTGGGTCTTCGAGGCTTAACCCCTTGCAAAGTAGGTAAGTACTAAACCCGTAAGGCGTGGGCCGCCATTTGGGTTGTGTTTATACCCACCAATCGTACTGAGTGGTGGCACGCCGCGCTGCACCTTTCGTAGTTCATACACGTGTCTGTTAAACAGCTTGTGTCCGAACAGAATGCTTTTACCAACTCCTGTTGGTGTGATAACTTGTATTCCCCAAGCATCTGTACAGAATAATTGCGCTGAGCTAAGCACGCTGTCCAATTTTTGGTGGTGTGGTTGTTCATGAAATGTGCCATACACCATTCCTCAATGACATAAATTTTGTATTCGGCTTCTCAGGAAGGAATTTTGTTTTCTAGTATGGTAGAAAGTGTGGCTATGATGCTTTGGTGACTAGTGACTTGCAGATTTTCAAGAATTTGTCCCAGTTTAGCTCCATTTGTGCTCTCAGTCATTGATGTCTAACTGTTATTTTAAGCGAATGCCGACAATAACGTAATAGTGCGTAATAGATTACATCTTTTCGGGCTCTGCAACTGGCTATTCTGTCTAGCACATATAACCGAACGGTAAAGTCACGTGATCTCTTCGACCCAAAGGACTGCATACATGTAGCCCATCAATCATGGGTTCCTCCCTGATGAGCACTGTATCTAACATTGATGGCTTATTCCCTGTTCTAAATCTGGTGGGATCGGTGACGTGGTTGTATAGTGGTGTTCCAAAGATTAGCTCTTGTAAATAGGTATGACCTATTCCGTCTCGGTTGCTGGAGTTTCTAAATCATGGAGGCTGAAAACACCTGTAATGAGGATATGGGTATATTTCTGATTTATCACAATGTGAAATGCAGTTATTAGTCTGTGGTCCATCTCCGGAGTGGATTTGGATGGTCGGTAAACTACGGACACGAGGCAGATATCGTCGTCCTTCAAACACAGATTGCACAAAATGTGATCAGTGACAACTTTTAGGATCATCGATGAGCTCACAACGAAGGTTTGTTTTGTACTAGATGATCATACACCATCCCCTACCCGTTCTTTTGTTCCGGAGAAATGATATCCCGGGTAGCACGATCTCAATCTCGTTAATTTCACGGCTGTGCCACGTTTCAGTGATCATTGTATCTCGAGACTCGGAGACCCGTGGGCCACAGGGTTCGATCAACTTAATAATAAGGTCTTGCGCGTTAGTGTACAAGCGGGTCAGTTTCTCAGTTACCAAAAGTGAACCATTGAACGTTGGACTAAGATTGGAGATTGTGCCGACCGCTGAGGGGTTGATCATAAGCCGCTTTTTGCGGAGTCATTAGCCTTTGAAGTTTGGTCAGGTTGTCCTGGCCCTGATGTTCTCCCGTATTCAGTCTTGTTCCGTCTGATGTCAAAGTGGCCATTACATCAATCCCTTCCCATGGCTGTATGATGGGAAGATTCCGCAGGTTGTTCGTCCCCAATGAGTCGTTAGTCATCCGTAGTCGCATACTCGCTGCCTTTAATCGAGGTTCTGTAGAAAGCCTCTTGCGGAATTCAGGCTAATCATCCAATATAAGCGGTGTCATTAGCTCAGACTGAAGTACCAACTTCAGCAGCTGGGGCCGTTCCGCTATAGGTGGATGATGCTGTAATTCCTGTGAAGCGCTTTGCAACGATATTGTCGAGGGAGAGTTTTTGGTGGAGGTAACTTCCTTGCTTTCGGTCGTGTGTCTCTGCTTCCTCAAAGGAGGATGTTTGAAACTCAGGAACAATAATCGTCCGTTTTTCCTTAGCTTTACGACGTTTTCCCGGTTGCTCTTCTCTTTAGGACGTTCGTTTCAAAGGATATCCGGTAGAATTTGCATCTCATGTGTTGGGTTACGCAACCGAGTCGATGACAGTACATCGGCCCCTCTGTCGTCAGTGAAACTCTGTATCACATGGCGAAGTCAAAGTTCACCGTAATGCACTGATTATGGGTGACGTGAAACCCGTCTCAGTGTAGTAGACACAACTGAAATACCAGCTGTGTCACAAATGGAATTCCACTGATGGCGGTCATGCATCAAGTTCCTTGTTATGGTACAAGACTGCGAGCCAGGAACGTTCGTGCACACAACAGCCAAACAACGATGATTTTCCCTATTAACTGCAGGACTGAGAGTATTAATGGACACCGTTTTAAACGGTTTGATTGCTTATGGCGTTTGCTTCACTCTACTGTTGCCGGGTGTTGCTACCAAGGTGGGATGTGTTCCCTCCAGCGTTCACGTGGAGACAACTGATACCTACGAGACCAGGCTTTTCTCGGCCTCAAAGTTGCCATCCTCACCACTAGTTTGATGTGGGCTGCACTGCTGAATGGAGTAGAAGCAGGCATATTTGAAGCTTCTCCGCTTATGGGAGTGAGCTGACCCAGAGGATTTAGAGACAGACGTTGCATTGCGTTTGGAGCGGCTGGCTCAGTTCTTCGACATGCTTTCGTTGGCTCGTTGAGGTATTAGCAGGGTCATAGTTAACTCCGAGGGAGCGATCTTAGAATTTACAAAATGCGCGATTACCTTAGTCAACCTATCGCACTTCTTCATGAGCAAAGATAAACAGTCGACAACTGGAATGACTCGATATGTTGGACAAAAGCAAAATGTGTCAGCTTCTTTACTTATCTTCCTCACTTCTTCGACGGGTTTTCCCATACACTGCGTGTGGTACGAGCTAATATAGCTAGAACAGGTTACCCTAATCTTAATGATTATACCTCAACTCTCTGAAGAGCATACGTGGCGTTGCACTATATTTGGAATGCTGGCTCACTGTTGTCGTTTGCGTCTAGGTTTATCCGAGCGGTTGCTGTGTTAGTGGCGCTTATGTTTGATGATTGTTCTGTGAACCAGACGTGCACGTGACACACAAACACGTCAAAACACGCACATTAGTTGAGATGGCGGATTGATGCGCTTGAAATTATTGTGCTTTTGGTCGGTTGCGTACACCCGTCTGATGCGCCGTGCTTAGAAGGATCAATGGAGCGGGCGACCTGCCTGCGCTCATTGATGTGATGGGTTACGCCAGCGCAATGGTTGACAAGGTCGCCAGGAGCAGCGATTGGCCTTGGGTAATCGATCAATTCCACATGAATGTTGGGCCAACACCAAAGTTCTAGGGACTGTGTGCAAGCTATTGCAAAAGGTATTGGAGATGAACGATTTATGGTCGATTTGATTGTGTCAAGAAAACTCGCTGGATAAAGTGTAAAATGTCCACGAATTCCTTGAAACTGGAGCACTGCACTTTTGCGTTTAAGTAGCAAACCCGCCACAAGCGCGAACGTGCATCAGAGGTTGAAACAATAAAATACAATCCTGAAGATAAGTGTGCATCTTGTAGAGCCGCTAAATCCGAGTCGAATGATTATGAGCCGAACCCCGTGCAACAACTTGGTGAGGGATGGCCTACAAAATGGCAAGAGTGTCGAATCGGAGCGACCGCTACGATGAGCGAATAGAGCCTTTATTTTAATCGGAAAGGAACAAAAGTCAATAGACCATCATACGCTGTAAAGAACAATGGATCAAAAAATAATAATCGGCGCAACTGCGGGTCATAGAAAGACGAAGTGAACTGTGGGTGCAGTCCATGGGAAAGTGCACATAGTGCGGGGTGATAAACATGCTAGTGACCAGAAGTTGGTGCAACAGTTTTGAGATTGGGTTTTGATGATCGTAAACATTGGACATGGTTGACATGTTTGGTCATGGAACAGAAGCACTGAGGGGATTTGAAATTGCGGTATCCGTATTACCACTAAAACAATGACAGAGAGGAGACCACTGTCCTCATCAATGGGTTCCGCTACAAGCCAGATGAAAGAGGATAGGCGGCGAAATAAAAATTCGTCATCCATGTCTTTGAACGTCCATCAGTCTATAATACTACCAAGTGCCAAACTAAGCCAGAAGCAGCCAACTCTATTCCGGTTTGAATAAATAGGACCAGGGGTCCTTCTTCTTAAAACTGCTCCAAAATCTCGGATGGTCATTGACACCAGTGTTGGTTGGAATGAACTTGCTGCCACGGACATCCGGAACGTTAGATCTTCAGTTGCCCCACTGGATGCAAAATGAATGAAGGAGGCAAAACCATAGTTACACAGCTTCCACCGATTGTATGAAAACCGTCAAAGTAGTCGACCACAATCCAGACTTCACAAATGGTCAATAGGAATATGCATAGTGCACCTACCATCGGTATTCTTTACCATCGTTCCACAATCGACGTCGTGTTCTCTGCGAGTAAAGCAACTAGATAACTTTAGCCACTGAAACTTTATATGTGGCACCCTAGGGGCTGTAGCCAAGCCCGCCAAACTTGACGTGGGGCACCAGTCACCCAAACTCTAAGCCCTACAGTGAAACGATAATCCTGGCTTTTATTTATTCCCGCCGATGGAGCAAAAGCAGTTCTGCTATCCATAGCTCAGCTCCGGAATAGGACCTGTTCAATCCTCATATTTCAGCATATTTCTTGCAGCAAGTGTAAACAAGTGAAGCACGATTTGGAAGAACACTGGAAGCAATCCGTAGCCAGGAACCTCCTTGTGCTCAGTGTTTCCGAGGTTGGAGGATGTAATGGGCGCGAAACAACTACTCACATCCAGGAGCAGTAGAAATATCTTCGCGGGACACTGATCTTGGAAAACGGTGTAGCTCAATTAATCTCGAAGGTATGTAGATCGTAATGTCACGAAAGATGTGGCCCGAGAATTTTGAAGATGGTGCTCTAATCCAGACAGTCGTCAACAAGGGTATCGGAGTGCTGTAATGCGCATGCCAGCAGACGGCCTTCTGAGCTCTGGTTAAAAGCGGTGTCCTCCTACCAAAAGCACGACAGGAGCGATTTCATCTAATCACCACTCGACAACGGTTCGAGTAGCATTACTCTTCAAGCTGACTGAACTGGTGGTCACACCCCACAAGTGTCACACAGTGAGATGAGCAAGGAGGAATTGGCGGGATCCATGCATCCGTCACAAATGTGTTCGCCACCACTGCACCCAGCGGAGATTACTGGCCGAACTTCCGCCGGTCGGCGCACTATCCCACTCAAAGCACACATCTCCGACTCACTAATAGGAGCAGGGAAACTTCCTTGCCTCTATACCAGTGCACAATGCCACCTGAACAGACTTGTTGAACTGTGGGTACACCAAGCTTCATATGTTTCTGACCTCATCTTCTTAAGTGTGACTTGGTTTCAATCAATAGTTACCGACGCCGAGCTCATCATAGCTAGTGTTGGAAGATCAATCAAAATACTGATATGTTTGTGCAACCGTTACGACAGCAGACTTTCGTTTTGCTCTGGTGGTTCACTGCTGTTTCTTTTAATGTATCATTTCGCTATATTTAGTGACTATTTAAAGTCGTCATTTTTACCTCCCGAGCGCAGCCCTACTCTAATGCTATCACTCGCCCTTTCCTTTCTTTTGTGCACCATATTGGTTCCTTAATTGTTCAGTCTTTATTAGCCTCACTTCACTGTGCGCTTTCCGTACTCTGGTTGGTTTTCATGCTTGTGCGTTATGCTATATAACGAAGTAGTTTCCCTATGTAAAAGGACCCATGAATCTTTGTGCTTGGTTGTTCGCGTTTTCACTACCGGTACTGAGTGGAAACCGTCGCGGCGTGCCGACACAACAGCTAGCATATCCCTTGTTTGAAACCATCTCCCTAGCAAAGGAGGTAGAGTACATCAGTACTACCGCTGTGACCTGCAGTGCTAACGACTGGATGATCCGGAACCATTGATAATAGTCTCACTCTAGTGACTTATGTAACAGGCGAGTTCCTGAGATTGCGAAGAAACCCAATATGCCTGTCGGCGATTAGACTTAGAACATGAGGATATTCCTGCTGCTAGTAAGGACTGGTGAATATGAGACCAGTGAGCTACAACTATCTTCATTAAGCACTTACTCAACTCGCATGACAGCGTACTTTTTTAGGCCTTCAGAACAGCTGGTTTCGCCAGTTGGTTGGTGTCAATGCACTCACAACGTCTTCGTATGCGTCCACCAAAACGCATCCACAAGTCAGCACATATAAGTGTGCACACATGTGCTCCAAATCGAGGTACAGTTCTGGACGCAGCCACTCCAGCGGTAAATCCTCGCAATGTGGTTGACTTGTGTCTATAGCTGGTTCGAGGCTGGTGGGCGCCAAGTCACCCTCCGACGGGTGCCGTGAAGGAAGTTAGTGCTTGCATGTGATAAGCGGGCATCTTCACACAAACGAAGTAACGGCTCAAGGTTATCATTACGCGAGCCTGCACCATGTTGGTCGCCCAGATGCAGTTCATCAGTGGATAATTTTGCAAATGGAGCGTTCAGATCCCTAGTCAGCACATCAGTGTCCGAGCTTCTTCTGTGTCCAAGAAGCGCGTTCAGTTGGCGATAGGAGTCGTACTTTACCGAGTCATCGCTAGAGTTTGTCGGTGCATAGGCAGCGATAACGAATAGACACCTGTTAGTCCCGCGAGACTTCGAAGCTTTGAACGAGCCAGCCATTCGGACCGCAAACATCCGGCTACTGATTGGAATCCAGTCAACCAAAGCAGCTTCAGTCCGGGGACTCAGGGCGATACCAACACCGGCTTGACCGGTGCTCGAAGCTGCATCGTCTCCAGATACGCGCAATGAGAAAGTGTTGCTGGTGTCACCTGAAGGGGATCGTAGTGAGAGCACAGAGCTCGAGTCATGCAGGCGGGTGTCCGATAAGCAGCTGATATCGATGGAGACGGTCTCTAATGTTCGGGCAAGTGCTGCCTGTTGACCGATCTGTAGTAATGTGTGTACATTGAGACGTCAATCTGAAGAAGGATCGAGGGCTCCAAATGGAAGCTGATGAACTGGGGTGGACCGTTTGGTTAGAAATGAGCTTGTCAACTGGACAGGAGTGACGCTCCACGTTCACATGTGAGTTGAAACTAGAAGATAAACGCCTAGCAACACATGTTAGGAGAGGGCCGAGAATGAGGGACGGGTTAATAACTAGGGAGATGAAAGTGAATTTGGAGCCAGACGCTAAGAGTGAAAAAGGGTAAGAGGGTGAATAAAAAGACGGGAAGGCCTGGGCAGTAGCATCCGAACCTCTATCCACCCTGCTGGATGCAGCAGATAGGGCGACGTTTATTATCCTCTGCGACGGCCAGAGCATCAAGAAATTGTTGGAAAAGCAAGTCATTGTATTGCGTGGGCAGAATACTGTCAGGTTGCCCAGGCCTAGACAGGAGAACGATTAGGGTTCTCAACCAAATCCTTTGGTTTAAAAACCTGACCGCAAGGCAGCGGGTTTGGCGTTGGGCTACAAGGAGTCCGTTTTAATTAATAAGAAGCACGATCATTGCAACCCCCAACCTAGAGTACATGGAGGCTGAGTTTGTCTGGTTTCCAACCATTGACCAATCTGGTATGGGTGGCTCTGAAGGTGCAAAAATAGCACCACCCAGCATAGCTCAGTGGATCTCTGAGGCACACAAACCATCGCACCACGGTAACGTCCAGCCTCGTTGCGATGGACCAGCCTCATTGCGATGGGCATATCGACAGACCCGTGAAGGAGATCACTACCGTGAGAACCAAATCGTATTGTAATGTATTGTAACGTACTGCGCAATGTATACATTCACGCATATCGCTAAACTCGTGAATGTATACATTGCGCAGTACGTTACCATTTGATTTGCTTTTCACGGTAGTGATCTCCTTCCAGGAGTAGAAGGTAGCACCTCGCTTATACTCTCCGTGGTTTATTAGGATTTACTCCTCATTTCTCCGACGTAGTCAGTTGATAACATAGTTCCTATGTAGTGCGTAGTTCCGGTGTACTCATTCCAAGCATTGTGCACCGAGACCGGCTTCTTCTTAGAATGGGTACTTATAGCTAGTACCCCAATTACTAGTACAGAAATTAGATCAACGTAGGGACAAGTTTTATTTCGACAGTGAAAGGGTCCATGTGTATCCGCAGTGAAACGACACCGAAGACGTACGTTGCTACCTACAGGAAGCAGAGAATTACAGCGTGCGTCTCACTTGTGCGAAGGGCTCCATTTGATACGCCAAGAAAACGTTGGTATTCGGTTTAAACAAACGACCTCAGCATGCACTCCAACATTCCACATTGGTCGCCTAAGTGTGCAACACGTTATCATTTTTAACTGGCATCAAACTAAAAACCCAGGCAAACGAGGGGAATCCCAAGTATGCACCAAACCTCCGGTAAATAAATAAATAAAAATGTAAACTATATTTCTCCACATAATGAGACGTATTCCACTATATGGTCTGACCAAGTTGTCAGCAGGTTCGCATAAAATAAGTATTCGAGTTGTTTGAAATGATTCCCAAAACTTTTGAATTGGTCGATCAAGGTCCTACAGTTGTAAGACGTGTATGTCGATTGCATGATAAGTAATAATGTAACAAAACGTTCGACTGAAATGGTACCGTCTCTTGGAGACCTGGTTCCCTACGGAGTAGTCGCTCGAAAGTATTCGTCCGCACTACCACCTCCAATCTGGCGGTGTGCTGGTGTAACCTAAAAACAAAAAAACATTAGCTGATCTTTAGAGCCGATATTATATGCATAAGGAAGAATCACTCAGCTTATTGAACGTCCAAACCAAGCAGTTTGATTACTCTCCAATGTGTCTACTACAATTCACCTTACGGAATGTATTGATCATCACTGATGCTTCAAGCCATCACACCTCGAGAGTGGCTCATTCGTGCTGAACGATGAAAAAAGATAAGCATAGAGATAGAACGAATAAAAACTATAATAAACAAGGCGTATGGCACGAGAACTAGTGGACGGCTTGTCGGTTTCAATCGGTATAGAATGCTGACAGAAAACAAATGACAGTGACACCAGCATTGGAGGTGTGGCTGTGTTGCTCCTCCCAATATTGGCACCCACAACCGGTTTCTTCCTCCTTTGGACTTATCAGATGGAGATAGCCTGAGCTGGTATGGAACTCAGGGCCTAGTTGTTAAAGGCTGGCGCCTTGATTAAATGCCTTTACGATCCGTAAGCAAGGCTGGACACAGCGATAAGGAATTTCAAGTTAGATTTGAAGTACCCGCTGTGTGGTTGGATTGCGACACGCCACCGGTATTATGAACAACACGCCTCATAAAAGAAGCTGCAGTTATGTCCATTAGCTGCGTGAAATCAAGAAGCGAAGGATTTCACGAGTGGGTTCGCGACATGTTAAGATTAAAGTTTCGGTTTCGGAGTTGACGACTGTCGTTAGTTATTATAGATATCGTGTGGAAATAATTTTGATTAGGGAAGTAGAATCCATGTCATTAATAACCTGAGTTAGAGATGATAGGCGGGAGAGCCTATGGTGCGCTGAGCCTGGTGGTGGCTAGATCCTGACAGATCGTCTACCCACTGCTGATAGTGTTGCGCCATTGGCTCATGTACTGGACGCCTTCTCGAGGCGACAGCAAGGTGGGAGTTGCGTTTCGCTCTTCTCCCTGCTATGATCCAGGACACCAATCCCCATGAGTCGGTTAACTGACCATGTGCTAGACTTGCTGCCTTTCGGGTGTTCATTTAATGGAAGGCTTTGGCTGAGGGCCCGAGTCGTTCTCCTGTCAGGATTGGGCGCCCTGGCAGTATCCTAGTCCGTCCTCTCCGGAGGTTAGGAAGTGGTCGATGGCCCACTTCCCGTAAAACCTAGCCATGGGAGAAAACAGGTTTACGGGTTATATTCTCAAAGCTCGATTGGCGTAGATCACGAGGGCCACGCATTTTCTCTGACGGTGGGAGGGCACCTCCGGGTGTTCAATGGTTTGCTACTGCCCGCCTCAAGCCAGGCAGCCCCTGGTTAAATTGGTGCAAACCTGCCAAAAATCCCACCTGCGTCTGGCCGTGGTCGCAAAACGGTCGCAAAACATATGATAATTGTTCCAGAACCTCAAAGGCTGCATGTGACGGCCGTCAAGCAGATCCCAATCTGTCTCTGCAATCACATTCCCGAGCTAGATCTGCTCCCCACTGCCTTGTGGGTCTGGCTATGGTGCCAAAGGCTCTGGGTGGAGTCCCTCAAGCAAAACACCAAATCACCCACTGCCTTGTGGGTCTGGCTATGGCGCCAAAGGCTCCGGGTGCAGTCCCTCAAGCAAACCACCGAAGCACAACGACCACATCGCGTGCAATTGTTCACCAATGCAATCGTATGCCTGTGCGCAAAGCACTAAGCATCGGGTGCTGGAACGTGCGCACACTACTGGACCGGAACTCCAGTGAGCGCCATGAGCGACGCACTGCACTCATCATGATGGAACTGGCGCGCTATCAAATTGATATTGCGGCGCTCAGTGAAACCCGGCTCGCTGAGCACGGCAAGTTGCATGAAGCAGGTGAACACGTGCACACGGGGTCGGATATGCAATATCCGATCGCCTTCATGGCCAGCTCGTGGGTGAACCAATGGGTATCAGCGCGCGATTGATGACTGTTCGCCTACGATTCGGATCAGCGAATACGGTCTAACCATATGTTATCCTGATGACACGCGTGATCAGTTCCACACTGAGCTATCCTCCGTGATACGGTCTGTGCCGAGGAGCGACCGACTATTGCTGCTGGGTGATCTCAACACGTATGTTGGGCGTCATGCATCGGTGTGGACCGATGTTATCGGTCCTCGTGGCATTGGTTCAGCGAATGCAAACGGTGACAGGCTGCTCTCACTGTGTGCCACTCACGGCCTGACGATCACAAACACTCGGTTTGAACTGAGTACGAGTGATATAGCAACTTGGACGCACCCACGGAATGGTCACGCACACCTACTCGACTATGTCATCGTACGTCAGCGTGTTGTGCGTGAAATGAGCATGACACGTGTACTGCGTGGAGCTGAGTGTGGCACTGATCACAGATTGGTTCGGACTAAACTGTACATATATTTTCGTAAATCGATGTATTGCATTCCCGCCGTGAATCGGCGTAAATTTAACATTCTCTCCCTCGGTACTGTGGCGAAGCGTACTGAGCTGGAGAAGGCCATGGCTGCACGCCTGTGTGGTGATGTGGACTGCATAGCCACAGTGGGCGACCTGTGGCACCACATTCGCGACCAGGTGACAGCTGCTGCCGAGGAGATTATCGGGAGCGCAAACTGTAAGCGGCCTGATTGGTTTGATGACCACAATGCGACGATTGGCACATTGGTGTCGGAGAAGAATGTAGCATTTGCTGCACATGTCGCAGACCCCAGTGACTTGGGGAAGAAGAGTCAGTTTCGCAAACTTCGACGGCGACTGACCCGAGAGCTCCGTCGCATTAAAAATGCATGGTGGACGGTGAAGGCGAAGCAGATGGAATGCTACACCGAAGGCCGTCAAAAAAAGAAATTCTTTGACGCTTGAAGGAGGTGCGTGGACTAAGATTGGAGCTGCCAAAAACGTTGATCGATGATAGTTCAGGCGCTACCTGCACAAAGACTGCAGGAATAATGCAGATCTGGAGGAAAAACTACGACTGTCTCTTGAATAACCGTTCAGAGATCGACTGGCCTACATTGAATGGCCTCAAGCAGCACGATGTGAAGGCGAGTCTGGAGGACATGAGGACACTGGATGAAACGCAGAGAGCACTTGCTCAGCTGCGAAACGGCAAGTGAACCGGGGCCGACGGGATCGCGCATGAAGTATTGAATTACGGCAAACCGGAATTGGTCAATGTGCTGCACCACTTGGTCAACGCGTATGGATTGATGAGGAGGTGCCTGCTGAGCGGAAGGATGCCCTTGTGCTACCAATGAACAAGGGCAAAGTTAGCTAGCAATGCGCGAATTATCGTGACATAAATTTGCTGAGTTGTGTAGGCAAGTTGATTGCCCGCATCCTGTTCAACCGCCTCGTCAGTCAGCTTTGGAACCTAACGTGGCGGAAGAGCAGTGTGTATTCCCTTCGGGTCGCAGCATTATATATATGGTGTTTGCGGCTCGTCAGTTGCAAGAGAAGTGCAGAGAACGACACCAGCCGTTGTACTCGCTGTTAGTGGGTTTCATCAAGGTATTTGATACGGTGAACCGCGAGGCATCGTGGCTGGCGTTGGGTAAGTTTGGTTGCCCGCGTAAGTTTGTAAGTTTAATTGAATGTCTGCACAGTGGTATGCGAGCGAGGGTGCAGCTGAGTGGAGAGACTACGGATGACTTTGCAGTTGTCTCTGGTGTGAAGCAAGGCTGTGTCTTAGCTCCTGCCCTGTTTACTATCTATCTTCATGCAATGTTGTCTAGTGCTTTCGATGCGGCTTGTGCTTACGGTGTTCGTGTGGAGAACCGTATTGATGGTGGGTTGCTGAACATCCGTCGTTTCAGTGCAAGAACACTAGTCTGTGAGACAACTATCCGTGTGTTCCCGTTTTCTAACGACTGTGCGTTGTTTTCACACAGTGCGGATGAGTTGCAGCACATGACTAGTGCTCTGGCTTCGACAGCGGCCGAATTCGGGCTCACCATCAACACAAGCAAAACTGTCTGTCTGTTTCAGCCTTCACCGGAGGTGCAATCTTCAATATTGCCGCAAAGCAGCATTGGTACTGAAGTGTTGGAAACCACCTCGCGCTTCTGCTACCTTGGGAGTGTGTTGTCGACTGATCAGCAGCTACACAGTGAGCTGCGCATCCGCGTGTCGAAGACAGCGGCGGCATTCGAGAAGCTACAGTATCGGTTGTGGAACAACCATCAGCTTACCATTGGCACGAAGCTGATGTGTACAAATCCATGGTGCTGTCCGTTCTTCTATACGGCAATGAAACGTGCCGATATACCGGCGGGATGTGCGATATCTCAAGTGCTTCCATCAGCAGTGTTTGCGGCAGATTTTGCGCATAGGTTGGGGCGACAGAGTTGCGAACACGGAAGTGTTACGACAAAGTGGAATGTGTGCACTGGACTACATACATTTGCTGAGACACCTGAGATGGATCGGTCATGTGAGCCCTATGGATTCGACAGGGATACGGAAACAACTCTTATTTGGTCAGCTGAGTATTGGGAAGCGGCATGTGGGGGAACCAAAGTTACGCTACCAGGACATGATCAAAGTGATCTTCTCAAGTTCTGATCTTGATTGCAGGTCATGGGAATTGAAGGCGGTTGATCGGTGTGGATGGTGCGATCTAATCACGAAGACAGTTGCCGAAGTGCAGGAGAAAGCCCTCATGCATGCAGAGAAGAAGCGGCCAGTGCGGAAGCGGCAAGCACCGATGGGTTGTACACCATCGACATCGAGCGCATGGTGCTGTAGCACATGCAGTCGTGAGTGCCTGAGTCAGGCAGGCTTAGTAAGCCATGAGCGAGGCCACTCGGGATCACTACCAAAGCGACGACGGCCCTGCAGAGAAGCTAGGCAGAACCGGCGCAGCGTTTGTAGGTATGCTGCATTCGATTTACCAACCGCGTGGTTGCATGCCAAGTCTATTTATTTCAGGTGGTGGGTTTTCAATTGTGTCCTAATGCTTTTATTTCTCATATAAATGTCTACCTGTACTCTATAAACTTGCACACGTCACTTAAGCAACTTGTAGTTAATTTCCATAAAATTTTCGTGTTTGTGGTATTTCCGTAACATCTACGTTCTGAATTTGGGAACTTATCTCAGATTCTTTTGTAAACAACTTATTTCATATGCTCGGTATTTAAAGAGTTACATCATCGTTTCCTTATGCATTACTCGATTTGTTTGCTTAGTTATCTTTCAAGTGATTTGCTGTTGCTTGATATCCCCGGTGTGGCTGCGCTTGATGTGCATGTTGACAAGGTGCCTACCTGTCTATTACCCACTAACTCGATTACTGGCTCTGGGAGACAGTTGGTCGTTGCTGGAGGGGACGGGGTGCACCGTGCTTGTGGCCGTGTTCGGATCAAAGAGTGGTTCCATGCACTCAGTGTGGAGCGGACTACGGTCCAGCCACCGCCTTGTGTGCGGTTGATTCCCCAAATACAGCGTGCTTGTGTTTGCCTGTGAAGGAGTGTGGACCGGCTCCGTTGATGAAACGTGGTTCCCATCCACCTGCCTCCCGGTCTTATTCCCTCGGGTTTACACTGGATATGGGGTGTGTGGTTGGAGTTCTGGTTGGTGAAGCGCAAGCAACCCATGGTCCCTCTGTAGGCGCAGGCATCCTGTGTCTGTCCTGTGGAGGTCACCGTGACAGACAATTCCGAAACCGGATGCCGCCAACCATACATATAATTGAGATTAGTTGTTTTTGTTTCACCGCCTATGCTGGTGCACTCCAGAACCCTGTTATATGGACCACTAGAATGGCGACTCCGATGCACAGTGTTTAAGGGAACAAATGTTGATATTACTAATTTGGGAAATTAGTACTCAGTTACCTTCCTGCCATGTCAAGTTTGTAAATTTTATTTATCTATGTGCTGCTTTTCGATACTTTGGGAAAAAACGGCTACTGAGCGCTTGTCCACCGAGGTGGAAACTGCGTTACTTTAATGCAGAGCACAGCTTGAACGCAAAGCTAAATCTTCGGCGATTCGACTTGCAGTTGCTATGTAGACCAACTGGAATTGATTTGATTTTATCAGCCAGTGATTTACTTTCTCTTTTTTAACATAATATGCTCATTTGCTCCTTTAAATTTACTCCTGTATGCCGACTAGATATCTGATTCCCTGTGTTGTTATATTTGCATTTAACAGTTTAGAGAACGTTTGCGTCACGAAATTCCCTCATCGGGAGCTGCTTTCATCGTTCCGATAACGGTTCCCCAGCTAATCATAACGCTTGAGCACACTGCAGCTCGCTCGATTGTTTGTTGTGGTACATCTCTGTATGCGTGCGTCCAGACTTTGGAAGATGTGCTGTTCTTGCCCCGAATATACTCCCTCTCCCTGTCTACCCTCGTGTGTCTTACCGTTCACGCTATCCGCTGCCATCTGTCTGTGATGCTACGGGATGCGCCCACAAATCGCCTGCTTTTCTCTGAGATATTCCATCATCCCCTTCTCCATGAAGTGGTTGAATCTTCTCTTCTTGTTCTCGCCCTCGCAGTCTCATTCGCTCTGCCCATCAATGCTCTTCTGATCAATCCGACCGGGAAGAGATGAGCTGCCGGCACGTGTGAGATGATGTGCTCGCCCTGCGCGTGTGCAGCAGTGGGACAATGTGAGGCAGAATGCAGTGCCCTGATGAAGCGCACATCAGACTCGCGAGCGAAAGACGTGATACGGAGGGGTACCCATCCTCCTCCCTTTTGTGAAGCGAGATGAAATTGGCCGTAGGGTCGAGATGGGATGACCAGTTTACCATCGATCTGAAGGGAATTACAGCAACTCATCGAACCAGCCGGGTGGAAAAATAAGCAAGTGACAGTGCAACGCACAACATACAATCTCGCTCCCAATCTGGAACACGAGTGATCTCCAAGTGTTTTAAAAGTAAGTACCACGGGCCACAATGGTAAACACTTTGCCCCTGATTAGCCACATGCTTCTTTATTTTAATGGTGTACTTTTACCCCATGTCAGTCAACGGGAAAATCGAGTGCGCTAGATATGGTCTACAGCTCTCAGTTAGTTGGTTACATGTTTGGCCAAAAGAGCACCATATCTTTGTCAGGATGAGTGACTTGTAGAAGATTTCTCAATTTCTATTGAATAGATTCAAGTCGATGATTAAAATGACCTAACTGGAGGCTATTGCATAAATTATCATTTTTTAAACACGCAAAGACATGATGGGTGGCTCGTTTGAAGCAAAGGTTCAGTACTTACGCCATTCGTCCATTACTTATGGCGAGTGCAAGATGATGGGTCTGCTAATGTTTGGCGCTTTCGAATTCACAACAGGTATCCTCGGAGCTCTTCGTTTTGGTTACGAAAAATTTTGTTTCAATCTGCGTTAAAATCATACCCTTTATCACAGAATTTAAAATAAAGCTGTATTTTAATACCAATAATGTAGGCAGTTTTCCGTCTACTGATGACAGCTAAGCTCATGGTCAAACTGAACTGGCTAGAGCCCACATTTTAGATTGAGATGGTGCGCAGTCTTTCCACTCTGGTTAAACACAATTTTTCTCATTAAGCATCCCATTCCGGTTGTATCGTATTATTCCTAAGGGATTAATGCCGTAAAAAGCTGAGGATGCAGGTTCTGCGACTTGGTCTTGCCTATTTTGATGCTTAGCCTTCCACAGCTCTTATCAGCTGTATAGAACTTTTCATATTGTGTACGGTAGAAAGAGAATTTTTGAATGCTCACGGTATATTGAAAAATAGAACAAACTACTTGTGTTCCCAAAGTACGCAAGCTTTTTATCATCATGATGCAGCATTGACGCAGAACAGATAAATGCTTATGTCAAACCAAGCTTGTACTGTGTGCACATCTGAGGGGTGCATATTCTGCCGGAACACACACGCCACTGACGGAACACCTAATAAAATTATTATGAACGATTAAAGTAAAACAATAGGTCCTGAACGAAAATGACAGGACTGAATCACTGAAGCCAGCAGCCAACTAGTTCATGGTAGACTAAATGTTGATCCGCCATGAAGTATGGTAAATAAAATACGCTGGCTGTATTGCATGCCTTGTGTGAATATTTATGCTTTTACACCTGTGTCTAGTAGAGAAGGCTGATAGACATTCAGTCAATCCCCTATGGCAGAGGTACCAGGCATTAGTGAGTTTTTAGTACGCCAGCTGTTTGCAGGAATTCACGCAGCTGTACATGGTCATATCAAGCCCCTCCGCCCTTGAAGTACTTGTAAACCGAGTTTGATATTTCAATGAGTTTGCAATATCTTGAGATCACTACTCAAAAGCCAAGAGAAGCTTATGGGAGTAGATCGTCTCAATGGGCAAAAACACAGTGACTGCAGAGCAATCAGAAAACGGGATTCAAAATAATACCTAAGACGAGGGACTTAGAGTGAGTGTCACATGATTTTAGTGAATGTTTCATCCAAGTGATATTTTGTGCGAAACTCAGCATGGTGCACGCTGCCGGAATGACTTAGTTTCTCAGAGCCAAGTTTACATTACGTATCCAAATATTTCATAGATTACTGTACCATGCGAATAATTCCTAGTGACTTTTACACTCGCATTTGAGCGATCGCTTTAGCAATACCGTTTCTCTGCTGTAATTTCCCTTATTCTTTGCAAAATGCCTCGAACCTTGTATTACGGCCTACTGACTATAAGTCCCAGGTTGCTATATATACCAACTCGCTTTCATCAAGTGTTGAGTTCTCTAATTTTACATCCAATTGAACAAACACCATGCCTACTTTGCCTAGACGCAAACAGCCGTGGTGGAGAACGATAAAACGATAACCGGTCCCCTTCTTATTGGAATTCTCGCATCTCCATTGTATGAAAACCAATATTTATGGTCTGAATCCAACCTACGGACTAGCATTTTATGGCTATTACAAACCTTCAAACACAGGTTCTGATCAACCCTTAGGGCTTCACACATGTGAACCGAGAGCCATCGATCAAGTCGTATATCGTAATAGGCATGTTTACTGCCGCCCACGAAACCTTGCCGAGGTGGTAAAATTAGCGGTCTCAGTGACCCTCCTGAGTTATCGCTACCTGTGTCACACGCATGGTCAAGCAATTCTTCACCGACCATCACTATTTCGGTGGCCATTATAGGCTGTGGAGTGTGCTTGCTAAGTTTAATAGATGACAAAGACCTGCTTTAAAGTCCCTCTTGCGGTTGGCAATAGGTAACTCACGTGCTTATATGTGATTATAAGTAGAATCGAACGTTGGGCTATGGTACATACACCGTGTATTCAGAGAGCTGCGCACAATCTCTTTTGGGACCTCGGTTCACTTTGAAGTCAGCTTTCGTTATTCAAATCACTGGGACCGATCCGAAGTGGAGAGTTTACCGTGTTGATCTCTCCGAACACCGCCACTTGCTATACACTGGACTCCAGTGCTGGGAGAGAGCAGCACGCAGTACTCTCCAGTGAAGTAAAATCTGTTTCCATGCGTTGCGGGTTAAAGAATATCGCCTGCACATTGTCCGGTTGCTTGCCCTTGATTGATATTTCGCAAGAAATCTCTGAACCGAATGGGGGTCCTAACCGAATAATACGAACTTCAATTAAGACTGGTGAGGCTAAACCTTGTAAAGGTGGAGGCGTGCGAAGGTAACCTTTCACCCCGCAGTGTTTAAGCCCGTATGCACATCCCGCCGACTGCTGTTTAAATTTTAGCGAAGCCTCAACTGTACACTGTAGCTACCATTTTCATATCGGCAGTCTGTACTACTGGGTACCCATTGACTCTACAAACCAACTGATGTCATTCTCCACTGAGCAAACATGTCCACACTCACAAAAACGGTAGCGATCTGACGGATGCAGGCAAAATTCAGTTTTTTCGAAATTTACTCTGCGAAAAACGACAAAGTTTCGAATTACATCAATCTAGTCGTTCGGCAAACATGCTTGCTAACCTGAACAGCGCTGAATTGCAAGATAAAAGCAAAAATATGCCACTGTAAACTCAGTGACATCCCTTGTATGTATTCATAAGTATTGTGTATCGATGGTGCCCCATGCTGAGTTTGATGTCGCATTCATTATGATTCTTCATCGCAGTTGGAATAAAGCAACTTACACTTAAATTAGGTCTTTTAAGCTGGATAAATTTCAGTCCACTTTAATTGGTTTGTCCTGCTTATCTGAATAATTTTCAAGTAACTTGCACAGGTTGCTTACACCAGTTGTGGTTATTTTCATTAAAGTTATTGGGTTTGTATCATATCTTGACTAACTTGTGTAATAGTTTCTTCTTATCGCGGCTTAATTGCTAACAAACTTACTTCATAAGCTAATTTAGCGAAGTTATGTCACCGTATCTCCATGCATTAACCGATTTATTTTATTACATCTCGTCGTTTCAAGCAATTGACCGTTGCTTGAAATCCCCGGTGTGGCTGCGTTTGATGTGCATGTTGACAAGGTGCCTACCTGTCTATTACCCACTACCTCGATTACTGGCTCTGGGAGACAATTGGTCGTTGCTAGAGGTGACGGGGTGCACCGTGCTTGTGGCCGTGTTAAGCTCGGAGAGTGGTTCCATGCACTCACATTGGAACGGACTACGGTACAGCCACCGCCTTGTGTGCGCTTGATTTCCCAAATACAGTGTGCTTGTGTTTGCCTGTGTAGGAGTGTGGACCGGCTCCGTTGATGAAACGTGGTTCCCATCCGCATGCCTCCCGGTCTTATTCCTTCGGGTTTAGATTGGATATGGGATGTGTGGATGGAGCTGTGGGTGGTGCAGCGCAATCCATCCATGGTCCCTCTATGGGCGCAGGCCTCTTGTGGCTGTCCACGTTGGCAGGCAAATCCGAAAACGGATGCGGCCATCCAATCTCTACCGATTATTTTGATCAGATAAACGCCAAACCAGTTACAGTGCGTTTCCGCTTCCAAGTCTGCGGCTGTATGAATTAGCTTTTCCTACATGAAAGTCCACCTCCCACCACGGCATTTCGGAACAACATATGGACAAGAGCTGATAACTGAAAAAAGAGGCCGGATGAAGCCAATTTTGCTTTTTGCGCCGCATTACAGGACGAAGCAAAATGACCTTACTTCATATGAATCACACATTTGTGCATCTCGACCGGACAACGAGGATAAATTTGGCTGACAGACGCACCATCGGTTTAGGGGGTTACATCCACCCACAAACCCGTTGCGGGAGGATATGGATGGTGCTTACGGGTTGAGATTGGGTGACTCACTAGCATTCATATCATAATTTCACAAGAGGAACTACACTGTGGCATGCATCGTAGTTACTGTGTAATTCCCTTCATATTACACCACCTCCAGTGTGCTGCCTCGGTGGCGTGAGCAACGCAGAATACAGCTTTTAGAATTGCGGTCGAACATGTCAGACATCGCACCACGTCCAGCGGACAATTTCGGTGACAAACCCATGTCACTGCAAACAGCCGTTTCACCAAGATAATTCACAGTCCAATTCACCCAAACCCGTAGCCAATGGTATGACCTCTGGTAAACAGTAAGCTGTTAAGTTGTGGTTGAAAATTTAATATCAATGGACAGAACTTGATTCCAAAGTGTCTCGAAAACTAATTCAAAAAGGATTAACCGCCGACCCTACACTGGTATGCGTAAATTCACCGGCCTCATCCATCACATCTCACACGCTTTCTGGTCTCCCAGAAGCTATCCTGCATGCACATAAAGGTCTAAGGCCAACGCAACAAATTTGCCAAATCGCGATCGACATATCCCGAAAGTGACGAACTCATCGCTATTAAGAAAATGTTGCTGCACTGCGAGATAACAGATTCCTGAATCTCTCTAGCATGTATATCCGTCTTCTGGAATTCTCGAGCCAACGAAGATGGTGGGGTAGCTTTGTACACCCACAGAGATTTCCAGTGCGAACCTGTGCAGGATTCAGAAATTCAAGTGGCCCATTCTAATTGGCGACGGCTACAACTGGGACGAAACAACGTTTGTCTCGTGGCCGTTGTTTACCATCCGCACCTTCTATTCTCGAGATGGACTTTCGCTTTGAGGCTGCATTGAGGCAGGTGAAAAACAGCAAGCACAGCAACATTCGGAAAAGCCAGTGATGTTAACTTACAGTCTCCGGAATCCCACGTCACCCCAGCAGAACAGTTCAAGTGCGACCTTATGGTCAAGTCACTTCGCCCATCAGAGACGGGGAGGTGAACAAGTTATCCATACTACATCTGATATTCACTAACGAAGAACTAATGATGAAGATATTGATCACTGAAGAAGTTCTAGGTCTCAATGATCATACAAGCGTTCTGCTCAGCTTCATTTACTATATCGAGTACGCCAGGGAGAAAACCCAAACGATGCGGACCATGAATACGTACGACACCTCAGCCCGACTGGTTTAAGCAACAAACTGCAGTTTCCTGGCCGGTGTTGCACTTTATAGTTACGGAGGAAATGTCGTCAACAAGTTTAACACACTGGTTGTTGATATGTTGAGACTTAAGCCCATCAGTTCTAAGCAAATGGCTTCGTTTGTATAGTGTAAGACATGCAATTGCAAGGTGACTAGAAACGCAGTATTTTATGACAAAACGGATCCAGCCCGAACACTTGGAAAACCTGCCTTGTTCACCCTAACAGTTGTGTTCAACCTGTATGTGACGACAAAGTGGCCTATCAACAGGTTTTAAGAGAACGACGCTTAAAATAAATAGCTACTGTACAAGCACGTGAATAGTCGAAGCAAGATGATAACAGGGATTTCCTCCTATTCTCAATGTGCGCAAACTAACACTGACCTCCAAAGAAGCCGCGAGTACTCTTCTTCAGTACCACTTGCCCTACTTTCAACATGTTCCATGATATTCCGACCTTTTGGAGCGTAAATTTCTACCACTAAGACTATCTCATGCGTAGTTTACAGCAGACACTTTGCGGATAAGGCTACTATATTTACGCCAATATAGTTCTCCCCAACTTGATGAGTTGCACCCCTAGTTGCTTACCATGGTATCTAAGGACTTACCCAGATCCTTAGCTTGATTCTTCTAGCGTTGCTTCGATGAGCGACACGCTCTTGCAGTGTGGAAACATGGGTCAGTAATCCCAGTTTACAAAGAAGGTAGTCGTTCCGATCTAGCAAACCACCGTCAAGTGGCTCTTCTTTCAGTTCCTTCAGTAGTTATGACGGCCATCATTGCTAATGCCTTTATTTCTCACCTAGGCGAACTTGGCCACATAGTGCAAGAACTAGATGAATTTCATTACTACCGCTGGTGTACTGCCTATCTACCGTTAGCACGGGATAGTTAGACTGAAATAGTGTATGTTGATGGGGGAGTCGATGTTGTCTAGCTCGACTTCTCTAGGGCATTCGACCGGTTAAATCATTGAATTCTTCACACCAAGCTTTGGAGATACGATACTTGTGAACCTATCCTTTGGTGGGTCAGTAACTTTCTCTCGCACAAAATTCTGGAGGTGAATATGCTTGAATCCGAGTCAACGCTTAGTTAAGAGTAATGCTGCGTGTCACAATGTTCGCTGTTAAGGCTCAGTCTGTTAATGAACTTTATTATGATCTAGTGGACTTATTCAGTTCAAACTGCTTGCATTATGCCGACTACATCAAAATTTAGCGGTCGATCTTAGTGACAGAGGACCACGTACAGTATTAAAACTGTCTCGTTAAGAGTTATGCATAGTTAGTCCGGAATGCATCAGTTACGGCACCAAATGGATCAGACTTATAAGCATGGTGACTAAGTTCGATAGCACTGCTTTAGCGAAAGATATCCCCATGTGTTGGTCCATGAAGAACTAGCCTACTCGGTGTAATCCAAAATAACCCTAAAAATTGCATCAGAAACTTGGACCTCTTATGGAGAGCTTTTGAGCAATTCTACCCCCTATTTTCTCCCAACTGCTTTCTATGTATATATGCCTTTACTTGTAATATGTGCGCTGAGCATGGCAGCAGTAGCAGAAGTAAGCTCTCACTGTTTTAAAGATCCCACAACGTCGGGCTACCAAAAACCTCCAAGAGTTATCCCACTTGTCATGTGACCATCTGTTTTTATTCCGGGAGTATTTACTAGCTGCTATCGGTGTTTACATGATGGGTTTATAATGGTTTAGGGGGTTTTAAACTATGCTAATCACTCATGCTATCACCTGCTAAAGCTCAGTCACAAGAGCAGACTGAGGGGTAACCGCCCCATACTGGCATGACAATTTAGCCGGCTGGGTTGTAGATATGGATTCCATTTGGATTTCAATTTTCCGCACCTGGAATTCGATTGAAGAAGCTGTTATTTCAGCCACAACATTGTCATCGTTAAGAGATGACCTCGATGGTAGGTTGCGCGTATTAATCTACGCCATATAACACACATAATCAAAAGGCACATTTAAACCCCCGAACGGTATCAACCCACAGTCGTTTTAGTTGAAAAATCAAATGTGGTAGCTTTTCAGATGGTATAAAAGCATATGTGAGAGTATCGGAAGGAAATCGTTTCTACGGACAAATACACTGTTAATGGTTTTTCACTGCCTAAATCTATTTTTCGTCTATGTTTGGAACCCCTAAACGACCATCCAGTGGGACACGTTAAGCTCCGACGTTTTAGCTGCCTTGTACAATCGACAAGTGTCCATTGTACTCTGGTAGTTATGAGCAGGTTCACGGGGCATAATTTTATGATAAGGCTAGTTCGACCTGTTCCCCTTTTAGCCAAGACTCCTACTTCTCTAATATCTGGGGACACATGGTATCCGTTTGCAATCCTAAGTCCTCCATTCTGTTGCACGTGGTTTGGTGTTTCACTGATGTGCTCAAGCAAGTAACGAATTGATTGCAAATGTCCCCATAAACCTAATCTTTAAGTTACTGTGGCAGGTAGCGGACCGTTGCATCTAAACCGGTAAAAGTCCACACACTTCCACGTGAACTTTGGTGGAACTATTTCTGTATCTCATTTCTGAATTTTATAATACTTTAGGACAAACCGAAACTTCGTCGAAAGTACCGCAAGTAGACCAACTTCTTCGTGCTCGAAATACCACCCAGTTGCTCCTGTAATTCAAAAAGAAAAACTGTTGCTTGACATGACAACCGCAGCAGTTGTTATAATTTTTGTAGTTTATGACAAATATTTCGGGTTTCTGATACAATAAAGGGGCTTTCCGCTACCGACGGTCGATAAAATTCGGTGGACATAAGCAAAAGCTAATGCGCTTTATTCGTTCTCCTTGCTAGTTTTCTGGTTAATTAGACATGAATACAAACTTGTATGCAGGCTCTACTGATTCGGTGGGTTTGGCAGATAATTCCCAAAAGTGGAGTCAAAATATGGCATAACTGCAACACATCGAGTACTGTGGTATGACCGTGTATCAAGGGACTTTCAACACAAAGTCCTTATGAGGATTTTAGATACTTTAAAAGGAGCCAGTTGGGCAACCACCGAATACCGGTAAGCGTACGCAGCAACGTCTTTTTCTTTCGAAAACCAATCGACACTACACTTTCTCTTGTTCCAAGCTTTATCATAGAAATAGCGACTATCAATCTGCACAGGACATATTGAAGCCATGAGAAACTTTCGGGCACATTCAGTCAAGGCAAGTAAAAATAAGCATTATCCACCCATATGGGCGCATTTTCAGCACTTCACACCAACGCTGCGGAATATAATGCAGCACAGTAGCAATGAGAACATAAAAATTGACAACAGTAAGATAAAAATGGTGTAATTTCAATCAAGCGTACTATCACTCAAGCTGAGTTTCATTCCAGATAGGTCGACTAGTAAGCGTGATAGATAAGGCGAGATTTACTTTCGATACGACGAGATACGAGAATATAAAAAATTACAATTCGGCAATGTGGAAGAAGTGTGAGAAGTATGGTTTATAATCCTGGGAAAAAAGTTGCTGCATGCGTCGAGACGTTTGTTGACCATAAAATCAATAGCAGCTTTTTTTAATTCCTATCACATACATCCTACTCACAAACATCTACAAAATAAATTTATTGAACGAGCAAGAAGGACATAATCTATTTGATGAAATCCGAGGAAACTAACAGGAGTACAGTAGGACAGTGGGAGAAAATGCATGCGGTTACAACCTTAGGATTAAACCACGGGGAACGGAAATCATTTTAACTTGTGGGCGTGGAAATAAAGTCCTCTAACTTTTTTAATAGTTTTAAGCGTGTCTAAACTAAGTTAATATGTGAGATAAGAAAACTCCGAGATACTTTACAGCAGTGAAACGGGGTTGCTTTAGTTGTCTACAATCACGAGAGGGAAGATAAGTCAAAGGGAGTACAGTTTCTTGGAAAGCAGAAAACAGTAACTTACGTCCCCACCTTTGGGAGGGTTGAGAGAGAGGGACCGGATGCTCGATCAAGCATCATTTGAGTTTCATAGGGTCATCGATGATTTGGGTTATGCAATCCAGGACGATGTCACCAGCATTTTACAGCCTATGAAGTTTGATAGATTAGGGAGACTTCAGACGTAGGCGAAGAGTAGAAGTGGGCTATGATGGCTCCCCGAAAAACACCACAGTTGTTTGAGAGCGCAAAAGGCCTTCCGATGCATGACTGCGTGAACTGTGTGGGATTTGTAAAGTAACCACGTATCAAGATACACATACATGGGGGACGCCATTTTCGGACAATTTGTTGAACATTAATGAGCTGTCGAGGTTCCAAAAAGCGTTGGTGTAATCAAGAAATAGGAGTCGTACGTCCTTACATCTATTATCCAACGCGAACGCAATGGAATGCACCAGATAAGAAACAGCATCCAGTGCAGAGCAAACAGTCTGAGATAATCGGCCTGATTACTTGCGAAAATGTGGGAGATAAGTGATTTCCCAGTACCTTGAACAGCACGGACTACATATAATCGGTCGACACTTCCGAGATCCCTTATTAGGCACCGGTTTATTGTGACTGATTTCCCAATGTCGTGGATGGTATCAGTAGTTAAGCACCGATTCAAGATCTCTGTCAGAGGTATCTTTATAACATGTACGCAATCTTTCAGACAGACTGCTGGTTTCAAGCTTGTGAGCTAAGGAATTTAAATATCAGTTGAAAGCCGCTGGGCAGAGAGCATTGTTACCTAGTGTCCAGGCTTCTTTCGACAATTTCCCATGTGTGACAACGAAGAACATCAACGGAGATTCCATTTGCACTCAAATTCACCCATATTGAACGTACGGTGTCAGTTAGGCAGTGAATTTGATCAGTCTGATCATCCTTCGTTGCACTAGACAATGAACCTAAATAAGTACCGTTTCCGGCTCTAAATTGCATCGATATTGACACTAACTACCGCGTATGTATTTTCCCAGATAGATTCTGACTTATACTCCAAGTCTCAAAATCCGAAGTGTATAAGATTGCTAGTCGTGCAATTACCATCCATGGTTTATATGTGGTGTATTCTATTCTACTCTTGCTCTACCACAACTCTCGTGAACGGGTCGAATTTGGGCACTCATATTTGACGCCGTTATTATTTTGATGTTAAACAGGAATGCATGCACCCAAGTTGAACGTTCTGCACACTGCTGACTGCGTTTGACTTTCTTCGTAATCAATTTTTTCTCCACAAAGTATCTGTGACGACGTGCCCGTATCACCTGACTGGAGACACAAACATATTAAAAGCTCTGTGAGAGAAGTTGCCTCATTACTGAATCACGTGTTAAATCGGGTCAACAACGTGGCACCATGTCGCGGTGAGTGGAAGCTTAGAGCAGCCTATCATCTAGGGCTTCCTGGATTTCACAGTCTTTTGCTTTCCACAGAGGGGTAGTAGCAGGATACTCAATATCCTTTCTCGACAAAACATTGCAACCTTCGCAATACGTGACGTAACCCAATTCAAACGCTGATAACAAAACGTAAACGAACATGGTACTCACCAAACCCCACGAAATTGGGGTAGAAGCATTTACATGTTTGTTAAGGTAGCTAGTATGTTGAGTACAGATGCGTGATTTATCTAGTTGGCAAATTTTGTTCTCTGTGTACTTATATATTCCACAGAAACCAACCTAAGGGACTTGACAAGTTTGGTTTTTTTTACTGTACCATACTATCACTCCATTGTTCCTTTGTTCTGTTGTCGGTGACATAGATGGGCTGGAGGGTATACTTACCTTCACCCCATTCAATGCTCCTACCTGCAATTGGGGAGTCCATAAATATCACACTATCCAACTACGCACACTGAAACTGGTAACGTGTCGGTGTGCTTGGAACACTTTCGACTAATGTAATAAAAATCAGCAACTAGCACCCTTATGATCGCCGCGGTCAAGTAGGTAATGTGGGCTCGTCAAATTTACCGCCGTAATGCACAATGTACGAACATGCTCGGTAACTAATTGCGCTAGTTGGATTGACACTGAATACATTCACTAGTTCTACATACAGGGTTGTCAGCTCATTATATCAACGAGGTGAGCATTTCGGATTATATCTGCGTGTGTTGACTAGTGAAGGTCTGACGGTTGCAGTAAATCAGTGTTTTACTAACAATCAAGTAGTCCGGTAATCACGACTAGGTTTCATAACTGTAGACATCACTCTCAATGCCAACTTGAAACGGTCGAATGGCTTTGCACTTTAATCTGGATGGAATCACATTCTATTTGCTCACAGTATTAACTAGTTTAACATTTCAGTCCACAAACGGCTCCGGTGATTTACCGAAGTAGACTTATCAGGGCCAGACTTTCATAGGAGTGCAAGCAAGTTGATTTTAGCCCGATTGTATCCAGTTACCAGACATCGGTAGCTGGTTACAGATGTAAATGTGTGTTTTCTCGTGAGCGATTCTCAGAGCAGAAGGGCCAGAAGACCATGTTGTGAATAGAATTTATTTAATCACCACGTTTCCTCTAAAAGTTTGCGATTGAAGGCAGGTACCACCGACAGACTGATGTGAACGCATATCAGTTGTAGTTGACGGCACCGAAAAACACATATTTACCGGATTTCGTCTACTTACAGTACTTCAAAAATGAGTGGCTTTGACAACTTTGTGCTTACCAGGTCCTAATCAACTTCAATGTATTT
Source organism: Dicrocoelium dendriticum (assembly GCA_944474145.2). NCBI lineage: Eukaryota > Metazoa > Platyhelminthes > Trematoda > Plagiorchiida > Dicrocoeliidae > Dicrocoelium > Dicrocoelium dendriticum. The sequence continues at coordinate 115,401,392 of OX104064.1, forward strand.
TCTGGGATACCCTCAAAGCCCCGTGACAGTTTTGTTATTACTGTACCATTCTGATCCTCTTTAGATTACATTGGATGACCTTCTCTATTCATCGCCTTATTTGTGCTTATGGGTAAGTGTGGGCTGCATGCTGATTGTCCATCTCATACAAGCTTGGGCATAGCTGTTGCATGTGCTGCTACTTCGACCTCACATACACAGGCGAGGTGATGTCCACCTTGGACAACAAACACTGGTGCGATGGTACCACTGTCTTTGGAAGCTGCACTGACTTATGTATGCTCCACGTACCATAGTTATTCCTGAGTTCACTTGTTCGCCGAGCTTCGGAGTTGGAATGCAAACGTTTCATCACCAAGCGAGGCGACTTCGTCAGTGCGGTGCTGGGTCCAATCTAATCCGCTGACTTGTTCGCCGATTTGTGATTGATCGGCAAGTGACTTGTGAACTGGCCTCGATCTGTGCCCCGTGACCTTCACCGGTCCGCCAAACTCTGATAGATACAGGCGATCCGTTGGATGGTTTTGCCTAAGCTGTTGTTGCTTAGATTAGATTTGATTGGAGCCAGCAGCGCACTGACGAAGTCAACTCGCTTGGTGATGAAACGTTTGCATCCCAACTCCGAAGCTCGGCGAACAAGTGAACTCAGGAACGATCGACCCGAGCTACCAGTGCATCAAGTCTTTTGAACCATAGTTTTTGTGGTGCACCTCCGGAGTGGTAATGGTAATTTGGGGTTATCGTCCTCATGATCATGCATGCTTACAATTAAATGTCATCATGGATCTACTGGCACCATACTCTTCGTATATTGTATTCACGTCCATTCGGCAGCCTGATAATGCAGCAAGTGATTTATAACTACGCGACCTTCATAGCTACGTCAACTAATCATTCTTCTTCCTTTAGGATGTAGCTGGAAATAAAATTCATGTGAAGCCCATTCCGCACTCGGATAGTCATCGTTACGTGGCTGGACTCAATATTCTTAAAATTGATGCAAGTGTAAAGGTCAGCAATACGCCAAGCTTCCTAGGCTACCATCACAAATGTCCCGTCACCTGTAAACTAATTATATTAGTGTTATTATACACGTTAGCTAGAGGCGTAAAACACCTCGGCTACTGTGCTGCAATACTTAAAAGACAAAAAAGAATATCACTGCAGCAGTTGCATGCCAACTGAGCTACCAGAGACAGATGGGTATCCTTCCGGAAAGCTACAGTCAGCTACTAGGCTACTGAGGTCGGCTCTTAGCCATGCCAGCAAATGTATCCAGCCAAACGTGATCATCGTAATTCGAACCCCAACCAGGGAGCCGTGACGCTCCAACCGAGGCCAGCTTCGAAGTGAGGCCTTCATTCCTCTCGGCCGTCATCGATTGGCCACCTCTCCTTTTCTTCCATCCACACCCCCGGCGCGCAAACAACGCACGTCGCGGGAATCGGTGAACTGGCATGCGTAACATGTGGCCGAGCCATCGGAACCTGGTGCGTGAAATAACTGTGCTGGGCCGTTCATTTCTTTTTCCTTTGACGTAAACAAGGCGTCGAACACGCTCGTTGCGCACGCGGTGTTCCCACCAGATGTGAGCTAAATTGCGAAGGCACCGGTGGTCGAAGCTAACTAGCCTCTTTATGTCCGCTGATCTAAGGGGCCAGGTTTTACAACTGTACAGTAGGGTCGAACGTACCGCTGTATTGTGCACTCTACCCTTCAGGGCGAGAGTGATGTCGCGCCTGCGCCATAGGTGGCCAAGGCTACCAAAAACGCCTCGAGCTTTTGCTATAAGGTTCGTAATCTCATCTTCGATCCCAAGGGCGCTGATACAACTTCCCAGATAGTTGAATTTCTGGACGACTTTTAGCTGATCCCTAACAAGGGTCAACGCACGAGGCGATCTTTACCAATCCTAGAGGAGTGCTTTGCACCTCGATGGTGCAAAGCAAAGCCCGAAGAGGCTAACAGTCAGTGTTAATCTGTCCAAAGTAGCTTGACAAGTCTGGGAGCTGCCACAAATGAATGCAATATCGTTTGCATACCCCAAGTTCTCCTGGGAGTAGCTCCATACCTACTAACTCACTAACACCAGGTCTCCTGCTGGCTGTTTCCTGTATCAGATGGAATAACTTTCGATGGTTACCAAGGGCAGCGGCCGTTTCCATCTTCGATGCACGATGAGACCGCCAGGATTTGCGGTCTCTCTTCAGGCTAGTACGGAGTTTTGCGAGTTGCATTGTGTTCGCTTCCACCCGGAAGTTGCCGGCCAGCGTTGATAAATTCCTGAGACTGCGAAGAAACCCAATGTCCATGTTGGCGATTAGACATACCACATGAGGATTTTCCTGCTGCTAGTAAGGCCTGTTGAATATGAGACCAGTGAACTTCAATTGCATCAAGTGAGCGTTTATCCAACTCGGATGACAGCGTAATTTGATAGGCATTCAGAACAGCTGGCTTCGCCAGTCTGCCGGTGTCAACGCGCTCACAACATCATCGCGGGCGTCGGCCAAAGCGCATCCACAGGTCAACACATACAAGTGCATGATCGGTGTCAACACCTGTGCTCCAAATCAAGCGACAGTTCTGGACGCAGCCACCCCAGCGGTAAATTATCGCAAGGTGATCGATTTGCGTCCATAGCTGGTTCGAGGCTGGTGGGCGCCAAGTCACCCTCCGGCGGGTGCTGTGTCGCAAATTAGTGCTTGCAAGAAATAAGCGAGCATCTTCACACAAATGAAGTAACCGCTCACCGTTATCATTACGGGAGCCTACACCGTGCTGACCGCTCAGACGCAATTCATCAGTGGACAACTTTCCAACTTGTGCGTTCAGGTCCCCCGCCAGCACAACAGTGTCCTTGCTTCTTCTGTGTCGAAGAAGCGCGTTCAATTGGCGATAGAAGTCATACTTTACTGAGTCATCGCTAAAGTTTGTCGGTGCATAGGCAGCGATAATGAATAGACACCTGTTAGTCCCGCGAGACTTTGAAGCTTTGAATGAGCCAGCCAATCGGACCGCACACATCCGACTACTGATTGGAATCCAGTCAATCAGAGCAGCTTCAGTCCGGGGACTCAGGACGATACCAACACCGGCTTGGCCGGTGCTCGAAGTTGCGTCGTCTCCAGATACGCGCAATGAGAATGTGTTGCTGGTGTCACCTGAAGGGGATCGTAGTGAGAGCACAGAGCTCGAGTCATGCAGGCGGGTGTCCGATAAGCAGCAGATATCGATGGAGAGGGTCTCTAATGTTCGAGCAAGTGCTGCCTGTTGACCGATCTGTAGCAATGTGCGTACATTGAGGCATGTCAATCTGAAGGAGGATCGAGGACTCCAAATGGAAGCTGATGAACTGGGGTGGACCGCTTGGTTGGAGATGAGCTTGTCGACAGGAGAGGAGTGACGCTCCGCGTTCACATGTGAGTTGAAACTAGAAGATAAAAGCCTAGCAACGCATGTTAGGGGAGGGCCAAGAATGAGGGAGGGCTTAAAACTGGGGAGATAAAATTGAAGTTGAGGTGGGACTATAAGAGCGAAAAAGAGTAAGAGGGTGAATAAAAAGACGGGAAGGCCTGGGCAGTAGCACCCAAAGTCCTATCCACCTTGCTCGATGCAGCAGATAGGGCGACGTTTATTATCCTCTGCGACGGCTAGAGCATTAAGAAACTGTTGGAAAAGCAAGTCATTGTATTGCGTGGGCAGGATACTGTCAGGTTGCCCAGGCCTAGACAGGAGAACGATTAGGGTTCTCAACCAAAGGCTTTACTTCAAAACCTGACCGCAAGGCAGCGGGTTTGGTGTTGGACTACAAGGAGTCCGTTTTAAGGAATAAGGAATCAGGATCATTCCAACCCCCAACCTGGAGCACATGGAGGCTGAGTTTGTCTGGCCTCCAACCATTGACCAATCTGCTATGAGTGGCTCTGAAGGTGCATAGCTCAGTGGATCTGAGGCACGCAAACCATCGTACCAAGGTAAGGTCCACCTTCTTTTCGATGGTAAAATAATTATAGCTTTCATCGAAACAGTGCACCATCGTGTTCAGTCTGTAGTCCGGCTCTTAATCACCGCCTTCATATGGCTACGAGAGTAACCGATTCTCTGCTTAATCGGACACTGCGAACATGTTTCAGGAGCCCCATTTAAATTGGAATCGCACCTTGTCACTATTACTATACTGAATCTTCAGCTGGACATTGAAAGGTTGGTTATTTATGAAGGCCTTACATATTAGCCGCCACACGTGGGGGTGCACTACACAAGGCTGCGTTATGTGCTTGCTACGTTGACTGCATTCAATCCTCCGATGACTCAAATGTCACCGCTGTGTTCTCACTTCATCCAGACAGCATACTACATCCAGGAGTTGGTCATATTTCCGCTTGAATAACTTTGTGTTGTCACTGCTTCCGAAGGGTTCTCGAAAACGTGCCAAACTAACTTGTACATTAGGTCCAATTCCGGCGTCCTACCCTCTCAGATCAAGGGATTTTCACCGCTGTCCAAACTTATTGGAAAAACCTGTTACTCTTCCATATAAATCCACTACGATATAATAATGAGCTATAACAGTAATTATTCACTCCTGCAACTTATTGCCTCGTAGGTAACATGATGGACAGTTAAGTTCAAAACAAAGCCGCTACAATTCTTCTTTTTCTTATGTTAGCTCCCGAGAAAACCTGTTCTTAGTTGCTAGGTATGACTGTTCTTCTAAATATCATTGAGCCTACCGAGATTGCTGAAACTGTTCCCATGTACATCAGTGCTGCTGTCTCACCTATCGGATGGGTGGAAGAGTCTTTCGTGTGTCCGGATGCGGAGTGCCAATTTGTTTCACTCATCGCTGTGCTCAAAAACAGCAAGAACACTAGTTATATCTAGCAGACTTCATTGCAGTCAATTTGTTTTCAAAAGAGATTCCGTGCGGTTGTAGAAAATCTACCCTGTTTCCGTCTCACGACTGCCTAATCACCGCGACAGCGTGCTTAATGCCTTCCGGTATAAGCTTCAAAATACATATTTGCCTAACTTGTGTTAGTCAAGGGTGGGGGAGGAGTGCATTGACTTCGCCACCACCACCACCACCACCACCCCAGTTTGAATTTGTAGTCTCCGTGACTCACTCACACAACCTCACAGTATTTATTCCAACTGATTTTGCCAGGTCTCTTGTTGCATCTCTGCCTGTGCACTGGTGTGTGTGTGGGCGTGTGTGGATGCGGGTAGGTGCACGTGTCTCTCATTCTCACGTGGTTGTAGCTTTGTCAGCGCGTTGGCTGCTAACATGGGACATTGCTGCCGCATTGTCGCCCTTAATCATGGTAACGACGATACAGTTCGCCTAACCCACTGAAATGATGTCTGTGACTGCGTAACAATTTTCTGGAGGGACCATCAAAACGACAGATGACCATGTAACATATATCCAGTTCTCTTCACTGTCCAGTGTGTATCGCCAGAACGGACTAACCACCCCCTGTCAACAGATGAAGCGGAGAAAACTCATTTTTCATTTTCCTGCGGGAAGGTCAAAGGAAGTGATTTGGATGGGCGCAGTGAGAGCGCAAATCTATTCGGCCAATCCGAGCGAGTGATGTGCTCAACGATGAGCGAGGAACTTGAGACCCGACACCATAAATTAAATGCTAGTGCTAAATATGTGTGTTTCTCGAGTACAACAGCGTTAGATTGTTGTACAGCATGCAATTTGAGCGGTCAGTTGCTGCTCGGAATGTTTGCTGAGCTCGGCAGTTTTGTTGCAAATGTTTCATCAGCACTCGACATGACATCGTCGGTGGGTTATTAGGTAATGGGGCGGGGCGACGCGATGCGACGCGTAAATTTGTTACCCACTAAAAAGCAGCGTTACGTACGCAGAAGTTCGCACAGATAATTTTACAAACAACGGCAAACAAGGAAGTGAACACGGGGAGCTCGGGGTATATTAGGTCTCAGATTGGTGGCTTTTGAGGACTTAAACAAGTCATCAAAACCACGTGCTCTTTCTATGCTTTCTGAACCGGTTCACTACACAAGGTTCGCCAACATGAACCGAGCTGATAACCTTTCTTTTCCTGAAATAATCAGTCTGTATAAAATCTGTCGGATACTCAACTGGCCTGTTTACTTCAACGTATACTACAGCTCGGATCTTGTTTGCATGTCGAGATTAAAACCAGATATTTCAAAACCCGAAAGTGAAAGTGCACCACCACTGAGACTTTGTTCTTACCTCCTAGTGGCCCAACCGGAAAATTCCTTTCGAACTGTGTCGCCTGCATTTACTTGCTTTCCAGGGCAGATATCTAAAAGTAAAGGATCATAAAAATGGTGGCTAACTCTGGACAACCGACATCTTTGTCATGATTGGGCCGAAGTAGAATAGGTTCACTCAGATACTCAGAAGAAATGAAGCAGCAGTTAGCGGCTGAAATTTCACTGTTGAGCTTTACTGAGAACACCACTTGAGCGCAATGACTGTAACGTAGTTCAGAGTACAAACGGAGACAGGGCTGTAAAAACATTGAATAGTCAAACAGTAGCCTGATCACACTACCTAAGGAAGGGGTAGCTTCACGGAACCACAACCACATTATCTTGGATTTAACTGCAATTCAGTAGAACGCAAAACAATAGGTTGGTTTAGTGGGGAATTAGTATTACACTCACAACTTTTACCTCAAACTTTCCCGCAGTATTTATCGGAGTGTTCAAGGGTATTATGACCAAAAACTCTGCTTACCAGTCCGTCCGTCAGAGTGAAAGAGGGGAATTCCCAGCTAACCGGAAATGAAGCAAAGGTTCAAGATGCTGGTAGCCTAGAAAGGGGTGTCCTTCAAAAGCCCACGGAACAAGCTCCCACATAGGAGTACTCCAATGGAACACAAACGCGACGACAAGCCGATGACTGTCTCGTCACCACTTGTTCTGTCCACATTTCTCGTTTCCGGCTCACATTTGTGTGGCGGCGCTCACCGCGGAACCGTGACGGTTAATTTGCATCCCTAATGGTCGATGGAGCTTTTGTGTGTGTGTGGGGGGGGGGAAGTTTTTTTGAATTTTTTATCAAGCCACCCTTATCCTGTCTAATGCGCGCAGATAGCAGGAAGGGCAGGTAAGATCAGATAACTTCGCGTTTTTTGTGTACACAATGAATGAATTTTCTGCCAGATTCCGCACCATCGAAACGGGTTCCGGTTTGCTCCGCACACGGCAACCCAAGGTCACATGCAACAATTCCAATAGTTAGAACTACCACTTCCATGTCGACTGGTGAGCTTCATCACCCGCCAAGAGTAGATGGCCCAAATTTACTCTGCTAACAAATGCAGCTGTACATGTGAAACCTCATGTTAGACTTCGTACACCATGATGAATCACTTCCCCTTTAGGATTCACAGTTTCAAACGGAACACTTCGTCTTTTATGCGACTGCAGCGAAGTATCATCCTGATGATCAGCAAAAAATAGTGAACTTCCAAAGATTAGACGGAACGATGTTACTCTCAAACTATATAAACCAGAGGACAGTTGATTTATATAAGTGGTATTTTAATGGTACAGCGTAGGCTCCTCCACCGCGAATCACTCTTTATGAGTCTAGCTTCATGGTGGAAGCCAACTCTGTGGGTATGCAAACGGTCAAACCAGGTTAGGTTTCAAGGTTAAATAGGCTCTCGCCTGAGAGGTGACTGGGATGCAATCCAGTGCCCCCGCTAGTTCAACGTTTAGAATGCTTTCCTTGCATATGCAGAAGAACAGAAACGAGAGCAAGAACAGCTTCTATACTTTCTTGGATCATGGACTACCAGCTTTGAGGAAAATGACAAAAGATTTTCCATAATTCCGGAAAATAATCTGGTCAACACTTATTCAGGCCATTTTGTAAGCTTCTACGGTGGTACCTTCCAACAGAGCAGTAGGAAGCTTGTTCCAAATAGGAACTACACGATTCGCAAAGAATTTGGCTCTAATTTCCAGTTTAGAACAATGGCTTATTGCCTTTAAAAAAGCACAGCTTAACAAGTCCCGTGAGATGGGAATAATGGCGAAACTAACAATTTCTGATAAAATGAAAAGCGTGCATACGAACTGAGATGTTTGCCTCATAGAAGCATAAATAGGTAAATCTATTGGTTTGGATTCTGGAAACACACACATTTTTACCGTTTGTAGCCCCTGGCTAACACGTTATAAAATGAAATGACAATGGGATAACGCTTCCTCAAGTCGTCTTTTACAAATCGTTGGATGGGGGACAGAGACAACATAATTTTGGAGAACGTTCTGCGGCTGACACACTTGGAGGGAGAAGATATTTCTACGATATCCAAGCGAGCCAAACTGTATTGTCAGTTTCAAATGATGATCTTTTAGTTTTGTGCTGTGGTTCAGTTCCAACAGCGGGCGGCAACTGTAGTTTGGTTTCTTCAGTATCTGGCAAACCATTATGAGGTTCCCTGTCAAACGCTGATATCAAGTGCTGTACATTCCTAGAAACTTCAGTCTAAACTAAGAGAGCTGATGAAAGTGGACCCTAACGTTCTTGGTTGCCCTACGTAGAGCAGTCTGGAGAGCAATGAGATCCTGCTTCTTCCACGGCTGCCACGCTTGGATGGCGCATTCCACGTGTAGTGGCACATAGGCGTTAAGAAATTGTGACATGATTGAGGGGTCAAGCTGACGGAACACTCTGCGAAGTAGATCAAAGTATTGATTGCCCGTGCTTGACGCCTTCTCTGCTTGCTTTGAGCAGGCGAGTTCGTCGTGTATCAATAAACCCAAGTCATGATCCTGAGGGGCATTCTGCAAGGTGTGGTCTCCAAGCTTCTACACACTTACCGACTAGTGATGTAGATTGATCACCTTGCAGTTTGCTGTGTTCAACTGGCGGAAGTTCCTCGTGGACCATTTATGAATGCAATCCAGGTCACGCTTGAGTAATTCGTGATCCCCCTTGTTAATAATTGCACGCCACGTCTTGACGTCGTCGGCGAAAAGCAGGAATTTGGAAGAGATTACTCTTGACATGTCGTTGATTAGCACCAGGAATAGGCGCGCTCTCAGTACCGAGCAATATAGTAAGCAAAATTCTACTTCCTTCGGATTGGCGAGTGATCCCCCAACATACACTTAAACCCTCTGTTTTTGAGGAAAGTTGCCAATCCAACGAAGAACAAGATCTCCCATTCTGTAGTGCTGAAGTCAATGAAGTAGTTTGCGGTGATCCAGGCGGTCAAAGTTTCGCATCGACACCGACTCCACCATTAACCACTTCCGTCCAATTACCTGGTGCAATCGGCAGGTTGGCATTGTGCGACCGATTTTGACGAAAGCCATGCTGCTCCGGTGCCAAGACGTTGCATTTTTCCAGGTAGTCTATTGGAGCCCCAGCAACGACCGTTCCCATCACTTTCGCGAGCACTAGGAAAAGAGTCACTGAGCGCCTGCCGCCTTGAAAATTGGGGTGATAGTGCCATGCTTCCACATAGTGGGGATTTGCTGTTCATCGAAGTACCTTAGGAAGAACTGTGACAGTGGTTCAGCTAGCTTGGTGGCCGCAGCTGTAATGGTGACTGAAAGCTGAGGCGGAGGGACTCGGCTGCTTCACTGCGGTCGATCAGGCGATGGATCGAGTAGGCGAGTGAGTTTTTAAATGTACAGCTAGTTATACTTTGCCTCAGACTTGTACATGGAGCGTCTGTGTGCAGTGTCGATGCGAGTTCTTTCTGTTGGCGTGGCTGGGTGAACCAAGCACAAAACAGCAGCCTTCCGTGCTTTTGGGAGGATATTGTCCGCACCCGGAGAGCTACGGTCGCTCATTGAGAGTAACTTTCTCAGCACAATTTCTGGGTTGGAAGCTACATGCGTAAGCACTGGAGTCTGTAATGTGGTTGATGGTATGTGCCAGATAGAGGCTGCGAGTTCGAAAATCAGGGCGTATTGTAGCCGCAGGGCAGGCTTCGTCAGCGCGCTGTACTCTAATGCCTGTTGAGAAAAGTGGAGGGATACCATGCTTCAATTTACGAAGACTTTTGCCATACCTATATGGCAGTTTGTTATTTGCCAGAAAGTTTGGATAGACACTGTTGATAACATACTTTATCCTCACGTACGAGTGCGGTACGTTGGTTGCGATGGGTCAGGAAGTTGCTCCGTGTCTCCGAGTCTGCGTTGGTCTTGTAGGCTCGCCATACCGCATTCGTTTTTGTTATGCCATTTTTAGTGCTGCTTCTTAGAATTAACGGTGCTTTCGCGGAACTAAGTGACTTGGTCTTTGATACTCTGTTGACTATGTTATTTAGTATTTCAGCGAACTCCGTCCAAACGTTGTCCAGGGGACTGGTATTCGAGAACTCCCAAGCGGATGCTTCGATGAATTCCTTGAAGGCCTAATAGCGTGTAAATGCATGCGTTAGTTCCGAGTGTTCAGATGGAAACACTGCATAACAAACATACTTAAACGTCATTACTATATGATCAATGAGACCTAATGGACTCTGCATCAATAAATTTTATATATATATATATATATATATATATATATTTGAAAAAGTCTGCTAACAGACATAATGTCATCAGAAACCATGGGATTTAAACGAAGGTACAGAAACAGTAAAATAAAACACAACACAACAATGTCCATCGTTTCCTCAGAGGGCGAGATACTACCCGGTTGCCCAAGCCGAAGTAGGGTGTTGACTTAGGGGACACCACCCCGAGCCTTTGGCTGAATAGCCTGTCCGCAAGGCAGCGGGACGAATTCAGGGAATCGCGCCCATTGGGAGCCGGTGACTGATTGCTCAGTTCATACGCCTTTTGTTTGTTCCTTTGTCAAATAGGGGCCCAATGTTCCCCAGAAGTACAGCACAAGGTTGCTGGAATACAATGCTTGGCCAGGATGAAGCAAGGGGCAGTGACTTTATTTAGTGGCGAGTCACATCCGCCACGTCACAGTGTTGTTAAACGGACATATGTGGCTTTTTATAGGGAGAAGGCTTGCCAGGCGAAAACCCACCACGTCCTGGAACACTGTCGCCGAACCATTTACTGGAACGGGAAAATCCCGAACCACCCAGCTGGCACCACGAGGAGGTTGTGTGGCAAGCCAGCCTTAGCGACCATGAGCTCTGTATTTGGGAGCACAAGGTCCAATATGGACGGTATGTTTGCTGTCCTGAATCTAGTGGGCAAGGCGACAGGATTGTAGGAGGGAATATTAGCGATAAGTTCATGCAAGCCTGCTTGGAACCGTTCAGTGGACCATTCCGATACCTCCAGGTGGTATACATTGAAGTTTTGGGAGATGAGAATGTGGCTGTACCTAGTGCGCGTTACCCTGTTCAAGACACGTATCAAGCTGGAATCCATTTCCGGAGTGGATGTTGGGGGACGATAACGATGACTACGACACATGCCTCGTTGTGTCTTATTTGGTGATGGCACCAGTTAGGCTGTAACATGACTTTCCGGATCACAAACTACTGAACGTAACAGGCCAATGTAGTAGTAGAGATGAACTCCATTTTCTCTGCTGAGGCGGTCGTTCTGGATGAGTGATATTCCTTCCAGCTCAAGCTCAACATTAGCAACTTCTTGGGGTAACCAGGTTTCGGTAATAGAAACTGGTTCCTAAGCATTTACAACCTGACGTAGCCGAAGTTCGGTAAGTTTACTGAGGAGCTGTTGGGCGTTAGTTTACATACATGAATGTTTCTCGGATTTCAGCACTGTGTTGTAAATTGTGTAATTCATACGTGCATTTTCGCTGACCGGTGAGTGGCCGGCGACTGTTCGCTTTTTCGGTCGATACTTGTTGACGGGATGGACATCATATTCATCGGCTGCATACTTACTCTCAAATCTAAACTTCCAAGTGCAGTGTAAGTTTTCTGGTCACTTACTTCATCAACAGGTTGTATGGATTCACCAGACACACTACTGGCGCACTGTTCTATTATAATTCCCATCACGTTTCGCTTTTTGGATGATAGCTAGTCTCGCTGTCTTCACCCGAAGCTCTGATGGTAGCCTGAAAGAAAGCATGCACCAGTTTTTCAGCAGGCTTGCTACCAAATGTTTCGACTGTAGGACCACCTTCAATGCTTAAGCTTATGTTCATGCCCTGCAGCTAATTGGGAGTATATGGTTCAGACAGATCGAAATGCTTGATGGCACTGAGACCCTTCATAATTTTGTACCCTTCTATGAGATCGCCTCTCAATCCGCGCCGTTTCATAGAAAACAATCTTAGACTACTTGGGCGTCCATCAAATGTCTTTACACGCTGATCGAACATCATCCCCGTCGCCAGTCTTCGGGTACTTCTACGCGTGGAACATTCTTCCGGGTCTACGGTGCCCAAGCTTGCACACGGTATTCTAATTGAGGTCGTACGACTGCCTTATATAGGGAAGGAATATCTCGGGTTCGAGGTTGCTTAAGGTTCCCTTGAAACTTAATAGCTCCTGCAACACCATTTTGGCGTTATGCCGACACTGTGTTGAGAGTTTGCATTTATTCAGCACAAGGACACCCGGATCTCATGCCTCATCAGCGCGCCGCAACGTCAGGGTGCCGTCGGTAGTTTGCGCTGTAACCCCTTCGTTGCTGGAGAATAATACTTGACTTTACGTGGAATTACCCGCAAGGGCAACCACTGCGATAACGTGCGAACTCTTTCGATAGCGTCTTCAATCGCACACGTTTAAGTTTTATATCGCCAGCAAAGATATAGCAAAGGTTCCTAAGAAGAGGAGCCAAGTCACTTATATACATGAGGAGTAATGGCAAGCTTGAAACAGAATGCTGGGAAAGCACTGTGAGCATTGCCTTTCCCTGAGCTAGAGTCATCAACCCTAGCACAAAAGGTTCTCTTGCAAATAAATTCTTCTACGCAATTCCGAATTTGCGAATGTAACCAAACCATGTCAGCTTTTCCATTACGAAACAACACTTAACGGTGTCAGAAGCGTCACAGAGATCTACCGAGATGCCGTCTTCGAGACAGCGAGCTACCTAAAGAGTACAAAATATTGGTGACGCATTAATTCTTCTTGACGAACACATGCTGCTCCGCTCCTATCAAATGATAAGCAAGTAAATGCACACAAATCCGGCGGCTGATAAGCTATTCCAAGCATTTAGATAGAAAGCTGGTGAGACTGACTGGCCTAAAGTTGATAGGAACTAATTAAGGGTCCCCTTAAGTATCGCTACAACAGTAGCCTGCTTTCAGTCTTGTGGCAGTCTATTTTCCCGAAGTGACTTGTTGAACAGATCCAAGAGAGGACGCCGGAGTAATTCGGCGAGTAGCATCACCAAAGCATAATGTACATTATCAAATATATTTGTAGGGGTCCAACAGTTCCAAAACATCTAAAACCTCTGATATATTTAGTGGAGCGTTTGACATTCTACGGTCACCTTGACGATGAGGCTGCAAGGGGATAGGACAACAGTAGTCTGGATAATATACGTTCTAAAAGGCGCGCAGAAACACGTGTGCTTTATCCGCACCCTTCGTACCATAACCGCCGTCCTTCGTCATGCAGTTACCTACCCCTCTCTAAGGAAAGCCTTCGATTTTACATAACAACGATACATTTTCGGCATGGCTTTTACATCCTGATCTAACTTTAGCTCGTAGTAGTATTTCACATGTCGTTGGAAGCTGACAGCCATGTTTCTGCATTTCTCATAATGTAACCAACCCTTAAACTCTCCGCATTTCTGAAACATTCTTCAGGAATTGTTGCACATCTTTATCGTCCGATCAACTCTCTGACTCAACCAGCGGGTTTTTGATGTGTCTTGTGTGGCGCAATGGAGCAAACTCATCCAGAAGTTGAAGATGCCCACCTCTGAGTACGCTGCGTCGCTGTTCTAACGCGGTGTTTGCTTGTTCGGGAACCCAGTTGACCTATAAATATCTATCTTGTAACTGATTTAGATTGATGCGGCCGAAGTTAATCACCAATCGAAAGTTTGCTGAAAACCTCCCAGTATTCAGTGAGAACGCCGTGGTCACTCTTATCTATGGAAGCTTCTGCATGTAGCTGCGGCAATGACCAGCTCTAGTTGTTAGGGCAAGTGAAGTCGAAAGAGAGCAGCTAATGCGTCTTCGCTAACATGCTGAACAAAAGCATTTACATGTGCCCAGTCCATCAGTTCCCACTCCAGTGCATCTACGGTGTAGCAGCATTCTCCCAGTCTGCTTGTGGAAGACTCAAACCGCCGATGATTAAAATGTTCAGGGCAGTTGCCGCTGCCCGTCTGAGTAAGCTACTAAGCTCCATTCCTGTAGAAAATGGACTACAGTACACACAGATACTTCTGTTCGAATTTCCCAATTCCAATCTCAAAACGTACCAGACAACTTGAAGATTTGATGTCTTCAAATTAAAATTTTATACTGCATCTTAATAAGCAACCCGATTTCCAAGTTCATCCATTCTACACTCGTTGAAGTCTTTCAGTAAGTCGCTGAGTGCATCAGTCTAGGAAAGCCAAGTCTGAGTGGTCGCGACTATATTTGCGAGTCTACAGCTTGTTGTCAATTTCACCCATTTATTTCTTATGCTGCAGCAGCTCCCTCGTTTTCTTTCCTTTCCGTTAACTCGGTTGTACCTTTCCTCTCGGTTGTAAAACTCGAGTGGACAACTCGTTTTTGCAACCATTTTATGAGCAGCATCGGCTCCAACAACCTTAGTCCGAGAATAAAAATCGGTTTCTCATAAACCACTGCACGACAATTCCCGATTTCTCGGCTTTGAGTTCGTTGCGTCGGAGCCCAGCGACTGCTTCCATCCACTAACGATAGTGAGAAAAATAACGACCAAGAACAGAGATTTAAGAGTTCCTTTACATAGGGAAACCAGTTCGTTAAATAGCATAACGCACAAACATGAAAGCTATCCAGAGTGCGGAGAGCATGCGGACAATTAAAGGCACTAAGAAGGGAACGAATGAGGAACCAACCAAGAGCACACAAAGGACGTAAGGTGAGAGTGATAGCCTCAAATTATACCTGCGAGCGGGAGGCAAAAACAATGAATTCAAATAGCCAATAGGGATGACGAACTGAGTGCTAAAACAAACATCGGTGAACCTCCATAGCAGTACGAAAGTCTGTAGTCATGAACGGCTACACAAGCATACCTGTATTTCTCTTGCACCACTAACAGAGGTGCTCTTCCTTTTAACAGGGTTGTCAAGCATTGTGTACTTTGTCGTCTGATGCGTAGTTTATTTGGTCCACTTTTGTGCTATTGGATTTTTTTCTATTAATACTTACCAGACATGTTTAGCCTATGTTTGTATGCTCTTCATAAACCGCTGTTCCGTTGACTGGGTCTAGCTTCACTACGCGTTGTACTATACATGTGACCACCCCAAGCTTTTGTCTGAATGTGCCTAGTAACGTCCAACCTGCGTTTGCGTTTAGCCACCGAAGTGTTGCTACCAACACGGACCCCAAACAACCGCTTTTGAGGCTGTAACTGTAAGTGATTTCGATCGCCTGCACTTTGCCAAGGAGCTGGGGATCGCCACGTCACTCCTATTTTCTATCGTAAACGGTTAAATCTCGTCAGCCGTGATCACAAATGTACGATAATCCCGCTTTGAAACCTGAGCGAGATTAGAACATCACTTATTGGCCGCAAACTGGTTGTTGTCATGTCTACTTGAAGTTAGTGCCATTCGAGGTTCGAGCACATGACGTTCTTCAATAAGCACACCATGAAACGCTACTGTTTCTGCTTCTCAGTCACAGCAATCATGAGTAAGAAGCTCAGCTACTCTTGTAGTAAAGGAACATGAGATCATCTGACTTGGTTGAGCAACTTTCTCCCTGAAGCTAGTATGTCCTGTGTCCCATGATATCGACTCTTGGTATAATTTGATAGTAAGCCTGTCCGGTTGATTAGCGAATCGTGATATACTGGTTTTTATATTCAACCAAATTGGGTCTTTCAACATCCTTCTGACTAAGCACCTCTGTCTCTTCCCAACTGCCGACCCTGTGGACCACTTTAATACCCACATGAGGTGGTATCTCAACATTGCGAAGAATTTCCTGCATACGTCTTCCATCCAAAGTGCGTTTAACTTTAGCTTCATGGATTATCGGCTCCTCGTGACTGTAGATGAACACAATTCTTTGACTGCCCATCGCAATTTTTGCGCTAAGCATATGGTACAAGAAAGGCTATTGCAGTTCATCAGTCCGAACGTTTAATGTGTCCATGAGGAAAGTTGCTCTTAGATCAACTTTTCTATTGCGGTATGCTTTCGAAAATGGTCCCATCAACAGCATCACAAGCAGCTGGATCCACCTGTCGGGAACGTAGTATAGGCGAACAAATGTCAGCGAAACAAACATGGTAAAAACAAATGCTTGTTCAATTAGGGAAGCAGGCGTACAAATCGATCTAACCCTGGTTTAGCCTGGGACAGTTCTTGTGATATCAAAACTAACATCTACCACATCGAATTTCTTATGACTGTAGTATCAGAGGCATACCCCCCACATTTATAAGCAACTTGAGAATCCATTATAAATACCAGATAACCGAACAAATGTGTACTGTCATAAAACGGAGTAAAAAATTCCAGAAATACCGGAACGAACTCACGGGGACCAAAGGAGGACAAAGAGAATACTGAAGTATTGAAAAATCGATACTACAATGGCAGCGCCCACAGAATGCATAGTAATATAAAAACAGCAGAAACCTTAAGTTAATCGATACCGCACAACATGAGTGAAAACGAACTCGCAGAGAATGTGACCAGCAGCAGCCACAAAAGGTAACATGGAGCTATGCAAATCGCGAAAGCCACAAAGAGGATGAAGCCTGTTAATTGATTCTGCAGTTCTACCAGTTAAAAGGCTGTTTGTAGAAGCGTACTA
Organism: Dicrocoelium dendriticum; assembly: GCA_944474145.2. Lineage (NCBI taxonomy): Eukaryota > Metazoa > Platyhelminthes > Trematoda > Plagiorchiida > Dicrocoeliidae > Dicrocoelium > Dicrocoelium dendriticum. The sequence continues at coordinate 115,418,313 of OX104064.1, forward strand.
GGGGATTTGAATGGTGTACGTAGAAAGTCATCACATCTAGACAGTCAAACAGTCAGCATATGCTTGGAAAAGCACTATACGGCCGTTTCGTCCCTTATGGAATCGTCAGCAGTGCGCATTACATTTGACTATTATAGGGCTGGAACCAGCAACTCGACTGTTGCCAGTCCGTGTTTGAGACCACTGAGGAAACCAACGACCTTCGTGACTAAGTTATTATACGTAATGAATTTCTACCTATCTCATTAAGAGTCCAAAGAAGATCAACGTAAGGAGCCACGCCCAAAATTCGTGACAGATTTCCCGCGTACTTGGGCTCGACGTGTCTAAGCGGAATGCAGTACTTTAAAAGGAGAGTTATCCAATGGGTTAATTAGGGATATATTTTAATTGAATACTTGCAAGCAGCCCGAAGTTAACCGTAGGCATCGGCATCAAACACCAAGTTTGGTTTCCGTCTCAACGGGATTGAACTCTAACTTGGTCCATTGGTTTACATACCTCACCCTTCCACTTAGCTACACTTGTTCGTACCAGTATACATCTTGAGGGTTATCTGCAAAACTGGTCAGTTGCTCAAGGTCAACAACACCCTATCTTTTGATCATTTTGTTGATGAATTAGAACGGCAGTGACACCTCTATCACGGACTACCGGTGTGTCCCGCCGTCTGACAGGTGGGTTTTGGATTTTAAATTTCCCCGTTTCGGCCTGATCGCTCTTCTGTTCGTGGTTGTCCATCCTGGCTGAATCTGAGGCTCTATCAAGTTTAGTATCAAAGCGCAGGGCAAATTATTGGTGCATTTCTGTTACCGTTGCTCTGATAGTCTTAGTAAATAAACGGGGGAACTTTTTTATCCGTATTAGACCAGGATACTTCAAATATGATGCAAACATTGCTATCTCGATTAGTATCGGTTCCTAGAAGTTCGCATTTTTCCAAACTTGTGATTCACCCGTGAGGTACGAGTCGTTTGTTCAAGTAAACTACAGCCGCATGGATGAATGCCATCAAATGTTACATATTGCTAACTTCGTGCTTAATGCATCTTGTCTTTTATTGCACCTATAGGACCCAGTGCTTCAGCCCGCTTGGAATCATGAATTCAACACTGGAGTTTTCTGGAAAGCTACACTCCCAACCACTTCCTCTGGATCTTTCACATAAAGTGCAACCGCATTTTATGAAGCTGAAAGGTTGCTCGACCGAGGAAAATCATAGAAACACATGGCTTAGCTTTGCGATGACAAACGCAGCTGGGCAGCGGGGGGAAGTGTTTTCCCTAGCTGGATTCGGGACCCACAATTTCGATACTTATAAAGCACACCATGAGCAATTTCCATCCAACTTAGAGCAACGAAACGGTTTTGGATATCTTTACAGTGAGGACTTTGAAAAGGATACGACGGGGCACATTTTGGCCAATAATGGTTTCTTTACCAAAACTCCACTGATTATTCCAAGACCAGAACATCTGCTAGCATATGCAATGTCTCAGCATCCTTTGCAGCTAGCTGAACGTCTTGTGCAACCCTTTGACTCACCTTCTACAGCAAATGTAGCGCTTAACCACTCTGCTTCTCCCAAAGCATCGTGTGAACCTAACTACTACAAGCGTGAGGAAAAACCAGCTATAACATGCACGAATCTAGCCACTAGTCTTCATTCTGATCGCTATGTATGCTCCATAATGAACCCGCTTGTTACAAGTTCACATGTTACTCAGAAGAGCAATGATAAGACTGTAACAACGCAGTTAAAACAACGACTCATACGCCATAAAAGATCGGTACCGAATACCATTTCAACCTTATTTTCCTCGAAGCACCGGACACGCTCATTTCTACCATTTCGCTATTATGGTTGCATTGACTCCTTCGATCAAGTCAAAGCGATGAGACAGTCAATTTACAATACTTCAAGCCCTATTGCACCAAGCAAACGAGAGCGCTATCTCTGTCAGTATTGTAACAAAGTGTTTCCAAGATCTGCCAATTTGACACGACACATACGAACACATACTGGAGAGCAACCATACAAATGCACTCACTGTCCGCGTTCTTTCAGCATAAGTTCCAATCTGCAGAGGCATATCCGCAATATCCACCAAAAGGAGCGTCCCTTCCATTGCTGTGTTTGTCTGAAACGTTTCGGTCAGCGCGCTAATCTTGAAAGACATATACGCAATCATTTAATTAATCTCAACATTTGCCCTAACTTAGAACGAGGCAAAAACGGCAGACAACTAGAGGATTGTCATCCTAATTATGTCACCTAGTGTGCACCCTTGTCGTCTGAAGTGAGGAGAGGAAATGCCTTTCGTCCGCTATCGTAACTGAATAAATCCAACCTTTCACTGAAACCTATGCTAGAACACCTTTTCACTTCCGTGTGGGAAATTGACTCACCTGATATTTAATCTGATGCAGACTCGATGATGAATGAAGATCGCCTTTTGCCTTCACTTAAAACCATTATACGTCCAATTCCTTCCTTTTCATAGGTGTGAAATGCTGAGCTCAGTAAGTGAGAATATTTACTTCCTGGTTGGTAGCCGCAACCGGATGATTTCAGATAGCCGGTAAGGATCAAAGTTTATCACTGAAAATAAATGCCAAAGCAAACGCTTTTCAGTTTGCAAGTGTTGGTGACCCAAATAAAGTGCTTATCACAGACGATCGCTTGGAGTGTTGTTGCACATTCTGAGAATAACATATGCGTCGGTCTAATACTTGATACACTTCAGTGCGAAAGACAATTTATTTTAAGAATTATTGACAAAACCTTAATGAAGCAAATGGGGAGGACATTGTCAGTTAGCACGCTGTAAAGTAGGGAGCGTCAGCCTACAAATGATCAGGTTAAACTGCTGTAAGCTTATGTAAGGTACGTAAGGTATTGCTACTTCCAAAGACTGCAGTTTAATGTCAATTTCGTCCTTATTTGAAAGGTGGTCGCATTTTAATCAAACCGTCCGTCGGTTTGGATAACGGCAACAACCGGCCCATTCAACCTAACTGAAATTGCAGCAAAACCGAATCTTCTGAGAGAGAACCCCAAATCACCGAAGGATTGTGGGGACAAAGACAGCAAATTGTGACAGGGGATGGGGTCTAGTTGTGAGTTGTGAATATCTTCTCGTTCATCAAGCAAAAGGACACAACAGTTGTTTGCATTTTTGTTGTTCGACCTACACTTAGACGATAGCTACATAGATATATATTCATCCGCGGTGCTGATGCAGCTTGACATGACAAGAGGAAGCAGTTTTGCTTCGCCATCATATGCAGTTAATCCAGCTACTGTTGGACATACCATGATCATGGGGTTATGGGTGTAGGCATTACTGTTACGTCAAGTAGCTCGGGTGTGCTTTATAACTAATACACACAGCTCTTACAGCGTGTGTGTGTGTGTGTTTAAACATTTTGCAGTGATTTTCAACAGTACGAAACGAACACCACCACTTGATGCATAGCTCAGATCATGGACCTGATGCTACGAAGGAGCGCAGTGATGCGTTTTCATACTTTTAGTTCATTGTCAGAGCATATCAGCAAAAGATTTACTTGGACTTGTCATTGGCGATACTACATAGGCCACTGCTACCTACGTAAGCTGCATATAAATAGAGCACACGGATCCAGTCAACTGTCGGAAACGATACCGAAGAAATATTCAACTTTAAGTGGGCAGTCCAGGAAACGGTATGCGCCCGTATGTACTCTAAATTGCATAACCACAAGAAGCTCGAAGATACAACGCAGAATTACCCAAAAATAGTCACCAGGACTAGGGGGGCGCCCACCCTGTGCTTGGATGGAGACCAGTACACCTAATAGCTAAATAACTAAATAATTTATTCTCGTATACTTTGAGATATATCAAATCTGGCATGATAAAGCCTTTACAAGCGATTGTTTCGCAACAGGAACATTGCTTTCATGAAATGCGCTTTTCACACATAGTGATTGAAAACTTCCATACACACGCGTACCGTGCGTGCTGTCGGGTCATTTGGATTATTCCTCGCTATCCTCTCTCCATCTGCTCACAGCATTGTCACTATAAGCTCATTCGAACCGGCTCGACGTGCTCTTTCCAACACGCAGCGTATTTCGAATCCATGAATTACAGACGACTATATCTCGTCGATTATTTTTACATTTTCCGTTATCTCTATGACGGTATACATGAGGAATTTCTTTCGGTTTGCTTCCTACACCACAAAGTGTGACCTCTTTTGGAAGCCCAACATAAGCGCTCTTTAACAACTACACGAATGCTTTTATCGATAGCTGCGTAAGGCAGATACATGCAGCAATATAAAGGATCTAGCGTTAATCTTTCGACTGTGTCGCAGTCACTGAGGCTGCCACTTAAAATCAACTCACCGGCCAAACACCACTAGTGCCACACCAGATCGATAGCCTGTGCTTCATTCCGAGGCCTGTCAGGATTCACCTGTTATCGCTTGGACCTGCCACGAGGAAAGCCAGTGCTGACCCGACTGCTAACCGGTGTGTCATTGGAAAGTTGAGACAACAGCAACACGTTTGGAATTGGTAGAGAGATCGCGTTGCCAAAACAACAGTGTGTGCAACTCGGAGGCGGAAATTCAAATAGTTCACTGTGGTGCGTTCTTTTTGTTCCTAATTAACTCGTACAGTTTTCGGGAGTTGCCATTTTTACCAGCATTATATTAGACGTGGATTTTCAGTTAAAGATAAGAAGTTAGCACCCATTGTCTTAGCTCATTTGATTTTGTTTCATTGTATCTTACTTCGGCTTCATCATCAAGTCTACAGTAAGGACACGCTAGATGAGGAAGAAAAGTGTTATGGGCCAAGATGCTTCTATTTTAGTTCAAAAGCTTAGACATCAAACTAAGATATTTCGCACAAAGGCTGGAAGCAGTAGTAAAGAAAATATCCAAAGCAGTGTAGGCGCTGTAGGAAATTCCCTTGGACTGAATGCTGACCTGGGAAAGAGACCTGAAAAATGTCCATCAGTAGCTGAAACTGTATACGCGGAACTTGCATTAAAAGTCGACATGCTCACATCGATATTGTAACCTTTGCGGAGTCTAGCTGTCTTATTTGAATCGCCCCCAAATATTGATAAAATGGACCCCATGAAGTGCGGTGTATTGATAGATTCCATTTCGACCGAAATAGATAATCGAGTACGCTGTTCACGCAATGCGGTGGTTTTAATGTGCTAGACATTTTACCATTAAAAGCTGTTCAGAAAGTGCATCTCACTGCATGCGGTATGCAATCTTGTTGGTCCAGCTGCATTAGACTACGAAAAAATGTAATGCGTTACGCGTGTCCCATACTTATCCAGTTTCAAAATGAACCTATTGCTAAACAATTCATTCAAAAGCGCTATCTCATTGTGCTTAATACGACTTTCAAAAATCTGAAAATTATGGAAGACAAAACCCCGCTACAACGAGAGATAAGGAGGAGAACGTCTGAGGTAAAACAGTATACCCAACAGTCATATGGCGCCCCGCATCCAGTTGATATTGCTCCACTTAGTGGCCACCACAAATGTGACAATAATACTCCGCTTGTTGCAAATAGGAGCGAAATGTTGAATGGTAAAGTGGTTTTTTAAATTAACAAGGAATCACATGAGTTCAAGTCAGCAGCAACAATCAAGATGTTAGTATCCTTGGCCATGCAGCGAAGAGATGAAAGATGGTAGTAGAAATCATTTTTGGTGTCATTTGAACTGCAGTCAGTAGGAGCATAAACGGGGGCGATGAAAAAACACCTTGTGTTCATACGGTGCTTATGAACTCCAATAGAGGTTCGAAATCGAATCGCACACATGCGGCTGTTTACCGGTATCCATTAGAGCGGACTACGTCCAGCATGCTTGCTGATACCTTGAGCTATTGATTCCGTATCGTCAGAGACGCGGAGTGGTCACTGTCGTCAGATGCAGAACCAGGGAGTCGAAGATTCGGTACAACGTTGTGATCTTGTATGCGCGTTTCGGAGACAGCACACATCAATACCAAATTCAAGTTCAATTTGGACAGGAACTGTAGGAAATTCCCGTGTGTTCCTTCTTTAATGCGTCGGTGAACAAGGATAGAGTTTGCAGGATCGATTTGAAACCGAGGTGAGCCAAATCAGTAGGCACCAATCACATTACGGTCAACCAATCAATGCCCACGTGGCCTGCACTAGGAATCCCGCTGTACTGGCCACGTGAATAAGAATAAAAGCTAAGAGAAGGGAAGCAACAAAAACAGAAAAATTGTAATTGTAGTACGAGAGAATGTGTGGATAAGGCAATAATAGTGAGAAGGGGTAAGAAGTCAAGGAAATGGAAGTTAAGAACCAAACGGAAAGGTCTTAAACTGCAACCAAAGGGCGTCCAGTCGATGTCCAAACTCCTTCCCCGTTGGTGCTAATACGACTTCGCTGGGTAATGCGAGTCGATGACCCTGCGTGATAAACAAAAGTCAGCTCTAACGCGATCGGATCTGGGCTTATACAGCTTCATAGAGTGACCACGAAGAAATGGCATCGAAGCCAGATGGAACAGTCTAGTTAGATCAGGCGCAATCTTGCCGGTCAATATACGGTACGTAAGAATCAGGTCTCTCCGAAGGTGCCTATAGTGCTGCGAAAACATCTGCAACCTGAGCAGCCTATCAGGATACGAGGTGCACCAGTTTCATGCCAATCCTCAGAACTCGTTCGACTGCCATCTTGTCGCAGACCAAGCATGGAGGACAGGCCTGTACGCAGTACCCCAAGTATGGCCTGACAAAAGTTGAGAACGATGTAACACACATTTCATTTACGATGCCGAACGACCTGCGAATCATCCACAGCATTCGGAAACCCTCGCGAGTAGCAGTCGTCGTTTGCGGCACAGTAGCTGAGGTGTTTCCCACCTCTAGCTGATGTGTATAGTGTGTGTGAGATACACAAGTCGATTTGTTCCATCATTTGAGGCATATATTTCCGCCAAGTATGTACTGAGTGGTGGGAGTGCTTGATCCTATGCGCAGGACCGAACACTTGGCTAGGTTTATTGGCAGCTGCCACAAAGCTAACCTTTCCCAAAGCTTGTCAATTGCTGTCTGCAAAGCCGTGGGACCATCGGAATCGCCCACTGTATTCAAAAATTTCAAGTCATCCGCAATCATAAAGGACGGTACCCTAAGCTTCTCAGGGAGATTGTACACATACAATGCAAACAGTAGGTCGGAGAACCGACCCCTGAAGAACACCACTCAGGACAGCTTGTCTGAAAGACAGGCCGGAATCCAGTCGAACGCTCATCTGCCTACTTTGCAGGAAAGCCGAAATCCATTTCAATACTTGGCCTGAAACGCCGTAGGATTCCAATTAAAACAAAAGACGACAATGCGGTACGACGTCAAAGGGTTTAGAGAAGTCAATGAACAAAACATCCACCGCCTGTCCTTGATCCACAGCCTCAGCCCAGCACTCTCGAGCTACCAACATGTTAGTCAAACAAGAGTGGCCTGTGTGGAACCCATGTTGAGATGGGCTGAGCACGCTGAACTTAGCCAAGTGCTTCTCCAGAGCATGTTATCAGATTCTGTAACGCTATAACTAGTACACTTGTTAGGCTAACCGGTCTGTAGTTTTCAGGTAGGTGCTTATCACCCTACATGAAAAGAGGGCACACGATAGTATCTCTCCCGTCGGCAAGTAGTGAGCAGCAACGAAGAGACTTGTCAAAGAGATAAGTAATCGTTCTACACAGCAACTCAGCCAGCTCGTACAAAAGATTAGGATAGAGGGCATTTATCCCGCCAACTTTAGTGGGATTCAGGTTACGTAGGAGCTGGAGTACTTGAGCTTCTGAGATAGAAAGATCCGTCAGAAAGGAATCCACTGGGATCTTTGCCTCTAAGTCGATATTCGGCAACGGAGATTCATGAACAAACGACCTTGCATACTGTTCCGCAAGTAAGCAGACCTTTGCCTGATCGATTGATGCTTCAGTGCGAATTTGCATTGCATCGCCGTTTGACGTAGCCAAAAAACCGTTTCGGGTTTGTTGATGCGGATCGAGCCAGTGCTAGTTCATACCTCAAACGTGCGGCCCGTAGATGCTGTTTACACGCATTTCGCACGCCTTGGTAGCGATAATAGGTACTTTCTAATCGCTTACTGAGCATCCTGCGTGCCTGGGTCAAATCAAGGTGGTATTGCCCCCACCCTATTCCTCACTGAGATTGGAATATGGGGAAGAGAAATCTCAAAGGATTTGAATTTCTCCCAAGAGACCTGGACGGTATCATCCTCTGAAATGATGCAGGGGTGATGAGGGAGAGTTGACGTTGCTTGATGGTCCATCTGACCTAGAGTGCAGACGTTAAAGGAACCAATGTGAAATGAAACACCAGGTTTAACGGAAGAGCTGCATGTATCGATGGTAGCAGCTGCGAGGTCAGTGGCAGTTTCTTGCTCAAGAGACAGGGAAGAAGAAAGCTGAGAGAAAAACGAGAAGAGGGAGTATTGTCGACGCGGTTGTGAGGGCCGATAATACTCTCCGGCTGTCTCTTCCGAGAGAGCGGTTTTGTACGAGGTGCCCTGACTCTAGCCTTTGACTCGACAGTCTGATACACAAGGCAATGGGGGAGCAAGTCCAGCTCAAGTGTGTGATTGCAGGCCCGTTGGGATCTGCTTGAGACTGTCGTACACAGCATTTGAAGGTCTAGAACAGTGCACACATGTTTTATGACGTATTTTGTTACGCACGTACGACCACGGCCAGACGCAAATGGGAGTTGGCGGATTTATACTAATTTGACAAGGGACTGCCTAGCTTGAGGTGAGCAGTAGCAGACCATTGAGAATCGGAAGCTGCCCTCACACCACCAGAGACAGTGCGTGGCGCTCGTGTTCTAGGCCAATCGAGCTGTAAGCTTATAACCCGTAGACCTGTTGTCTCCCATGTCAGGTTTTAAAAAGTGGGCCATCGACCTCTCCCTAACTTCCGAAGAGGATTGGATTATGAGACTGAGTTAGTCTGACCCCTGACCATTGACCTATCTGGTATGAGTGGCTCTGAAGGCAGTTGGAAAGTGCCACCCAGCGTAGCTCAATGGGTCATAGGGGTTAGCAAACAATCGCAGCGAAAACACTTGAGATTCTTCAAATGCACCTGGACCCATGTAACGGCGTAAATTTTCTTAGGATAAACACTTTTGCATCCGCGATAAGTAGTCAGCCAACACAGATGCCAATGACTAAGAGGAAGAGTAAGACATATCACGAGCCAAGAGCTTAAAATCCAGTAACCCTAAAGGTCGCCGTTCTGGAGAGATGGATTTATTACGAACATGTAGTCTTTCAGCCGGTCGTTAGGCCTTAGATAGTATGGTCCATGGACGCCTTTCGTATCTCCACAACTGTGGCTGCCTACTAGCAAGTAACCATGCAAGCGATGTGCTGCATCAGTAAATGATTCAACGTGGGATTTCGGTGGTATTCCAAGAATTAGTTAGTTTAGGAAGGCTTGATGGTGAAAACAAATCAGGCACAAGAAGCCACAACGTATACCGAAGAAATTTATTTCGAATTTAAAGTCTATGATATGGATCTTGATTCAATGGAATGTTTACGTGGTTTGTGACAAGAAGGGTAGATTCAAACAAGTTGCTGAGTGAACTAAGAAAAGACGTTATGCAGATAAGAACAGTGAATCGTGTGAAAATAATCAAATAAAAAAACAAGATAAGGGAGAAGGGATTTGGCAGAATTCAGTAAAAACAATGAGAACAACAAAGGGTACGCCCAGACGTATCCGTAAGAGACACTGGTGTATGAAACAAGTAGAAAGACCCGGCTAAAGTGGAGTTCCTGGACCTAGCGCTGATTTCAGTTTAACAATTTTTGGAAAAAAATAACTTTTTTCTTATAAAATTACAAAACTAAGGTCTGTGATTGTGTAAAATTTAATGATGTGAAGGCATGGGATCTTTAGAACCAAAGCGCAGTATGAAAAATGAGACCTATGAGCAAGTTGCACAGGAGTCCGGCGATGGTAGGTCTTACACTAAGCGAAGACAACCTCTGCACTATCTCCCTGGCTTTAGCCCTAGCGACTTCCCGATTGTGTTGCTGAAACGGTCCTCCGTGAGGGACAAAATGCATACACTGGTCCGAGTGTTCAACGCGCCACGCATCATCCCAGACGGACTCGCAAAAGTCTACAGCGTTGCGATAAGTCTGTTCGAAAGTCACGCACTGGCTGTCGCTGGGACATGTATTCTGACCTACAGAACAGAAAGAAAAATGCTTTAAAGTAGCAACACTATCGTGAACAATTAGCATTTCGACTGAGGGGCAGCATCTAATGTTTGCAAGTTATTCCCAATGACACTGACCGCTAAATTTTGACTACACTATCAGTTCGAAAGACTAGTGGCTTTTGTGCTCCATCAAAGTAATGTTGCAACTGGGTGAAGTTTGTGGTCTAAGTATACTCGTACTTGGCAGAAGAAAAGAGTGAGGATATCATTCAAATGACTTTAAAGACGTTTGATATAATTCTGTTCGAACCGTATTACCATTTAATGAGTGATCACAAAGGCGTTGAGTGCGCTACATGCGGCGGAAAATGTAAGACAAACTGATTGGGTCATTTTGAAGCACTGGAGTTGTGCGAATGGATCTGTAGCGCGCCGGAGTGTCGCTATAGCAAGCCAACAGGTAAGATGTCATCGAGCGTAGGCTAGATTCCACTTCTCTTTGCCTCATAGTTTGGCCTTCAGTATCGATAGAGCAGCAATCTCTCGTGCGTGTTTACTCCTTCAGAGACTGTTGAACCCAATGGTCCCGGGTTCGATGTCTGCCATCTCTATCTGATGAGATGAAATAACATCGAAACGCGTCAGAGGAGGGAAAACAAGCATGAGATTGCTGCTCTATCGATACTGAAGACGAAATGAGAAGACAAAGAGAAGTGGAAGGAACAATCGCAATCTAGGCTACGCTCGACAACATATTACTTGTTGACTTGCTGTAGCGACACTCCGATGCGCTACGGATCACATAACCACCAATCTGGACCCCGATTCGCATAGAAGTGAACCTCAGTCGATTCAACCATTGGGACAGTATCGGAAGCAAACAACTGTTGCGTTTTGTACCCAGTAACGAATAAAAGCTGGAAAATGAACTGGGGAAATCGTTAGCGCTAAGTGAAAGACCTATGGTTGAATAAGGACTAAAGTGTACGCATTGGTGCAAGTTCTCCATTAGATCACCAGCAACACAATTATTTGAATAGCAATGCATTCACCAAATAGTTTTAGTGTTCTACTTCAAGAACCGGCTCGCTAATTTCGTCTAAAATGCTCTAACCGTGAACTGTGATAATTTATGTATTACCATCAGGACCTAGTATTACAATCAGATGTTGTTATGATGGCGGTGTCGCGTGCAAAAATGGTTGGCAATCCGTAACACACCAATCCACGGGTGTAAATAACCAGTTCAATGGGATACTTATCCCAACAAAGTTGAACGACAATGTCGCAGTTGCGACCATTCAAGTGGCATTTGAGTTCAAGCACAGCAGTGCCATCTTGAAACGGACACCGAAAATGAGATATGGGAAACAGATGTGCGAAAAAATATATAGAGGAATTCGCCTAAAATCTGTTTGAAAACTATTCGTCAAGCCTGCCGAATCGTGTTACAGTACCTTGGGCGGGGAACTACTATCAATCTAGCTAGATATCAGGCACTTCCGTCAGTATCTCGGATACCGACATTTCACAGCCTTCACTGACCACAAGCCACTGATCTACGCAATCAATGGCGCGACAGACAAATATTTTCTGCGGGAAAGTATACACCTGGGCTACGTCTCTCAGTTCGCAACATACGTACGACATGTCTCAGGCGTTTTTAGCCTCGTCGCGGACGCCCTTTCACGCATCAACCAGATAAGCTTATCATCTGGAACCAAAATCGATCTAACCACCATGGCTGCTTCTCAACAAGCTGATCCCGACATAGGCAAGCTTCGATGCACCGCGTCTTTGAAACTCCGCAAAGTTCCAATAAATTTATATGAACGGAGCATTCTTTGTGACGACTTACAAACTACTCCCCGCCCCGTAGTTTTTACAACAATGCGCCGGCTCGTCTATAGTGCACTGCATAATCTGTCGCATTTCGTTATACGTGCGTCAGAGAAGCCAGTAACCGAACGCTTCGTATGGCCCAACATCAGTCGCGATGTTCGCACTTAGGCTCGCACATGTTTACAGTGTCAGCGGGCCAAGGTGTACAGATACACCAGAAGCCAACTCGGCGTCTTTCCAGCTCCTGACTCGCGTCCCGCACACGTCCGTGTCGACCTGGTCGGACTTTTGTCTCTATGCAAAAGCTACGTGTATCTCCTCACCTGTGTCGACAGAAGCGATTCCGATAATCAACTGCTCATCTGAGACAGTTACACACGCTTTCGCAGAATGCTGGATAGCTCAATTTGGTTGTCCAAGCGTAGTCAACACTGACAGAGGATCATACTTTGACGGATCATTTATAAAACTTTTTAATGTAGTTGTTTGCCAGGACAACTGAATCCCTGCATACCACCCCGAAACTAATGGGATGATAGAATGGTTCCACCGGCAATTCAAAGTACTACTCAGTGCCCTGTCAAGAAGCACTTCCGCTTGTTCTCTTAGACATAATGAACACGACTAAAGCGGATTTGCACGCCACTCCTTCGCTAGTCTTTGGATGTACACAACGCTTACCTAGTGAACTTGTCTCACGAAATGCACCAACAACTTCTGACTATGACGACTACGCAGCTCGACTAGATTATCACACGTGACAACTTAAGTCTGTGCAACCTAGAGCACAGAGCTTGTGTACAAAGGTGGATGAATGGTTAGCCACTCGTACGCACCTATTTGTTCGCACAAACAGCGTACGCCAACCACTCCAACCTGCTTATTCTGACGCGCACCGAGCCGTACGCAGAAGCGACAAGATTTTTACTATTGACTACAATGGTAAAACTGAGACGATCAACATCGACCGAATCAAGCCAGCATTCCTCGACCGCCTTTGGTTCGTCGGTGCAACAAGAACCTTCGCAGACCGTGCCATTACGGGCAGCACCGCAACATCACCAGTCACTCCGCTCCAGCGGAACCAACAGATTCAACAGACCGCAACCCCATTCGCCTTACTGTCAATCGGCGTGGTAGGGAACTCAAACCTCCAGTACGTTTTCCCAAGTTTGTTAGAGCTTATTATTTTACCTAGAGCATGCTTCTCACACTTCCGCACTCCTACAAACGTTTTCCAAAGTCCACGAAAAAGGCGAAACGTTTTGAAACCACCAATAAACAGTAAAACCTTTTGAAAACCCGAAAACAGCTTCGCACGTTTTTCGTTTTGCACGCCTCTGTGTATTGCAGTACTTTTACGCTGCACTTTTACATTCTGCTTTCCAAATCCACACAGCGGGCTGATCGATTCTTGGTTACCCCGCACCTCAACTGGAAGCACAACGAACTTCCTGCTAAACCAGCTACGTGAAATTTACGAACTGTTCCCCAGAAACATTTTTTTCCGCTTCAACACCGTAGGGAGGTTCTCTCCCAACAGCTGCATAAGGTTTCCCAACCTGGTCTCGCAGAAGGCTGGCCCGCAACGTACAGTCCTCACGAAGATCGAAGGACTGCTTACACAGTCCCTTCTGGGTGAGGGCTATATGGCAGTTTGGAGATTCCCCCGGTTTGCCCGTGTAAAGTGCTAACTAAAATTATTGTTACAATGTACACGTAGGCGACCGATGCAGATTGTTGAACTGGTTGTTGAGTTTGATCGTTTGAGTCGGCCATTGAAAGGCGCGATCGCTTGGTGTGCTGTGCATTTTCCGTTCCCCTGGCTAGCGGCATTTATCGGTATCGATTTTTACAGCTATACAAACAGGGAACCTATTGCTGCGAAATAAAAGTTTCTCTGCAACCAGATCCGTTTTCTGGAATCGCCATCCGGACTTCCGCTAAATATTCCCTACAGGATACAGAGAACGGCGACTTTGATAGAGCTCCTTTACACTGATGAGCTCGAAACAAGCAGGAAGCGTTCCTGAAAGATTTGCTAAAATAGTGGAACGCTAAACATCTAGAAGATGGACATCCACGCTTCAACGGACTAGAAAACATTAATGCAAATGACACGCACAAAATCGGTTCAACCGAGTTATCAACTCGTCCAGGTGATAGACACGGTGTTACCGATTACTATTTCAACCACACGGGGAGCACAAACAGAAAGCAGCTTGCTGTGGAGCGGAATGTCTATATGAAACAACTATAAATGGGCACTGTTCCCAATTCGAAATCTGTCGCAGTGATAAAAATAGTTCATATGAGTGGTTTTCAAAAATGCATCTCAGTCAATACACTGTATGGTCTCAGCCTGGTCTGAGCCTGAGCGGAGAAAGCGCACTTCTTCAACGGGCTGTGCAAGTGGCAACGTGATATCATCGGTTTCCGCTGAACACTCTGAACGAGCGCCAAGGTCGCAGGACAGCAAAGTAATACAAAGGTGGTAGAGCCATCAAGATGGTCATAGCTGCTAAATCACTTCAAATATCGGGAGTGACGAAGTTTGTATAGGCGAATACCACGCAACGAATGTGACTCATTCAGGTTAACCGAAGACCGCACACGCTGCTCTTCTTCAGCGTTGAATTAAAATGTTTGGGAGCACGTAGCGACTCAAAAGATAGTTCGCATGTTTTACGCACTGTGTTATTATTATTCAACACTTGAGCAATGTACAATTGACAGTGCTACAACACATAGTTACCAACAACAAAAAGAGAAAACGGGTAGTCAGTGAAGGGATTTGGAAAGTTTAGAAGGTTAATGCGTTGTGTGGGGAGAGATCTTCCCGGTTGCACAGGCCGAGGAAGAGGGTTGACTTATGGGACCCCACCCCGAGGCTTTGGTCTTAAGACCTAACCCGCAAGGCAACAGGGCGATTAATGAAGACCGTTGACATCCGGGTGGCTCGTATGCTTTCTCTATGTTCAGTAGCAGTTCACTGAGAAGCCGGTGGCCAGTAAGGTTGTTCATCCCTTCTTCGTTTTATATGCACCTCTAGTTACAGAAGTGAGTACCTAGACCCATGACGGAGGTCGCGCGTCGTTTTGCGCCAGGGAGCATAGTTTGATTACTGATCGATTGTACATCATTCGCTCTTGTTTGACTGCTTCTAACTATCCGTCTATATTCCCTCGCATTCGCCTGCTCAGAGAGTTGAGGTGCTGATGCTCACTCCTATCTCGCTTCATCCGTTCATGTCCGCGTTGTTCGACATCGTTTGTCTTCTGATATTGGCACTCGATTACGTACCAAGGTGAGGATTGGCGTTTACTGGTCCTTTATGGCTCGCGCATGCAGCCGTGGTAACAAGAAAATCACGAACTCTTAATAAGTGGATACAGATAGATTTAGATACACGTACTTTAGGTTCAACTACGGCAAGAGATGAGAACGGTAAAATAAACATCGGCAGTCAGAAATACTTTGGTTTCATTCATGAATCGTACAAATGCAGAAGCACTCTTAAGCCAAGCAAGCAAATGAACGTTGGGCCTGCGATTCAATTGTCCATCAAAGTCACCATCACCATCATTATCATCAGTATACGTTAGCTGAGGGTGAGAAACACACCTCAACTAATGTGCCGCAATATAAAACGATAAAGACTTTAGAAAATTACACTACAAGAAGGATTCCAATCAAGCAATAAGATGTTAAATATTATGTTATGCCGCAATCAGCCGACAATTCAGATATGTCGACCAGCTATCCGGAAAGCACTAGACGGCCGTTTCGCCCTATTGGGGCTCATCAGTGGTGCGCATCCTCCGCAGAGGACCGAAGGATGCGCACCACTGATGAGCCCCAATAGGGCGAAACGGCCGTCTAGTGCTTTCCGGATAGCTGGTCGACATATCTGAATTGTCGGCTGATTGCAACGAACAAAAATACTCACCAAAATCCTTCCATTCATAAATTATGTTATGCCGTTTGTATGAAATCGGGATCGGAGGGGAATCTAAAGGGGAGGGGATGGACAAAGAAACTCACAACACAAACGCCATTGGGACCGGCTCTTCGCCATATCAGCAAGTGTGTCCAACCAAACGTGTTCATCGTCTTTAGGACACCAGCCAGGCAGTTGGTATGCACCAACGGAGGCCAGTTTCGAAGTGAGGGATTTCATTTCTCTTGATCAAGTCATCGCTTGGCCTCCCCACTCTTTCAACCGCACCCCGGCGCGTGAACAATGCACGTCGCGGGAGTCGACGTGCTGGAATGCGCAACACGTGGTCCAGCAATAGGAGTCTGGTGCGTGATATACTGGTGCTGAGCGGTTCACTCGCTCCTCCTGCACCAAATACGCGACGTCGAACACGCTCATTGCTCACGCGGTGCTCCCACCAGACATGAGCTACGCTGCGGAAGCGACGATGGTCGAACGTGACGAGCGTCTTTATGTCAGTCGAACTGACGGGCCTGATTTCACAACCGTATAGGAGGGTTAAACGGACGACTGCGTTAGAAACTCTGTCCTTCAGGGCGAGAGTAATGTTGCGTCTGCGCCACAGGTAGCGGAGATTGACAAACGCACCTCGAACTTTTGTTATGCGCTTCGTAACCTCATCTTCGATCCCACGGACGCTAATATAGCTGTCCAGGTACTTGAATTCCTGAACGATTTCTAGCTGATCACCACCAGGCGTCAACGCACGGGGTGCGTCCCTGCCAATCTTGGAGAAGTACTTTACATTTCGATGGAGTAAAGCATAGCCCAAAACGATTAACAATCCGTGCTAAGCTGTCCAGTGCAGTTTGGCACCTCTGGGAGCTGTCACAGATTATGGCAATCTCGTCTGCATACTCCAAATCAAGAAGTCGCTCACCATGAAGTAGCTCCATACCTTCTATTTGGTGTTCAGAAAATGCTGTTTCCATGACTTCGTCAACTGCGAAGTTAAAGAGGAAAAGTGACAGCAGGCAGCGTTGTTTCATACCACCGGTGATACTGAAGGGCGGCGGCAGTTTGCCATAAACTCTCACTCTGCCCGAACTATGCGCGTACATTGCTTTGATAATGTTTACGTATTTATCAGGCATACGTTTCCTCAGCAGACAGTCCCAACCGAATCAACCGAATCGAAGGCACATTTTATGACGAGAATCACGAAAACGGTGGGTCACCAATAAACATGCCAGTGCTCCAACAATTGAAGCAAGGTAAAGATGTAGTCGATGCGGCCCCGACCTCGACGAAACCCGGCTTGCTCCTCACGGATCTGGAATCCACGAGTGCCAGTCAGTCTGTGGAGAACGATAGACGCAAGCAATTTAGATCAGACTGATCCCTTATCATTGCCGCATTCATGACGGAAGCCTACCTTGAAAATTGGGACTATGACGGAGCGGCTTCAGTCTGTCGGGACAGTATCCTGCTCCCAAACTTTCACCAGCAACTCGTGTAAATCATTTACTAGAGCAGGTCCCCCGAATCTGAAGAGGGATGAGGGAATTCTATCTGACCCTGCAGCCTTATGCAATGTTAACAGCCTGATCTCACGTTCGACTTCTGCGCTTGAGGGCGAATCCAAGAAGAGAGCCAGAGGAGGAGCTCAATGCCCGAAAAAGGAAGCGATAACTCGGGTTGGTTAAATAGTCTTGCAAAGTGTTCGGCACAACGCTCCAAGCGTTTTGACAGGCTGTGGATCGGCTGCCCACTCTCGTCGCGTATGGTCTCGCCAACTCCATATCTCCTGCTGCCTGTTTCCCGCACCAGACGGAATAACTTATGATGATTACCAATGGCAGCGGTCGTTTCCATCTCTGACGCACGATGAGACCACCAGAATTCGCTGTCTCACTTCACGCTAGCACGCAATTTCCCGAGGAGATTTTTACGAGTCTCATTGTGTTCGTTTCCAGCCGGAATACGTCGGCGAGCATCTAAAAAATTCCAGAGACTGTGTAGAGGTCCAATGTCCATTTTGGCAATTTGATGTGCCACATGTAGATATGCCTGCTGATAGTAACGTTTGGCGAATATGTAACCAGTGATTTTCGACGGTGTTCAGTGGGTGCTTACTAGGCCCAGATGCTAGCGTACTTTGATACACATTCAGAACATCTGGCTTCGTCAGCTGGCTGAAGTCAATCCGTTCACATCGACGTCGCGGACGTTCACTGAAACTCACCCGAAGGTCGGCGTAATCAAGTGCGTGGTCAGAGTCTACGCTCGTCCTCCAAATAGAGCGACAGTTTTGGACACAGCCTCTCCAGCGGTAACGGATGGCGACACGATCGATTTGCGTCCATAGCTTGTGCGAGGCTGGTGGGCGCCCAGTCAATCTTCTGCGGTGTTGTGTCGAAAGTTTGTGCTCGCGAGAAAGAGACGAACATCCTCACACAGCTGTAGCAACCGCTCCCCGTTATCATTACGGGAGCCTACACCATGTTGGCCGCCCAGATTGAGCTCATCAGTGGACAATTTCCCGAGTTGGGCGTTTAGGTCGCCAGCTAACATCACAGTATCCGTGCTTCTTCTGTAACGAAGGAGATCGTTAACTTGGTGATAGAAATCATCCTTCACCGAATCAGTACTACAGATTGTAGAAGCGTAGGCCGCAATGACAAACAGGCACCGTTTGTCCCCGCGTGACTTCGAAGTATGGAACGAAGCAGCTAATATAACAGCGCACACCCAACTTTTGACTGGGATCTAATCGATCAGGACAGCTTCAGCCGGGGGATTCAAAACAATGCCGACGCCAGCGTGACCGGCATTTGAAGCTGCATCATCGCCAGACAGGCGCAGTGAGAATGTGCCACCAGTGTCACATGTGGGGGATCGCAGGGTAAGCACGGAGCTCGAAACTTGCAGGCGGGTTTCTGATAAACAGCAAATATCGATCGATAGTCTCTAGGGTGCGGGCAAGTGCTGCCTGCTGGCCAACCTGTAGCAAAGTGCGCATGTTCAGGCATGCCAGCCTTAGTGAGGATCGAGGATTCCAAAGGGAAACGGATGAACTGACATTACTCACTTGGTTGAACTTGGACTTGTCGACTGGATTGAAGCGATGCCCTGCGACTGTGTGTGAGTTGAAACTAGAAGATAAGCGACTATTGAAACAAGGTGAGAAAGAATCAAGAATGGGGGACTGAGAATGGTGGGATAAAAGTAAAGTTGGAGAGGGACGATAAGGGTGAAAAAGCGTAAGATGGTGAATAAAAGGAAGGGAAGGCCTGAGCAGTAGCATCCAAACCCTTATCCACTCTGTTCTATGCAGCAGATAGGGTGCTGTTGATTATCCTCTGTGACGGCCACAGCATCAAGAAATTGTTCAAAGAAAGGTTCATCGAAGTCAAGCTAAGTTGAATTCGCTGTTGAACATGGCGTGGTGTTGGTAGGGAGGAGGATATGAGCATTGGCTTGCATGTTCAGTACCGAAGAAACAAAAGGAAGAAATAAACAAATAAACAATTTATTTTCAAGGTACACGAGACAGGCCTAAACAGACAGGATCTGTTAAGTACAGAATTTTCGATGAAGGTAAAATTTTACCTGTTTATCTGCGGGTCAGATAATGTAGTGCTAAAGAATAGTGATAATGTGTGAGTGATCAGGTTCAGTGAAACCTGCTTGGAATAGGCGGAAAAAATGGAGTTAAGTGGAATAGGAGCAGAAGGATTGTACGATCAAGAATTCGCTTGAAAAACAGAACTGAATTGTAATCAGCGAAGAAATTTCCTCTCGATACTTCTCTTCAGGTTAATACATGTATAAAAAGTAGTTAAAATTGCGACAGGCTAAGATAGCTGGGCTAGGGTTCATTCAGTCTAAACAGGTTGCTTTAGCTATTGATCAAATTCCCCGATCGATGAAGATAATCAAGCATATGGGGTCACGGGGTCATCGCCTAAGATCGAAGTAAGCGGCGCTCAAGGTGAGACCAGAATCAGGGCAAATGTAGCGTCTGTATTAGGGCACTCTGTTTGCACAGTTCCGGTTGCATTAGCCGGATCGCAATAGCCTAGGTTGTCATTAGTAGAAAACTGAACTGCCCACAAGCAACTGGGCGTCATAGCAACACGTTCGTCGAGTGGATTGGTGTCTCGATTACGAAGAAACATGCGGGGGAGCAGAATCGTCATCTGAATGGTTGGCTAAATTGTTGCATGGTGAAACCGTGTCCGAATCGGAGCTCTGTCATAGTAAAAGATTGATGATCTTTCTGAAGATGCAAGATAGTTGGCCATCCAGATAAGTGAAGGTTTCAACCCGAGAGAATGTAGATTGCAAGGTGTGATACCCGATTGTAGACGGAAGATTTTGCATAGTACCATAGTACCCGGAATGAAAAGATCCCAGCCCAATCGTTCGGGCTACAAAGAAGGATAATGGTTCCGCTTAAGCTAACAGCGGTAATCCTTCGGGTACGAAAAGTGGTAGTATTGACGGGAAAGTTTGACATATATTGCCAATTGAAAGATCCAACAAGCAAGATTGAAAATGGCAAGTGTTTATTCGCCGAATACATGCAGAAATCTTGTGTTAATGATATTGAATTAATTCCAAGTAAGTTGTATGTGAGTGTTCTTGTTGTAAGAAAAGGCTAACCCATTTGTTCAGGTCTCAAGCAGGAAAAGTGGCTATCCAAGATGGCAATACTGTAATCATTCCGATACATAAGTTCTATTAATAGCAGGATAATCTGCTGTTCATAGGAAGGTGAAAGATCTGCGTGCTTCGAAAAAGAGACTGTTTGGTTCGCTGGCGAAAGTTGATACCGAACTAACCGATGCCAAAGGAGTCTTTTGGTGTGCAAGCACAGCATCTCGTCAAGCAGCTCGGAAAGAAGTCTCCAGATATTGTCACAGCCATAAGACGTGACAACACGAATTCATCACATCATGAATAGTTTGAGACAGGGCTGACAGGTCGCGAAATGACGGAAGGAGTTGTAGCTCGCCAACACTCCTAAGTTAATTCATTTGCGCTTACAATAGATAAGGAGTATAGGTGGGGTGTGGAAAGATCCTGAGTAAGTGCAAGCCTCTTGTGTCCGTTGGTTACCACAGCGACGAGCAAATCAGGAAACCGATGTCAGTCACGAAGTGATAGGTGTCCTGGTATCACAGTCTAATGACCGTGTTACGGAAAAGCTGAGCAAATAAAAGGACATCCAAATTACTTAGCGCCTCACATACCAAAAGCAAGAAAAGTGAACAGTAACAGTTGTTTTTCTAGAGTTTAATTGACTTTACAGCTTGTGGTTTGCTGATTCACTGTTAAAGTGCCTACAATGCGATGCGAAAGCCAACGTTTAAAAGGCGTCAGATTGCTGAGCATGTATAATCAAGTCAGCAGATAGTTGACCGTACTCACTCGGTATATTAGCAACCATCATCCAGATAGGTGGCAGTGCAACGAAGTAATGCGCCATTTGGAGTTTAGACGGCGCACTAAATCGATGGATTTTAAATCAGAATAAGGCGATATATAGGAAAGGAATGTCTCTTTTACTCAGCGAAGCACTTATCGAAGTTTTATCAAACTATGCAGATACTGGTATACGAGTGGAGGAAGAGTGAGGTACAAACAGACATGTAGAGAATTTTTTACAGCAAAGAGATCCAGCATAATCGCACCTCCAGATGATGCTGTACTTGAAGGGACGTACTGGACACGTTGGCACGAAGGGGGAAGGAAACATCTGTACCAAATTACCTACGGAATGGCGATCGGCAGAAGTATCAAACTGATCAAGCTTTTTTCCGAAACAACCGATTAATCATAAGCAATGTACAAAGCGCAATCTGAGACGAAACCTATAAAAGCAGTCGATTCATGTTTCCGCAAGTCAGAATTAGACACCTACTGTAATAACTTTGGATCATAATTCGTGTTAGACAGTGAAGACAGCATAGAACATGTGGCAAATTATGCCCCTATCAAAGTAGAAACGCAGGCACAAATGAAGAAGAAATGCAGCGAGCAAAAGCAATTAAATACAACAGACAATCAAGTGTGTAAAAAGGTGAGATCTTAGTCAAGAACGCATTAAATGTAAACAGAAAATTCAGATTTTCGATGAACATCTGGGGTAAAAGATAGTGGTAGTTCTGGCTGTCTTAGCAGCTAAAACCCAAGCGCGATGCAAATTTTGCTCCGCAGCACCTTGTTGTAAGTGAGGGTAACTTTGACGCCAGTGTATGCGGAGAGATAGGCCCGCAAGTTATGAAACAACAGGGGGCACAAGACTGGTGTCACTAATTTGAAGCGAAACCCAGAGAATAGGGAAACAGATGTAAACCATCAAGGCGTTGGCTATAGTGTGCTCAAAAAAAGCAAGGTAGAACAGTGAATGTAACTCGAAGTACCCAGGGTGAGAAGGTCACTTACCTGTGTGCCACTCAAATTCCACCGACCACATTCTGACGCACGTCATGTCACTGCGGCAGGCTTCCCACCACATGTGGCAGTCCTGAGCACATAGTGGGACGGCGAAAGGCCGTTCTATGCCAATTTTTCTATTCGTTTTCACCATCCATGGCCCATGATCAGAGGAGCATTCGTAAGAGCATAGATCACGTTTGAAAAATTCAAGACATTCCGCAGAAATATTTGCACAGTGCGAGTGACTGAAATTGTATAGTGTGCCAGTGTCGATTCGTTGAGCCGTTGCTGCAGAACAGCACGATGATTCAGACCAATCTTTACACTGTAAAGTTTGCAGGGATTTTAGAAAGTGGGACTCACGACACCAGTAATAAGAGCCTCACGAGAAGGAACGTTTTTGTTTAAATTGCCTTGTGGGCACATGCCAACATATTCTTCAACCGTTCTGATGCTGTTAAGCCTATTTTCAAAACTGGAAACATTGAGGGGCAAGTGCGCGGCAAACAACGAAAACAAGAACCGTAGGAGGAGGTGTTTCAGTTGACACATTCCAGCTTCTCTAAGAAGTACTTCTGGAAGAGGATATTCGATGACCAAAATAGAAACCAAGATCAAAACAGGTGCGGTAAACCGCGCCCATGGGTTAAAAGCAGGAAAAACACTTCAAGAAAAAATGAATTTTATAGAACACGTCTGTGAAGACAGGTTCTATCTAGAGCTAATCAGCGTTCCAGAGTTGGAAGGTTGAGTAAAAACGGAGCTCACTTCGTACCAAGGATGGCATGATAATTCGCTATCAAAAATTGCATTTAGTGGCGCTTCAGGAACTAAGATGAGCATTAAAATCATCACGGATCTGCAAAAGTCTTCTCATCGTTCGAAAGACAATGAAAATAAGTGAATGGATGCAATTTGTGCTCATTTGATAGCTACCATTCAGGAGATTCCGACATCTTTACGACAATGAAGCATTTGGGCTTCCTGTACAGGGGTTCTGATACCGCGAGGCCAGTAGCACTATTATATATATATATATATATATATATATATATATATATATATATATATATATATATATATTGAACAATAGCCCAACGATTAGCAGTATGCCTCAACATATGGCTAAATAGAGTACAAAAACAATGAAGGATGAAGAGGAAATGTGTAAAAACGTAATTATGGGGGTAAAGTCGCACATGTTTGCCTTAGTGCACGGGTCCTTGCCATGTTCAAGAGGGTTTTCAGTCATATGTGCTGGTGATCCTTGCGTCCATAACCAGGGAGCCGAGAGTGCCAGACCGCGGCCAAACTTGAGATCAGCGTCCTCATATTCTTGGCTCAAGTCATTCATTGGCCACCATTTTTTCACTTACAGCTAACTTCTGCGCGCGCGAAAAGTGCACGGCGAGGTAAACGCTTAGTGCGCATGAGGAGCCAGTCCAAGCCACCGAAGCCTGTCTAGAAAAATTAGGCGGTTCAGCGACCGGCAAAATCTATCTGGTCTAAAAATCCTTCAACCTCGCACAATAACTGCTTTTTCTGTATCTAACAGGGTTCGTTTGGATAAATTCTTAATCCATGCGTCTTCTTCGTTTGCTGGTTTTGGTAGCGAGATTCTATCCAACTTCCTTTTTAGCTTCTGCTTTGTTTGCAATTTGGTCTTATGGGTACTAATGGCAATCGCTTTCTCAAGCTCTCTGGGTAACTGTTCCCCGAGGTTGGACAAGCAAATGGCCTTCTGTTGGTCGATTACTCGTTGATATTTTTGCCATCCGTTGTGTGCTCGAGAGAAAACATGCTTCTGGGTCACTAGAAACAAACGTTTACCGGAAAGCGATTCACACCCACCAGATGTTAAACTATCGTAGTAACCATCCGACCATATACAAGCGAAGTTGCGTGAGCACGCTTTTCAAACGGGCTCAGACACACTGTAGCACACAGCAACTGAGAAAGGTTGAGGAAGACCATCTATTAGCATGTTTAAGCGAAATTCATACCCTAGAAGCTTTATTCTACGCTGCCTGATGTTGAAGAGCCAGTCACAACCCGCGTCCACATGTGTAACAGAAAGAAGAACGATTATCCTACATTACATCCATGAGATTTCTGAAATGGCAGCGAGGCTTCCAATGCTTCACGGGATAAACGTTGCACACGAAGCAACGGAAACCATTCGAAGTAAACGCTTTCAGGTAAAGGACAAAGTGTCTAAGAAACAAACATCAGGTGTAGTTTACAAAATTTCCTGCAAGAACTGTGACAAGTGCTATGTAGGCCAGACTGGAAGAAAACTTGGCACAAGACTGCAAGAACATAGTCTGGTCATCCGCCGCCACGATGAGAAATCCTTAATGTCAGTACACATGGATGCCGGGGACCATGCGTTCGATCTGGAGAACGTCGAAATACTTGGAAGAGCGAGAAACCGCAGAGTGCGTGAGTTCCTCGAGGCGTGGCATTCTGGCCGGAACTCAATCAACAAACACCTGTAGCTGGAGGTGTCTGCGAAGCTCTGCAGGTTAAGATAGCAATAGGCACCAGATCGACAAGGAGAAGACGTGCTCACGTGAACCGATCGAAGGTTGGCATTCGAAGCAGGTAACAATCAATAGTCATTCGGATCTGGCGTTGGTTTGCGAGACTCCGCAAATCAGGACTGAATAGCCGCACTGAAGATGTTGCCTAGTTTGGTAACGAAACGTCTGCAACAGAAATGCCCGGCTCGGAGAACAGGACAATTTACTCATCAGAGTTATGTCTCCAGGATCTTCAAGGTTTGTCAGTCGGTCACCCGTCAGAGCTTCCACTCGAGAAGTCTGTAAAAACGATTATGATCAACGTCATAACGAAGTTGAAGAGGAAATAATTAAGGACAATTCTAGCCACTAACACCGACTGAATAGTTAAGTGAAATGCTTTTTACTTTAGGTTTCAGGAGATTCTTGTAAACTGGTGAGGCTGGAGTAGAGTAAAGCACAAAATGACGATGAATCACTGGTTGTTGGCTTGCCCGCTTCCATTAATATTAGACAATAACGGCCCTACGACTATCCTGTTTGCGGGGGCAAACACCTCAAAATCATGTTTTACTATGTACCCGGGGGCCACGGTGTCTATCTGTTTCTGATGCACATGGTCGGTACACTTCGAATAGCACCACTGCGTTGCTGCCAGTTCTAATAGTATCCTACAGCTATCCGGGTACATCGGTGTCTGGGTAGCTGTATCTAGACACTCTGTATCCAATACTGTCCAAATAAAGTATCCTTGCGCCATGCTACGAATGCCACTACAATAAGAGGGGTTGAAGGACTTAACACAAATCGATGGATAACATCGAAGTACCTGTTGTGTGATTGGGTTCCGACGCGTAACCTAGATAGGAACCTTGATTCGCATTGAAGTGAACCATGGTCCATCCGATCATCCAACTGTGGCCTGTAGTAACCCGGTGGTTAAAAAGTGTAGGGTATCAAGTAACATCCTAATGGCCGCGGGTTCGAGCCTTGCTATCTTGCGATGTCCGTAACTAACGGACTCTAAGTAAGCCGAAAATATGCTCGGTGGTCTGGTACAGAGGCCATTAGCAGAGCCATTTAGTGATGTAAACTAAATAACAAGTAATAAATGCTTGTGTAATATTCCTCCGGTCCTGCCTTCGAAGCTGGTGTCAAAGTAGTGCGACAAGCTGCAATGCTTGGATGCTTAACCGCCTAGTAAGAGGCCGACCTAAAGCCGGCAGCTAAGGAAGCACGGAAGAGGGAAGGGAAAGTGAAGGAGTGGAATAGGAGGGTAAGGATAACAAGAAGCAAAACCGATCGACCTCTTATCTGTTAACGTGTTACCGTGACGCCCGCGGACCGGCTACACTTGCATCTAAACTCGCGTATGGCTATGGTCATAGATATTTATTAGAATATTTGTTCAATGCTAAATTTCATTTATTAGGAACATATTTAGCTCATGTTATTACCGGACCATCGAACGCGGCACGAGCGATCAATAGGATTTTGACAGTGTAGCTATGCTACAGCCACCAGCCGGTAATAGACGACGCTATGGCAGATGTACGGGAGGTTTTTCAGACAAATTATAAGCGGCGTGGCAAGGTCTTGCACAGCGTAGTAGCAGTGTGCAGGGTCGCCAACCCGGCGGCCGGGGTTCGTATCCTAGATGCGCTGGTTTTGTACTCGCTCTGGTGTCCCCTACAGACAAGACTTGTTAGGACATAGTAGTTGCAATGGTCACTGCGCAAGCATAACAAAATCTAAGACCTTAAAGTTGTTCTACGCATTGCAGCGCCAAAAAAGATAACTCTTATCTTTCATGTACAATTTACTTGTTGACCGATTGTACATTATTCCTTCTTGTTTTAATCGTCCTTACAACCGGCTCGACACAACTGCCTTGTAAGTTCCCGCGCTCACGTGTACGCTATCGCTTCGCTTCATCCGTCCGCTTCTTATTGTAGCCCATCAAATACAATCCGCTGTGTCCGACTCCCATTGCCTTCTGATATCCGCGCTTACATTCACGCACCGTCTCGGACTAGTATTAACTAGTCCTATAAATTGGTGACCCCTATTCGCACGCGCGAATTCAACTTTTTTCTCGTTTGTAGATTTGGGTGAGTTCGTTCCTTTTTCTCGATTATATACCTGTATTCATTGGCTACTTGCGTAATTTTGGTACTTTTATCGCATTTTGTTCATTCTTTATCTCTCGACTCACATTTCGAGAGTGACGTCTGAGTCGTTTCACCGCGTAACCATGTTTACTTTGGTTGTTCCAAGTTTCATGGAACACAGTCCAGAAGTTTGGTTTAAGATATTCGAGACCGAACTAGAAAATAAGGGCAGTACGGCAGACCGTCCGAGGTACAATCAGCTCGTCCCACGCCTTCCTTCGTCGGTTGTGACGCTGATTGAGGACATTCTACTCTGCCCATCGAATGAGGTAAAGTATGAAACGATGAAGCAAGCGATTTTAAAAGAGTTACGGCCCAGCGCACGAACTCGGTTTGAGCAGCTCAATGGTCTCAAGCTTGGAGATCGCAAGCCGTCGGCGTTGCTCCGCGAACTTCAGCGCATCGCTGGTCCCTTATTCTTGAGCGAAGAAGGGATAAAGGAGCTGTGGTTTGCACGTCTCCCAGAGCCATTGCCGGTAATGCTGTCCATGTTTATAGATACACCCCTGAAAGAATTAGCTACTAAGGCAGACGCTGCGTTTGAACGTCTTCCGCAGCAGACGACCAGTAGCTCCGGTGACGTATTCTCACCGATGAAAACCGAATCTCATGTTTGCTCCCAGTCGTTAGGCCGATCTGACTCTAAAGACGAGAAAATTGCGCTACTTCGCAGCAGGATAGCAGCAATGAAGGCTTCGAAGCAGCGTGTGCCACGGTCAAATGCTGACCACGTTTTGGCTACCGTTCATTGCGGCTCGTCTGTGCCTGCACCGAGTACGTCACGTTCGGCACGAAAGCGCAACATTTTCCTTACAAGTTCTCAGTCAGATAATGTCAAACCGTCGAAGAAGTATGTTGGTATCACCGCCAATACGGTGAAGAGCTAGACGTTGTCGGGCTCCCTGCATTAGGCACGACCCAACTGCTTCAGGGAAAACGAATAGCCCGCATACTAGCACTACAAACGTATCATTCAATAACCAAGCAAACCGACTGTTTTACGTTAAGGATCGACGTTCTTCCATCACGTTCCTCATCGACACGGGAGCGGAAGTCAGCGTCATCCCAGCGACCGCTAGCGACAAGCACTCAGAGCCTACGTACAATTTGCGTGCGGCCAACGGTTCTCCGATAGCTTCATTCGGTCAGCGCATGATGAACCTAGACCTCAATCTTCGCCGAGATTTTCAGTGGGTCTTCATGGTTGCGTCTGTACCCTTCGCGATTATCGGTATCGACTTCCTCCGACATTTTGGGTTGCTTGTTGATGCTGGTCGCCACAGACTTTTAGACGATCGTACGAAACTAGGTGTTGATGGTGTCCTTTCAGATGCCCCGATAATCAGCCCTGTATTTCGAATCGCAGACGCACCGTCCGACTACTTGAGCCTCCTCTCCGAATACCCGCGACTGGTTCGACCGGCTGCAGAGCTTCCACCAGTCACAACAGAGGTCGCTCACCACATAGTTACGCGCGGTCAACCAGTTAGCGCACGGCCAAGACGGCTTGCTCCAGACAAACTACGGGCAGCACGAGCCGAATTTGACCACATGCTTCAACTTGGTATCGTCAGACCGTCCAACAGCCCATGGGCGTCGCCTCTGCACATGGTCCCGAAGAAGGTTGTGTGGGACTGGCGTCCTTGCGGCGACTATAGATCCTTGAATACGGTAACCACGCCTGATCGCTATCCGATCCCACACATAGTGGATCTCACCGCCAGTCTGGCGGGTAAAAGTATCTTCAGCAAAATCGACTTGGTACGCGCATACAACCAAATTCCGGTAGCCGAGGCGGACATCGCTAAAACTGCCGTGACGACTCCATTTGGTTTGTTCGAGTTTCTGCGTATGCCATTTGGTCTAAAGAATGCCGCGCAAACTTTTCAGCGTTTCATCGACCAAGTTTGTCGCGGCTTAGACTTCGCTTACGCGTATCTTGACGACATTTTAATCGCAAGCTCTTCACTAGAAGAGCACATACGCCACGTACGAACACTTTTTGATCGTTTATCTCAACACGGGGTGACGATCAACGCAGAAAAGTGTTCGTTTGGTGTCGATTCAGTTAATTTCCTGGGCCATCGTATCTCTTCTGCAGGCGTCGTGCCACTGCAAGATAAAATTCAAGCCATTATCGACTACCCCGAGCCTCATTCTTTCAAACAGCTCAGGCGTTTTGATGGCCTTGTCAACTTTTACCGACGTTTTATACCCAGCTGCGCCTCGCCGATGCAACCCCTCACGGACATTCTCCGAGGGAAACTCAAGAAGTACGAATTTCCTACCGCAGCACGCGCTGCTTTTAAGCCACGGAAGGAGGCTATAGCCAACATAGCTTCTATAGCGCATCACGATCCGACCGCCCCACTGTCCCTTAGTACTGACGCCTCGGACGTGGCAGTCGGCGCTGTTTTGCAGCAACGCGTAGCCGACACGTGGCAGCCCTTAGCGTTTTTCTCCAAACGCCTACAACCTACCGATCTCGCTACAGCACGTTCGGTAGAGAACTACTAGCCGTATATCTAGCGATACGTCACTTTCGACACGTCCTAGAAGGCCGCTCCTTTGTCGTCTTCACCGACCACAAACCCTTACTTACGTGCTCGGCTCGACTACCGACCGATACTCTCCTAGAGAGTCGCGCCACCTTGACTATATCGCTCAGTTTACGACCGATATACGGCATGTCTCAGGTGTGCACAACGCCGTCGCCGATGCACTTCCCGCATTCAAGCTATCTCCGCTGACGCCGGCACTGCTATCGACTTGGCAGTCATGCCCACAGCGCAACTCAACGACACTGAGGTTGATCTACTACGCAGGTCTCCCTCATTAGACATACGACCCGTTCCGCTGACATCATCAGACGGCACTATACTTTGCGATCTATCTCTGGGCACGCCGCGCCCAGTCGTCCAAACGTGAGTTTCGGCAGACCGTGTTCGACGCGTTGCACGGCTTGTCTCATCCAGGCGTTCGTGCATCGGTTAAACTCGTAACCGCACGATTCGTTTGGCGCAATGTTAATCGGGACGTCCGTACCTGGGCAGCTGCTTGCCTTCCGTGTCAACGCGCGAAGGTGCACAAGCACACGAGAAGCCCATTAGGCACTTTTCCGACGCCAGACGCACGCTTTCATCACGTGCACGTCGACCTCGTAGGTCCTCTGCCGCCTTCCAAAGGCTCGGTATATCTACTGACCTGCATCGATCGATTTACTAGATGGCCTGAGGCCGTCCCTATCCCAAATTGCTCCTCGGAAACAGTAGCGAAAGCTTTTATGGAGCGCTGGGTAGCTCAATACGGCTGTCCCGCCATCGTGACCACCGATCGAGGGTCACATTTTTCGTCAACGTTTGCCACGTTGCTTAAGGATTTAGGCTGTCGCCACGTTCAGACGACAGCGTATCATCCGGCCACTAACGGCATGGTGGAGCGTTTTCACCGCCAGTTGAAGGCAGCGCTACGTGCGCACGCAGATCCTTCATGGTCTGAAATGCTTCCCCTCGTTCTCCTAGGCTTAATGAAAACAGTTAAGACCGACTTCAACGCCACACCAGCGCAGCTACGCTTCGGTTGCACGCTGCGAATGCTCGGACAGCTGGTAGCACCAACCCTATGTACTTCCACGTTTGACTACGGAAGTTACACTGATCGATTAGCTCAAGAGATGCGTGAGCTACGTCCACCCGCTCCTCGATCGCTGAAGATACCAGCGTACGTGCCTGAGAAGCTGTCTACGTGTTCACACGTCTTTCTTTGCGCAGACGGTGTTCGACAGCCACTTCAGTCGCCGTAAATACGACCCTTCAAGGTGCTGCGTCGTGCGAGTAAAGGCGTACACTATTGACCGCGGTGGTCGACACGAAGTCGTCACCATCGACCGTCTGAAACCCGCCTTTATGGAAGCACTACC
>OX104064.1:115449594-115502570 GCA_944474145.2 Dicrocoelium dendriticum
CTTTCCCGCTTCCCTTTTGCTTGTGGCCTAAACCCGCCCAAACAAACGCAGTTTTGAAAACCCCAAAAATTTGCAAAGCGTTTTGAAAAACCCCAAAAACCCGCAAAAAACGTTTTTGAAAACGTAAAAAAAGGAGAAAATCGTTTGAAAACACCAAAATGGTTCTCGCTTTGTTCGCTTATCGCACTCGGTAAGTGCTAGCGCCTTTTATTAGCTCTGTCGATCGCACCTGTTTGACACTCCCGCGTTTCCGCTTCTTTTTTCATATCCCCGACACGCGGACGTTCAACGACAATCGAACGTTACGTTTTCGGACACTACGTGCTCAAACATCATGTGCTGTGACACTACGCACTCGAACGCTACGAACATTCCCCCATTTTTGTGTTTTTTGGCACCTGTAGGGAGAACACGGGTGGGAGCCCCCTAGCGTCCGATCGCATTGGTTCACCCCCAGCAGCTGCATCAGGTTTCACCGCCTGGTCTCGCAGAAGGCTGGCCGGCGACGGACAGTCCTCACGTAGATCGAAGGGTCACCTACGGTTCCCTTCTAACAAGGGGGCTGTGTAGTGACCTGGAGATTCCCCTGTTTGGCTGCCGCATGCCGCGTAAAATATTACAAAATCACAAAATTATGTTTTCTCGATGTACATAGCAAAATAGCCGCTCGCCTGTTTGACAGTTGCTCTCGTTTGTTTGAGTCAACATAGCATCCGCCTTCGAACGGCACGACGCTCATCGGCTCCGCGGCCATCTTTACTCTCCGCGCACGCGACCACACCTTTCCCCTAGCTAGCTATCTTCCGGTGCCTTATTTTTAGCACTAGATAGCGTTTCGCCCCACTTAATAAATATTCCCTAGCGTTACTTTTGGTGTTCTCCACTCATCGGAGGTTGGCCTTATACTCGCGTATTGGTTCTAAAGCGTGCCGATCCTGCTTCTCGCTATAGATCGTTTTGGCGCGGGGCGGGGTGCGGCGGGGAGAGAGACCACTCCAAAGCGCACCGTTTGGCAGCAGCGGAGGTTGACATCCTGCTGCCCCTTTTCTGGGCTAGCCAGTTTTTTTGTAGTCCGACAAGCCCGCTCCAACGGCTCGCCGAAACGCACCCTGCCCTGCAACCAATAAACAAATCATAAACGGTACAGCGGACTCCGACTTCCGAAGAACCCCCATTTACACGAACGCACGCGCGATTTTACTCGGCACGATTCTGCCTTACGAACCTCGTTTCAACAGTCCTCTTCGATTTCGAAGGCTATGTTCAGCCTTCTAAGGGGGAGCTCTGTGGCGCCCAAAAAGATAACTCTTATCTTTCATGTACAATTTACTTGTTGACCGATTGTACATTATTCCTTCTTGTTTTAATCGTCCTTACAACCGGCTCGACACAACTGCCTTGTAAGTTCCCGCGCTCACGTGTACGCTATCGCCTCGCTTCATCCGTCCGCTTCTTATTGTAGCCCATCAAATACAATCCGCTGTGTCCGACTCCCATTGCCTTCTGATATCCGCGCTTACATTCACGCACCGTCTCGGACTAGTATTAACTAGTCCTACAAATTGGTGACCCCGATTCGCACGCGCGAATTCAACTTTTTTCTCGTTTGTATTTTTTGGTGAGTTCGTTCCTTTTTCTCGATTATATACCTGTATTCATTGGTTACTTGCGTAATTTTGGTACTTTTATCGCATTTTGTTCATTCTTTATCTCTCGACTCACATTTCGAGAGTGACGTCTGAGTCGTTTCACCGCGTAACCATGTTTACTTTGGTTGTTCCAAGTTTCATGGAACACAGTCCAGAAGTTTGGTTTAAGATATTCGAGACCGAACTAGAAAATAAGGGCAGTACGGCAGACCGTCCGAGGTACAATCAGCTCGTCCCACGCCTTCCTTCGTCGGCTGTGACACTGATTGAGGACATTCTACTCTGTCCATCGAATGAGGTAAAGTATGAAACGATGAAGCAAGCGATTTTAAAAGAGTTACGGCCCAGCGCACGAACTCGGTTTGAGCAGCACAATCGTCTCAAGCTTGGAGATCGCAAACCATCTGCGTTGTTCCGCGAACTTCAGAGCATCGCTGGTCCCTTATTCTTGAGCGAAGAAGGGATAAAGGAGCTGTGGTTCGCACGTCTCCCAGAGCCATTGCCCGTAATGCTGTTCATGTTTATAGATACACCCCTGAAAGAATTAGCTACTAAGGCAGACGCTGCGTTTGAACGTCTTCCGCAGCAGACGACCAGTAGCTCCGGTGACGTATTCTCACCGATGAAAACCGAATCTCATGTTTGCTCCCAGTCGTTAGGCCGATCTGATTCTAAAGACGAGAAAATTGCACTACTTCGCAGCAGGATAGCAGCAATGAAGGCTTCGAAGCAGCGTGTGCCACGGTCAATTGCTGACCACGTTTTGGCTACCGTTCATTGCGGCCTGCACCGAGTACGTCACGTTCGGCACGAAAGCGCAACATTTTCCCTGCAAGTTCTCAGTCAGATAATGTCAAACACGTCGAAGCATGTTGGTATCACCGCCAATACGGTGAAAGAGCTAGACGTTGTCAGGCTCCCCGCATTAGGCACGACCCAACTGCTTCAGGGAAAACGAATAGCCCGCATACTAGCACTACAAACGTATCATTCAATAATCAAGCAAACCAACTGTTTTACGTTAAGAATCGACGTTCTTCCATCACATTCCTCATCGATACGAGAGCGGAAGTCAGCGTCATCCCAGCGACCGCTAACGACAAGCACTCAGAGCTTACGTACAATTTGCGTGCGGCCAACAGTTCTCCGATAGCTTCATTCGGTCAGCGCATAATGAACCTGGACTTCAATCTTCGCCGAGACTTTCAGTGGGTCTTCAAGGTTGCGTCTGTACCCTTCGCAATTGTCGGTATCGACTTCCTCCGACATTTTGGGTTGCTTGTTGATGCTGGTCGCCACAGACTTTTAGACGACCGTACTAAACTACGGGTTGAAGGCGTTCTTACAGACGCCCCGATAATCAGTCCAGTTTTTCGAATTGCCGATGTACCACCAGGTTATGCGAACCTACTGTCTGAGTACTCGCGACTGGTACGACCAGCTGCAGAGCTTCCGCCAGTCACGACAGAGGTCGCTCATCACATAGTCACGCGTGGTCAGCCAGTTAGCGCACGACCAAGACGGCTTGCTCCTGACAAACTACGCGCAGCACGAGCTGAATTCGACCACATGCTTCAGCTCGGTATCGTCAGACCATACAACAGCCCATGGGCGTCGCCACTGCACATGGTCCCGAAGAAGGTTGTGGGAAACTGGTGTCCTTGCGGAGACTATCGAGCCTTGAATACGATTACGATGCCTGATCGCTACCTGATCCCACACATAGTGGATCTCACCGCCAGTCTGGCGGGTAAAAATATCTTTAGCAAAATCGACTTGGCACGCGCATACAACCAAATTCCGGTAGCCGAAGCGGACTTCGCTAAAACTGCCGTGACGACTCCACTTGGTTTGTTCGAGTTTTTGCGCATGCCTTTTCGTCTAAAGAATGCCGCGCAAACTTTTCATCGCTTCATCGACCAAGTTTGTCGCGGCTTAGACTTCGCTTACGCGTATCTTGATGACATTTTAATCGCAAGCTCATCACCAGAAGAGCACATACGCCACGTACGAACACATTTTGATCGTTTATCTCAACACGGGGTGATGATCAACACAGAAAAGTGTTCGTTTGGTGTCGATTCAGTCAATTTCCTCGGCCATCGTATCTCCGCTGCAGGCGTCTTGCCACTAGCCCATCGAATACAATCCGCTGTGTCCGACGCCCATTGTCTTCTGATATCCGCACTTACATTCGCGCACGATCTCGGACTAATCCGTCGCAACGAGACTGGACCTTAACGTGGTGCGATGGTTTGCGTACCTCATTGACCCGTTGAGCTATACTGGGTGATGCCTCCGGGCATCTTGAGAGATACTCCTACCAGGTTGGTCAATGGTGATAGGTCAGACAAACTCAGTCTCCTGGTCCTCCAGGTTGGGGGTTTGAAATGGGATGGCGTCCATTTCTGTAAAACTAAATCACTACCACCTCCCCGCTGTCTTGCGGACAGGCTTTATGGCCAAACAATTTGGATGAGGACCCTAATCGTTCTCCTGTCTAGGTCTGGCCGCCCTGGCAGTATCCCAGCCCACATACAACCATGACATTTTCTTCAAACATTAACTTCATCCTGCATCCGCCATCGAGCGGATTATCAAGGGTCGCCTTATCTGCTGCATACAGCAGGGCAGATAAGCGAAAGCATGCTACTGCTGGCGCCTCCCTTCTTTCTTTTCCACCTTTTTCTCTTACTCCCATCCCGGCCCCTATTACTAACCTTCCTTCTATAACGCCCAGCTCAATTGACAGCAACCGAAGTGCTACTGGAATAGTACCGTCTGCAGCCACCATCTCACAGCCCCTATCGGACGCCTATCGGCAAAAGTTCCTTATAAGGCCACGCTGTCCCGTTTCCATGGCGACATTCAACGTCCGCACTCTAAGACAAACAGGTCAGCAGGCTGCACTCGCACGCACCTTGGACACACTGGGTATTGATGTGTGTTGTGTCCGAAACTAGGATTAATGACCCTAACGGGGTTATTGAATGGACTGCACCCGGCTTATCCTCTCGTTATTGGTTGCACGCATCCGGAGACGCCGATGCGGCACTCACGGGTCAAGCTGGTGTAGGTATCATTCTCAGCTGCAAGGCTGAGTCATCGTTGGTTGATTGGATTCCGGTGAACAGCCGTTTATGTGCAGCCCGTTTGACGACATCAGCTAAGGTGAATTCGCGAAGTAAAACAAAACGCTGTATGTTTGTGATTTCTGCTTATGCTCCCACCGATTGCAGCTCTAATGCAGTCAAGGACACTTTCTATCACGAACTGAACACGCTGCTACGCAGTGCTACTAGTTAAGATATTATAGTACTTGCAGGGGATATGAACACACAAGTAGGGCGTCTGAGCTCTTCAGAAGCTCAGCTGGGTGGTAAGTATGGACTTAACGCCGAACGGACTGACAACGGCGAGCGTCTGCTGCAACTGTGTGCGGAGCACCAGTTGTTTCTTACTAGCACTGCTTTTAGACACAGTGGGCGCCGATGTGCCACTTGGTGTCCACCTGTAGCTGGCCAGCGATGGACCCAAATTGACCACATAGCCATAAGTTACAGGTGGCGCGGTTCCCTTCTGGATTGCCGCTCGTACTGGAGTACCTGTGTCGACTCTGATCATGCCTTGGTCTGCTGTCGTTGCTCCATGAACTTTACCGGAAGGCGCACAAAGCGTCTCCCCCGATTGGCAACGGAGAAATTGTCCCAGCCCTCTGTCAGGCAAGCCTATCAAGAAGCACTGCATAGCGAACTCTCACTGTCTTGTCCTAATGACACTGAACTTCAGTGGAATAGGATCTCGGCCACTATGCACGACGCAGGAGCATCTGTTTGTGGCACTATCAGTCGTCATCGCACCAGTCACTGGATATCCGAGAGGTCCGTGAACCTTTTGGAAGCTAGAAGGCACCTCCCGGCTGATTCTTATATATTTATTCACAGTCTGTTAACAGACATTGTGCCATCAGAACCATGGCAGAAGAAAAAGGTGAAGAAGATGGGGACACTAATGCGATTAAAAATATGGGAAACGAATTTTTTTGGTTTTACACACGCCATTTTGTATTTTTTGTTTTGTTTTGTGAGTTTTGTGTGTATCAAAGGGATGGTGAAATTGCGGAACAACATTGCCGCCACTGATGTCTGTTGCGGGCCATGACGTCCAATGTTTCCAACCACTGCAATTCAGCATCTCGTGGTCCCCAACCTGGAAGGCGGACTGGTCCGACTGCTGCCAAACTTGAGGTCGCCTTCTTCATACTCCTTCTCCACGTCATCGGCTGTCCACCGCGGCACTTTTTCCAATCGCTCCCTGGGAGTGCAAATAGCGCTCGACGTGGAAGGCGATGGGCTGGCATGCGCAGAACATGCCCGAGCCAGCGCATGCGATGTCGGAGAATAACGTCTTGAAGACTGGCACTATTCGCCCCAAGCACGCGGTCTCTCACCTCTGCGTTGCTTACGTGGTGTTGCCACCACACCCTAGCAATCCTTCGTAGACAGCGATTATCAAAGACTGATAGTCGCTTCATATCTTCCGAGCGAATAGGCCGTCTCACAGCCGTACAAGAGTACTGCACGGACGGAAGCATTGTACACCCTGCCCTTGAGCTTGAGAGTGACATCACGACGACGCCATAGATGTCTCAGTTTGATGAATGCAAGGCGGGCCTTTGCAATCCGTTGTGAGACTTCATCTCCAACACCGCCACCAGCCGTGATGCAACTCCCTAGGTAAGTGAAGCAAGGGACTTGCTCCAGAACATGTCCAGCAATGGTGAGCGCGGGTTCAGGCACCTGCCAATCCTGGAGCAGCGTTTTACATTTTCCCGGAGTGAAGCACAGGCCGTACTTAGACGCCTCCATCGCCAAGCGGTCCAGAGCGTTCTGGACGGATTGTGGGTCGTCCCCCAGCAAGGCGATATCATCCGCATAGTCCAAGTCCGTGAGTCTGTCTCCAGGGAGAAGCTCAACACCGCAGTCCTGGACACCTTCCAGTGCTCTTTGGAGAACATCTTCGATGGCGAAATTGAAGAGGAAAGGTGAAATAGGGCAACCTTGACGAACACCGCTGGTCACAGCGAATGAAGAGGAGTGCGTGCCGTAAGCCCTAACTTTGCTCGACGTGTGACTGTAAAGTACTTTCAGGATGGTTACAAGCTTGTCGGGCACACCTTTCTTCAGTAAACAGTTCCACAACGCAGACCTATCTACTGAATCAAATGCCGCTCGGATGTCCAAAAACACTACAATTGTTGGCCGCCGGTGGATGTGACGAAGTTCGAGAACTTGCCGAAGCGTGAAGATTTGGTCGATGCAGCCACGGCCTGGACGAAATCCAGCTTGTTCTTCTCGGGAAAACTCCTCTCTAGTCGTTGAAAGCCTGCCAAGTAGGACCGACACGAAGATTTTGGATGCGACAGAGATTAGGGAGATTCCGCGGTAGTTGCAGCAATCGGCGCGGGAACCCTTCTTGTGAATTGGGACAATGACCGATTCTCCCCATGAGCTCGGAACCTTCTCCTCAGTCCAAACTTTCGTGAACAGCGATAGGATTTCGCTGATAAGTACACTCCCACCATCTTTGAATAGAGCTGGTGGTAGGTTGTCGGGACCCGAAGCTTTGTGGCGTTTCAAAGATCGGACTACATTTCGAATCTCTGCTTCATTTGGGGGGGGGCTGTGGAGACAGGCCAAGCATCATACATTGGGGCTGGAGGTGTCGCAGGGGACTGTGTTGGGTGGTTGAACTGAAGAGCGAAATGCTCTGACCAGCGACCCAATCGTCTGCGAAGGTTGGTGATCTTCGTGCCGTCTGATTCGCAAATCGTCTGGCTGATAGCGTGGAAATTGCAACCAGTGGCCCTGATGATGTAAAACAGACGGCGGAAGTTGCCAGCTGATGCAGCGGCTTCCATCTCACCAGCTTGTTTTGACCACCAAGGTTCACGATCAGAGCGAAGGCTTGCTTTCAGCTGTTGCGTAATAGACCGGCGGTGTTCGTTGTACT
Organism: Dicrocoelium dendriticum; assembly: GCA_944474145.2. Taxonomy (NCBI): domain Eukaryota; kingdom Metazoa; phylum Platyhelminthes; class Trematoda; order Plagiorchiida; family Dicrocoeliidae; genus Dicrocoelium; species Dicrocoelium dendriticum. Next base: position 115,457,256 of record OX104064.1, read on the forward strand.
CTGCGCCAGCAGGCACCGCCCGTCGACGATCCAGCAATTCTGATGATCTTCCCGAGATCCAGCATTTGGGAGTGGAGCGAGTGAGGCCACAGCTGGACAAACCGGCCGACAACAAGGCTTGCTGGAGACTTGACCAGTGTTGATCAACATCCAGAGTGTGAGAGAGAGGGAGCTTTTCGCGAAGCTTTTGTTGATAATCTCTCTTCACCATTGGGTCCTCCAACTTGGAGGCGTTCAGTCGGGTGTGTTTTGACCTAGGCGAACCACCAAAACGCATGCAAACGGTCGCACACACCAGTGCATGATCGGTGTCGACGCATGTTGACCAAAATGATCGGCAGTCGCGTACACTGCCGCGCCACCTGCGACTTATAGCTATGTGGTCAATCTGTGACCAGCGCTGGGTTGATGATGGGGGGCGCCAAGTGGCGTACTGGCGTCCAGGATGACGAAAGCTGGTGCTGGAGAGGAATAGTTGATGATCAGCACAAAGACTGAGCAGTCTCTCTCCATTGTCTGAGCGAACATCATCATATCCATGCGGTCCTCCGAGGTGGCGCTCACATGGCAGCAGACGACCGACACGCGCGTTGAAGTCACCTGCCAAAACAATGATGTCTGTTTTAGGAGCCCTTAGGAGCAGCTCATGAAGGTTCTGGTAGAACTGGTCTTTGACGATGTCTGAGCTACAGTCAGTGGGCGCGTAGGCAGAGATCACGAAGAGAGCACGCTTTTCGACTCGACATCTGCTGACCTTACAAGAGCCATGGAGCCTCATCGCACAAAGGCGGCTATTGATCGGAATCCAATCAATCAAAGCAGTCTCGGCTCTAGCGCTGAGGGCGATTCGAACACCAGCTTGCCCAGATGCGGCAGACTCGGCGTCACCAGAGAGGCGGAGATGGAACCGGATGCGTGGATGCAGCGGTGACATCAGCTGGTAGACCGAGTTAGAGTCCTGATTCTGAACACAATGTGACCAGTCGAGCTATTAGGCGTGAACTAAAGCGGAGCCAACGTGCTGACAAGGAAGCCTGATGGACCAGTCGGGCTCAAGAAATGGAGGAGGCAGGAGCAGTAGGCAATTACCAGAAGCTCTTCCAGCTAATACGCACCACTGGTCCGAGAAAACCAGGCGTCAGTGAGACAATCAGGGACAGCGCGGGTGCGCTGATACACAATAAGGAGCGCCGTATGGCTCGTTGGGCTGAGCACTTTGAACATCAGTTCAGCTGGCCCCCTGCTCCCGGACCTCTTCCTACTCAGGTGATGCAGGACGAGCCATGGACGGTTAGTTTAGAGCCTCCGTCGGAGGCCGAAGTCCGAAACGCGATCACAGCCCTCAATCGTTTTCGTGCCGCTGGCCCGGATTCCCTACCACCTGCACTATTTAAGGATGGTGGTGAGGTCCTCTGCATAGCACTGACCTCCCTGTTCGAACGTATCTGGAACGAGAGAGTGTGCCGGCTAATTGGAGCGAATCGATTATAGTGGCAATATACAAAAAGGGCAGTCGCACAGACTGTGCGAACCACAGGGGTATTAGCCTAACGCCAGTTGTGACAAAATTACTGGCCTCGATTATCGTTCGTCGCCTCACTGCGGAACGGGAATCTCGGATTAGAGAAGAGCAGGCCGGTTTTCGCCCAGGACGTGGCTGTATAGACCATATATTTACTTTGCGGCAGGTGCTAGAGCAGCGCCACGCATACCGCAGACCGACAATAGCTGTGTTCCTCGATTTCAAGAGTGCGTTCGATTCAGTCGATCGATCGATTCTGTTCGAAATACTTGCGCAGTAAGGTGTTCCCACGAAATATGTGAACATCCTTCGTGCTCTATACTCGAACACTACAGACCGCGTCAGGGTCTATGGTGTCCTATCGGATAGCTTTTCGACTACAAGTGGCGTTCGTCAGGGTTGCCCGATTTCCCCATTTTTGTTCAATTTCGTCGTGGATTCTATCATGGAATGTTCCCTTGCGGAATCTCACGATGTAGGTGTTGAAGTGCTGCCTGGTGAACGGTTAGTTGATCTAGATTATGCGGACGATATCGTCTTGCTTTTCGACAATGTTGAGGCGGCACAATCAACCCTGAATAGCCTATCCAGAGTGGTCCCATTATTTGGTATGCACTTCGCACCTTCAAAGTGCAAAGTGTTGCTGCAGGACCACCAGCCACTCGATGACCCCTTGACGCTTGCTAACGAGGAACTCGAGGTGGTTGATCAATTCACTTATCTTGGCAGCTGCATCAGCAATGATGGGCGCATAGCAACTGACGTGAGCTCACGCATTGCAAAGGCCAGAGCTGCCTTCTTGAACCTGCATCATCTTTGGCGACAGAGGCGAGTTTCCCTCCGTCTGAAAGGCCGTGTAAACAAGGCCACAGTGAGGGCCGTTCTACTCTATGGGAGTGAGACTTGGCCCCTTCGGTCTGAAGATCTGAGGCGCCTTCAAGTCTTTGATCATCGTTGTTTGCGAAGCATTGCTGGTGTCGGATGGCACCAGCGTGTCCGCAACGATGATGTGCGTAGGCGACTACTAGGGGGTGATGATCATGCTAGCTCCCTAGAACAACAGATAGCACTGAACAAGTTACGTTGGCTCGGGCACGTGCTACGCATGCCTGGTCACCGCTTACCCAAGAGGGCCTTGTTCAGTCTACCAGGTGTAGGATGGCGCAAGGCTCGAGGTGGACAGAAGTTGACTTGGCAGCGGGAAATGAAGTCACTGACGACCAAACTGGGTGCCGTTGGTCCGTCTCGTCTTCCGGGTTGGAGTCCACGTGACTCACCTTGTGCTTGGCTCGAGACTTTACAGGACATGGCTCGCAACCGACACCAGTGGCGCGTCTGCTGCCGTCTCCTAATCGGATTGTCTGTTTAAAGTGTGTTTGGTGCTGAGTTATCTGCGGGGTAATGGCTGATTATGACGCGTGGCAGTGAAAGCCGCAAGGAAGCTGTCTCGCCGATGCCGCCTTATCTTTGCCCGATAGCCAGCTGTTTGTGACGGTATGTTGTCTACACAAGGTGTAGGCGCCTTGACCCTGAATGTTTGCTTAGGGCATTAAGGTTTTCAGGTAAGTCCCCCTTCTCTCCTTACTCTTTATTTCATAGGTCCTCATGGTTGTATGGCAGCGAAGCATCAGTTCAAATGGCTGATGTACTGCTGTTGATGATGATGGTGATGATGGTCTCGGACTAATATTAACTAGTGCTACAGCCTGAATATGTACAGGAAGGCTTCTCCGCACCTGAAAATCAAGCTTGCATCTTGTTCTAGATTAGGAATGAAGCGAAGTTTAGATGTCTTCCGGCCTATATCCATGTGTTCATTATATAAATTTGTTTCCAGAACACATATCACCGCTTTCATTTACAATTCACCATGTTTACCAAACAATCATTGCAAATAGGGCACTTGGGTTGCATGCACACTTATACGTTAAGGACTATTAAGTAGGCTTACTCTCATTCCTTTCATTATACAGACGTCTAAGACTGCTTTCTATGGATAGTTACACGTTCAGCTTCATACTTAACCCCTTTTTAATCATTTTATATTAAATTTTGTATCTTCCGAGTTATAAAATAAACATTTAACACTTCATTCTGCCTTTTGGTGTTCCATTACGAACAGTATTAACATTACAGGATTTAACGTAGCCTAACTAAGCGTATATCTAGGGAACATAGAAGTCAGCTGCGCAGACAGACAACGGTGTAATATGCGTCCGATCGTGGGTCGCATTAGACCAAGGGGTTGAAATGCAGAGAAGAAACTACGCAGGCAGCTGCAAAATCACCTGGTGTCGGAGCTGGATGAACGGTGTGTTTATGTGGCTAGCTGGGCGGTACATTTACGGATGCCCGTAGAGTACCGAGCGCAAAGGCGACTAGATGGATGGCACAAAAACACTCATGAGAGATGGTGGCTCTAACCATACCGAAGACGAAGTGGGAAGGTAAAGAGAAGCGAAAACGACAAGCACTACAAAGGCTACAGTTGACGAAAACTAACCTGTTAACTTGCTATTAAGACACTGGCGCGTCACATACGAAGCACGTAAGCAAGACTACAAATACGCCGAAAATATGCTGGGCAGTATGGTACAGCAAGCTGTAGTTCAGACCGCTAAATGGAAATAAGATAACAAGTGATAAATGCCTGCCTCAAAAGGGCGTATGTACCTAGTCATAGTTGTTCATTATGATGCTCCTCCAATGTTAAATTTTATTACTTTACGGCAATATTTAGCTTTTGTCACTACAGTTCTGTGTCTCAGATTCAGACTTAGATGGGACTAATATGATAGAAACTCCCATAAGTGTTCATTCTTGAGCGGTCTTTAGTGCGTTAGTTAAATAAATATTTATTTATATCTTTATGATATTTTATAATTGCTTGTACGGAAACGAGCAAGGTTGTAGCTGTAATTATCATTATAATTCAGTGTTTGTCTGCATAAGGTTCTCTAAGTAACTTGGTATTTCTCTTTGCAATTATGCGTTTCCTTTATTTTAACTTCGCCCTTTTTAATTTTTTTATCAATATTTTTCTTTTATTTATACCTCCATGATGCTACCTTTCGTTGATTTCGAGAGCCGGACGTGGATTCAAACCAATCTGTTATGAGCATAATGTGGTGAGGGTGGTATGGTACGCTAGGCTAAAGATTGATTAGGTTGACAATGAAGGTAACAATGTATAAAAGGAAGATGTGCATGGCAAATACGTCTACGTGATGATATAAATGGATGGCAAATATAACTACTCTGTGGTTGTTCAAGTAGATAAATATGGGCAATCAATCGCTGTGGCGCCACCTTAGAAGCGGTAACCATGGCGGACGATATGCTTATGGTTTAGCATTTCCTGCGTTCTTTTTCCCTTAAATTTGCTGACATGCAAAAGCATATGAAGAAATTTTAACTAGTGGCTACGACATAATTCTGCAAGCCGCAAGTGTCGACTATTCTTGCTCTCAAAATTGACTTATAAGTATATACCTTAGTGGCAGGGTGAAAATTTGACTTGGCTCCAACAGTTTTAGGATCGCTGTCATCATAGAGAGCCTCTTTTGACCTACCATCAAACTCTTCCATTGTCCCTTTGCTAAGCCACGTGCATTAAAGCATCGTTAGAAGCCAGTTTTTTGTGCTTTTCCCGCGCACAATGGTGGACATTAAACGAGGTCTAGGAGAAATGTGGTTGGTCATGTTCCCCATTTATTTGTGTGTACTCATTTCAGCTTCCAACCACACTGAAGAAGTGTATGCAAACACATGAACATGTATTGAACTTTTTACTATCCTTTCTTTTTCTAGTATAAACGCAAGAATCGATTATCACGTCGATATTTGGGAGCTATTCTAAATTATTGGAACAACAACCGGGACGTTGGTTTAGCTAAAGCATATTTTGGCCCTGGATCCTCTGTCCTGAAACTTTGAAGCTTCTAAAGCCATGGATGGTTACTCAGCTTTGGATCACTGGACTTTAACCAGCTACTCGCCGCTTGCACGCCATTAATCATTGGCGAAATGCGCATTTAATTTGACATCATGTGAGTTGATCATTTTAGTGGAACTTGTCTGCGTGCCCTCGGTTTCTTGGTTGTTGTGCCTCAGTTGTTTCGCGAAGAATCTCTCGTCACATGCTCGGAGGTCACGTTGACTTTGTTTCGTCCCTTACGGTTTGATGAGTTCATTTCAACACATGCGCAGACACTTTGTATTACCGAATGGTGCTTTCATCAATTGCATACCTGGTCACTGTAAACCGGTTCACAACTGTTGCTTATAACATTTAGTTGCTTTTCCAACTCTTTTGTCAATATGGATATGAGTGCAGTCCTAACTCTTCCTGTCCTTCCGACGGCTGGTTTCGTAAATATAGCAAAGCTGAGTATCTCAAAGCGGTTACAGACTTGAGCGGGAGCCTGCAATGCGGTATTTGTTTCAGTGGTTCCTAGTGGACGGTACTGGTTTGAGTCTGATACAGTATGCACTTATGGCTTGTAACGAGAGCATACCGCACAGTTGTGTTGCCTGCTGCCTGCCTAGCACTGAGCCTTATACGTCAGTAACTAGAAGTCCGATGTCTCTGGAAAGTTTGATGTCTGCTGTGTTCGTTGGACGGGAAATTTGGTTGCTTCGTTAAGTTTCTGGCCCGCTTAGGTTTCCGGTATTAGGCAGTGGAAGGTACAATTTCCGGACCCGGCGTCTGTTTGCTCACAGGCTACTGTCAGTACACAAGTTCGTAGGAACACTGTTGGTAACGAACTTTCTGATACCGTGTTCGATTCGTCTGTTAGCTAGGGAGACAATCGGGCTTTCGCCCTTGTCAAAGTGAACGGGAAGGTTAAATGGTGGCAAAACCCAAGGCGGATGTACCATGTGCGTCAGACGCCATATCCCCATTCCCCTCTAGTTCTACTTCAGCTGTGTCATCCAAGGTTGCTTCGTTTACGACGTTAGAGTTTAAAAGTATCGAATGCTAATGCGAACCCGCCAAAGTCAACAGAACATTTGATAAGTACTCTGCATTGCTCAAACTGGCATACTAACTGCAGTGTGCTTATCAGTATCGTTACTAACTCATGCTGCTCTTCTAAAGGAGCATATGCTAGGTTATCTTCATTTGGTTATGACAAGCTTTAACAAACATTACTGCTGGGCTTTTCCTGCGTCACTGTGCGAAAACGCATCAGACTACGTAGCTTGTCGACTGAGAAGGCTGTTGCGTGTTGCTCGGTCCGCTCCAGAGGCACGCCAAGCTCTTCGACTTTTCTCCTTTAAGCTCAAAGGCACTGGTGTCATGTTGCACGTAGATCTCGCGTTGAAGGGGACGTTAAAACTGCGGGTGGCTGTGCGATATTGAAGCCCGTCGTGAAGCAGCAAAAAGATATCTTAGTATGTTTTTGGGTGGTGAGCCGGCGGTGCACTTCCTCCCTGCCAGCACCGGGTCCGATGGCGCACGATCCCGGGCTCAGGATACCAAATACATACCAGTGATCTTCAATAATTCGCGTATCCTGCGAAACAATATTTGCCAAGTCAACGCCTTAGTTGACAACTGCGATTAAAATATACTTGTATTCACTGATACACCGTTGTCCACCGAGGGCACGCAGACTGAATTGTGTTTATCGGGCTACGCACTACTGTGGTGTGTGCGCTCTCGCGTTGTGGCTGGACCTTGCCGTGGTGCGATAGTCTGCGCGCTTCAGAGTTCCATTGAACTACTCTTGGTGGTGCTTTTGCACCTTCAAAGCCACTCATACAAGATTGGTCAATGGTTAGGGGGCAGACAAATTCAGCCTCCAGGTTTGGGGTTAGAATGAGGAGACTCCGTATTCTTCAAAACGGACACCTTGTAGGCCAAATCCGAACACGCTGCTTTGCGGTCCGGTTTTGGAAACAAAGACTTTGGTTGAGAACCCGGATCGATCTTTTATATAGGCATAGACAACCTGCATAACCCTACCCAAGCAATACAATGAATAGCTCTTCAACTTTTTTAATGAAAATCTAGCCAACGTGGAGGATAATCAACGGTGCACCAGCTGCTGCATCGAGCAGGGTGGATAGGGGTCTGGATGTTAGTGCTCAAACCTATTCAACTGATTCCTAAACTTACGCTTTTTCACTCTTACCGTCCAATTCCAGCTTCAGATGGATCTTCCAGTTTTTAAACCTAACTCCTTGGCCCTCCCCTATCTTGTTTCGATAGGCTTTTAATTTCAACTCATGTACATGTGTGGCGCCATCCCTGCCCTGTCGACAAGCTCATATGCAAGCAAGCGGCCAAGCCAAATTCATCGGCTTCCATTTGGTGCCATCGATCAAATCTTAGATTAACATGCCTCAATGTACGCACGTTGCTACAGGTCGGTCCAGAGGCTGCACTTGCCCGAACATTGGAGACCCTATCAATCGATATCTGCTGTTTATCGGAGACCTGCCTGCAAGACTCGAGCCCTGTGCACACTTTGCGATCCCCTTCAGGTGACGAAAGCAGTATTTTCTCATTGCGCCTATCCGATGACGATGCAGCTTCGAGCACCGGCCAAGCTGATGTTGGCATTGCCCTGAGTCCCCGGGCTGAAGCTGCTCTGGTTGATTGGATTCCAATCGGTGGCAGGATGTGTGCGGTCCGATTGGCTGGCTCGTTCTAAGCTTCGAAGTCTCACGGGATTAACAGGTGTCCACCATTCATCATTGCCGCCTATGCACCCACAAACTCTAGCTATGATTCCGGAAAATACGGCTTCTATCGCCAATTGAACGAGCTCCTTTGCCACAGAAGAATTTGGGACACTGTTGTGCTGGCTGGGGATCTGAACGCTCAAGTTGGAAGTTATCCACTGATGAACTGCATTTCAGCGGCCAACTGGGTGTAGGCTCCCGTAATGATAACGGGGAGCGGTTACTTCATTTGTGTGAAGAGGGTGGCTTAGTTCTTGTGAGCATTAATTTCCGACACATCACTCGCCGGAGGGTGACTTGGCGCCCAGCAGATTCCAATCAGCTATGGACGCAAATCGATCACATTGCTGCTTCCAGAAATGTCATTCGCTTTGGAGCACAGGTGTGGACACCGACCATGCACTTGTATGTGCTGACCTGCGGATGCGCTTTGGCGGACTCCCGAGAGGACGTTGTGAGCGCATTGACACCAGCCAGCTGGCGCAAACAGCTGTTCTGAATGCCTAGCAACCTTCGCCGTCGTGCGAGTTGAGTAATCATACTCTGGATGCAGTTGAAGCTCACGTGTCTCATGTTCACCAGCCCTTACTAGCAGTAAGCAACTCCTCATGTGGCAAGTTTAATCACGAACATGGACATTGGGTCTCTTCGCAGTCTCTGGAACTTATCCTTGCTCGCCGGTATATTCCGGAGGGAAACGAGCACAATAAAACTCGCAAATATGTCCGGGAAAACTTTGGGCTGGCCTGAAGAGAGACCGCGCTTTCTTGTGTTCTCATTGTGCATCAGAGTTTGAAATGGCCGCTGCCCTTGGTAACTATCGTAAGTTATTCTGGTTGTCACGGGAAACAGGCAGCAGAAGACCTGGGGGTTGGTGTAACTATACGTGACGAGAGTGGATAACCTATGCACAAGTTTTCAAAACGCATGGAAGGTTGGGCTTAGCACTTTGAAAAGCAACTTAATTGGTCGGAATTGTTAGATTTCTCGCCGGCCACTGATCGCCCTTCTCCCTGGGCTGTACTTTTGGATCCACCCTCTCTCAGAAGTCGAACGTGAGATCGCACTGTTTACGTTAAATAAAGCCGCTGGACCAGATGGCCTATCTCCAGCCTTCTTCAAATTCGGGGGGCCTGCTCTTATGGAAGATTTATACGATTTACTATTGAAATTGTGGGGGCACGAAACTGTCCCAACCGACTGAAGCTGCTCCGTCATAGTCCCAATTTTCAATGGAGGCTCACGATCGGAATGCCGCATCCGTAGAGGACTCAGTCTGATCTCCATCGCCTCTACCTTGCTTGTCTCTGTCATCCTTCACAGACTGGACGCCATTTGTGAAAGCCATATTCGTGAAAAGCAAGTCGGATTTCGTCGAGGTCGAGGCTGCATGGACCACATCTTCACTTTACTTCAGTTGTTGGGGCACAATCACACATATTGGCGGCCCACCGTTGTCGTGTTCCTCGACATCAAAGATGAGTTCGAATCGGTGGATAAATGTGCACTTTGGGACTGTCTACTAAGGAAAGTTGTATCTGAGAAATATGCAATAATTATCCGAGCATTATACGCGCGTATCTCGGCCAGAGTTAAGGTTTACGGCCAGCTGTCGTCGCCTCTTAATATCTCCAGTGGTGTGAGGCCAGGATGCTCACTGTCACACTTCCTCTTCAACTTCTTTATTGACGAAGTCATGGAAGTCGCGTTAACAGGACACAACTTAGAAGGTGCGGATCTGCTACCAGGAGAACGACTTCTTGGCTTGGAGTATTCGGACGATCTTGCCCTAATCTGTGACAGTTCCCAGACGTGCCAAGCGGCACTAGATGGATTAGCACTGATTGGCAGTCGTTTCGGGCTTTGCTTTGCACCATGAAAGTGTAAAGCGTTAATCCAAGATTGGCCTGGACCGCCTCCTCCGCCGACCATTGGTGGGGAACAGCTAGAAGTCGCTCAGAAATTCAACTATCTGGGAAGTTATATCAGCGCCCGTGGGATTGTAGATGAGACCACGAACCGTAGGACAAAAGATCTAGGCGCGTTGCAAACCGCCACTTATGGTGCCGGCGGGACAGCACTCTCGCCCTGAGGATTAGAGTGTACAATGCAGCGATACGTTCAATCCCACTGTACGATTATGCAACCTGTCCCCTTAGATCAGCGGACATAAAAAGGTTAGTTACGTTGGACCACCGGTGCCTTCGCAATTTAACTTCCACATGGTGGGAACCCCGCGTGAGAAACGAGCGTGTGCGACGCCTTGTTTACAGCACAGGAAAAGGAAATGCACCCCTCGGCACCGTTATTTCACGCATTAGGCTCCGATGGCTCGGCCACGTGGTACGCCAACTCCCGCGACCTGCGATGTTTGCGCAACGGGGGTGGGGATGGAAGCAGAGGAGAGGTGGCCAAGCGATGACTTGGTCGAGAAGAAGCAAGACCCTGAGGCCTGAGCTGGTCTCAGTTGGAGCGTCTTGGTTCCTTGGTTGGCGTCCGAAAGACAATGAACACGTTTGGCTGGATACACTTGATGGTGTGGCTAGGAGCCGACCTCAGTGACGTTGGTCATGGGAGTTTCTTTGTCCTACATTATTCCTCTTAGCCTCCGCTCCAATCACGGTCTCATTATTTAACATTTTATTATTTTGCATAGGAAATTAATCTTTTTGCTGCATAGTAGACGGCGAATAGCTTACCGGAACGATGCCCATCTATTACCGGTAGCTCAGCTGGCTTGTACCTGTTGCATTTTATTCACTCTTTGCTTTTAGGTATTGCATCACAGTACCTGAGGTGTTGCTCCCCTCTAGCTAAGGTGCATAATGTTGATAAGAATGGTGTGACTGCACCTTTGATCGTCGCGCAGATGGCGTTGCTTTTGTACGTCAACTCAGCCCTTACTAAATATAGACGACGTATGCTTTGCGCACTCGCAGATCCATTTTATATTTCATCCGTGCAAATGAAAATTGTGTTAATCGATAGAAGCCTGATAGGGCTGAGGGTGGTCTAGTTGATGTCATCCGTAAACATTCGACGAATAGGTATTTAGTGGTGACGAAGTTTATTCTCCCACACCTCAACTTCCAGAATTTCTCCTGCGATGCTGTTTCAATTGATTTTGCTACTGAGTTCCCTATCTAGTCTTGCACGCTCCCCTGCATCAGTTCGTTGAGTTGCCCACTAGATTTATGATGGGACAAAACCCGTCCCTTGTGGACCTTTGCTAATAAATTCCCTGACTTCGTCATGGACGTGGTATACAACTTAGAAGCTGAAGTAACGGGGGCTCTTGTTCGCTTACCTGTGCATGCAACAGGACGGTCGTTAGGCGGAAGCCAGTATCGTCCTTGGAACCTGACCTGACCTCTCGGTGCTAGCGACCAAGCTCGTCAGTAGCTTATTTGCGGGTATGGCGAATAATCGTCCCCACGGGGTCCATATATATGGCTCCCCAAGCAGGGAGCTTAGTCTCTACCCGAGACCAAATTAGAAGTAACGGCATTCATGCTTACAGGTTGTGGGGTGTAGGCACTGATGACAAACTGACGCCTAATAGCCACGCGAGACTTCAAAGCTTTGAACGAGTCTGCCAGTAGGACTGCACACACCTGTCTACTGATTAGGATGCAACACTGCATGCCACATGCTATCCACCTACGATGATCCATTGCGCTTGTCGTCCGCATCACTGCAGGTAAGTGCATCGCATATATACACCTGGCTTTTAGACCGCCAGTAAACATGCCCCGCCCGGATTCCTTGTTTGGTGGTGCAATCCTGTCTCGGCGTGCGTTATGCCCTTCTTTTCACGGGATACAAACCATTTCTCAGTGTTCAAGCTTTGTGGGTTACGAGCGATTTACACGCTCACCCGCAAGGTCGGGAATATTGGTGATTGGTTTGAACGTCATAAAATATTACTGCATTGTGCTCCTGTACTTCGCTTAGCCGAAGCCGTCAAACATTGGTTATCATGTGACACTTTACTATGTCTTTCTGATACCCCTGTACTTGCTGCACATTGGTGACCACCATCATCTTGCATACACCATTGCAGTAATCCTGCCTCATCTTTATGCAGCCTACGTCTATTGATGAGAACTACATCTTCCGCCTGTCCGCAAACTAGCGGATAGCAGCAATGATGTGTGGCAGAAATGGACACCACCTCATTTCGGAAAGCAACTGCAGGTGAGATTGTCTGCTCATAAGGTCCGCACTTGCGGTCTTTTTCTTCTATGTCGCACCCGTCCACATGCACCCTAGTCACAGATTGCGAGGTGGCACGGCCATGCTAGATGATCAGATGTTTCTCACCGAATCCAACGCCTTTTTATTTCCAGATACTCATTTCCTGCACACCTATATTGTGAAAGGTCCACGCCGACTGCCAGGATGTGCACAACCTGGATACCTCTTGTATCTGTAAGTCAACCTTGTGTTACATTTATGCATATTGTTTTCCTGTGTGTTTGTGGCACAATTTCCAATGCACCGTTCCTCAGTGCTTGCGCGTTGTGGGTCAAGTGCGAAGAAACCGCTCCCCATAATGACGTGAATATTTGGAATCGGTACAAACGTCCGCCTTGAATTTCATGGCATGTTTCCCCTTCATTACCATCTTGCAGTGATTATGTCATATTTCAGTGATTATGCAGCGATAGGGATGTCAAACATTTGCATACCATGACCCGAAAAATGAAATTACGTTTGACCCGCGTAAACCTTGTACCAATGACATTGCTAAAACCCATTCCATGCATGCTTCTTGAAACATTACTTTAGCCCATGTCGGTGGCTTCGCTCGTAGCGATAATGTCGTCCGCTATGGGATGTACATGAACCTAATCAATACTCCTGGTGGAGGCGCGCCGTGTCTATAGTTCATACTTTGCCAGTGGCCATTTTGATGCCACTGGTTTAGGACCTATATAGGCCCGTCAGGAAGGCATGTGAAGCCAGCAGCTGTTACTTCCATAGTAGCGATGCTGATGCAGCTGCCAAAGGACTTATATGGGCACAGTAAACAACGTTCACGGAGGCGTGCGAAGTTCGAAGTATGTTTCATCAGCGGCGGTACTCATGACACCGCTGTGCCGCCAACTTGGGCTCAATAAACGCGGGTCGCGAACGTCTGTGGAGCTAACAATATCCGCTATGCTAGTCGCCATAATGAAACAGATACTATGGGACAAATATAGGATAACTACGAATACGTCTTGAAGGCATGTGGAGCCAATATTTGTAGTTTACCTCGTGGTAATATTGATGTCAGTGTCTTGGGACATATATGGACTAAGTAACCACCGTTCATGGAGGCTCGTAGAGCTACCGGCAATATTGATGTACCTCTGTTGGACATACATAGGCTTACGCTTGTGAAGACAACATGGATACCGGTTAATTTGCGAGCATGCCGCCCCTGTTATGGGACCTATAATACTTCTCCGTGCACTGGTCATGCGGGCGAGGCAACCAAGAGAGTCTCCTTGAGTGCCGACAGTAATGCCACATCTGTGGCAGTTATATAGGCTTACGAAGCACCCATCACGTTGGCATGAATATCCAACTATATAGCACCATGTCTCCCGCTACTTGCAACATGCCGCCTCCCTGTATTTCATTCATGAGTGCTCCAGTAAATGACCATATGGGAAAATGTAAGTGTGCAGGGACCTAATTCACGTGTATTTCGAAGTACCTTGTCTACCGCGCCTCTTGCTCACCTTCTTGGCCGCATGCTTCACGCTGTTAGTTGTCTACCGCACCGCAGTACCACCCATGTTTACAGGTGAGTGGTTCTGCTCCAATCAATTACCTTTCAGCTTAAAGATGCTCGCCCATGCTTCCGTACTTTCCAGCCCACTCCGCATATAGCATAACCTGTACTCAGGTATCACAACTGCCCGCCACGACGTTCGCATGCCCCTGGTTAGTTCGCACTGTTAACTGCCTCCGCTTTCCAATTACTTGGTGAACGACCCGACGGCCCTTTTCAGGGCCACACTATGTCCTATAGCCTTATGGTGCATACTTACAAGGCAGTAGTGCCCACTCAAATGCTTGCATGCGCCGCACCACTTGGCCGCTAGTTCAGTGGATGGGTCCGTAATCGTAGACCACATTCTCTAACGCTCTATTGCACTTCAAATTCTTAAGCATGGCCTTTCTATGCCGTGACTGAAAACCACTAAACATTTTCAGTATTGTCTCTTTGCGGGTTATGAGCACTTTGAACACTCCGAACTCAGACGACAGTGGTCGCATACCGTTCGAATATAAATAAATAAATAAATAGTATATTCTCGGTAAAACGAGACACACCTGTAAAGGCGTGATCAAATATGCCTACAAGCATAGCTTCTGTGGAATGTTAAAACATTTCGTTTAAATGAAAGTTATAAAAGAAAAGATGTTGTCCGTATGAGTGAGCATACTGTCAGGTAATAGTCAGACCCAGGGACATTATGGCGCTGTGGAGCGCAAAAATCCGTCCAAACACAAGTTGGGGGTAATTTCGCCAGGTAGTGATCCGTGAGCACAGGAGCTTAAACAAGGCTTTTTGCAACCAATAACCATTACGAGACAGAGATGATCTGTGCTCCAACAAAGCATTCTTCATAGCAGAATTAGTTGCACAGGTTCGATGTAGAAGGCTGAGGACTGCGTCAGTGTGAAATGCTTAGCTGTGACTTTATTTTGTGGCGAGTCACATCCGCCACGTTGCAGTGTTGTTAAGCGGACATTTGTGGCTTTTTATAGGGAGAACGCTTGCCAGGCGAAAACCCACCACGTCCTGGAACACTGCCGTAGCTTTCGTTGAACAGTAATGCAAGTCGGTTATGCATCGTATAGACCGATTTTGCATTCTATTATTCGCAGTCGGTTGACAGCCAAAATTCTTCGTTGGTTGGCCGAATGGCTTAGTTCTGATACGGCAGCAGTCGTTGAAGCTGGTCAATGATACAAGATTCGAAGAGTCGAATGATAATGATGCAGGTGAGTAAACACATTGTTAATAGAGGCCGGCTCTTCTATTATATTCATGCTCGGCTCGCAAGCCCTGTCCAGCTATCCTCGCTGGACTTGGCATGGGGTCGGTGAGTGAAGTTGTTTCTTGTGGCTGAATATGTCCTTAATAGGTAAAAACGCCATTCTCCGCAAATTGGATTTGGGATCCCTGCAAATGTAAGCAAGTGTAACTGTTTCCATAGCCAAGTGAAAATTCCATGGAAGACCATCGGAATAGCCACGTATACGTGCGCAACGCAGTCCGTGAAATGACATCAGAATAGCTCCAGGTGGCTGGTGAATAGGAATGTTTGAGGCAGTGAAGGTAATCACGCCAGAGTTGTTTGTCTTCGATTGTGGAACGGGGGATCCATGTACATATATCATTCCAGGTGAGTAAATTGTTCTTACACCCACACTTCTTACACCCAACAAAAACAGTCCCAATAATACATAAGTCTCGATTTGCTGTGGACTTTGTTAGTCAAGTGCAACCCTTCCAAGTCCCACCCATTCAGCGTCGCCAAAGCGATATTAATTACTGCGCGCCTGGTCTCTTCGGTAAATTGCCCGTTGTATCGCAAGCGCTTCACTTTCGCATAATAACGCTTCACACACTGCCTTCATGTACGTACTACTACACCAAGTAAGGCTATATGGATCATAAGCTCCGTTAAACAATGAGCTTTCATTATCCTATGAATTATTACGCACCAAATTATACCGTTTTCTTCCATTGTGATACCGTGAGCAGATTTCCGCTTACATAATAGAAATGTTTACTTACTTACCTTTTGAAAAAGTTTCAGTGCATATTGCCCACACAAGTCAATACACGTGGCTAAGTTACAGTTGGCAAGTACATATGGCAACAATTATGCCGATGGTCTATTATATTATGCCGCATGAGGATTACCGAAGCTGAAATTCAACGAAAAGAAGGTGCCTCCCTACGTAGGGAATGCCTGCAATTACCGGTCGCCGAATGTGTTATCACATTTCCCAATAAAAGTCACACTTACAAACATCCATAATTCTCTATAACTTTTGATTCTGCGTTACCCTGTGTTATATTTGGATCCATTTCTGTCGAAGTTTCTCGTTTTTGTCTGCCTAGCGTTTCATCGCTCCTGGTGATAACTTGCTCGTGTCCTGTCAAGTCCAGTTTATCTCCCTGTTTTATTATTTTAGCAGTTTGGTTCTCTAATTGGCGTAGTTCATTCTAGTTAGTCATTTATGGCTTACGACATAAGTACTTGTAATAATTTATCATGACTTCTGTACCTCCTCATTACACTGATTCTCTCGTATCGATCGGTACTATTTTTGAAGTGACGAAGCGGTCTCATTGTGGAATTTGCTGCAAAGTCGTTGGATATCGAGCCAACGCGATTACATGCAGTCGCTGCAGTGTAAAGCTTCATATTTATTGCGTTGGTCTGACTGTAAACCAAGTTCGTGTAATTCAGGGCATTCAGAGCGAATTTTCGAAGATTGTAAACAGTGCCAAGCTAAACTTGCGCAGAATAGAACCGACACGTCTAACAAGCGAATCAGTACAACGAGGTGCTCTAAAGTGCTCAGTTCTCCTTGTGCTGCACCACAGTCAGGGAAGCAGCCAGTGCCTAGTACAACCTCGCATCCATCGCGGAAACAAGGTACTAAAGTTCCGTCAGGCTCTACCTCAAATCCTACAACGTGTTCTGTTCACAGCAAAGCGCCAATTAACAATAAGCAAATTGAGGATAACGAATGGAAAGTGCAAACACCGAAGAAACCAGGAGCAATATCTAGCGACCTGAGGCGTCGTAATCTCATGATCTTTCACGCACCTGAATCAGGTGATTCCAATCCTCAGGTGCGCTATGAACATGACGTCTAGTTTTTACGAGCATTAATTGATAGACTACTCGATGTAAATGAGGGCGGGCTCAAAGTGCAGCAGATCGCCCGTCTAGGAAAGAGAATAGAGGGCAAAAATCGGCCCATGAGGGTGACATTTGTTGAAGAAGCCGGTCCCAAGTTACAATTGTCCTGCCTTGATAAGCTGAAGGGTCTAAAGATCCACGTGCGCTGACTTGGACCTGGCAGACAGAGAGATACTCAAGTCTGCTATGACTGAACTACAGGGGCGCACGGAGGATGGAGGAACAAATCTCCGTATTGTAAATTTTCGGGTAGTTGCCCAGATTCCTCCACGACTCCGGATCAACAGGTTTCGAATGCTTCAGGCGCGCCCAGCGTTTCCTACCGCGGTCTGCGCGCAGCCTTTACTAACGTGTGCAGTCAGATGAACAAGCGCGATGTGCTGTATGACTGTACCCTCGCAGCGACCAGACGTATTAGGCTTTGTTGAGACATGGTTAAACTCCGAGGTAACCGTCCAAGAAGTGGAAATCACCGGCTAGTCATGCTTCCGCTGTGCTAGACCATCAAATGATCGCGGTGGCGTTCTACTTTACATGAAGTCTTCCTTGTGTGGGAGACTAGTGAGCGACTACCAAAGCGCTGATGGTCTATGTGAGCAGATATGGTGCTCGATTCAACTCAGACGCTGCGAGTTGCGCGTGGGCGTGGTATATCGCAGTCCACTGAGCCGCTGTTGGACTGGTTGCAGCATGCCTGAAACCAAATGAGTGGCCAGATGTTCCTACTCATGGGCGATTTCAACTTGCTCCGAATACAGTGGCCTGAAGCTGCACTTCTCCCCGGCCACTGTGAAGTCGAGAGGAAGTTTGCGCAGTTGCTATTTGAAACCGGGGCCACACAGCACATCAACCAACCGACACGCATTACTGCGCGCGCGATTCCTTCATGTTTAGGCCTGCTTTTGCCTGAATGTGAGCAGCGTGTGCATAACATTTAAGTCTTAGAGTCTCTGGTAGCGAGCGACCACTCGGTAATCGTAGGCAGCCTGGAACTACCATTGCCGTATTCATCCCCACTAGAGTCAGCCTTCAACTATTGGAAGGCGGACATTAATGGCCTCATTCGAGCAATCAGCCAGATAGACTGGTCTTGACCACAGGATTCATTTATTGAAACCTGTTAGACTCTCATTAAAGGGGGAGTGAAATCGTTGTGCGCCCGATTTGTACCCCTCAAATTTTGGAATGTTGGGCCGGTCAAACCACATTGGTTCGATAAAGAGTACAACAAACTGGCCCGTCGGCGACGCCGACTATGGAACAAATTCGTGTTACCTGGCTCTGAAGAAGACTACAATGCGTAAAAGGTACAGCGAAATCGTTGCAACAATGCAAAAACAAGAAACCGCAGAAGCTTCGAAGAGGAGCTTGCAACTGTCGCAAAAACTGCTCCCAAGAGGATCTTCGCGTACTATAAGCGACACCTGAGGACTGTGTCCTATATCCCAGTGTTAGAATGCTCAGAAGGACAGCCCCTAATCTCGAGTGCAAATCGTGCGTCCGCATTAGCGGCGCACTTCGCCTCCGCGTTTACAAGTGACCAGGTGTCTATACCGAGTTCGACGAATACCGCTCCAGCCAAACTTGACATCCTGGACTGCAATATTGAGGATGTAGGCAAGCTTCTAGCAAATCTTGACGGCACGAAGCCTGCTGGGCCCGATGGTATACACCAACTGATCCTCAAGTCCCTGTTGACCATAATTGCACCTTTTGTAACTGAACTGTTTGACAGGTCACTATCCACTGGTCTACTACCGGACGACTGGAAATGCTCAGTCGTAAAGCCCATACCGAAAGGTGGTAACCCAAGCAAAGTGGATAACTACTGGCCGATCTGACTGACCCGCTGTTTTGGCAAAGCCGCTCGAGAAGATCGCGAAGAAGAGCCTTCTGCGGATTCTCGAGTCACAAAACCTGTTGACCTCCGCACAGCATGGTTTCATGAAAATTCGCTCGTGCATCACCAACCTACTGTTGACGAGGCAAGAATGGTTACAAGCGCTGAACCGAAGCCAATCGGTCGACGTCATTTACATTGACTTCAGTAAGGCTTTTGACAAGGTTAACCATGCAGTGCTCCTTGACAGGCTGAGGATGTGCGGCGTTGGTGGTTCGCTGCACAAATGGATCAGAAATTTTTTGTTGATCGAAAGTGGACGGCCCAAGTGGACAAGCATGTAACTGACTGGTAACAGTCGAGCAGCGGCGTGCCCCAAGGCACTGTACTGGGGCCGATATGGTTTCTCATCCATGAAAACCATGTGCCTCAACTACTAAAATCACATTGTGCGTTTTTCGCTGATGACTTGCAGGTGTGGATAGTGATTCGCACACTCAATGATTGTGATTTACTTCAGCAGGACCTCGACCGCCTCTCGACATGGTCTGCAGAGGTTAACCTTCCGATCAACCCTGTCAAATCGCAAGTTATGAGGTTGGGACGTACACAGTGGCTGGTCAACTGTTGCATCCCGCGCCTTTCGTGCGCGACCTCGGTGTGACCTCACGCTGCTGCCTAAAGTCCATTGACAACATGAATAGGCTGCACCAAAATAGCCTGCGGATGCTTTGGGTGCTCAGGCGCAGCTTCAGCACTTGGTCCGAAGAGATTGCTACTCGCCTCTTCGTCTCGACAATACGAATAACGCTAGAGTACGGCTCTTCCGCGTATTGTCCCATCACCCTGGGCGAGGTAGAAAGCTTGAACGGGTGCAGAATGTAGCAACCAGGCTGATTCCCAACTTACGAGGTATGCCATACGAATACCGATGTATGAAACTAGAGCTGTACACCCGAGCTTATCGTCGGCTGAGGGTTGACCTCATCATGACTCAGCGGATATTACCTCTGAGTGATTACCCCATATTGAGACAACTGCTTCATCTACGCACACCAAGCTGCACAAGAGGACACGGGTATAAACTTATCGTACCGCATTTGAAGCGGGTCGCTCATCAACTCTGTTTCGAACGCAGAGTGGTGAAGGTCTGGAACGACCTGCCGCAGCACATAGTAGAGTCGAACTCAGTATCGGGATTTGAGAAGCTCCTAGACAAAGACTTTGCAGAGGCAAAATATAGAGAGCGGAACGATAGATAAGGAACATAAGTCCAAGAGCGACGAATTATGCAGCTTCACAGAGAAAGCTCGACTCGCTGCTTCGAACCAGTATTCAGTCTTCCATTAATAAATATTATGTGTAAATATATGGATATGTGTCGGCATGGTTTTCGTATATAGATATATATATTTCAGGTAGTGCTTTTGCAAGTTTGTCCCAATGCTTTTCTTGCGTATATAAATATATACCAGTACTCTCTTCTATAAATTTACACAAGTGGCTTAAACAAATAGTAGTTAATTTCGATAGCATTTTCATGTTTGGTGCATTTTCGTGCAATATACTTGCTGACCTCGTGAACCTATCGCGGATTCGTTCGTACTCATTTTTTATACGATTATTCAGTGAAGAGTTATGTATCCGTATCTGTATGCACCATCCCATTAATTTCATTACATCTTACCGTTTCAATTGCTTGGCTGATGCTTGATATCCCCGGTGAGGCTGGGCTTGATGTGCATGTCGATAAGGTGCCTACCTGTCTATTACCCACTACCTCGTCCACACCGGCTCCAGGAGACAGTTGGTCGTTGCTTGAACCGTCGGGGTGCACGATCCTTGTGGACGTGTTAGGATCAAAGCGTGGCTCCATGCACTCAGTGTGGAGCGGACTACGGCCCGGCTACCGCCTTGTGTGCGCTTGCTTCCCAGATACAGGATGCTCGTGTTTGACGTTGAAGAAGTGTGGGTAGGCTCCGTTGATGGAACGTGGCTCACATCCACTTGCATCCTGGTCTTATACCTTCGGGTTTACACTGGATATGGGTGTTGGGAAGGAGCTGTGGGTGGTGCAGCGCAAGCCAACAATTGTTCCTCTGTAGGCGCAGGCGTCCTGTGGCCACCTACAGTGGCAGGCAGATCCGGAAACGGATGCTACCAACTATATATATATATATATATATATATATATATATATATATATATGTCAGCCGAGTATTGGGAAGCGGCACGTGGGGAAACCAAAGTTAAGTTACCAGGACATGATTAACGTGAGCCTCGCACGTTCTAACCTTGATTGCAGATCATGGGAATCGAAGGCGGTTGAGGGGCGTGCATGGCGCGATCTAATCACGAAGGCAGTTGCTGAAGTGCGGGAGAAAGACCTCCTGCATGCAGAGAAGAAGCGGCAAGTGCGGAAGCGGCAAGCACCAATGAATTGTATTCCATCGACATCGAGCGCATGGTGCTGTAGAACATGCGGTCGCGAGTGCCTGAGTCAGGAAGGCCTAGTGAGCCATGAAAGAGTTCACTCGGGACCACTGCCGAAGCGACGACGGGTCCGGCAGTGAACACAGACAGCACCGGCGCAGCGTTTGTAGGCACGCTGAATTCGATTTACTAACCGCATGCTTGCATGCTAAGTCGCTTTATTTAAGGTGGTGGGTTTTCGGTTCTGTCCTAATGCCTTTCTTTCTCATATAAATGTCTAGTGGGCCTTGAGCAAGCTCTTTTTGGACACTACAGAAGCGACGACGGGTCCTGCAGAGAATTACGGCGAGCCGGCGCAGCGTTTGTAGGCACGCTGAATTCGATTTACTAACCGCGTGCTTGCATGTTAAGTCTCTTTATTTCAGGTGGTGGGTTTACAGTTTTTACCTTATTGCTTCTCTTTCTCATATAAATATCTCCCTGTACTCTATTCTATTAACTTGCGCACATCGCCTAAGCCAATTGTATTCGATTTCCATAACATTTTTGTGTTCGTGGCATTCCGTGAACTATATTTCCTGACCTCGTGCACTTAGCTAGGATTTGTTTGTAAACAGCCTATTACATATGCTATTTAATTAAGGTTTATATCACCGTTTCCTTATGCATTAATCGAGTTTCTCTCTTTTCCCTTCTCTCTCTCTCAAGTGTTTGGCTGTTGTTTGATATCCTTGGTGTGGATGCGCTTGATGTGCATGTTGACAAGGTGCCTACCTGTCTATTACCCACTACCTCCTCCACACTGGCTCTAGGATACAGTTGGTCGTTGCTGGAGGGGACGAAGTGCACGGTCCTTGTGGCCGTGTTAGGATCAAAGAGTGGTTCCATGCAGTCAGTGTGGAGCGGACAACGGTCCAGCCACCGCCTTATGTGCGCTTGATTCCCAAATGCAGTGTGCGTATGTTTGCCTTTGAAGAAGTGTGGGCCGGCTCCGTTGATGAAACTTGGTTCCCATCCACGTGCCTCCCGGTCTTATTACTTCGGGTTTTGGGGTGTGTGGATGGAGCTGTGGGTGTTGCAGCTCAATCCACCCATGGTCCCTGTGTAGGCGCAGGCCTCCTGTGGCTGGCCACAGTGACAGGCAAATCCGAAACCGGATGCCGCCAACCATATATATATATATATATATATATATATATATATATATGGTCAAGGTGGTTAACCACAGGACGCCTGCGCCTACAGAGGAACAATTGTTGGTCTGCGCCGCACCACCCACAGCTCCTTCCCAACACCCATATCCAGTGTAAACCCGAAGGTATAAGACCAGGATGCAAGTGGATGGGAGCCACGCTTCTTCAACGGAGCCTACCCACACTCCTTCACAGACAAACACAAGCACGCTGTATTTAAGGAACCAAGTGCACACAAAGCGGTGGCTGGACCGTAGTCCGCTCCACACTGAGTGGCATTAAACCCCTCTTCGAGCCTAGGGCTGTAAAAATTCGGTCTTTCAGGGACAAAACGTATATGCTGCAAACAAAATGACCAGGCGAAAACGCAGGCAGAGGGCGAGTGAAACATATCGGTATATACAGCTAGTTGGATCCATAATTAACCACCTTTGTGAATGCATGACATTTTTTGATTCAGTCAAACAAACTCACCCCAATGCGTCCAACTGTTGGCCAATCAGCGTGCATGCGAGAAACGTGTGAACGTCCAATTAGCTGCCGCCTTTCCTTGCGGCAGCCTAACGGCTTCCTAGCTGGGCTGGCAACGCACGTTCGTTCGCGTGTATACTGCCATCACATCCTCCCTTTTTTCATGTTCTTGCTGCTGTACTTTGCTAAATAGTCCATACACTTTACCAATCCGCGTCCTCTTTGTTAGATCTGCTGATGTCGCCTCATTGCCGCACGCAATATAACGCTCTCTCCCTGATTCATGCTGTCGCCTCGGACATCTCCTCAGCTGCACTCGGTTTCTTCTCAGCTTCTTTCCTCCAACATTTACTTCGTATGACCTTTCGCCGATTTTCGCAGCCACGACTCCTTTTCTCCACCGCTCCTGTCCATCGGGAATTGGTTCAACCCATACTTCTTCCCCCAATGTCAGCTCAGGTAATTCCCGTGCGCCATTGTCGTAGTACCGTTTCTGAGTAGCCATTCGCCTTTTCAAACAGTTCTGTACTTTCTCCAGTTGTGGCGTGACAGGGCGCAGAAGTGTTGAGGATGCAGGCATCACAGTTCTGGTCCTTCGACTGTATAGGCGCCGCACTGGGCTCAGGCCGATATCCGTTGAAGGAGTGTTGCGACTCTCCAGTAGCATGAGGTATGGGTCCTTCCGAGTATCTCTAGCCTTCGCTAATAGTCGCTTGGCTTGCTTCACTGCCGACTCTGTCTTCCCATTTGATTGACTGTGATAGGGACTGGTTTGCCGGTGTTCGAATTCCCATTTGGTTGCGAAAGCCTTGAATGCCCTGCTGCTGAACTGGGGACCGTTGTCCGAGACTAGCTCCTCCGGTATTCCGTGCCGTGTGAATTGACATCTGAGTTTGTTGATTACTGCCTCCGTGGTCGTGGTGGTGAGTAAATCAATTTCAAAGTAATCACTATAGTAGTCTACCGTAGGTAAGTAATCCTTTCCGTTGTCCCAGAATAGGTCCACTGCTATCTTTTGCCACGGTCGCTCCAGCACATCATGAAGCATCATAAATAAATAAATAAATAAATAAATTGTGTATTCTTGACTAAGCGAGGCACGCCTACGCAGGCATGATCATGTTAAGAGTACAAAATGTGATCAGTTAATGTACAATGGAACAATGGGATTGTTGCATACGTTTATATATGAATGTATGTAAGTTTGCATGTAGGCGTGTTTAGCTTTGTTTATGGGATTGGTAAATGTTTCCTGGCATTTTGCTTGAATGTGTTTGAAGGTGTCGCCAGTGCTTGCTATCTGTGGACTTGAAGAGATTGTTCGGATAAGCAATGGGTGACTTTAGTTAGTGGCGAGTCACAACCGCCACGTCACAGTGTTGTTAAACGGACATATGTGGCTTTTATAGGGAGAACGCTTGCCAGGCGAAAACCCACCACGTCCTGGAACACTGCCGCCGAACTATTTGCTGAAAGGGGTAAACCCGAATCACCCAGCTGGCACCACGAGGAGGTTGTTCGGCTAGCCATCGGCTAGTCATCGGTTCCTTCGTTTGCCGAATGTCATGTGAACGGCACGCCTCACAGTTAGACACATGATTCTTGATCTGACCTGTCATTCCTGGCCAGAACATCAGTTCTCTTGCTCGATTAATGGTGTAATTTGCACCCAGGTGAGCGCAATGGACATGCTCCAGCATCTCCTTTCGGAGAGAAGAATGGATTAGGGTTCGACTTCCCTTGAACAACAGACCGTCACAGACAGTGAGTACGTCCCGAAAATTGAAGTAGGGTGTAAATTCCTTTGGGAGCTGCTTCTTTGTTACTGGCCACCCATTGAGGATAACGGCTCGCAAAGCTGCAAAGTTTGGTCTTCATCAGTGAAACGCCTTATGTTTTTCAAACGGTTTTCTGTCACTGCCAGATGCTGCACCATGCTAACGGTCTCGATCTCTTCTAGATGATGGTCGGCCACTGGCAGATGTGCTCTCGACAGGGTGTCCGCGATGAACATCTTTGTGCCAGGTGTGTATACAATGTCAGTGTCATACATTTGGAGCCGGATAAGCATACGCTGCAGACGGCGAGGAACGTTATTCAATGGTTTAGTGGCTATCGACACCAGCAGCTTATGTGCAGTGTACACGGTTGTCTTTCTTCCAAAAGTATGATCATTGAAACGCTCCACGGCATAGACCACTGCCAGCATCTCTTTCTCGATCTGTGCGTACCGCTTCTGGGCCTCTGTGAGTGCTCGATTGTGGAAATCCAAAGGTCTTCCGTTCTGCAACAGAACACCACCTATTCCACTCTGGCTACTATCACACCGTACCTCCAATGGTTGCGCTGGATCGTAATATCCGAGTACGGGCGCACTATTGATAAGGTACTTAATGGTTGCGAAAGTCAAATGCTGTTCCTTCCCCCAGCTCCCATTTACTCCTTTGTGAGTTAACTGCCTAATCGGAGTCATGATCTCAGCGAGTCCTGGTGGGAACCGGCTTAAATAATTCACCATACCGTTTAGGCGATGGACTGTCTTCACATCGTTAGGGAACGACATCTCTTGTATCGCCTTAATCTTCCCAGGGTCAACCCTGATTCCGTCGGATGTTAACACTTGCCCATGGAAAATCACCTCCTCTTTCCGCAGCTCTACTTTCTCGCGTTTTAGCTTGATGTTCTTTTGCACGCAACGCCTCAGGAACCGGTGTAGCTTAGTGTAATGCTCTTCTTCGGTAGAACCGCAAATCAGAACGCCATCTGCCACACAGGTTACGCCATCTAAATCATCTATTGCTTGCATCAAACGCTTTTGGAAAATTTCGCTAGACACCTTCAGGCTAAACGGTAATCGCAGCCAACGATAACGTCCGAACGGTGTAGCAAATGTGGTGAGGAAACTGGATTCGTCGTCTAGAACAACGTGCCAGAATGCGGAAGAAAGGTCTACTTTCGTGAAAAACTTAGCTTTTGTCAAACGTGGTAAAACATCTTCTAACGTCGGTAGCACATAATGTTCTCTACGCAGGGCCTCATTCAGTGGCTTCGGGTCTATACATACGCGTAGTTCGCCATTTTTCTTCGTAATGATTGCGACCTGGCTAACCCAGTCTGTTGGCCCATCAACCTTTGCAATCACACCCTGCATAACCAGCTTGTTCAATTCCGCGGAAAATCGGTCACGTAGCGCAAATGGGACTCTCCTAGCAGGTAACGCAATCAGGCGTACCAAAGGATCTAACGACAGGTGAGCGGTACCCTCAAATTCCCATAAACCCGGGCTAAACACAGACGGATACAGGTCACTAACATCGGCTTCACTCCGACAAGCGTACACAAAACGATCATGGTTAAAAATGACAAAGCCAAGAGACAAAATCGAATCAATGTCAAGAATCGGCGTGAGATCATCATCCATGATCACGAACTGCAGACGATACGAAACACCGTCTCTCGGAATGACCACTTCACTTGTCACTGAGCCCTTTGGCTTGAGTCTGGAACCATTCCACATGCGCAAATAATCTTGATCCGATTGAATTTGCATGCCGCGGCAGTGCATACACTGCAAAATGTTGATCGCCGCGCCTGGGTCTAACTGGAACGCACAGACCGTCCCTCGATCAGAAGACTTGCATAGACACACTTCTGCGACGTTTTTCGAGACACGTTACCAATCGATTGATCGGTGCCTTCTGTTGATTTTTCTGGAACGAGTGCACTGACATCTGTCGCCTGACAGCAGCGGGCGAAGTGATTGCGCTTCCCACATTTGACACAAATGCGGCCCCACGCCGGATACTGTTCGCGGTTCCTCGGATGTCGTGGTGCACAGAAGTTGCAGGGCTCCTGTCGCGCGGTCTTGGCCCTCGTAGTTTTGCTCCTGGAAACGTAGCGCAACTCTGAATCACCTGTGATTGTCATCTGCTGGAACTGATAGACAGTGGAGGACCCACTGTTACAGATGTTGATACATTGCTGCAGAGGTAGGTTGCGCTTTCTCAATAGTCGCTTCGTCAAACCTTCGTCATTGATCCCAAGAACAATGTGACTGTCCGCCATGCATTTACAGAAACTGCAGGATCGGGCCAAAATCTTTGGCTCAGTGACGTACGTGTCAACGGATTGACCTGACCGCCTGTTCCGCGAAAAGAAGAGGTAGCGTTGAAATGTCTCGTTCGTTTGGCCTTCGCAGTATTCACTGAACTTCTCAAGAACTGTCTCCAGATTGTTGGCATCTTCGCTCTTGTCGTAACACAATGTTTCTAGCACGCGGCGCGCATCATCTCCTGCTGCGTGTCCAAACATGGCCAAGCGGTACGCCATCGGTTGTTTGTCCAGACGCGATAAAGTGCAGAAATCCCGCCATTTGCTCTTCCACAAACGCCAGTTGCTTGCCAAACTGCGTTCATCCATGTTCAGCGGGGCAGGCATTTGAATAGCCGGTGCAGCTCCAATCATCGTCTGGGTGGTAGTAATGTCCTTCTCCTTCTCTGACACCATGTAAAAAGTCGGTCCTTCAGGGACAAAACGTATATTCTGCAAACAAAAGTACCAGGCGAAAACGCAGGCAGAGGACGAGTGAAACATATCGGTATATACAGCTAGTTGGATCCATAATTAACGACCTTTGTGAATGCATGACATTTTTCCTTGGATTCAGTCAAACAAACTCGCTGCAATGCGTCCAACTGTTGGCCAATCAGCGTGCATGCGAGAAACGTGTGAACGTCCAATTAGCTGCCGCCATTCCTTGCGGCAGCCTAACGGCTTCCTTGCTGGGCTGGCACCGCACGTTCGTTCGAGTGTATACTCCCGTCACAAGCACGACCATAAGGACCGTGTACTCCGTCGCATCCAGCAACGACCAACTGTCTCCTGGAGCCAGTATGAAGGAGGTAGTGGGTAAGGGACAGGTAGGCACCTTGTCAACATACACATCAAGCGCAGCCACACCTGGGATGTCAAACAACAGCCAATCATTCGAAATGCCGATATCGATTAAAGTAAACGCATTTGACGACATAAATACTCGCTAAATGAGCATATAGAAAAAATTGGTTATAACTGAATCCGTCATCAGTACGAAATGTCCGAAAGTTATTTATAAAGTACAGCTCGATAAAATTACGCAAGTTTACCACAATTTGCGTGAGCGACGTGTGCAAGTCAGGAGAAGATTACCAAGTACGCAGAACAAACCAAATAACATGTAAGGTATTTTATCCGCATGTGTGCCCCTTGCTGAGGCTGATGTTGCATTCATTATGCTTCGTCACCGCATTTGTGCTAAACCAACTTACACGTGATATATATATATATATATATAGGACTTCTGTTTAAGCACATATATTTATGTATATATCACCTTGTGCTAATTTTACTCATTTCTATTATCATTTAAAACTATAGCGTAACTAAATATCTTTATGAACATGTATGTGTAAATTTAGACCATATATATCCATACTATCTGGGTATCTGGTATTTACTTTTTAAATGCAGTATCCCACTGTTAAAGATACCTTTACGTTTATGTATTAGATATCATGCTATTTCTATTTACCATGCAGTTCCCACCACCTCTTTTCAGTAGGCCTACTGGATGGCCGGCACATTAATTATTCGAAATTAATTCCGCGTCCATAAGTTGCGGTGCACAACTGTACATTTCTTGTGAGTTCATATTACCCTTGTCATTTTTTCAGCAGATAATTTACGCCGATCATTATATAGTTCTGTGTACTTCTTATGTTGATTTTACACTTCCCCCATTTAATTTCATATTTCATAAATATATGACCTCCATTTATTTCATCGGTTAACATTCAACAACACTACCATTTCGGTTTTCTTTTTCTGCATGATTTCATTTATTTCAAGTCACGGATTCAATGAGTTCCCCGTTCCAGGAGATGATATTTTATAGGAATTCATCACTAACGTACAATCACAGCACATATTGCAAGGTGTGCCTGAATTATATATTTCCTACAACGTTTCAGC
Source organism: Dicrocoelium dendriticum (assembly GCA_944474145.2). NCBI lineage: Eukaryota > Metazoa > Platyhelminthes > Trematoda > Plagiorchiida > Dicrocoeliidae > Dicrocoelium > Dicrocoelium dendriticum. The sequence goes on from OX104064.1 coordinate 115,486,362, forward strand.
ACATTTTGGTTCATAGGATACTTGAAATAGGCTTAGATATATTAGACGACTAACATATTTCACCGTTTAACAAGCCCTTGAAATATCAGTACTGCGCTGCAATTAATCCGTTTGGAATTTTGGGGGACATGTTACCATGCCTACAGCAAACTACTTTACTGCAAACGTCATCTAATTGTAACAGCCTATAATAACACGCAATGCATTCAATTTTATTATTGAAACCTTAATAATTAATTCCTAAGTCTCATGATTGCCTTCTAGATGCCTGCTGTTCCATTCCACCTTGGCTTGTAACGAAATTTCCGCCATTGGTTAGAGACCAGCTCACTTTGGGAGCGCTTAATACAAAAGGCTTACCGCCAGACCGTTACTTACAGGTTACCCCTTATAAACGGACCGGGATTCTAACCAATCTGTTATGGACATAATGTGCTGTGGGTGGTATGGTACGCCAGGCTAAAAGTTGGTTCTGTTGTCAGTGAAAATAAACATGTATAACAGGTAGATGTACATGGCAAGTACGTCTACGTGCTGAGTTAATGGATGGCAAATATTACTAATCTGTGGTTGTTCAAGTGGCTGACAATGGGCAATAAATCGCTGCGGTTCTATGTTAGAGGCGGTTAGCGTGGCGGACGCTACGGCTACCTTTCAGCATTCGTTGCTTTCTTTTTCCCTTAAATGATTTGACATGCAGGAACATGTGAAGAAATTGTAACTATCAGCTGTGACGTAATTCTACGACCGGCAAGTGTTGACTATTTTGCCCACAAAATGGAATTCTAGGTCCCTTCCTTACAGGTAGGTTGCAATTTTGACGGTTCCAGCGGCTTTGTGATCGCTGTCATCATGACGTACGTTTTTTGACCCACCATCAAACTCTTCCATTGTCCCGTCGCTGAGCAACGTGGAAGAAGCATCGTTAGAAGCCTGTCTTTGGTGCTTTTCCCTTAAACGATGGAGGGCATTAAACGAGGCCTGAGAGAAACGTGGTTGGCCATGTTCCCCGTTTACTTGTGCATATTCATTTCAGCCTCCAACCATATGAAAGAAACGTGTGCGAATGCATGAAGCTGCAGTGATCTTATTGCTATTCATTTTTCTATTATAGACGCTAGAATGCATTATCACGTTGATGAACTGGGAGCTATTCTCGCTTACTGAAACACTAAACGGGACGCTGATTTAGCTAAAGCGTATTTTGTCTCCTTATCCTCTGTACTGAACCTTTAAGGTTTCTAAAGCCATGGATGAGCACTGGACGTTAACCAGATACTCGCCGCTTGCGCGTCAGTAATTACCTGCATAGGAGCATGTATTTTGATTTCTTGTGAGTTGCTCATTTCAGTGGAACTTGTCTGCTTGCCCTCGGTTTCATAGTTGTTGTGCCTCTGTTGTTTCGCGAAGAACCTGTCGTCACATGTTTGCAGTTCACGTTGGTTGTTCCGCCCGTTAGGATTTGATTAGTCCATCTCCCTACATGCGTAGACGCTTGGTATTTCTAGCTGGTCCTTCCGTCGATTGCATACATGGTCACCGTAAACCGGTTCACAACTGTCGCTTAGCTCTTTTTTATTTTATTTTCTTACTCTTCTGTCAATATGATTGTGAGTGCAGTCCTAACTCTCCGTTTCCTTCCGACGACTAGCTTTGTATATATGACAAAGCCGTATATCTCAAAGCGCTTACAGACTTGACCGGGGGCCTGCAGTGCTGTATTTGTTGCCGTTGGTTCCTAGTGAACTGTGCTGGTTTGCATCTGATGCAGTATACAATTATGACCAGTCGCGAGAGCATATCGCAGAGATGCGTTGCCTGCTGTTTACGTAGCACTGGGTCTTAAACTCCAGTGACCGGCAGTCCGAAGTCTCTGGAAACCCTGATGTCTGCTGTCTTCGCTGGACTGGAAAGTTGGTTACTTTGTTAAATTTCTGGACTGCTTAGTTCTCCGTCAGAAGGCAGCTGAAGGGCATATTTACCGGATTCGGCTTCTGTTTGCTCAAAGTCTACTCTCAGTATATAATGTGGTTGCAACTTTTCAGAAATAAACCCCCAGCAGCCGAGTTTCATTCATCTGTTAGCCAGGGTGAAAATCGGGCTTCTGCTTATGTTAAAGTAAAGGGAAAGAGAGGTAACAATTTGCAAAACCCAAGGCGCATGTACCATATCCGTCTGGTGCCTTATCTCCATTCCCCTCCATTTCTATTGCAACTGTGTCGTCCAGGGTAGATTCATTTACGAAGTTAGAGTCTAAATAATCGGACGCTAACCCGCCAACGTATACTGAGCGTTTCATAAGTACTCTGCATTTCTGAAACTCGTAGACTAATTGCGGTGTCATTTTCAGTATCGCCATTAAGATGCGTTGGTTTTCTAAAAGGGCATTTGCTAGCTGTTATTCATTTCTTTAAGCTATGCGTTAACAGACTTTATCGCTGGGCTTTTCCGCCGTCACTGTAAGAAAACACACCAGACTCCGTAGCTTGGCGACTGAGAAGGCTGTTGCGTGTTTCTCGGGCCGCCCCAGAGGCACGCCAAGCTCTACGTTTTGCTTTTAAGCTCGAAGGCACTGCTGTCATGTTTCACTTAGGTCTTGCTTTGACGGAAGCTTTGAAACTGTGGGTGGTATTGCAACATTAAATCTCGTCGGGAAGCAGGAGAAAAGATATCTTAGTTGGTTTTCGTGTGCACATCCTCCCTGCTAGGACTGATTCCGACGGCGCACGATCCCTGGCTCACGACAGCAAATACATACGCTGATCTTCAATAATTAGCGTGCCCTGCGAAGCAAGCTCTGCCAAGTCAACGCCTTTGTTGACAACTGTTGTGCAAAGGTTTGTGCATTCAATGATACACGATTGTCTACATATCCGCGTAAGAGCGGGCGTACTCGCGTTATACTCAGCACACGCGCGACTGATCAGGGTCGCGTGGAAGCGAAGCGCAGTTACGGCGTACAGCCGGCGATTTATTTTTTATTTTCTTTGTCCACGGACGTCACCTAGACTGAAGCGTGTTTACCGGGCTACGCACTACTGTGGTGTGTTCGCCATCGCAATGGAGCTGAACCTTAACGTGGTGCGGTTGTTTTCTAGCTTCAGGGATCCATTGAGCTTGGCTGGTTGGTGCTTTTGCGCCTTCAGAGCCAAGCATACCAGATTGGTCAATGGTTAATTGCCAGACAAACTCAGCCGCCAGGTTTGGGGTTGGAATTAGGCCGCTCCTTATTCCTCAAAACGGACTCCTTGTAGCCCAACTCCAAACCGTTGCTTTACGGTCAGGTTTTGAACCCATGGCTGTTGTTAAGAATCTTAATCGTTCTCCTGTCTAAGCCTTGGCATCCTGAGAGTATTCTCCCCACGCAGTACAATGAATAACACTTCAAACAGTTTCCTGAAACACTGACCACTGCGGAGGATAAGCAACGGTGCCCTAACTGCTGCATCAGGCAGGGTAGGTAGGGGTTTATATGCTACTGCTCAAACCTACCCATTTACTTACTCCTTTCTTACGCTTTTTCACTCTTAACGGCCCGTTCCAGCCTCAACTATTTCCCCCAATTTTCAACCCTCAATTCTGGGCCATCCCCATCCTTTTTTTGTTAGGCTTTTACCTTTTAGTTTCAACTCATATGTCAATGCATAGCCTTACTTCTGCCCTGTCAGCGGCCTCATGTGCAAGCAAGCGGCTAAGCCAAATTCATCGGGTTGCATTTGGAGCCCTCGAGCAACTCTTAGATCGGCATGCCTCCATGTATGCGCATTGCTACAGATCCTTCCACAGGCAGTACTTGCTCGAACTTTAAAGCCCCTTAACGTGTGGTACGTGCCCAGAGATTGGAACGGTGGGACAAGTACCTGCTGAGCATGCCTGGATTCCGCTGTTTTTGCTGCAGCTGCAACAATCGCTCGGGGAACACACTTAAGCAACTACGTGTCATCCAGCCAAGTTACGCGAGGTGATGGAGAGGACAGGGTTTGCCCTTCCGCTCTCTACAATGCTATGAACTCCATCGACCTCTGTTGCTTATCGGAGACCCGCCTGCAAAGCTGGAGCCCTGTGCTAACGTTGCGGTCCGCATCACAGGACACTGGCTGCACTTTCTCATTGCGTCTGTCCAGTGACGATGTAGCTTCGAGCAGCGGTTAAGCCGGTGTTGGTATTACCCAGAGTCTCCTGGGCTCATCCGTTATTGGTAGCTCAGCTGGCTCGCACCAGTTGCAGTTTATTCCCTTTTGCTTTTAGGTACTACGTCACAGTAGCTGAGGTGTGTTTCACCGCTAGCTAATATGTATAATGTTGATAATGATGATAATAATGGTGTGATTGCACCTTCGATCGTGGCTCAGGTGGCGTTGCTTTGGACGTCAACTCAGCCCTTACTGTCTGGACGACGTATACTTTGCACACATCCGTCCAACTGAAAGTTGCGTTGGTTGATATAAGCCCGATAGGGTTGACGATGGTTATGTTGTTAGTATCCGTAAACCTTAGACGAATAGGCCTTTATTGATGATGAAATTTATTCGCCCTACCTGCACTGCCAGAATTTCTCCAGCGTTGCTGTTTCCATTTGTTTTGCTACGGTGTTCTCTGACTAGTCTTGCCTTCTCCCCTACAACAGTTGGTTGATTTACGCACTAGAATTATGTTGGGACAAAAGCTGACACTTTTGGACCTTTGATAAGTAATTCCGTGATTTCGTCATGGACTTGGTATACAACGTTGAAGCTGAAGTACCTAGGGCTCTAGTTCCCTTACCTGTGCGAGCGACAGAACGCTGGTTAGGCGAAGGTTGGTATCGTCCTCGGAATCTGGTCTGACCTCTCGGTGCTCGATACCACGCTTGTCAGTAGCTTAAGTGCGCTGTTAGTCGTATGGCGAATAATCGTCCCCACGTTGTCCATATATGGCTCCCCAAGCAGGAAGCTCAGTATTTACCCGAGGCCAAATTAGTAGTAACGGCATTCATGCTTACAGTTTATGGGGGTAGGCACTGATGACAAACTGACACATACTGGCCAGTGCGACGTCAAACTTTGAACGAGTCTGCCAGTCGGACCGCACACATCTGTCTACTGCTTGGGATGCCAATCTGGAGGCGAAATGGTATCCACCTAGGATGATCCATTGCGCTTTTCGTCCGCATCACTGCAGGTAAGTGTACAGCGTATATGTACACTCCGGGCTTTTAGACAGCCAGTAGACATGCGCCGCCAGGATTACCTGGTTGGTGGTGCAATCCTGTCTCGGCTTGCGTTATGCCCTTCTTTTCACGGGATACAAACCATTTCTACGTGCTTGAACTTTGCGGGTTACGGGCGATTTACACGCTCACCCGCAAGGTCAAGAATATTTGCGAACGGTTTGAAAGTCATAAGCAGTTACTGCATTGTGTTCCGGTATTTTGCTTAGCCGGATCCGTCAAACATTGGTTATCATGTGACACTTTACTATATCTTTCTGATACCCTGTACTTGACGCACATTGGTGACCACCATCCTCTTGCATGCACCATTGCAGTAATCCTGCCTCGCCTTTATGCAGTCTACGGCTATTGCGATGAAGTACAGCTTCCACCTGTCCAACAACTGGTGCATAGCAACAACGGTGTGTGGCAGAAATGGACATCACCACATTTCGGAAAGCAACTGCAGGTAAGATTAGCTGCGCACAAGTTCCGCACTTGCTGCCTTTTTCAGCTATGTTGCACTCGTCCACATGCACCCTATTCACAGATTGCGCGGTGGCACGGCCATGCTAGATGATTAGGTGTTTCTCACCGAATGCAACGGCTTTTTATTTCCAGATAATCATTTCCTGCGCGTATATATATATATTGTGAAAGATCCACGCTGACTGCCGGTTGTGCACAACCTCGGTACCACTTGAACCTGTAAGTCAACCTTGCGTTATGTATATGCATATTGTTTTTCTGTTTGTTCGTGGCACAATTTCCAACGCACCGTTCCTCAGTGCCTGGGCGTTGTGGGTCAAGAGCGCAGAAACCGCTCCCCATAATGACGTGAATATTTGGAATCGGTACAGACGTCCGCCTTGAATGTCATGATATGTTTCGCTTTCATTACCATCTTGCAGTGATGATGCAGCGATAGGGATGCCAAACATTTGCATTCCATGGCCCGGAAAATGAAAGCACCTTTGACCCGCGTAAGTCTTGTGCCAGTGACGTTGATAAAACCCATTCCATGCACGTTACTTAAAGCATCCCTTTAGCTTAGTTCAGTGGCTTCGCTCGTGGCGATACTGTCGTCAGCTATGGGATGTATACGGACCAAAACAATACTTCTGGCGAATGCCCGCTGTGTCTATAGTGCATACCTGGCCGGTGGCCGTTTGGATGGCACTGGCTTAGGACACATATAAGCCGTCAGGAAGGTATGTGAAGCCAGCAGCTGTTACTTCCATAGTAGCGATGTAAATGCAGCCGCCAAAGGACTTATATGGGCACAGTAAAAACTTTCATTTAGGCGTGTGAAGTTCGAACTACGTTTTATTGGCGACGGTACCGATGACACGGCTGTGCCGCCAACATAGGCGCAATAAAAGCCGGCCGCGAACGCCTGTGCAGTAAGCGCTATCCGCTACGTTAGTCGCCATAAGGAAACGGTTACCATGGAAAAAATATAGGATACATCCGAATACGCCTTGTAGACAGGTGGAGCCAATATTTGTAGTTTATTTCGTAGTAATACTGATGTCAATGTCCTGGGACGTGTATGGACTACGTAACCACCGTGCATGTAGGCGCGTAGAGCTACCGGCAACAATGATGTACCGCTGTTGGACGTACATAGGCTTACGCAGTGAAGCCAACATAGGTACCGGTTAAATTGTGAGCCTGCCGCTTTTGTGGGACATATTATAATTCTAAGTGTATTGGTCACTAGGGCGAGGCAACGAAGAGAGCGTCCTTGATTGCCGAGAGTAATGCCACATCTGTGGCAGTTATATAGGCTTACCAAGCACCCATCACTTTGGCATGATTACTCAACTATATAGCACCATGTCCCCTGCTAATTGCAACATGCCGCTTTCCTTTAGTTCATTCGTGCGTGCTCCAGTAAATGCCCATATGGGAAAGGTAAATGTGCAGTGGCTTGCTTCACGTTTATTGCGAAATACCTCGTCTACCTTACCTCTTGTCCACCTTTTTTGCAAGATACACACTGTTATCTGTCTACCGCACAGCGGCGCCACCCATGTTTACAGGTGCGTGGCTCTGCTCCAATCAATGACCGTTCAGCTTAAAGACGCTAGCCCATGCTTCCGTACTATTCAGCCCACACCACATATGGGATAGCCGATACCCAGGTATCACATCTGCCCGCCATGACGTTCGCATGCCCTGTTTAGTCCACACTGTTAACTGCCTGCGCTTTCCAGTTACTTCGTGAAGGATCCGACGGCCCTCTTCAAGGCCACACAATGTCCTATAGCCTTACACTACATCCCTACAAGTCAGTGGTGTCCACTCAAATGCTTGCGTGCGCCGCACCAATTGACCGCTAGTTCAGAGGATGGGTCCGTTATCGTCGAACACATTCTATAACGCTCTATTACACTTCCAGTTCTTAAGCATAGCCCATCGGTGCCGTGACTGAAAACCATCAAACTGTTCAGTATTGTCGCTTTGCGGGTTACGAGCAGTTTGAACACTCCCAACTCAGACGACGGTAGTCGCATATGGTTCGAGTGTCTGTTTTTACACCCAAGCAAAACAGTCCCACTAATACATGGGCTCGATTTGCTACGGATGTTGTTAGTCATTGCAACCATTCTAATCCCCTTCCACTCAGCACCGCCAACGCGAAATTAATAAGTACGCGCCTGGCCTCTTCGGTAAGCTACCCGTTGTGTTGCAAACGTTTCACTTCCGCACAATAACAGTTCACCACACTGCGTTCATGCGAATACTATAACGCCAAGCAATGCTATATGAATCATAAGCTACGTTAACCCATGAGAGTATATTATCCTACTAAGGAGTGTGCATCAAAATATTCCGTGTTCTTCCATTGTTGCACGGTGAGCAGCTTCCCGCTTACATGACAGACGATCGCTTATCTAATTAACTTTTGGAAAAGCTTACGTACATGTTGTCCACCCGAAATCAGCACACGTGGCTACGTTGCGTTTGGCAAGTGCAGGTGGCAACAAGTATGCCGATGGCCTATTATTTTGTCATGCTGATTACCAGTGCGGACATTCCACGGAAGAAAAAGGCCACCCTACATAGGGAATGCTCGCATTTACCTGTCGACAAATGCGTTATCACATTTCCCTATTTAAGTCGCACATGCAGATTTCCATATACATTCCATTACTAAAACACACGTTTAAATATACAGACATGTGTTAGCATGGTTTTCAAATATATATGTATATATATTTACTTAGTTATGCATTAAATCAGGTGTTGGGTGTGCTATTTTGTCCTAAGGGATTACTTTCTCATATTATTGTCCACCAGTACCATCTTCTATAAACTTGCACACGGCGCTTAAGCCAATAATATTTGAGTTCGATAACACTATTGTATATGTGGCATGTCCTTAAAATACATGTTCCGAACTAGTGAACTTATTGCGGAATTGTTCGTAAACATTTGTATGCGCTCATTTAATGAAGGGTTATGTCTCCGGATCTCTACGCTTTAGCTGATTTAGTATATCATATCTTATCTTTTCAAGGGTTTGGCTGTTTTGCTCGAAATCCCCTGTGTGGCTGCGTTTGATGTGCATGTTGATAAGGTGGCTACTTGTCTCTTACCCACTACCACATACATACTGGCCCTAGGAGACAGTTGGTCGTTGCTGGAGAGGACGGGGTGCACGGTCCTTGCGACCGTTTTATCACCAAAGCGTGATTCCATGCACTCATTGCGAAGCGGACTACAGTCCAGCCACCGCCATGTGGGCAAAGGATTCACAAATACAGCTTACTCGTGTTCCCTTTGAATGAGGGTGGGCCGGCTCCGTGGATGAACCGTGGCTCCAATCCACTTGCCTCCCGGTCTTATTCCTTCGAGATTACACTGGACATGTGATGTGTGGTTGGAGCCGTGGGTTGTGCAGCGCAAGTCAAACATGGTTCCTCTGTAGGCGCAGGTATTCTATGGCTGGCCATAGGGACAGGCAAATCCGAAAGCGGATGCCGCCAACCATATATATATATATATATATATATATATTGAACACTGGGCAAGGAACATTGACTTAGGTATATATCATATTGTTTACTATTACTCATTATCATATAATTATGTATATAGCGTTCGGAGGATATATACATATATACTTTGCGGGATATATGGCAATTATTTTATAACTACAGTTCCATAGCATTAACTACACCCTTACGTTTGTGCGTTATACATCATGCTATTTCTATTCATCATTAAGTGCGCACCAACTCAGCGCAGTATGCCTATTGAATGGCCGGGACATAATTAATTCGAAATAAATTCCGCGTCAATAAATTGCAGACACTTCAACACAGTGCACTGTACACTTCACATTAACTTGGCAATTTTCAGCAGCTAATTTATGGCATCACCATCTAGTTCTGTGTACTTCTTATATAGATTTTACAAGCACCCCATTTAATAGCATATTTCAAAATAATACGGATTCGCGATCTTCATCTGTTAACATTCAACAACACTACCATTGCCGTTTTTACTTTTCTGCATGATTTTAGTTATTTCAAGTTGTGGATTCCATGACTTCCCCGAGGTAAGCCTGAAGTATACATTTCGTCTCGACATCTCAGCACATTTACACACATAAGAAACTTGAAATAGGCTTACGTGTATTAGACTAACATTTTGCGCGGGTTAACAAGCTCTTGAAAAATTGGTATTTTGCTTTAAGTATGAAGTTTGGAGGTTCCGGGGACATGTTACAATGGTTACAATAATCTACTTTACTGCAAACTGTACATTATCGTAACACTTTATGAACATATGCAGTGCCTTCATTTTTATTATTATAACCTTAATAATTAATTCCTAATTCTCCCACGTGCCTTGTTGATGCTTGCTGTTGAATTTCCTCTTGACGGGTAACAAATATTTGCCATTGGTTAGAACCCAGCTCCCCATTATAAACGACTTCTACTTAAATTCCCGCCGGCATCACGCTAGACCATCCCTCAGACATCCGTGAAGTTGTTCCGTAATTTTATCTTGTATTTTCATTTACAAATACATACATTTATATTTTAAAAATTAAGTGACATATACTTGCATCTAAACGCCTTGGTTTATAAACACAAACCTTTCAGATTAACATTCTTACAAAGTTACCTATAATTTGTTTATAGCTTTATTACACCAGTTAATTAAAGGACGAATTAAGCTGCTTGACTTATCTGGGAGTTTTCCCAATTGCTTGACCCGAAAACGACCAAGCACAACTCCTTCAAATTCAAGTTCAAGTAAGACTGAAACGATAGTATGAAACCTGGTAGCACAAACGTAACACTAAACGTAGCAAACTGGACATAAACTGGACAGGTGTCCACTTCAGGTATTAACGCATTACTTGCAGCTAAATGCATTTAGTTTGACATTTGTTAATAACTTAATAGTTGATATGCATTATATTTGCTATTATTTGACTATAACCCCAGTGGTTTAAATGCATCTGCAGGTCTTTTTATTTGGCCAGTTTCAGTTTCGTAACCTTGATCGCTGATACTGCTTCGTTCTGCGGGAGCTGGGCTCTAACCAAGGGCGGAATTTTGGTTACGGGCCGAGGTTAAATGGGACAGCCTGAATCAATTAGGCAATGGCCAGCGTTAAGAAATAATTAATGAGGTTTCAATAATAAAATGAAATGCACTTAGTATATTTATAGGGAGGTAAAGTTAAGTTAAGTAAATTTTGTACCGAGTTCGAGTAACCACTGACCGCTTATAAAAGGCCGTCGCAGTAGCCTGCTGAAATTTCTTCACATCCTGTTCCATGTCCGCAAATGTTCGCGAATATATAATTTCACCAAACGATTAAACGAAGGAAGATCGTCCACCATGATTGCAGCTTCCAACGCCGCGCTGCGGCTCATAACTGCACTTCGTTAGCAACTTGAACAACAACAGTGTTAAAATCTACAAACTTTAATATTACCATGTACCATAAATGCTCCTGAAACGCTTCATTATACACCACACAACATTAATAAGCAACATAGTCCACATGTAGCATGGCGTACCAAACCACCCTCACCAAATTATCAATAAAGCACTTTGGTTAGAATCCCGGTCCGTCGTTCTGCGCTATTGTCTAGCTTCCTTGAAACTGCGTTTCCGCAGGTGTACCTATCAGGTTTTTCGGTAAAAAGTTGTTTGATACGTAGGTGTTCCTTTTCAGCATGTCACGTCGACGAAGTTATCAATTAACTGCACAGTTTCCGTCTCCTAGCACCATTTACCGTGCAGCGAAAAGAGTGACATCAGGATTCAGCTACGAAGAGGTGCTTCTGTTGTCAGAAACTAAACGACAGAAGGGTAAGAGCATCTTTAACATATCTGAAATGTGATTGCTTACACAGTTCAGCCACCTGCACACGTAATCAACCGCAGTGAAGATGACAGGGACCCCGATGAATTGGTACATAACTCGATCAGAATTGCTCGGCCATCGCCGCATGTCCGAAGCGATGTTGCAAATGCTACAACGACAATCCCAAAGTGTTGCGCCGGGACTATCTCTGCCATTCATCTCTCTTAGTGAGCTAAAGAGATATGATGAACGGCTAAAGGACCCCGCTTTTAAAATCAGAGTCGTAAGTTCGTCTTATTATTCAAACATTTATGTGCTGTGCACGGTGATAACGTGCAACTCATCGTCCGGGGTACCATGGAGCGGCTAATGACAAGATCAGTTGCCGCGGAGATAAATTACTCCGGCGCTAGAGGTTCGTTTGCAATCAGGCGAACAAATATGAACGGCCTTGTACAAGGTAGGTTGGAATGCAGTAATCCATAAAAACTACCAAGGCATCATTCGGCAACGCATGGGTGATGCAGCCTCGGATGCTGACGTTACACGGCACATCAAAACGTGGTTGCATTCTGCACGGCACAAAAGACTGCCGGTTGAGCAAACTAAAGTATGCAGTGCGAATGAGGTGAGTCCCCTGCTTCCTTAGGCACATCTTTAGCCTCCTACATTGACACTCGCGGAAGCGGATTAAGAATATTGACTATGCCGCTTTCTGCTACGAACGTTCTTTGTACTGCACCCCTTCATGTATATATAGCATTCCTATACCTCGATTTTAATTTTCTTTCGCCTTGTGATGTCAGGTGCGCTGTAAGAGCGGTTTCCTTTTCTGAACAACAGCTTTGAGTCGCCGCATAGGTGGGTTCCCAAGTCCAAAAACTACCGCAACAGGTACCGGGTGAACACTAGGTCCGAGCCGTTCATATATTCGTTAGGCGCATAGTGCGTTCAAGTGTGGTGTCCGTATTCGGATACCCATGGGAGGCAATGACGGGATCTGGACCAGCCGGATTGTCACGCATAGTGGTGAATTTCTATTGGTCAACGCTAGCATCATCTTCATTGGTCTAACCTAAACTGGACAGAAACCCTTTTAGCCGTCTCACGGTAATACTTCCTGTCCAGTTTAGCCTAATGCTGTCATAGGAACGTTTAGGATGCTAAACTGGACAGGACCTGGACATGCGCTACCAGGGAATCCCGTAAGTGTTACTTTTTGAGCGGTTCGTCGATCCATGAGCTGATAGGGTTGCTCTGACTTCTTGATTGGTCCAAAGGGCAACCACCAGCAAAGGCACTATGCTCCACCAATTTAATGTCTACGTTCCTTACACTAGCAGTCTCTGCTATGTCAGTTAGGTGAAGTAAGTAAATGAGGAAGTTGGAGTTCAAGTTCAAGCGGGACTGGAACGATAGGATAGATCCCGTGAGTGTTCCTTCTTCGGCGGGTCGTTGAACCAGGAGTTGGCGAACCTTGAAATACTGATGGACCTAAAACAAAGACCGCATCACACCCTGTCCAACCAATTAATGCCCACGTATCCTGCCCTAGCAGTCCCTGCTGGGTCGGTTACGTGAAGTAAGAAAGAGAAAAAAGTAAACGCAGGAGGCAAAAGAGAAGGTGGTAAGAGCTAAGCAAGTGGAATACCAAGATATTTGAGTCAATAAAAAAGAACTGAAAAGCGAAGGTGAGTCAGCTAGGAAAAAGGAAAGGTTTGCTGTTGCCACCCAAGAGCATCGAGCTGGCGCGCAAAACCCTTAACCGTAGGTTCCCTAACCACGTGATCTGGAAGCGAATTCCAGCGATCTATAACTCGGCGCGATAGACGAGTTTCCGTCCTAATCCTATCAGACCGTGGTTTATGCAGTTTCAGTGGGTGACCGCGAGACTAGGTAACGTAGCGGGACTAAAAAGCCCTGACAAGTCCGGGCCAATCTTACCCGTCAAAATACGATAAGTGAGAATCAGGTCCCCTCTTATCCTTCGGTAGTGCATGGAGTACATACCCAAAATGAGCAAGCGTTCAGGATACGTCTGTCCCCGTAGACCCTACACTAACCGAGTGCCCACTCGTAACACCCTCTCCAAGTCCATTTTGTCTCGGTTAAGACATGGTGGACAAGCCTGAATACAATATTCCAGGTGGGGTCGGACGAATGCCGAAAATAGCTTCACAAACAACTTGGCCGTTAAGATTCCGAAAGAGCGGCGGATAAACCACATCATACGAAACCCTCGACAAGCAGCCTTCTTCCAGTTGTCTCCAGAATGAAGTGCTGATGCGTGTACGACTCCTAAATCAACCTGCTGAGTGACAACAGGGAGTTCACCACCGCCGACAACATATCGGGTGGGAGGATTAGCAGCTCCGATTCGGAGAACAGAGCACTTCGCCCTATTTATGGGCATCAACCATAAGATAGACCATTCCCAGAGTCTATCCAAGGCATGCTGAATTGCCTCAGGACCCCCCGGGATATCCACAATATTCCAGAGCTTAAGGTCGTCAGCAAACATTAATGATGCCACCCCTAGCTCTCCCGGCAAGTCATTTACATAGATCGTGAACAACAATGGCCCCAATACCGAGCCCTGCGGAACGCCACTAAGGACAGCTTGCCTGAGCGAAAGGCTACGCCCCACCCGTACGCACTGTTCCCTCCCCTCAAGGAAGGCAGACACCCATTGAAGGGCGCGACCAGATATCCCGTAAGATCTCAACTTTAGTGAGAGCCGAAGATGTGGAACAGTGTCAAAAGCTTTCGAAAAATCTACGAATAGCACGTCTACAGCGTGGCCACTGTCTACCGCTTCGGCCCAGCTTTCACGAGCTACAAGTAAATTAGTCTGACATGAAAATCCTTTGCGGAATCCATGTTGTGCAACACTGAGAAGGTTGAATCGATTCAGGTGGTTCTCCACTGAATCCCTTATCAGCTTCTCGAACAACTTGACTACTACGCTTGTCAAACTGACAGGCCGGTAGTTCGCGGGTAGAGCGCTGTCACCGCCCTTAAAAATCGGAGAGATGATTGCCTCCTTCCATTCCGAAGGTAGGCTGCAGCTGTCCAGCGATATTAAAAATACGCGCGTGAGCGGACCACTCAGCTCAGTGGCCAGTTCATGCAACAGCTTCGGATGAATTGAATCAGGACCGGAAGCTTTAGAGGGATTAATGCCTAAGCAAGAATCCTCTGGAACTCTTGAAACCAATTCAACCTGCGGTAAAGAGGTCTCCCGAGCAAAGACCCCAGTATACTGAGCACTCAGTATACAAGCCTTGTCATAGTCAGTTTGCGCACGGGTCCCGTCTGTTCGCAATAAAGCTGGTATAGACAATTTTGCCCCGCTGCGTCTTTTAACGTAGGCAAAAAACTTCTTGGGATTAGCTGCGGCCGAGTCCGCTAAACCCTGCTCGTATTGGAGACGAGCAGTTCTGAGTTGTTGCTTATATTTATTTCTATTCTCTCGATAACTACCATAGGTACTGGCTGATAGAGCTGCTTGGTAGGTTCGCCAGCATCTAAACCGTTTCTTGAGTAGGTACTTGCCTGTGGTATCTATCCATGGAGGCTGTGCCCTTAACCCTCTTTTCCTCATGAGTGGAATATAGGGTGCGGAAACCTCCGTAAGGTATGCCTTAAATTTATCCCAGGCTAACTGGACAGAGTCAGCCATCGAAATCTCACAGTTCAGAACTGAAGCCTTAGTTCGCATTGCACTAAAGTCCGCCCGCCAAATATTCGGAAGTAATTCAACAGCGGTCTCTTGGTGCCTTGAAAGAGCACATCGAAAGGATATGCATGCGTGATCGCTGGACCCTAGAGGTGCACCGCATGAAACGTCAGTCACGAAGTCCAGGGACTTAGCGAAAACCAAATCCAAAGTAGATGGCATTTGGTTGTCCATATACCTAGTGGGAAAGTCAACGAACTGGTGCAAAGGCACTTGGAGAGTCAGTTCAAGGAAGTCTGCATCGAATGTTCCTAATGCCGAATTGCAAGAGAGATCGGCCCAACAGACTTCCGGGAGGTTGAAATCCCCTAGAACTAAACACTTATTCGCAGACTGAGTGCGAATAAAGTCAAGTATCCCCTGGAGGAACTTCCACGACTTCTGTATACCACAATAACTGTAAACTGGGTAGAGGAAGTTCAGTTGGGACCAGAACGATAGGATGATCCCGTGATATTTTATCGCTCGACCTCGTCGGTACGCTCCTTGTAGTGCCGTAATGGTGAAGTATTCTTGGGAACCGAAGGACGAGGACGAGAGCCGCACCTGTAAAGCACGCATTCCATACCTGAGGGGCATTTCAAGAACACCCATGAGTGCGCACGTGCAATCAAAGTTATGACTTTGCAACGTGCGCAAACGTATTTGAAAAATGTCATTGAGAAGAAGAAAATCGTGCCATTTAGACGCTTTAACGGTGGTATTGGACCAACCAACCGCGTCAGTCAAGACCTGAAGTGGAGTGGAATCCGCTGTGAGTCCGTTCCGGTTTTTTTCTCTGTTTACACCCGTATCTGCTGTTCTGATTGCATTAGATCATTATCGCTTGCCGTTTTGCTTGTACATAGCCGTTTATAGTACCTCGTGTGTTTACTGTATTCACTAAAATCCCCATCGGATCAACGTTCCGATGCCAATAGTCGCACGTAACAATACATGC
>OX104064.1:115503070-115571468 GCA_944474145.2 Dicrocoelium dendriticum
TGGGTCTGGACTTGCTCGAACTCGGTTGCAGATCTGATTCAAGGAAACATCGAGTTGCAACTTTCTCAGTCTAGTCGGGACCAAGAAGATTCAAATTCGGCCGGTCTGAAATGTGGCATGTTCCCGACTTTCCCACACCTTGGAAAGCAATCTTGCTAGTAAGTTCGCCCACTAAGTTTAACACACCGCCGGATGCATTATGTGCAACTTTCTGAGACTCCACCATCTTTGGCCTCTTTATGTGCTTCCATGTGCTCCTGGAAATAATCGTGATGTCCGAGGCAGTGTCAAATTGCAGTTTCGTTGGGATCCCATTGATCAACACACTGATAAATCGTCACCTCGGTTTACATTCGCTTTGGAATGTGACAACTATGGAGAGAGAGACTCTGCGCCATCCTTCCTAGAGTTCCCCTTTCGATAAGACTTTTTCATGTTCTTCGGCCGGACCTGACTGCAAAACTCCTCCTTATGCCCACGCTTATGGCACGTTTGACAAATATGATGTTTCAAGGGACAAAAGCGCGCGAAATGACATTCGCTGCATGACCAGCATGCTGTGGGTGGTTTGTTTGTCGGCCTCTTGAAGGGTTTGCTTCGGTTGCTGGTCCTCGCCTTTTTCACGAGTTGTACGGTATCTGGTGGTGCGAGACCATTTCGTTCGACCATGGCAGTGTCGTGCTTTAGAGTGAGCAGCCTTTTGCATTCGCTTACGAGGGCCTTCAGTGTCAGATCAGGATCCTGCTCCAGCTTCGCTAAAAGTCGCGTGCGCATCTCAGCATCACTGGGGGATTGTAGAACGCTGACGAAAATGAGACACCTATATTGATCATCCGTTTGAAACGCTCGCACTCACGGGTAATTATGTCTGCTAGGGCCCCAAAGTCGTCCGATTCCTGTTTGGCAATTTTCAGGCATTGGTAGCGAAAACTAAACAAGGATACCAACTCACCGAAAATTTCATTCAACTGCGACACCACTTCGTCAAAAGTCAGATCCTTCGGCTGTTTGGGCAGAATGTGGTCTATGAGCCTTGAATGTTCATTTGTTCCGAGCTTGCGGAGTAGCAATCGAATGAAATCCGTCCGGAAAATGCCTTCCCAGCGCTTGAACCACACTTCGAAAGTACATCCGGAATTCGCGTCATAATTGAATTCAGTGACTGCATTCGTGAGAAGACCAACAGAACTCGCCTGCATGTCCCGCGTCGTTGCTCCTGTTGTCTGCAAACTCAAACATTGTGTCAGATTTTCGATCCTTTTCATTTGTGCATCCATTTGAGATTGCCAGTGGAAAAGCAGCTTTTGATATTTTTCAGCAGAAAATTCCACCTTTCCTATTTTCCCCGCCTCCATTTGTTATAATCTTCTCCCTAGACGCGATTCCGAAGTTGACAATTTACTGCTCCACAAAACTTCTAGCCCAACCTAAGGAAAATGCAGAACGCCAGTGGCCTTGACAGAATAACGTATTAATCGACGCCAACAAACACCATACAACTACTGCCCACCTTGGCTGTATTTACAGGTCTCTTACTGACCTTCGACTCCTAGAATTGGAAGGTCAGATACCAAGCTTAATGGTTCCCCATATCTTTTGTCGAGGTGTCAGGTGGTTTGTGATCACGTGCAGAAACTAGAACAATCCGGAACGTTCGAAATCGATGCGATGCCCAAGCGCGGTTGTCGGCAGCAAAACCTACGCCGATACGGATCCAATGTTCTTTCCAGTGACGGGCACCATGCACAACCTGGAGTCCCATAAGATCGATATCCGGTTTAACTGCAACGAACCACGTTTTCATTTGTCCATCACGGCGACGACATTAACTCTGGCAAGACGAGAACGAAACTACGGCCCTAGTGGAGTCAGTGTCTGGTCTGCGGAGGACTTGACCGAATCACTGAAATCTGCGGCGTTGGATGAGCACTGGGAGCTTAGGAAGACCGTAACAGTGCTTACGGATTTCGTCATCGGTGATAGACTCATGCCACTGCGCTTTCAATATAAGCTTTTAACACCTATTTTCGAAGGCTTCTAGCTTCCGGGTGTCTTCAGATTACATGTTTTGTAACCATAGAGTAAAATGGCACCAACGATTGCTGAGAATACTTGGATTTTCGTTCTCAGACTAATTTCCGTTCTTCCCCACAACGTATTTCTCACTTGTAAGTAGGCTATTCTGTTGTTGTCAATACGATTCCGGATTTTGGATGTCGCCAGACCATTGGGGAGAACAGTGGACCTGAGGTACTTGAATTCAAGAACAGACTCGATGAGTTGCCCACTTAAGAAGAGCAGCGGAGCCGGACTGGGTGGCTGACGATGAGAAGTACTTCGTCTTGCTGATGTTTCGTGGCCGATCATGGAGGCTGATTGGTCGACCCGACAACAGTGACTGTAGTGATATAGCATATTCTTCAAGGATAGCGATATCGTCTATAAATTCTAGGTATGACAGCCAGAAGTCAGGGCTAACTTGAACACCACGATAGCCCTCAAGAGCATTATGCATAACCTAGTCGACTGCGAAGTTGAATAGCACTGGAGAAAATGGGCAACCCTGCCGGACTCTAGTATTGATGTCGAATTCTAATGGTTCTTCTCCATAGACCCGAATCCGGGCCTTCGTGCAACGTTAGTATGATCTCTCACAAGACAATCAGTAGATCTTATATCGTTACTTTCGAAAGGTGGAGCGTGCTGACGTGACCAAGTGGGTTCTAACGCCCTTCCCTGTTGACATTTTCAAACGTCCGCATACCTATGGCTGTTCAAGGGAGTTCAATCAACCAACAATGACTCAGCCTTTGGGTTGAGAACGATGTCCACTCTAGTCTGATCTGTGGTCTCTTCCTCAGCATGTTCGTACGCGCGAAACCAATAGCGAAAAAATTATATGAATGCAATTAGTTCCTTTCCTATGTATGATTCGCGGGTTTTAGTTTCGGAGGCGTGTTACACACGTCAACACATACATAGAGTATCAACTATGGGTGCAACACCATACTGTCGACCTATCTGTCTAAGAATACGAAATCCGAGCACAGCAGGTTGTTGGTGGCAGATTGATGGGTATTATTGAGGTACAACTGCAGGTGGTATAACTTCAGCCTTATTATACGTACCGTCACGCTAGGAGCTACAGAAGTAGAAACCAGTAATTAAGACCGAGGCAAGTGCAAAAGTGCTAAGAGGCATTAACGCTGGCCTCGCCCCGTTTATCTGCCTTGTTGGATGCAATAGGTAATGCGACTGTTTGGGACTCGCGCGACTAGCAGCTTAGTACGTTGGTTAGGATGTTGCCAAGGCTCCAAAATCTAGAGTCATTAGGCCCTCAACATAGATCTATGAATCAAATTCCTGACCGCAAGGAAGTTGGAATATGGCAATGGTCCAATTTTACGTAAATTGGTGCCACTTCAGTTTCGCTGCCCAACTTCCAGGACCAGAAACCGGAACACATCTGGCCAATTTGGTAGAAGTGGCTATCAAGGCACCCAGTATAGCTCAGTGAATCCAAATTCTCTGCAAACTGTCGAACCGTGTGAACATCACATTTACACATGTTTATATACGGTAGTATGCATAAAGTCTCTTCCCGCTATCAGCGGTTCTCTGTTTTATCGAGGATCACCTTGAGTATAGCGATCAAGTCAGTTCACTGCGTACCGCTTAGCATAGGCTAGTTTAAATAGTGTTCAACTGCGCTCTCATATTAGATGTTACTGTTGGTTTCTGTGCTGCAGAAATTATCTTATTTCCTAACGGGATTTTTCGTTCTCTGTTCCTCAGCTTCGTTGTTCTCGCGGAAACCAACCCCTCCAGGCTGGATCAACTACCGACGATTTGCATTTTACCTCCACTTAGCCTTCTTCAACTTCAGTCGTTGTTTTCTATGGTGGTTTGTCGTACCCTCCCGGGGCTTTTCTCCCTGCTTCCTTTCCTTTCCATGGCGATCTCGTTTTGCGACTTTTCTAAGACTGCAGTACAGTCCGCATTCGGCGCCCCTGGTACGCTTCGTTCTGTACGTGCTTTTGCGGGTCCCTTGCTGTCACCTGATGTAAGTCCTTCCTGAATCTGGCATTGTTCTAACGTTGCATTATTTTTTCCAATCCAAAGATTTCGTGATTAGGCGATGTATTGGCATGTAGTAGACATCCCACACTGTACTTAATTATAAACTGTTATCTAGCTGAACACACCCATTCCAGTACGACCACTTCCGTGGTTCGGAACGACCTGCCGGCATCGCACGTAGCGACACACCGGGATCCATGATGACAGTGAAATGTTCATACTGTGGTTTGAAAACATGAAGAGAAGCTCACGGATACGCGAAGCTGTTGTGGCTTCTACTTGGGTGAACCAGTATGTAAGAAACACCGATGGTGATGGCTTCGACTTTGTTGTCCACAAGTGTTTTGTCTATTTGAGAACAACAATCTGAGTGGCAGAACAAATCTTAGGGTTGATCAAATTGTCGGAGAGATAAAATGCACATTGCCATGTCCCATTCCACATCCTGGCGGAGAAGAAAAAGAGTAAGAAAAACAATAGGGTCTTAGCATCGAGTCTCTAAGCTCCATCGCTTTAGCAAATATGTATATGAAGGATTCCGAGAATGTGTTAAAAAGCTGCAGTGATTTTTTTGAAAATATGATAGCACTACGCAAAATAGTATTGCTTAATTATGCAAAGAAATGAAAAGAAATCTCTGAACACTTAGAATCTGCTGGCGCAGCGATAAGCTGTGGAGTTGTGTTGTGCTGCCTTACTGTCCATGGGAACGGAGAAACGCTGAAAAGAACCACATATTGCAAACCAAAAGCCTATTGAGACACTCAGGTCACTTAGAACAAGCTTATGTGAGAACCGATTTATCTCTTTTCCAGAGCGAAAGCAGGACAGTCACCCAAAGGGAAACGCACTTGATAGCAATTTGCGAAAATTTAGTTGTGGGTATCTCTTAATCCATATTTAAGATCGGTTACTGAGTGGAAAACGACAGTACGAATCCCGTGTGGAGGAACCTTTGAGGCGATCTGATGAGCCCTGGCATAAAAAGGATAATTGTATAATTCTCCTAAAAAGCCAGACGCCACCACTAATGTTTGTGCATTGGAATTATTCATCTCACCTGAGAGTGTATGCGAGACATAGCGTCTTTTCAAGCAGTATGAAAATATTGACCATCTCAGGAGCTGGTTAGTAGCAACATCACAAAGACTACTCGCTGAGGCGGTGAAATCATCGGAGCCATCAATCACGTGTAATTATGAAGCTATCGACAACGTGACAAACAGTCTAAATCAGGCCACTCTGATGACTACCGCCGAGATGTTACTTGTTAGTGCAAGTCGCCTGATCATTTCTTTCCTGTGTACCAATCAGTGCGACAGTTACCCTGAGGCGTACTCCTCTGCTGCGATTTTTCTTAAGCGTCTATTTAGTCTCAGATCAGGTGTGTGCTCGTTCATTTGGCTTGACGAATTTTTAAGCGCAAATCGGAACACTGCCCACCAATTACGCTCGCCAATCGCTATTAAGCCATTCTGAAACCACTACTTCACCATCGGTTCCAAGTGTATTTCAAGTTATCGAATCAGAATCACTTTTGTTGAACTATGATTTCTTCGTCAGTCATTTGAGTGATACGTATTGTGCCATCTTTCATCCCCAGCAGCTTCAGATTTCTATCTACATTAGACTGGTTCATGCAGTAAATTTACTTCGGTTTTAGTTTCCACCGAATATCACTGGCTTTCGTTTCACATCGGTGTCCATCTATAGCAACCGAAGTAATTCAGGAAACCCATACCAGTCTTTTCTTTCCGCTTGCCAGCACAAATAATCCACTTATCGACAACATGGATTACTGAATAAAGTCAGCAGTACGTAGTACCGACGCTTCGTTGCCCTGCAACTATCAGCAGTCGCGCTTGAGGTACGAGGGCAGCTGGTGACTGCATACATTCCTTCAAATATGTACGGATGGTACTGCTTCTTTCGAACAATGAGTCTCAACACACGTTTTCCTCTCAGTTGAGATGTCTTGCCTATATCACCGTTCCTGCGAGAATGATCCTTGTCAACTTGGGGGTGCAGGATGCTTCATCACACTCACCAAACGAATCAGTCGACTAAAATGAATTGGTTTTTTAACGGTTTTTAGATTTAACTTTGAAACCCAATGCACACACTCTAAACCGAAGTACCCATCTCCGATATATGCGTTTTTTCACCATAGGCACATTCTTTTCGGTCCAAGTGGCTAAAGGTTAACTCCTCGTCCTCCTACAAAGAATTCGCCTCAGTCCGTCTTAGCGACCCAGACAAGGGTTACGAGCGACAAGGAAGGTAAGTTTTGTGTTTCTAAATTTATTTTCTCATAGCCTCTGGGTTGCAGCCTTATACGACCTAGTAAAATTACTGCCAATGTATCGAAATTTGGTCCACCCTTTTGATTTTTGCCTTTCTTGTTTCCATTTATCGATGTACAATGCATCACAACGTGTTTGAACTCCAACCTAGTGCGGTGGTTTGAGCTTCCCTCCGCTCCGTTGAACTATACCGAGCGTGCTTTTGTATTAATTGAAAGCAACTTCCATCAGATCGGCCAGAGGAGTTCAATATGCTTATCCTCCAGGTAGTGGGTTAGAACTAAAGTTGCACATGTGACCCGTACTTTGTCTTAACCACTCTTTGTGTCTTCCATCAACTATAAGAGATGACGCTCCCATTATCGTAAGACGCTTGAAGTACGGCCACTAGTGCCAACCCATCAACTGACGTTACTTTGTTTGAAAGTTTCCTTTATGTGTGCTTGCCAGTCTGAAAATGACATCGTCATTGAATGGGATATATCATTCACTCGTCCGACGACAATCTACGACGGCGTTCGTCTTGTTTGCGGACAGTAATTTTGAAAGAGGCAAGGGCCTATATGGTAAATTGAAGGTTGTTGAATGATACACTCCTCGGGATCCATTACGCTTGAATATCACTTTGGAGAGATATGACTGTGATATAGGCGGGTCATTTTCCTCAATCTTTCTATTCTCCCGTGTAATGCTTCTAACTTTCTGAACATCTCACTGCTGTTTATGACTGAAAAGTGTTCATCTTATGGTCCATTGTCTAATGCTTTTTAGTCTGGCTTTTAAATCGTAGGATTCGGTTGATAGTTGTAGTCGTTTCTCCTATAAATCTGGGTGCCCTAGCAAATCCCGAGCTCACACGCAACCATGACCACAAAGTACTTCTGTTGCCGATAATGACAGCAATACAGCTCGAACTAGTTGAATGAAGTTTGCATATGGTGGCTAAGCATGCCATGTAGAAATCGGTATATTCCTCTGTCAGCGTTTCCACATGATTCGATTACGTTCTCGGATGTCTATGTTGTTAATTTTCTCCGTGCTTTTATCTTCTTTCACCAAGATTTATTGCACGCGTGTTTGGAACCCAATGGTTCGAGTACTGGGACTTTTTGGACGATTATTTGGATCTCTCTTCTGAACACGGACTCTCGGTGTTGGATGAGCGGTTGAGAAAAGATATGTCACCCGGAAACAAGCTTTGGTGCTGCTTGGAACAGGACAACGCAAAATGCCTTCGTGATGTCGATTCACGTACGGTCCTGAAATTCGAGACCGCTTCTCCCAGCACACCAATCTCTCGTCAAGTTGTTCATCTTCCTGACAATACTAATTCTCAGTGGCACACCTACAGATCACATCCTATCTGTGCAACTTTGCTAGATGATAGTCTAGATGCTAGTGGAGATACTCCGTCTCCACGAGCACTTTCGGACGAGTACGTTTACTAGGTACAGCTGTGCTACGGCAATGTTACTCTAAAAAATAGTTTTGAGCTGCCTATGCGTCATTCGCACTAGGAGCACTGACGCTGAATCTGTCGCAATTGCTACCATATCAGCCAGATAGTGGATGCCCGCGTTTGCACCATGTTCGCGATGTAGCCCACAGATTAAACGCACATTTACTTCACTAAGCTGCCTAAGCACAATTTAGTGGTCAGTAAATGTTCACGCGTATACACGGCAGTTGCAACTCAACACATTGATTCTGCGTCTGACGTGGCACTTGATGCTTAGAACCACACATGTACGAATGAACGAGTCCTTTCGCATGCTTGACGTTTATTTTCACACAGCCTTCGAACCAATGTCAACCCCAAAAATTTGTTCCATTATGTAAAGCGACATGACCTAGTCACTCCCGTATAGTCTGATATTTTTTCTCCAATTTTATATAGATGATGTGCATATTATTAGTGTGTCTGTTGTCTCCGAGATAATCGTGCCTCAAATCCACCTGCCCCCAGATCTTGTAGTCGGGTTTACGCTGAGGACGATAGAGGGGGCCGTAGTTAGTGCCGCGTAATTTGCGCGTGATCACTATCCAGTTGCGTGCAGTAGCTGCTCAAGGTCACAGTAACAAGCAAGTTCGAGAATAGATCCCGACAACCACTGCTTTTGCTTACTATCGGGTGACGGCGTTGGCGCAATTATCGGCAGATATCAACGATACATATTGTCATTAGGGCGCGCACTTTTGTTGGGTGATACATTTCACGGGGTTAATAGGTGTTTTCGCGATGCCAACGAGTTAGTGTAGGAGGTCATCCATTTACGCTTTTGTCGTCCTCTGTATTTGTGGATATACGATGCCGCGGATTTGTCTCGAAGAGTATCGGTTGTCTTAGATGATGGGCAGGAACCCCGCCTTAGACATCACTAAACCTACACAATAAATTCACTCAAGATGCTATTATGTAAACAGTGGCCCTCAGTGAAGCATTAGCGATAAGGACGAGTCATCCGGTGTTGTATGCACGAAAACATTTCATACAGTCGGTACGATTAACTTGACCGTGAATGCGCAATCCTCACTAGTCACCGCTGAAGCACATCGTTTACTGAACTACCACGTATTTAACTGCATATTTTCTGTACATGTGCCACGTTACAACTAGCGAGACCAATCGCCACCTTCTCTTTGCGCCATAAAAATTTTAAGCATGCTTTTGATAAAGTTATACTTTTCCTTCCTTCTCAACAGTGAAGTGCGAGTTGCGCAGAATGAAGTTACAGAGACAACGAATACTTTGAGTCCGCTTCTCGGTTTGCTACGGAAGTTGACTTTTGCAAGTCCACTTCGGTGGTTGTTGGTCGACGGACCGGGAAACAGCGAGCCTATTTTCGACCCACAGTCTGCGTTACCGCCTCACAAGAAACCGGTAAAAATGTCAACGCCTGTGATTGATGCCACAAGGCATTCGGGCAAACGAAGGTTGTCCGCTGTCGACCGAAATCAACCGCCTCTCGAACATACCGAACAGCCTGCGGTCAAAAAGTCCTCACCAAGCGGGAAGGCATCCATCCGAAAAAGTTGTTTCGTCCCACCCTTGCTAAAGCACATTTATCGAGCACTTCCTTCTGGGGACCCGGAACTTGAAAAAGCTGTCATGGCTGTTAGCTCAAATAAACATGACGGTGACAGTGTTTCTTTGTTCTCCGAATCGCAAATTGGATGCTTCCACTACGCTAACTTGTCCAACTTTCGTACAGTGGTTGCTTGGAGAGAAAGAATGGAGGCATTCATACATTTTCCCCGGAGGCATATGTAACCAAATCAAGTGACTATCAGTGCTTCCTCCTATATCCACCGCTTGCCAACCAGGCCCATTGATACCGAACGTGATACGCGTACTCCTTACACTTTTGGGCCTTGAGAACAGCACAATTTTCACTGCTGATCGAAGAAAGAAATCCTTTTGCCCATTAACCAGATGCACATATGCCATTTGTCTTATTCTCAGTAATTCCACAACACATGTCTTCATTCTTTCCTCACGCATTCGTATTCCGACATGTTCAGAATATACTAACCCACCTAGGGCCACTACGAAGCGCCACGATTGTGTATCGATCAGGGCACCATTAAATAGGTTATTACCGATTAATATGAAGATTGGGAAAATACATTCAATCTGCGTTTTGCGCAGCACAGTGCGCGTACGACGAGGGAAAAATCGTGCTGACTGTATGTACGAAGGCACCTTCGATAGATGAGGCAGTGCGAATTTCCTGAGGGATGTAGATGGTGTCCCTGGATGCACCAAGGGACAAGATATCGTGTTGACGAGGAACATCAGATTGATCTAGAGCGTCAAGTTTGACTACGCTCGGGTACCAACCCTTATCATAGTCATATTCCTTCAAATGTCGAGCTGAACTGCAAAGTAATGTATATTAACGCTATCAGTCAAGTCAAGAATGCGCTTTTCTGCACTCGTGACGGGCAAATTTTCATCGTTGACGCGTGCTGTCCGCTTGACAAAAAAGCGACAGAACAAACAGCAAAAAGGCTCAATAAAACAACCTAAACTTACATAGAATTTACTGAAAAGTTTCTGAATACTGGCCTTTTGGTCAAAAAGAAATCTAGCTAAGTAGAGAATGGCTGACGAACCATATGCTTTCGTGCAGGCGTATATTGCCCTGCACTCTTGTCCGGTCGACCAGGAAGATACGCAATTGGAATGTGCAGTGTGAAGACGGTGGCTAATATCAGTTTAGTGCATGGATTTTCGTGCATTGATACTATTGTTTTTGTCAAAGTTGGCTTTGGAATACCACTGCAGTGGGACAAGTGTTACAGTGACCTGTCGAGCGGCTTGAAATGTTTACACAGTAGGCCCAGAGAAATTACAGAACAAGTCCAGTGTGCTCGAATGCACGCATTGATGAACTTCAGAATCAGATCGCATAGTACACAAGATGATCGCAATAGAACGATATGAAACGAAAGTCGTCTGACTTTTGTGAATATTTGATTCATTTGGTGTGACCATGGCAAATCGTGGCCCATTGTAACTCCAACATACTTCACTGACGTATATAAGCTCAAGCTATCACCTTCAATCTGAAGTTTAGGACATTTCGTGACAAGTTCTTGGTAACAGGCTGTTTTATAAAATGAAAACATAATGCCATTACACTTGGACGCGTTCAGCGTCAAGCAACAGGAGTTTGACCATTGCACTAATTCGTCTAAACGACTGCAGCTTAGCTGAGGAGGGCGAGGCTTGATGGTTCACGCTAATGATAACGTCGTCTGTATATTTTGACAGAATGGTTTCTTTTGGGACAAACAGAGCCAGCGTAAGTAGCGAAAAAGAATGGTGCTCCTTGAAGGACACCAGATGCAAGTGGTGAGAAGCTTGTACCGCCAAACTTGGTGACCCGAGTACGTTTGGCGAAATAATCCTTTGGCAAAAATGCTAGGGAAGGTTGAGTACAATAGTCTAGATTTTGCAAAAGCAATTTACGGTTAACACAACTGAAAGCATTACTGTGGTCGAGGAAGCAAACATGTGTGGCTTTGCTCTTACTGTCTAGCGACGACAAGACTGAATGCATTAGACAAGCCACCGCATCTTGTGTGGATCTTGAACTTCTGTACGCAAACTGAAATATGCCTTTTAAACGGGAATGATTTTCTCAACGACCTTCAAAGCCACCGAAGTGGATGCGATAGGCCGATATGTATCTGTCCACTTTTTCGGTATTGGCGTTATGCTGGCAAATCATCCAACCGTCCACGATTTTTCCTTGTTTTAAGCTCGGCCAGAGGCCAAGCTAAGGAAGCGGCACACTTCTTCGGGACGACGGGAGACAACCTGTCAAGTCTGCATGCCTTGCCTGAGTGCAGCTGGGTTAACTACTTTTGCAGTGATACGACGTTGACAGCACGCCGTGAGTCCGTAGACTACTGAAACAGTGCAGCTAAGGAGTCAGAACGAATCACTGCCAATGTAACAGAAGTTACGATTTAGTTCCTCTGCATCTACGTCAGAATTCGTGCTCTGACGGGTGACTCCGCTAAGCTGTTTCATCATTCGGCAAATCTCACGACAACTATTGTTTCCCAGAATTGTCTTTACATAGATATGAGTGAACTGGCGAACTTCTTTACATAAACGGGAAGGGATCCCACGATCTTTGCTTTTGAAAGCTTGATCACAGTATATTGATACATGTGTGTCAAAATACAAACTGAACTCTGGAAGCAACCATTTCTCTAAACCGTGCTATTTTTGAAGGGAGAAATCGTCTCCATTTCCGTATGCGGTCATTGCAGCTGGTGGCAACCTTGTGATTTGTTTAACTGTAGGTAAAAGTGGTTAACCTTGCCGACTGCACTTAGCAGATCGAGATGTTGGTTCGCAGAAGAGGAGTGATACTTGCCTCTTAGCAGTTATTTATAGACCTCCAAACTCATCAGCAGACAGCAATAACATTCTGTTAAACGCCCTCCGCTATGCTGTTCCACAAAAGTACTCTCACTATCTTATAATGGGTGACTTTGATGTTCCTTCAATAGCATCAATGTCCCCCAATGGGTCATCGTTTAAATCGAAACTCCTCGAATTCATGGATATGGCAGTTTTGTATAATCATGTGCATCGACCAATCAGACATCGCGGTTCAAACAGGCCATCACTCCTGGACTTAATCCTCACTAATGAAGAGTTGATGGTTGAGTCAGTAGCATACGATCCTCCACTGCGCCGTAGCGACCATTCAGTCCTAACATTTGGTTATGTATGTTATGCCAGTATTGTTGCTAAAGAAAGAGAGACTCAACACACTATTACGGACTATTATAAGCTGCGCAGCTTAGCAGCAACCGTTGACTGGGACCTACAGACGCACAGCTCAGCAAATGACGCGTGGAATGAATTGAAAGACAAAATTAACTGGGTCATACAATCAGCATCGAAGGTTGTACCATTACGAGCATCGCGCCGGACCTATACGTGGATCCGGAGCAGAACACGTAAAAGGATCAACAGAAGAGATGAAATCTGGAGGCAACATTTGCTAAGCCCATGTGATATCACATGGCAGGATTACAAAGTCATCAGAAACTACTGCACGTCACTCATTAGAGTCGATAAGTACGAATGGCAGGAGAATATGGTGCTGAAATTTACGAGTAACACCAAACTGCTATACAGATTTGTGAATGGCAAAAGAAAGGTTAAGCCCGGAATGCCACCACTCAGGACGGCCAGTGGCCGAACAACTACTGCTGTGGATGCCGCGAACGCTCTACTCTTGCAGTTTGGCTCGGTAGCTACAAATGTCATGGAACCTTCGCCCTATCAACTCCCAACCAATGTCGTTGGCTTATCCAGCGTCACCTTTACTCCAGCAGCTGTTGCAAGCAAACTACAGTCTCTCCGGGAGTGCAGTGCCCATGGAATCGACATGATCTGCCCAAAAGTACTAAGAACCCTTGCTACCACCATGGCAGCACCACTTGCAACCTTTTTCCAGGGTCTGTTAACTCCCATACACTCCCATCTGAGTGGAAAAATGGAATTATCACTCCAATATATAAAGGAGGTAAGCGCTCGGATTCTGCTAACTACCGACCTATTACTCTCCTTCCTGTTTTATCAAAAGTGATGGAATCGGTAATCGCAGATGTACTGACGCGATACTTTGAAAGTCAACAGATAATTTCTAATGCCCAACATGGTTTCCGACGCAGACGATCTTGTCTCACCAATTTGCTGATTACTCGGGACTTATGGACCAGAGCGGCTGATGAAGGAGTCCCCATAGATGTGATATACCTGGATTTTTCTAAAGCATTCGACAGGGTCAATCACTTCTTTCTCCTCCAAAAGCTTGCTGCCTAGGGTATCAGCGGTTCCCTGCTCACCTGGTTGGAAGACTACTTACAAGACAGAGCAATCAAGGTAAGAGTAGCCGACACCTATTCTGAAAGCCTTTACGTCTCCAGTGGTGTACCACAAGGATCCGTCCTCGGGCCGCTACTGTTTTTAGTCTACATTAATGACCTTCCAGCAGACATTCTATCTCCAATCCAAATATTTGCAGACGATGCTAAAATATGGAGAGCAATTCGCTCAGCATCCGACCGTGTCTACCTCCAGGAACATCTGACCCGGATTAACAAATGGGTAGAAAAGAACCAGCTCCCACTGAACCCTGCAAAGTGCCACCTGCTGACGGTGCACAACAGCTTCGTCCACACATACCTTTTGGGGCAACACGTGACTAGTGAACGCGACTTAGGTATAATCGTGCAAGAGTCTTGGAAATTCGTTCGAAAGCAGCAAGTGTGGCGAACTTGAAATCGAGACTTTTGAGGCGAGCTCTCGGCACTTTTGAGCGGCGGCTAGTACCATTGTTGATTAACTCCTACATTCGTCCTCATGTTGAATATGCAATTCAGGCCTGGTGTCCATGGTTAAAACGAGACATCCGCCTCTTGGAACAGCACCAAAGAAGAGCCACAAAAGCAACGCGTGGACTATCCGGTATAAGTTACGAACAGCGTCTTCGTGTACTCGGTGTGTTCTCATTAGAATACCGACGGCTTCGCGGAGATCTTACTCTCACATACCGGATATTAACCGAAAGCGAGCATCCATGTACATCACTGTTGACTCTAGCCCCATACAAACAAAACCGAGGCAACCACCTGAAACTAATGACGCAACACTCTCGTTTGAATTGTAGAAAATATTTTTTCTCACTTAGAATCTGTTCTCACTGGAATGCATTACCAAACTATGTGGTGAACGCACCAGACATGACGACATTCGAAAGACTCTTAGATTTTCATCCTAGTGATAAACGATACACAACACTTTGCTAAAATGCAATGATTCAACCACTGATACTTTATGTTCCACGTTGGAACATTTTGATTTTAATTTTCTTTCGCATATCCATCCTGTGGGTCTTGTAAAGTTATGCTTTTTATCCCATCATACACCATTGAACCATAGAATGTCAAGTGGTGCCCGATTGCAGATCGAAAATATCTTTAGGTTATTGACAAATACCAAATCCAGAGCTGTCTCTAACATGGTGGGATATTTTACAACATTCTGTAGTCCAAAAGTAATAAGGAATGTAATGTTCAATCTGTATAAATCGCCAGCAAATATGCACAGAGACTGGTCAATTCTCCCAATAATAACAGCCGCACAATCACCGTAAAACCCGATTTGTTGGCGTACCAAACTGATTCGATTTCTAGGTTGAAATATTGTAGAAAACAGTTGTCACTTACGCAACTGAGTATCGATTCGTAAACACAGGTCCTCACATGATTGGCTGCCTCACTTTCCTTATTTCATTGGATTTCTTTTCCTGCTTTTATAGCCACTGTAACGCAGGATGCCTTTAGCAAATCGGTTCCATACTACGCGTGCGCGTTCTTTTCCGTTCATCGGCTAAGGGCCATACTCAACATTCTGGCGACGAGGTTAAACTGCAGTGATTTTGCACCTTTCTGCCCTACTTTGGAAGATTCCTTCTGATAAACTAACACCAGCCACCTGGAAGTGCGCTTTTTGGATTATCTGGAGCTACTACCCGTCTTGCAACCAAACACGGTACTCTCGAATGGCCACAAAATTAAATTATTGGTAATATTTCTGGGGGATGAAGGCTAAAGACATTTTGGTGCCCTCCATGTCGGTGAGGAGAGTCAACAGCGCGCTAGAAGTCCTCAGCGGATTATGGGGTTTACGATTGAACACTTCGGAGCTAGCCTCGGTTGGAGCGTCACGGCTCCCTGGTTGGGGTCCAAAAGACGGTGAACACGTTTGGCTGGATACACTTGCTGACATGGCAAGGAGCCGACCTCAGTGGCGTTTGTGCTGTGAGTTTCTTTGTCCCTCCCATCCTTTTTAGCCTCCCCCTCCATCTACGATCTCATTTCATAGGGTAAAACATAATAAAAAATTTTTGCCTAGTAGCTGGCTGGAAGCTTGCCGGAACGACGCCTATCCGTTGCTGGTAGCTCAGCTGGCATGCAACTGTTGTATCTATTTTTCCTTTGTGTATTGTATTATGTGTATGTATGTATGTATTTCCTTCATGTATTGGCGGGAGAGCCTATGGTGCGCTGAGGCTGGTGGTGGCTAGATCCTGACAGATGGTCTACCCACTGCTGCTACTGTTGCGCCATAGTCTCATGTCCTGGGCGCCTCCACGTGGCGACCGCTGGGTGGGAGTTAGGTTTCGCCCTTCTCCCTGCTAAGATCCAGGACACCAATCCGCATGAGTCAGTGAACTGACCATGTGCTAGACCCGCTGCCTTTCGGGTGTTCATTTAATCGAAGTTTTGGCTGAGGACCCGAGTCGTTCTCCTGTCAGGATTGGGCGCCCTGGCAGTATCCTAGTCCATCCTCTCCGGAGGTTAGGAAGTGGTCGATGGCCCACTTCCCGTAAAACCTAGCCATGGGAGACAACAGGTTACGGGTTATATTCTCAAAGCTCGATTGGCGTAGAGCACGAGTGCCACGCATTGTCTCTGACGGTGGGAGGACACCTCCGGGTGTTCAATGGTTTGCTACTGCCCGCCTCAAGCCAGGCAGCCCCTGGTCAAATTGGTGCAAACCCGCCAAAAACCCACCTGCGTCTGGCCGTGGTCGCAGGTGCGTACCCTACTACGGTCGCAAAACATATGATAACTGTTCCAGAACCTCCAAGGCTGCGTGTGATGGCCGTCAAGCGGATCCCAATCTGTCTCTGCAATTACATTCCCGAGCTGAATCTGCACTCCACTGCCTTGTGGGTCAGGCTATTGAGCCAAAGGCTCCGGGTGGAGTCCCTCAAGCAAACCTCCAAACCACCCACTGCCTTGTGGGTTAGGCTATTGAGCCAAAGGCTCCGGGTGGAGTCCCTCAAGCAAACCTCCAAACCACCCACTGCCTTGTGGGTCAGGCTATTGAGCCAAAGGCTCCGGGTGGAGTCCCTCAAGCAAACCTCCAAACCACCCACTGCCTTGTGGGTCAGGCTATTGAGCCAAAAGCTCCGGGTGGAGTCCCTCAAGCAAACCACCGAAGCACAACGACCACCTCGCGTGCGATTGCCCACCAATGCAATCGTATGCCTGCGCGCAAAGCACTCAGCATCGGGTGCTGGAACGTGCGCACACTACTGGACCGGAACTCCAGCGAGCGCCCGGAGCGACGCACTGCACTGGTCGCAATGGAGCTAGCGCGCTACCACATCGATATTGCGGCGCTCAGTGAAACTCGGCTCGCTGAGCAAGGTAAGTTACATGAAGCAGGTGCTGGCTACACATTCTACTGGGTGGGCAACGCCGCCTCAGCACCACGTGAACATGGGGTCGGATTTGCAATATCCGACCGCCTGAATGGCCAGCTGGTGGGTGAACCAACGGGCATCAGCGCGCGGCTGATGACTGTTCGCCTACGACTCGGAAGAGGTAAGTTTGCTACTTTAATAAGCACGTACGGTCCGACCATGTGTTATCCTAATGACACGCGTGATCAATTCTACACTCAGCTATCCTCCGTGATACGGTCTGTGCCGAGAAGCGACCGACTATTTCTGCTGGGTGATTTCAACGCGCGCGTTGGGAGTGATGCATCAGCGTGGACAGATGTTATCGGTGCGCATGGCATTGGTTCAGCGAATGCGAACGGTGACAGGCTGCTCTCACTGTGTGCCACTCACGGCCTGACCATCACGAACACTCGGTTTGCACTGAGTGCGAGTGATATAGCAACTTGGACGCACCCACGGAGTGGTCACGCTCACCTGCTCGACTATGTCATCGTACGTCAGCGTGATATGCCTGAAATGCGCATGACACGTGTACTGCGTGGAGCTGAGTGTGGCACTGATCACAAATTGGTTCGGACCAAACCGTACATATATTTTCGTAAATCGATGTATTGCACTCCCGCCGTGAATCGGCGTAAATTTAACATTCTCTCCCTCGGCACTGTGGCGAAACGTACTGAGCTGGAGAAGGCGATGGCTGCACGCCTGTGTGATGTGGACTGCATAGCCACAGTGGGCGACCTGTGGCACCACATTCGCGACCAGGTGACAGCTGCTGCGGAGGAGACCATCGAGCGCGCAAACTGTAAGCGGCCTGATTGGTTTGATGACAACAATGTGACGATTGACGCATTGGTGTCAGAGAAGAATGCAGCATTTGCTGCACATGTTGCAGACCCCAGTGACTTGGGGAAGAGTAGTCAGTTTCGCAAACTTCGACGGCGACTGACCCGAGAGCTCCGTCGCATTAAAAATGCATGGTGGACGGAGAAGGCGAAACAGATGGAATGCTACGCGGAACGCCGTCAACACAAGGAATTCTTTGACTCCTTGAAGGCGGTGTATGGACCGAGATTGGAGCCGCTGAGGACACTGATCGATGGTAGTTCAGGCGCTACCTGCACACAGACTGCAGACATAATGCAGGTCTGGCAGAAACACTTTGACTGTCTCTTGAACAACCGTTCAGAGATTGACTGGCCTACATTGAATGGCCTGAAGCAGCACGATGTGAAGGCGTCTGGCGGATACGCCGAGATTGGATGAGACGCAGAGAGCACTTGCTCAGCTGCGAAACGGCAAATGTGCCGGAGGTGACGGGATCCCACCTGAAGTATTGAAACACGGTGGACCCGCGTTAACGACTGCGCTGCACCACTTGGTGCAACGCGTGTGGATTGAGGAGGAGGTGCCTGCTGAGCTGAAGGATGCCCTTGTGCTACCACTGTACAAGGGCAAAGGGAGCAAGCAATGTTGCACGAATTATCGTGGCATCAACTTGCTGAGTTGTGTGGGCAAGGTGATTGCCCGAATCCTGCTCAATCGCCTCGTGAGTCAGATTGTGGAACCAAACGTGGCGGAAGAGCAATGTAGATTCCGTTCGGGTCGCAGCACTATAGATATGGTGTTTGCGGCTCGTCAGTTGCAAGAGAAGTGCAGAGAACGACACCAGCCATTGTACTCGCTTTTTGTTGATTTCACCAAGGCATTTGATACGGTGAACCGCGAGGCACTGTAGCTGGTGTTGGGTAAGTTTGGTTGCCCGCGTAAGTTTGTAAGTTTAATTGAATGTCTGCACAGTGGTATGTGAGCGAGGGTGCAGCTGAGTGGAGAGACCTCTGATGACTTTACAGTTGTCTCTGGTGTGAAGCAAGGCTGTGTGTTAGCTCCTGCCCTGTTTAATATCTATCTTCATGCAATGTTGTCTTGTGCTTTTGATGCGGCTTGTGCTTACGGTGTTCGTGTGGAGCACCGTATTGATGGTGGGTTGCTGAACATCCGTCGTTTCAGTGCGAGAACTCTAGTCTGTGAGACAACTATCCGTATGTTGCTGTTTGCTGACGACTGTGCGTTGTTTTCACACAGCGCGGATGAGTTGCAGCACATGACTAGTGCTCTGGCTTCGACAGCGGCAAAATTCGTACTCACCATCAACACAAGCAAAACTGTCTGTCTCTTTCAGCCTTCACCGGAGGTGCAATCTTCAATATTGCCGCAAATCAGCATTGGTGCTGAAGTATTGGAAACCACCTCCCGCTTCTGCTACCTTGGGAGTGTGATGTCGACTGATCAGCAGCTACACGTTGAGTTGCGTAATCGCGTGTCGAAGGCGGCAGCAGCATTCGGGAAGCTTGAGTACCGAGTGTGGAACAACCATCAGCTTAGCATTGGCACGAAGCTGATGGTGTACAAATCCATGGTACTGTCCGTTCTTCTATACGGCAGTGAAACGTGGACGATGTACCGTCAGGATGTGCGATATCTCGAGCGGTTCCATCAGCAGTGTCTGCGACGAATTTTGCGGATCGGCTGGGGCGCCAGAGTTGCAGACACGGAAGTGTTGCGCCGAAGTGGGATGTATGCAGTGGACTGCATACTTTTACTGAGACACCTGAGATGGCTCGGTCATGTGAGCCTTATGGATTTGACGCGGATACCGAAACAACTTTTATACGGTCAGCTGAGTATAAGGAAGCGGCACGTGGGGAAACCAAAGTTACGTTACCAGGACATGATTAAAGTGAGCCTCACACGTTCTAAGCTTGATTGCAGATCATGGGAATCGAAGGCGGTTGATCGTGGTGCATGGCGCGATCTAATCACGAAGGCAGTTGCTGAAGTGCGGGAGAAAGCCCTCATGCATGCAGAGAAGAAGCGGCAGTTGCGGAAGCGGCAAGCACCGATGAATTGTACTCCATCGACATCGAGCGCATTGTGCTGTAGAACATGCGGTCGCGAGTGCCTGAGTCAGGCAGGCCTAGTGAGCCATGAGAGAGGTCACTCGGGACTACTGCCGAAGCGACGACGGGTCCCGCAGTGAACGTAGGCAGCACCGGCGCAGCGTTTGTAGGCACGCTGAATTCGATTTACTAACCGCGTGCTTGCATGCTAAGTCTCTTTATTTCAGGTGGTGGGTTTACAGTTTGTGCCTTAATGCTTTTCTTTCTCATATGAATATCTCCATGTACTCTATTCCATTAACTTGCACACATCGCTTCAGCCAATTGTATTCGATTTCCATAATATTTTTGTGTTCGTGGCATTCCGTGAACTATACTTCCTGACCTCGTGCACTTAGCTATGATTTGTTTGTAAACAACTTATTACATATGCTATTTAATTAAGGTTTACGTCACCGTTTCCTTATGCATTAATCGAGTTTTTCTCTTTTTCTTTCTCTCTCTCTCTCTCAAGTGTTTGGCTGTTGTTTCATATCCTTGGTGTGGCTGCGCTTGATGTGCATGTTGACAAGGTGCCTACCCGTCTATTACCCACTATCTCGTCCATACTGGCTCCAGGAGACAGTTGGTCGTTGCTGGAGGGGACGGGGTGCACGGTCCTTGTGGCCGTGTTAGGCTCGAAGAGTGGTTACATGCACTCAGTATGGAGCGGACTACGGTCCAGCCACCGCCTTGTGTGCGCTTGATTCCCCAAATACAGTGTGCTTGTGTTTGTCTGTGAAGGAGTGTGGGCCGGCTCCGTTGATGAAACGTGGCTCCCATCCGCATGCCTGCCGGTCTTATTCCTTCGGGTTTACACTGGATATGGGGTGTGTGGATAAAGCTGTGGGTGGTGCAGCGCAAGCCATCCATGGTCCCTCTGTAGGCGCAGGCGTCCTGTGGCTGACCACAGTGACAGGCAAATCCGAAACCGGATGCCGCCAACCACCTTCATGTATTGCGGCACAATAGCGGAGGTGTTTTCCCACCTCTAGCTGATGTGTATAATGATGATGATTGAACACATACACTGCGCGGTTTCCTTTCTCGAGCTTGCATCAAAACTGAAGTAAGTGTCATTGATTTCATTGCGCGGATTTAGCAAGCCCCACCAGAGTATCGATATAGTGAAATCCAGTTACGAAGAGGCGATAGCTTTCCAGTGCTTGATATCCGGTACCCCTAACGAACAGGCTTGTGAAAGGTTGTTGTCGGAAGATGAGACGACGATGAGCAAGGAGAAGGTCTGGTATATTGTTCGACAGCTGAAGTATGTCCATAAAGTTAGTAGGTTTTTCCTCGCAACCTTATACAGGCGCAATCCAAGCAATCAACCGAAAAGATGTTACTCCGAGAGGGTCCGAATTGCCTTTTACCTGTTACCGATGTGGAAGTCAGCATTTATCAGCCGAGGAATGCCGTCATAAACAGAGTGTCTGCCGCCAATATGGAAAATTAGGGCACTTGGCCCGAGTTTGCCGATCTACAGCTTACACACCCGCAATAGCACCTTTTCTCAAGAAGCCCGTGAAGGTCGTCCAGTCTTCAGACGTAAAAGACCAGCTGAAGACGATCTGGAACACAATGTCAAGCATCTGCAGCATTCATCCACCCTACACTGTGCAATTGGAAATTAAAGGCCGGTTGGTTAAAATGGAAGTTGCTGCCGGTGCGTCGGTTACCATAATCAGTGCTGCAACAGTTAAAAGGTTATCCAAGTTATTCCCCTGTGAATCGACTTTGCGTACGTACACTGGGCAGCTGATACCAGTCCTGGCAAAATGCAATTCATGTAAATTACCATGGGGAGAAGCGGATCTTACAGGCATATGTTTTTGGCGAATGATTGTCCAAAATTACTTGGGCGCGACTTGCGTAAATGCCTTCCGGCCACGCTAGAGACAGTGAAGTACATGTCCACTAACCAGCGCTTGGAGGATGTGCTCAACAAATATTCTGACGTTTTTGATGAGAAACTAGGAAAAATAAACGGATAACAGGCTAGTATCAAATTACGATCGGGAAAGCCCCGCTTTTTCAGGTCCCGTACCCTACCGTATTACCTGAGATCAAAGGTTGAAGACGAGATGAAAAAGATAGCAATCAGCAGGAACAATCGAAACAGTCCAATATAGTGAGTTGGGAGCTCCAGTAGTTCCAGTCCTGAAGCCAGATGGTTCTGTGCATACTTGTCGTGAATATTATCTAACTATTAATCATTGTTTACTCCTGCATAAATATCCCTTACCTCAGATAGAGGATCTGTATGCTACGCTGACAGGCGGACAAAAGTTGACACAAATCGACCTCAGTGACGCGTACTTACAAATTGAGTTCGATGAGACCTCTCGTCCATGCACTACGATAAGTACACACATGGGTCTCTTCCAGTACAAACGTCTGCCTTTCAGAATCAATTCGGCCCCGGTGATATTCCAAAGGATCATTGATAACTTATCAAAGATATTCCTTTTACTTCTGCATATATTGACGATATTCTAATTACAGGATGTACAGATGTTGAACATTTACAAAAGCTATCCACTGTGCTCAAACGTCTACAACAGAGTGGGCTCGAACTGAGGAAGTGCAAGAGTTTTTCTCAGATTTCGTTCGTTACCTCGGTTACCGTCTCGATAAAAACGGATTACA
Organism: Dicrocoelium dendriticum; assembly: GCA_944474145.2. Lineage (NCBI taxonomy): Eukaryota > Metazoa > Platyhelminthes > Trematoda > Plagiorchiida > Dicrocoeliidae > Dicrocoelium > Dicrocoelium dendriticum. The sequence goes on from OX104064.1 coordinate 115,525,838, forward strand.
CGTGTTAGAAAACAAAGTAAAACCCATTCTTGGCGCACCTGAACCCAAGAATGAAGCTGAACTCCGATCATTTTTAGGGATGTTTTCTCACTATCGTCGCTTCTTACCTAACGCCTTAACAGTATTTGCACCCTTGTACGAACTGTTGCACAAGGGGAAGTCCTGGACTTGGGGTCCGGATCAAAGAAAGGCCTTCAAAAATGCAAAAAGGGTGTTCAGCGCCTTCCCGTATCTCGTGCATTTCGATCCGAGCCGGCCTCTAGTGCTGCAGTGTGACGCTTCCCCACGCGGAGTAGGCGCAGTCCTTTGCCACCGGACGGATGACGGTTCTCTTCGTCCAATCGCTTTTGCTTCTCGTACCCTGCAACCCGCTGAAAGGAATTACTCCCAACTGGACAGAGAGGCCTTAGCGATTATTTTCGGAGTCAAGCATTTCCACCAGTACGTCTGGGGAAGAGAGTTTGATATCCACACCGACCATAAACCACTTCTTTCGCTTCTGGGTGAGGAGAAAGGAATCCAACAGATGTCTTCGCCTCGAATGCAAAGGTGGGCACTACTTTTGAGCGCCTATAACTACAAACTTCAGTATGTAAACGGACCAAGTAATACCATTGCCGATGCACTTAGTCGCCTCCCGCAGCAGCATGGCACAAAAACGAATAGTGAACCCATGGAGTTTATCAATTTGATGCAACACCTTGAAAAGACACCCATCCGGAGTGACGTGGTGCGGCCGGACCCTGGGTTGTCGATGGTCAAACGGTACTTGATGACCGGATGACCTACACGCACTTCAGACGAACTGAAGTCTATCGGAGTAATGAGTTGAGTCTATGCGACGGCCGTATAGTTCGTGGACACGGATGACGCCAAACCATGTATATAGGTATACCGGATAAATTCGACGAGGATACCGATGCCGCTTTTGTACGGCCAGCTTAGTGCAGGGAAGCATCACTCAGGCAAACCGAAAATAACATTACCAGAACATGAAGACGGTGAGTTTATGACAAACTCATGTTGATTTCAGGTGTTGCGAATCCAAGGTAAATTTGGTCGATGCGAATTCCGTTGACTGCTCAAAAGGCGGCTGCTCAGGTGCAGAAGGCACTATTGCACGCGGAATAGAAGCACGATGCGTACGCTCCCATTCAAATTACTAATCCAGGCCAATAAGGCGGCGTATGTGGTACGTTTGCCTGCGTGCTGAGTAATCTTGCACTTCAGAAGTAGATGTTGTTTGAGCTTCCCGGTATGGCTGCGCCTGATGTGAATATTGGCAAGGTGCCTACCTGTCTATTACTCACTACCTCGTCCATTCTGGCTCCAGGAGATAGTTGGTCGTTGCTGGAGAGGACGGCGTGTAACGTCCTTGTGGTGGTGCTAATCTCGAAGAGTGGTTCCATCCTGTGTGGAACGGGCTACGGTCCAGCCACCGCCAAGTGTAAGTCTGGTGTGCATGATTTCCCAATTAGGCCAGAATGCTTCTGTTCTGCTTGTTGAAAGAGTGTGGGCCGGCTCCGTTGATGAAATGTGGCTCTCATCCACTTGCTTCCCGGTCTTATTTCTTCGGGTTTACATCGCATATGGGTTGTGTGTGTGGAACTATGGGTGGTGCAGCGCAAGCCACCCATGGTCCCTCTGTAGGCGCAGGCGTCCTGTGGCTGTCCCCATGGAGGTCACAGTGACAGGCAAATCCGGATACGGACGCCGCCAAATCAATTATATATATATATATATATATATATATATATATATATATATATATATATATATATATATATATATATATATATATATATATATATATATATATATATATATATATATAGCCCGTTCCACACAGGATGGAACCACTCTTCGAGATTAGCACCACCACAAGGACGTTACACGCCGTCCTCTCCAGCAACGACCAACTATCTCCTGGAGCCAGAATGGACGAGGTAGTGAGTAATAGACAGGTAGGCACCTTGCCAATATTCACATCAGGCGCAGCCATACCGAGAAGCTCAAACAACATCTACTTCTGAAGTGCAAGATTACTCAGCACGCAGGCAAACGTACCACATACGCCGCCTTATTGGCCTGGATTAGTAATTTGAATGGGAGCGTACGCATCGTGCTTCTATTCCGCGTGCAATAGTGCCTTCTGCACCTGAGCAGCCGCCTTTTGAGCAGTCAACGGAATTCGCATCGACCAAATCTACCTTGGATTCGCAACACCTGAAATCAACATGAGTTTGTCATAAACTCACCGTCTTCGTGTTCTGGTAATGTTATTTTCGGTTTGCCTGAGTGATGCTTCCCTGCACTAAGCTGGCCGTACAAAAGCGGCATCGGTATCCTCGTCGAATTTATCCGGTATACTTATATACATGGTTTGGCGCTATCCGTGTCCACTGACAGTTCGAACACAACATATGCACATGAATTTTTCCAAACTTAAGTGTGAACTGTCACAAACTGGATAGAGACACATCAGACCGCATGATCAATGGTACCACAAACGTGTATGGGTTTCGTCTGGAGATCAGGCTAGCAGCCACTTTCGCAGGCATGAGAATATTACCTAATACAGTCTGTTGATGTTTTCTTCTACATTTAGACCTGACAGCCTTAAATTTTGGGTATTCATATTTGAAGGAACCCGACATAGCAATAGTGAAACAACTGCTAGGTAAAAGGATAAATAAACTACTGGTACAGTAAAATAGTGTGCACTTAGGTGTTGCCGTCTATACGTACAGTGGTTTGTGTAGCTGATGGGGGATATCGCACAGCATGCGAATGCGATGGAGTGTCCACTTCCGGCTCTCCGTGTCGCCGACCGGTCCGGTCATCTGCTGCCCGAGGTATGCGCAGCTTCTCAAAGAACGATTGGTGCGCAACCTTTGGTATTGACAGGTGACATCAATTAAATCCAGCTGCCCATTGTGAAACATGCGGTTTTCCAAACAGTGTTCGCATTGTTTTGCAAATGTGCAAGTACTCAACCGTTTGTACATACCGATATGTACTCTGCTGTGACCATATGCTATTTGACAACGATCTGCATCGTAGGTCTCGGGTGCAGCCATTTAGTGCTCATAAAACGATTGTCGCTATGCGCCGATTGCTTTCTGATGTAATATACTAAGACAATGACGTACCATTCCTCTTGGGTTTAACCTTTTACTTAGTCTATCCAACAGATCGGCCATGTGCAACGCAACTTCTGGTAGGCGTCTCTGCAATTTCGCCTTCAATCCGCTTAAGACGTACGTTTTCATAAGCCCCGGTAAATTCAGTATGGCTGACGAACAACTGGTAATATAACTACACTCACTCTCAACACTAGCCTGCGCAGCGGAACATGAACTGTCGACATCGCGATAATCGCTAGTCTGTTAATTGTCGGGATTGTTCACTTGCCACAGAATTTCCAGAGAAATTTCTATTCGAATGCATAGTCTAACGTGGTCACCCGAAAGACAATCGTTGAGCATTGTGTTCCAAATCTCAAACTTTATGCGTATTGTAGGCGGCCAAGCGCTGGTAACCTTTTGAATCAAGCGTATCCATCGAACTGGAAACACTCAATAATTTGATCCGTATCAACCACACAACTAGCTAGGAAACTCCGCGCGCACGTCAAACACGAATGAGCTCATCATGGACTGAACCATTATTCTGTGATGCACCTGCCCTCTAAGCGTCGTGCTAGTTAGCTGGTTAAGCTAGTCATGTAATTTACAAATCGATTTTAAGGAGCAGAATGTAGATAGTCTAGTCTGGTGAGTAATACCATGAAGCTTACATAGTGATGTGAATCGCGGCCGAGTAATAATACGAAGAGGAAGATGCCGTAGCTCACCGTCTCGGTATGTCACCATACTAGACTCCACTTGAGAAGGTAGCGAGAATAGCATAAATCATAATGAGTACAACATTGTAATGGGCAGCACATAAAGTCATCGCGAAGTACAACCGAGTTAAGTAAGCCCAATAAAGGTAGGTTAGATGTGGCTCATCCGTTCTAGGTATGTGCAATAAAGATACTGCATTGCACCAAGACAGTAGTTAATCATTCTAGAGTGAAACCGTACCAAGCGCGACGTACATGCGGGATATAGAATAAGAACACAAGGAAATTGGCGGAGATGGAGTAAGCAACTTTTCAAGTTAGCAGGGAAATAGTGCCATTAAATCCACAGCTATTCATATACTCAGCCAAGCTCGCGGTGGGAGAACGGGAATTTTAGCTATGCTCACTTTAACAAAGAAGTCGAAGCACAATGGAACAGTGATGACTAATCGCTCGCGTGTGCTGTGAATGCCGTCTCCTATAATATTAACTGCAGGCTATCCGTGTCGGAAGGTAAACCAGAACCGGTGCGGTCGCCTCTTGTCCGAGGTGAGCGAGAATCAACAGGGATGGAGAACCACCAGGCAGTCCGTCGTGTGTTACTTTTTACAGTTGGTAGTAGGGGGTTTGAATGGTATAGGTGTAAATTCGTCACATCTAGACTCAATCAAACAGCCATCACACGCCCTGAAAAGCACTGTACGCGCGTTGTTGTTTTGGGAATCGTTAGCAGTGCGCATTCCATCGGACCCTGGTAGGGCTCGAAACCCGCAACTCGACTGTTGCCAGTCCGTGGTTGAGACCACTGAGCTACGAGGGACGACAACGACCTTCGTGAATTAGTTACTAGATATGATATAGTGCCGCTCACTATCCACTGATTTGTAAGGTAGTACGTGCAGAGGACAGGGTAACTCCCTCACCATGCGACGAACTTACCAAACTTAAGCCGCCAATTAACCTATGGCATTATAAGCAGTTTGGTTTGCGTACTGCTTACAGAGGAGGAGTATGGGGTGTTGAGTGGTATAGGTAGAAATTCGTCACGAATCGCCGATAAGTATGCACTCAGAAAATAGTGTCCACACGTTACCGCACAGGGTCTCCGCAAGACATTACGATAATTAGAAGTGTCCTGATCTCTACGGATTGTATTCATGGCATGATATAAAGGTCATGCGGTACAACTCAGATGTGTCACGGGGACTCAAGCCCAGACGTCGTAGGCCAGATTCGAATTCGGTGAACAAGTAACCGCATTTTAAGGCTAGTGTGGGAGGGCAAATAGCCAATGGACCTCGTGTATTTCGCGGCTATTCACTGTGGATTTTCCAGCCAAAGTCTCGACATAATCTGTAGCATACTAGATAAGCACGTTTCGTGCACAGTAAAGCCGGCTCCCTAAACCGGCCATCGCATTGGTTGCAACCCTTAAATGTTACCAAATCCAGACTGTGGTGTTTCCGGCAGGGATCACTGGCTCAGTGCAGATGTGAAACCTGCACAGCCGACCACGCCACTCAAGCCGATTCACAAACATGCAACGAGGGCATCAGTGTCACACGTAACACTATGCTTTCACAGTGCGACACCTATCAACTAAAATCCTTGCGAGCAGTGTGGCAACTGCGCACATTTGGAAACAGAGCACCTCCACTTGGTCGCGCAACAATAATATACCGCTAACGAAACACAGGTTCAACATACGCGGGCCATATATTCCTAGGGTTATCGCGAATTTCCGGACGGATATTTTAGCAATTCAGCGACCCTTTAGGTATTACATACAAGCCACAATGAGTTCAGCACTTGCGTGCATCGCTCTTCGGTCCTCGCAAGCAGTTTATTTAGTACTAAAGTAGCTCCGGTAAAGATTACTCAGTGAACTAACAACTCGAGCCACTCGTATGGGGTACTCAGCAAACAAGCGAACTAACCTCGTTGCGCATTAAGTTGTCCCGCTGTCTCCACCCACCAAAGCGGGGAGGGGGGGGAAGAAAATGAACTAACCAGCTTTCCTAGAAAGACGCACGCAATCATTGCGTTAAACAATCAGTTACAAAGTTTTATTGTGGCAAACATATAAAACAGTGAACGTGAGGATGTATGTGCAGCCTGGGATAGGCGGTAAGCGTCTCACTAAGTTGGCGTACGAGACTTGTGGGCGCGTCCTGTATCGGAAAGTGCTAATTGCACTCTTGATACGTATAAAGACCTTAGCAAGTTTTAAGGGAGAGTATTGACAAAAATACGAGTTGAATATATACCCTTCCTGGGTGCAAAAAACACACTCATGGCTTAAAAAGTGCGACGGCCAGACGATGTGGAGGGTTCGAAATGATTTGGAATATTGGTAGCTCGGGAGGCTTGCTCAGTTGTTGTGGAGTTCTCCGAGCTGGGCAACTTGGTTGCAAACGTGGAGGGTTATAAGATTCTCTGTTGCGCCTATGTGTCACGGTTTACGAGCCCCGGCATTGCGCTGAAAACGCAACGACAGACGTCTGCTGAAACCAAGGGGCCGAGTGTATGGGGCGCAACGTCACAAACACTGGCGCACACAGATTGAGTTCTAAGCAGCACTGTCTTCACGCTTTTCTATTTCAGGTTAGTCACGCTAAGCTGAAGCACTGATGGCCCAATCGATGTTGATTTTGTTGGCAGGACTAGTTATGGCGTGCTCAGGGAGGATCAACTGCTACCGGATGCTTAGCACTGAAAAGTTCTGTACCTTTGCCCTCAAATTGGGAACAAAACCTAGGTACCACATCTCCAGGAGAATACCCGTCGTTTGCCGCATGACTACACAAACCAGAAGTGTGTGATTGCGTAGTATGCCAAAGATTGAATTCGCAAAATACTATCAAAGCTGGTGGTTTGTTCCCATTTCCTTCTGAATCAAATAGCCTTTCACACACCAGGAAAAGCATGAGGTCGTTTCGACCTGTTGGGTCTCGTCTGTAGTGTATATCCATCGGATCCATCAGATCGAGACAGCCATCTAGCGCTGTTCCAGGTATTACATGGATTATTCGATTGGGAATCCACTGCAAAGAATCCCCAACTGTTTAGATCAAAAACCTTCCCAGTTTCACATCAGAATATCTACCTTAATATTTTCTAAATACTTTGTGATGGGGGTCAAGGGGAATACCCAATCGTTTTTTTGAAAATATTCGAGGTGGGGGAGGAAACAGCGAAGTTTGGGAGAGAGTTGCAGGGTTGGCAAACCCGAAGAGAAACATAATTCCCACCGGCATTCCAGGTGGCTAAACTGTGCACAGAATTTCAGAGAGTTGCCTCTGAGACTGGTGTTACGGCTGAGTCTCAGCAAGTGACGGTATACGTGATCAGGGTCACTCAATATTTGGTAGATTAACATGAGACCGCTGCGCAGCATTCGCTAGCGGCCACTGAAAACTCCTAGAGACTTCAGCCTTTGATGGTAGGACAGATTTCGTAGGCCCCTGATGTTTCTGTGGCCCTGCTTTGTGGTTTCTATAGTACTAAGTCGCGCTTCAACCAAGTTTGCCAAACTTGGATGGCGTATTCAACGTGAAGGCGCACGTAAGAATTGTGCAGCATGGGGAAGATGGATGGGTCGAATCTTCCAAATGTTCTCCGCAGCAAGCCGACGTGCTGGTTTGCCCTCCTTGCAGCTGTATCTGACCATTTTGAACGGTTAAAACCACTTTGAATGAGCACACCAAGGACGCCTGCGCCTACAGAGGGACCATGAATGGCTTGCGCGGCACCACCCACAGCTCCAACCACACACCCCATATCCAGTGTAAACCCGAAGGAATAAGACCGGGAGGCATGTGGATGGGAGCCACGTTTCATCAACGGAGCCGGCTCACACTCCTTCACAGGCAAACGCAAGCACACTGTATTTGGGGATCAAGCGCACACAAGGCGGTGGCTGATCCGTAGTCCGCTCCACCCTGAGTGCATGGAACCACTCTTTGATCCTAACACGGCCACAAGGAACGTGCACTCCGTCACCTCCAGCAACGACCAACTGTCTCCTAGAGCCAGTATGGACGAGATAGTGGGTAATAGACAGGTAGGCACCTTGTCAACATGCACATCAAGCGTAGCCACACCGGGGATATCAAACAACAGCCAATCACTTGAGAGAAAGCTAACAAAGAAAATAAATCGAATAGTGCATAAGGAAACGTGACAAAAATCTTAAGTTAATGAGCATATGAGATAAGTTGTTAACAAAGGATCCGAGATAAGTTCAGGAGGTCAGAAAGTATATTTTACGGAAATGACACAAACACGAAAATGTTATCGAAATTAACTACAATTGGCTTAAGCGAGTTGTGCAGGTTTATAGAAGAGCGTACGGGTGGACATTTATTTGAAAAGGAAAGCATTAGGACAAAATTGAAAACCCACCACCTGAAATAAAGAGACTTAGCATGCAAGCACGCAGTTAGTAAATCAAATGCAGCGTACCTACAAACGCTGCGCCGATTCTGCCTACGTTCTCTGCAGGACCCGTCGTCGCTTCGGTAGTGGTCCCGAGTGGCCTCGCTCATGGCTCATTAAGCCTCTCTGACTCAGGCACTCGCGACCGCATGTGCTACAGCACCATGCGCTTGATGTCGATGGAGAACAACCCATCGGTGCTTGCCGCTTCCGCACTTGCCGCTTCTTCTCCGCACGCATGAGGGCTTTCTCCTGCACCTCGGCAACTTCTTTCGCGAAAGGCGCAGGAGGACCACCTATTTAACATGTTTCAGCGAAATTCGTACCCTAGAAGCTTTATTATACGCTGCCTGGTGTGGAAGAGCCAGTTACCACCCGCGTCCACATGTGCAACAGAAAGAAGAACGATTATCCTACCTTACAGCCATGGGGTTTCTGAAATGGCAGCGAGGCTTCTAATGCCTCACGGGATAACTGTTGCACACGAAGCAACGGAAACCATACGAAATAAACTTTTTAAGGTGAAGGGCAAACTGTATAAGAAAGAAACATCGGGTGTGGCCTACAAAATTTCCTGCAAGAACTGTGAGAAGTACTATGTAGGCCAAACTGGAAGAAAACTTGGCACAAGACTGCACGAACACAGTCTGGCCATCCGCCGCCACGATGAAAAATCCTTAATGTCGGTACACATGGATGCCGAGAACCATCAGTTCGATCTGGAGAACGTTAAAATACTTGGGAGAGCAAGAAACCGCAGAGTGCGTGAGTTCCTCGAGGCCTGGCATTCTGGTCGGAACTCAATCAACAAACACTTGGTGCTGGAGGGTGTCTATGAAGCTCTGCAGGTTAAGCCAGCATTAGGCACCAGATCTACAAGAAGAGGTGCCCACATGACGGACACGTGAACCGATCGAAGGCTGACATTCGAAGCAGGCAACAATCAATAGTCATTCAGATCTGGCATTGGTTTGCGAGACTTCGCGAATTAGCATTAAATAGCTGCAATGAAGATGTTACCTAGTTTGGTAACGAAACGTCTGCAACAGAAATGCCCAGCTCGGAGAACAGGACAATCCTTTCATCCACTTCCCGAGCTACAGGTATTCTCAATAATTTCCAAACTTCCTTCATGATCAGACCGCGCCATGCACGCCGATCAAACGCCTTCGATTCCCATGATCTGCAATCAAGATTAGAACGTGTGAGGCTCACTTTAATCATGTCCTGGTAACGTAACTTTGGTTTCCCCACAAGCCGCTTCCCTATACTCAGCTGACCGTATAAAAGTTGTTTCGGTATCCGCGTCGAATTCATACGGCTCACATGACCGAGCCACCTCAGTTGTCTCAGCAAAAGTATACAGTCCACTGCATACATTCCACTTTGTCGCAACACTTCCGTGTCTGCAACTCTGTCGCCCTAACCGACGCGCAAAATCCCTTGCAAACACTGCTGATGGAACCGCTCGAGATATCGCACATCCCACCGGTAGATCGTCCACGTTTCACTGCCGTATGGAAGAACGGACAGCACCATGGATTTGTACACCATCAGCTTCGTGCCAATGGTAAGCTGATGGTTGTTCCACACTCAATACTCAAGCTTCCCGAATGCTGCCGCTGCCTTCGACACGCGGATACGCAGCTCACTGTATCTGCTGATCAGTCAATATCACACTCCCAAGGTAGCAAAAGCATGAGGTGGTTTCTAATACTTCAGCACCAATGCTGATTCGCGGCAATATTGAAGATTGCACTTCCGGTGAAGGCTGAAAGAGACAGACAGTTTTGCTTGTGTTGATGGTGAGTCCGAATTTTGCCGCCGTCGAAGCCAGAGCACTAGTCATGTGCTGCAACTCATCCGCGCTGTGTGAAAACAACGCACAGTCGTCAGCAAACAGCAACATACGGATAGTTGTCTCACAGACTAGGGTTCTCGCACCAAAACGACGGATGTTCAGCAACCCACCATCAATACGGTGCTCCACACGAACACCGTAGGCACAAGCGGCAACAAAAGCACAGGACAACACTGCATGAAGACATATACTAAACAGGGCAGGAGCTAAGACACAGCCTTGCTTTACACCAGAGATAACTGTAAAGTCATCAGAGGTCTCTCAACTCAGCTGCACCCTCGCTCGCATACCACTGTGCAGACATTCAATTATGCTTACAAACTTACGCGGGCAACCAAACTTACCCAACACCAGTTACAATGCCTTGCGGTTCACCGGATCAGATGCCTTGGTGAAATCAACAAAAAGCGAGTACAATGGCTGGTGTCGTTCTCTGCACTTCTCCTGCAACTGACGAGCCGCAAACACCATATCTATAGTGCTGCGACTCGAACGGAATCCACACTGCCATTCCGCCACGTTAGGTTCCACAACCTGACTGACGAGGCGGTTGAGCATGATTCGGCCAATCACCTTGCCCACACAACTCAGCAAGTTGATGCCACGATAAATCGTGCAACACTGCTTGCTACCTTTGCCCTTGTACAGTGGTAGCACAAGGGCATCCTTCAGCTCAGGAGGCATCTCCTCCTCAATCCATACGCGTTGCATCAAGTGGTGCAGCGCAGTCGTTAACGCGGGTCCGCCGTGTTTCAATACTTCAGGCGGAATCCCGTCGGTCCCGGCACAATTGCCGTTTCGCAGCTGCGCTAGTGCTCTCTGCGTCTCATCCAGTGTCGGCTTGTCCGCCAGATTCGCCTTCAAATCGTGCTGCTTCAAGCAGTTCAATGTAGGCCAGTTGACCTATGAAAGGTTGTTCAAGAGACAGTTAAAGTGTTTTCGCCAGATCTGCATTATGTCTGCAGTCTGTGTGCAGGTAGCGCCTGAACTACCATCGATCAGCGTCCTCAGCGGCTCCAATCTCGGTCCATACATCGCCTTCAAGGAGTCAAAGAATTTCTTGTGTTGGCGACGTTCGGTGTAGCATTCCATCTGCTTCGCCTTCTCCGTCCACCATGCATTTTTTATGCGACGGAGCTCTCGGGTCAGCCGCCGTCGAACTTCTACTACCCTTCCCCAAGTCATTGGGGTCTGCCACATGTGCAGCAAGTGCTGCATTCTTCTCCGACACCGATGCGCCAATCGTCGCATTGTTCTCATCAAAGCAATCAGGCCGCTTAGTTTGCGCGCCCGATGGTCTCCTCGGCAGCAGCTGTCACCTGGACGCGAATGTGGTGCTACAGTTCGCCCACTGTGGCTATGCCTTCCACATCACACAGGCGTGCAGCCATCGCCTTCTCCAGCTCAGTACGTTTCGCCACAGTACCGAGAGAGAGAACGGTAGATTTACGCCGATTCACGGCGGGATTGCAGTACACAGATTTACAGTTTGGTCTTCACCAACTTGTGATCAGTGCCACACTCAGCTCCACGCAGTACATGTGTCATGCGCACTTCACGCATATCACGCTGACGTACGATGACATAGTCGAGCAGGTGAGCGTGACCACTCCGTGGGTGCGTCCAAGTTGCCATATCACTCGCACTCAGTGCAAACCGAGTGTTCATGATCGTCCGGCCGTGAGTGGCACACATTGAGAGCAGCTTGTCACCGTTCGCATTCGCTGAACCAATGCCATGCAGACCGATAACATCTGTCCACACTGATGCACCACGACCAAAGCGCGCGTTGAAATCACCCAGAAGAAATAGTCGGTCGCTCCTCGGCACAGACCGTATCACGGAGGATAGCTGAGGGTAGAATTGATCACGCGTGTCATTAGGATAACACATGGTCGGACCGTACGTGCTTATTAAAGTAGCAAACTTACCTCTTCCGAGTCGTAGGCGAACAGTCATCAGTCGCGCGCTGATGTCCGTTGGCTCACCCACCAGCAGGCCATGGAGGCGATCGGATATTGCAAATTCGACCCAATGATCACGTGGTGCTGAGGCGGCGTTGCCCACTCAGTAGAATGTGTAGCCAGCACCTGCTTCAAGCAACTTACCTTGCTCAGCGAGCCGGGTTTCACTGAGCACCCCAATATCGATGTGGTAGCGCGCCAGTTCCGTGGCGACGAGTGCAGTGCGTCGCTCCGGGCGCTCGCTGGAGTTCCGGTCCAGTAGTGTGCGCCCGTTCCATCATCCGATGCTGAGTGCTTTGCGCGCAGGCATACGATTGCATTGGTGGGCAATCGCACGCGATGTGGTCGTTGTGCTTCGGACGTTTGTTTCAGGGACTCCACCCGGAGTCTTTGGCTCAACAGCCTGACCCATAAGGCAGTGGGGAGCAGATCCAGCTCGGGAATGTGATTGAGAGACAGACTGGGATCTGCTTGACGGCCGTCACACGCAGCATTTGAGGTTCTGGAACGATTTATATATGTTTTGCGACCGTAATTGGATACGCACCTACGACCACGACCAGACGCAGGTGGGTTTTGACGGGTTTGCACCAAGTTGACCAGCTGCTGTCTGGCTTGAGGCGGGCAGTAGTAAACCATTGAACACCCGGAGGTGTCGTCCCACCGTCAGAGACAATGTGTGGCGCTCGTGCTCTACGCCAATCGAGCTGTGAGCTTATAACCCGTAGACCTGTTGTCTCCCATGGCTAGGTTTTAAGGGAAGAGCGCCACCAACCACTTCCTGACCTCCGAAAAGGATGGACTAGGATACTGCCAGGGCGCCCACTCCTGACAGGAGAACGACTCGGGTCATCAGCCAAAGCCTTCGATTAAATGAACACTCGAAGGGCAGCGGGTCTAGCACATGGTCAGTTCACTGACTCATGCGGATTGGTGTCCTGGATCTTAGCAGGAAGAAGGGCGAAACCCAACTCCCACCCAGCGGTCGCCACGAGGAGGCACAAATGGCACAACAGTAGCAGCAGTGGGTAGACCATCTGTCAGGATCTAGCCACCACCAGCCTCAGCGCACGATATATATATATATATATATATATATATATATATATATATATATATATACTCCGTTCTTTTTTTCACCTCCCTCCCAATTCATAAATTTAGGTTACCACTTGTTGCAGTTACTGTTAGCGCTGCATCTCATACCCCATCACAAAGTTTTGTAATATTATATTCTGAATTTTCACGGATTTGAAAGCGCTTTCTGAGGTCAGATAGCAAGAAGGTGGTATGGCTGCAGGATCCCGCAGCATACGGTTGTAAAGCACACAAATGGTTAGAAGTGATACGGGTATCCGCAAAAAGGGACAGATCGTAGCAGACGAAGTGATGCGCCAAATGTCATTATGAGTGCGTAACGGTCAAAAACGGCTGGGAAGCTAGCAAACTGGGCCCCAGCGCAGTGCCTGATGAGCCGTTGTGTCAGAAGTATGGAAAACCATAACCTCCGTCTAAAAAGTGTGAGAAGAAGATATCAAACAGATGCCATAGCCAATCCAAAGTGATCTTATCACTTGACACATACATGTTCACGGAGCGCTCTTTGCGCGAAGTTAAACAAGTGTTCGGCGTTCAGACCAGCCGATTTGTAAGGTGCCAATCGTAAGGTACGCATAAAAGTGAAGCGTTTAATAAATAAGACAAAACTGGTTTACATGTTTCTTAACAAACAGGTGCACAGGCTGTCGATGGATGTAACGTTCCAAGTGTCATCGCAGATTCCAACCCAGCAGCAGAAAGGTTTCGTACGAATGAAAGACCAACTGAGCTCGAACGCGCCAAACAAGATCGAAAAGGAATATCAAAACTTCGTGGACGAGTGTGTCGCGTAACATGACCCAGAGGTATGATAGTGAACGAACACCTGTGGAGATAAAAAAAGCCTGAAGATCAGATATGACAGTTGATGTCGAAGATACTTACCCTTAATCTAGGTAACAAGGCTGCGGGTGGAGAAATAATGTACGCTAAGAGCGAGCACGGAAATTGGGTTCAGTTAATCAACTCGCATCGTAGTGAACCAATATTGTACCCTCGAGAACGCTGGTATAAATGCCTAACTAGCAATCAATGAGTTATCAGTTCGAGCCACATAGATGTGAGTGACCTCGTATCATCCTCGTCAGTATGCAGTCACTGGTGGTTGTGTTCCAATGAAGCGTGTGTGAAAGGCCTCGGCATACTGCTGTTATCTAGGATCCATTTATTCTGAATCGTGCAACCAAAAGGAATAATACAAAAGACGGTGAAATACAAAATAAAAAAGAAAGCCATCGAGAATGAAATTTATGTGGTTTGGAATATTATGCATGCTGGAAGTGAACTGACTACTGGTTGGTTCGACGGACCTGTACACCACCGGGCGCGTCCTCAGGTTGCGGATCGGGGAACCCCATCTTTGTGAAGGTAACTGTGAATAAATCTTGGCTGTTCGCAGACAAGATGAAGCAGTCGCAGACAATCAGCGGCAGCGTCCTAGTGTGTGGGGGGTTCTGGGCTGGTCATCTGGTTCCTCATTAAATACCACAACAGCTCGCAAGACGCTGTGTCAAAGGCAATGTGCCCGGCTATAGGGGCACTGACCACTCATTGGTCACAGAAGTGAGTACTTAACGGATGGCGGATGAACAACCTCGATGGCCACCGGCTTCTATGAAGGCGTATGAGCCACGCGGATGTCGACGGCCTTCGTGCTTCGCGGCGAGCTCGGTAGTCCTTTCTGTTTCACTGGGGCTCTTTAGACACCCTGAGTAATTTGCCTCTACTCGAAAGCCGTTCACCTAGACAGCTGGCTCCCAGCTGTCGCGGTATACGTCAGTCGTCCCGCTGCGTTGCGGGTTTGGTCATTGTGACCCAAGGCTGCGGGTGGGGTCCCCTAAATCAACCCTGTTCCTCGGACTGGGTAACCGGGAAGTACTATGCCCACACAACCTATGGATCCATGTCGCAACAATTCTTCGCTCGCTCTATCTGTTCTTACTCTCGAACTGCTCTCATCGGCCTAGGTGCTGGCGCCTGAGCCTGTCAAACCACCTTTTACTGCACCACCGTTTAGTCACTTTATTCCACATTTGTTCAACCCCCATTTCTGCTCTCCCCCCCCCCGTTTTCGAGTTGACACGCAGTGCCGCCTTGGGCAAACGTTCTCGCCATACGGATCAGGAGCCTAGGTCTGAAAATGCGCCAAGTCGTGTTGACAAGCCATTTCTGGCGCCGCGTTCCCAATTCAATCTGTCAGCCTTCAATGTTCGAACGCCGATGCAGATTGGATCACAGGCAGCCCTTGCTCGTACTCTAGAAACTACGGCCATTGATATCTGCTGTCTCAGTGAGACCCATTTACAGGACTCTAGCACGACGCTGCGGATAGTCTCACCGTCTGCGAATCTCACTGGTATTTTCACTTTACGCCTAGCTGGAGACGCAACTGCCAAAGCCGCTGGTTAGGCTGGCGTGGAGATTGCGTTGTGCACACGTGATGAGACCACGCTACTAGACTGGATCCCTGTTAACAGTCGGCTTTGAGCGATCCTACTTGAAAATTCAAAGCGACTGTCCAGACGCGAAGCCAGCAGACGCTGTCTATTCATTATCGCAGCGTACGTTCCCGCAGATTGCAGCCCGGAGTTAGTTAAAGATGAGTTCTATGGTCAACTGGCCAACCTTCACCGTAAAAAGCGCCGTATTGACATCGTGGTGCTCGAGAGGACTTGAACACGCATGTCGGTAGACTTGAAGTTGACGAACGTGAACTCGGTGGTCAACACGGGCATGACACTCACAGAACTGATAACGGTGATCGACTACTTCAGCTTTGCGTCGATCACGGCCTCTTTCTGTCAAGTACTAGCATTCGGGGATCCTGGCGCCAACGCGCCACCTGGAGACCCCCATCCCCAGGCCAGCCGTGGACACAAACTGAGCACCACGCCATTAGCTGTCGCTGGCGGGGTAGATACAGGATTGTAAATCAACCTGAAGTAACTATCTCACTTCGGATCATGCGCTGGTGTGTGACAAGGTTGCGCTAGGTTTTGGTGGCTCCCAGCAGCGTCGCCAGAAACGGCTTGAGGTAGCTAAGCTTTCTGCCCCCAAATTTCAGGATGCATTGGCCTCCCGGCTGAAGACTGCTCCATACACGGACATTGAAACACACCGGGCACACATCTGCGGCGCCATGTACAACTCTGCAACCCTGGTCTGTGACCTCACCAGTAGTCCTGCCAACGACTGGATCTCTGCACGATACCTCCAAGTTCTCGAAGCTCGTCGAACAATTCTTACTGGCGTTAAATACCATTCACTACGCAAGACTACTAACGCTGAGCTCAAACAGCTTCTCCGGGAAGATCGCGAGGTCTGGTGGACGCAGCGGGTCATTGCGATGGAGCAAGCGGCCACGTCGAGGAATTTCCGTAAGCATTTCCTCCTGATCCGATCTACTGGCGGCAAAAGGCCTGCTGTAAGAGGAGTTTTATACGAAACCAATGGTGAGCCAATCCACTGTCAAAAACGCCGATTCGAGCGTTGGACCGAGCAGGTTGAGTAGCAGTTTAATTGGCCAGCAACACCAATGAATTCCTATTCTGGAGCCCAGAGCACTCCCTGGTGTGTAGACGCTCCACCACCATCTGAAGCTGAGATTGCCCACGAGCTTTGCCTATTAAAGCGCTACAAAGCCCCCGGTCCAGATGACCGCCCTCCGGCTCATTTTAAAGATGGCGGCCTATGACTTGTTCAGGAGTTAACTTCCCCCCTCCAAGAGATCTGGGTCACCGAAGTTATCCCATCTGATTGGAGCCTAGCGGATATCGTGCCCATTTTCAAAACGGGTATCCGAACTGACTGCGCCAACCACAGAGGGATTACTCTCATCGATGGTGCTTCCCAGATGTTCGCAGCTCTGCTTCTAATGAGCTTTAGCCTGGTACGCGAAGAGAGTACACGTGAAGAGCAAGCCGGGTTCCGCTCAGGCCGGAGTTGCATCGATGACATCTTTACACTCCGCCAAATACTCTGCGTCGTCAAACATTTGGCCAGCCAACGATCGTTGTCTTCTTAGACATACAAGCCGCGTTTGATTCAGTCGACAGAGTTGCTCTCTGGAGTAGTCTACTGAGAAGGGGAATGCTCGAGAAGAATGTCATCTTATTTCAAGCCATCTACTCTCAAACTTCGGGTGTACGGCGGACTTTGGCCCCCCTTTGCTAGCACCAGTGGCGTGAGACAAGATTGCTCAGCATCCCCCTTCTTGTTCAATTTCGCTATAGACGAAATCTTGGAGAGTGCTCTGGAGAACTGCGAACCTAGCGGAGTCGAGCTGCTTCCGGAGGACCGACTTCGGGATTTGGAGTATGCAGGCGATATTGCCATAATCTGCGCTTCCTCACAAGCCGCCCAAAATGTTCTGTGTAGGTTGGAGATGTCTGTTTCCCAGTTTGAAATGACCTTCACACCGTGAAACTGAAAGGTTTTCCTGCAGAACTGGCTTGGCGCTGCTTTGACCTAACTCTTCTAAAATAATAAATAATAAATGTGTCGGCTGTACGCCGTAACGGCGCTTCGCTGCCGCGCGACCACCACCAGTCGCGCGCGGGCTATACCGCGAGGACGCCCACCCCTACGCGGATTCGAACCGGTGACCTTATGGTTGCAAACCAAACGTGCAGGCCACTCGGCCCGGCCCTTTCATTCATCTGAAGCGGTGGCCAAGTTCGTTTACCTCGGAAGCTGCTTCAGCGCTAATGGTTTAACGGATGAGGTATCTTTGCGCATCTCCAAAGTTCGGGTTGCTTTTACCAATCTCCGCCATCGTTGGCGTCAAGGTGATCTGAGTCTAGCTCTGAAGGGCCGAGTTTACAATGCCACAATGAAAGTAGTTCTCCTCTATGGCTGCGAGACGGCCTGTTCGCGCAAAAGATGTTGAGAGGCTACCTATTTTTGATCACCGATGCCTTCGGAGCATTGCTGGTGTAGGATGGCAACATCACACTAGGAATGAAGATATTCAACGAAAGTTTTGCAGATCAGACAGACTTTGCCGACCACTGAGCAGTATAATTTCACTGCGCAGACTTCAGTGGCTTGGTCACGTTCTTCACATGCTTACTCATCTCTTACCTCACCGTGCCCTCTTCACGCACGCTGAAGTCGCCTGGAAGCGAAAGCAAGGTAGCCAACGTATGACTTGGGCCAGGAGTATAAAGGAGCTAACGCCAAAGTCGGAAGACTTCATGGAAACTCTCAAGTAGCGCTTTGCCGGCAGGCGAGTTGGTAGTGGCGATACACCGGACGGAGTGACGCTACATCGCTGGATATTCCAGCGACGGAAGTTTCGTTGTATGATCGATGAGACGATGTCATTTAGCATCAACGAGCAAGTCGAAGTGCTGACGAAAATCCATCCCGATAATGGGATTTTGGACGTCAGTGACAAGGAATACCCATCGAAAAGAGCGTCGAAGGCCGAGGTTAAGCGTGCGCGAGCGTTGACCGTAGACGCGGATGCTAGTGTTGTTGACTGTGCGTAGATAACCAGTCACCTTTCTGGTTGTGTCGTTGGGATCAAGTGGAAGGACGGTGACTGCTGCGCCAGTGTCTACGAGATAGCGAACTCCCGTTTGTCGACCAATGACGAAGTATAGCGACTGTGTTGACAAGTTACTTCCGTCGCCTCTACGTGCTGGTCGGCCCGTTTCCCCTGCGAGTTGCAAATGAAAGAACACGGGGGCGGCACGACTTGGCCTACGGGTCAAATTGCTGATGGTACCAACAGTAGGAAGACATTCAGTGCGGTGATTTTGATCGAGACGGACGTTGACGATTTGAAGATCAACATCGGCAGCTACTCCCAGAAGTTGTGAAATCGGTAAACTTCTTGGTGAATACCGCAATCTGTGCTTTCAACTCGGCAATATCGTCTTTCGGCGTCATTATTCATTCATTATACACGTCAGCTAGAGGTGGGAAACACCACAGCTACCTTGTTGCAATACATATAAGGAAAAGGAAAATAAATACAACAGTTGCATGTCAGCAGAGCTACCAGCAATGGATAGGCATGGTTTCGGTGAACTACTAGCCTTCTACTGGGCAAAAAGAAAAACTCTTATGTTTTGCGCTACGAAATGAGATCGTGGGTGGAGGGTGAGGCTAAAAAGGATGGGAAAGGACAAAGAAACTCACAGCAGGAACGCCGCTGAGGTCGGCTCCTAGCCATGTCAGCAAGTGTATCCAGGCAAACGAGTTCATCGTATTTTGGACCCCAACCAGGGAGCCGTGACGCTCCAACCCAGGCCAGCTCAGAAGTGAGGGTCTTCATTCCTCTGGACCAAGTCATGGCTTGGCCACCCCTCCTCTTCTTTCATCCACATCCCCTGTGAGCAAACAATACACGTCGAGGGAGTCGGTGGGCTGGCATGCGTAACACGTGGCCCAGCCATCGGAGCCTGGTGCGGGAAATAACGGTGCTGAGCGGTTCTGATCCTTTTCTTGGGCCGTAAACAATGCGTCGAACACGCTCGTTACTCACGCGGTGTTCCCACCAGATGTGAGCCAAACTGCGAAGGCACCGATGGTCGAACGTAACTAGCCTCTTCATGTCCGCCGACCTTAGGAGCCAGGTTTCGCAACCGTACAGTAAGGTCGAACGTACCGCTGCATTGTACACTCTACCCTTCAGGGCGAGAGTGATGTCGCGCCGCCGCCATAGGAGGCGAAGGTTAGCAAAAGCACTTCGAGCTTTCGCTATACGGTTCGTGATCTCATCTTCGACCCCAAGGGCGCTGATACAACTTCCCAGGTAGTGGAATTTCCGAACGACTTCTAGCTGATCCCCAACAAGGGTTAGCGCAGGAGGCGATCCCTGCCAATCTTGGAGGAACGCTTTGCATTTCGATAGCGCAAAGCAAAATCCGAATCGGCTGACAGCCAGTGTTAATCTGTCCAGCGCGGCTTGGCACGTCTGGAAGCTGTCACAGATGAGGGCAATGTCGTCTGCATGCTTTAAGTCAAGAAGTCGTTCTCCTGGGAGTAGCTCCACACCTTCCAAGTCATGTCCTGTAAATGCAATCTCCATGACTTCGTCAATAACGAAGTTGAAGAGGAAAGGTGACAGCGGGCATCCTTGTCTCACACCGCTGGAGATATTGAAGGGTAGCGACAACTATGCGCGTATAATGCTTGGATAATATTTAGATATTTCCCGGGCACATCTTTCCTGAGTAGACCATTCCAAAGGGCACATCGATCAACCGAATCGAAGGCACATCTGATGTCGAGGAACATGACTACGTTGGGCCGCCATATGAGTAACGGTGCTCCAACAACTGACGCAAGATGAAGATGTGGTCGATCCAGCCACGACCCCGACGAAACCCGGCTTGCTCCTCACGAATCCGGCTTTCACGAGCACCAGTCAGTCTGTGAAGTATTATGGAGGCGAGTAATTTGGAGACGATGGAGATCAGACTGATTCCTCTATGGTTGCCGCATTCCAAACGCGAGCCTCCTTTGCAGATGGGATAAATAACGGAGCGGCTCCAGTCGGTTGGGACAGTCTCCTGCTCCCACAGTTTCAATAGTTATTTATGTAAAGCATCAACAAGAGCAGACTCCGAATTAGATGGCTAGAGGAATATCATCTGGTCACGCGGGTTTGTTCAACTTCAACAGTCCGATCTCACGTTCGACTTCTGAGCGAGACGGTGGATCCAAAGGGACAGCCCACAGAGCAGGGCGATCACTGGCCGGCGAAGAATCGAACAATTCTAGCCGATTAAATTGCTTTTCAAAATGCTCTGCCCAACGCTCCAAACGTTTTGACAAATTGTGGATAGGCTGTCCACTCTCGTCACGTATAGTTTCACTAACACCAGGTCTCCTGCTGCCTGTTTCCCGTATCAGACGGAATAACTTACGATGGTTACCAAGGGCAGCGGCCACTTCCATCTCTGACGCACGATGAGACCACTACAATTCGCGGTCTCTCTTCAGGCTAGCACGGAGTCTTGCCCGGAGCTCTTTGCGAGTTTCATTGTGTTCGCTTCCAGCCGGGATATGCCGGCGAGCATCGATAAGTTCCAGAGACCGCGAAGAGACCCGATATCCATGTTGGCTATTAGACATACCACACGAGGATTTGCCTGCTGTTAGTAAGGTCTGGTGAACAGGTGGCCAGTGATCATCAATTTTCTCCAGTGAACGTTTACTCAACTCGCGTGTCAGCGTACTTCGATACGCATTCAGAACAGCTGGCTTTGTCAGTTGGCTGGTGTC
Source organism: Dicrocoelium dendriticum (assembly GCA_944474145.2). Taxonomy (NCBI): domain Eukaryota; kingdom Metazoa; phylum Platyhelminthes; class Trematoda; order Plagiorchiida; family Dicrocoeliidae; genus Dicrocoelium; species Dicrocoelium dendriticum. The sequence continues at coordinate 115,547,283 of OX104064.1, forward strand.
AATGCGCTCACAGCGTCGTCGTGGGCGTGCGCCAAAACGCATCCGCATGTCAGCACATACAAGTGCATGATCGGTGTCCGCACATGTGCTCCAAATCGAGCGACAATTCTGGATGCAGCCTCTCAAGCGATAACTGATAGCAATGTGAACGATCTGCGTCCAAGGCTGGTTGGCGCCAAGTCACCCTCCGGTGGGTGCTGTGTCGGAAGTTAGTGCTCGCAAGAAATAACCAGGCATCTTCACACAAATAAAGTAACCGCTCACCGTTATCATTACGTGAGCCTACACCGTGTTGGCCGCCCAGATGCATTTCATCAGTGGACAGCTTTTCAACTTGTGCGTTCAGATCCCCCGTCAGCACTATATATATATATATATATATATATATATATATATATATATATATATATAATACACAAACTGTGGTACAGATATTGTGCCATCGGAATCATGGCTGAATAGGAAAACAATATGAATAATAAGAAAAGAACAACAACAAATGCTTTTTGTCTATTTTACCACTCACAGTTTTTGAATTTTTTTCAGTTTGTTCTTTTTTTAGGGGGAGGAAGAAGGGAGACCGCAACAAACCGATGCACACGTCTGCCATTGGCATCGATCTTGAGCCATAACTTCCAAGGTCTTCAACCAGCAAGTATCCTCTTCTCTCGGACCCCAACCAGGTAGTCGACAACAATCGGCCGAGGCCAACTGTTTCGTCAACTTTTTCATGCGGCTTCTCCATGTTGTAGGCTGTCCACCAGACCGTCTCCTCCAGCCCTGTCCAGCAAGTGCAAACAACGCACGATGGGGGTAACGCTGGACAGGCATGCGCAATACGTGTCCCAACCACCGCAGTTGATGCAGTGAGATGAGCTCCTCGAGCGAGTGGCTTCCAAGTCCCAGGACACGCTGTCTAACTTCCACATTGCTTACGTGGTGCTGCCACCACACACGGGCAATGGACCGCAGACAGCGGTGCTCGAAGACCGATAGCTTGCGCAAGTCATCTTTACGAATGGGCCAGGTCTCGTATCCGTACAACAGTACAGCACGAACAGTTGCACAATAGACCCGCCCTTTGATGGAGAGACGAATGTCGTGGCGACGCCACAAATGCCTCAGCCTAGAAAAAGCGAGGCCTGCTCTCGAGATGCGCGTCGAAATTTCGTCTCCAACAGCCCCGCCAGCAGTGATGCAAAGCTCTCGACAACCTCTAGTGTCTCACCAGCAAGCGTGAGTGCAGGCAGAGGCACCTGCCAGTCTTGAAGGAGAGCCTTGCATTTGGATGGCGAAAAGTACATACCGTACTTTGATGCTTCAATCGCCAAGCGGTTTAATGCAAGTTGGACGATCTGTGGATCGTCACCCAGCAAGACGATATCAACAGCATAATCCAAATCAACAACTCGACTACCTGGGAGGAGCTCAACGCCAGCGTTCAACGAATTGCTCAGAGCGTTCTTCAGGACATCCTCAATGGCAAAGTTGAATAGGAACGGAGAGATAGGGCATCCTTGTCGAACTCCACTGGAGACCAGCAAGGTAGGCGAAAGCATGCCATAAGCCCTAACCCTGTCCGAGGTCAGACTGTATAGAGTGCGCAGTATGGAGACGAACTTCTCGGGGACACCGGTCCACAGAAGGCAACGTCACAGTACTGTACGATCGACAGAATCGAAGGCTGCACGGATATCCAGAAACACAGCAATCGTTGGCCTCTGATACACATGGCGGAGCTCGAGGATCTGGCGAAGTGTGAAGATTTGATCGATGCAGCCGCGACCAGGGCGAAACCCAGCTTGTTCTTCTCGTTGCAACGATTCGCATGTTGGGGATAGCCTGCGAAGTATGATGGACACCAGCAGCTTGCAAACGACGGGGACTAAGCTTATTCCTCTGTAGTTGGAGCAGGTTGTGCGCAGGCCCTATCGATTCACCCCAAGATGATGGAACTCTCTCTTTCGACCAACTTTTCGAGAACAAAGCGGTGAGTTCTCGGACCAGCGATGCGCCACCATCTTTAAATAGAGCTGGGGGAAGACCATCAGGGCTGGGGGCTTTATAACGCTTCATGTGCCGGAGCTCCTGCTCGATTTCCTGGGAATAGGGAAGGTCTGTTGGGGTAGACCACTCGGCCCCAGCGCGAGCGCCAGAGGTAGCAGATGGAGCTGGGGGCCAACAAAACTGCGAGCCAAAATGTTCGGCCCATCGTTCCAACCGTCGTTGAAGATTGGTGATTAAGGTGCCATCCACTTCGCATATTGTTTCACTTATACCAGATCGAACACCTTCGGTGACTCGAATGAGATGGAAGAGTTTCCTGGTATTACCACAGAGACTAGCAAGCTCCATCTCCCTAGCACGTTCACACCACGAAGCTTCGCGGTCCATTTGCAGACTCCTGCGCAACTCTCGACCAAGGTATTGGCGTTCCTCACTGTGTCTGGAATCCGATGGGATAAAGCGGCGTCTGTCCATCAGCGACAAGGAGTCGGCGGAAATCCAATGTTTCGGTGGGTGACGGGTAACTCCACAAGTGTCGATACTGGCGGAAACTAACGCATCTTTGATATGCGCCCACTGCGAATCGAGATCACCGTCAACAGCTGAGCCGAGCAAGGTTGACAGTGAGGCTTGGTAACTGGTTAAAATCGCAGCGTTTTGTAGATTCGCGACGCCCGGTCGGTAGTGGGTGCGCTTAGATAATCCTCCAAAACGCATGCAAATCTTAGCACGAACCAAAGCGTGATCAGAGTCTAGAAAAGTTGACCAGTAAGATTGGCAGTCCGTTACGCTTCCGCGCCATCTGTAGCTGATTGCTACGTGGTCAAGCTGGGAGCACTCTTGAGTTTGTGAGGGCGGGCGCCAGGTAGCAGTGTCTCCTCGAGTGTCGAAAACTTGTGCACGAAAGAAACAAGCGATGATCGGAGCAGAAAGCAAGCAATCTGTCTCCATTGTCTGATCGACTGCCACCGAGACCAAAACTACCCCCAATGTGGTGCTCGCTTGGTAGAAGGCGGCCAACCCGTGCGTTAAAGTCCCCGGCAAGAATGAGTATATCCGTCCTTTTGGAGGAACGCAGAAGTTCATGTAGTTGTTGGTAAAAGCTATCTTTAACTGCATCCGGGCTGCAGTCTGTAGGGGCGTAGGCGGAGACGACAAACAAGGCACGCTTAACATCTCAACGCCTGCTTACGTTACATGAACCTCTTAGTCTGACTTCACACAGCCGACTGTTGACTGGGATCCAGTCAAGCAGAGCTGATTCAGTCCTGGCACTTAATACAACCCCAACACCAGCTTGACCAGTGGCGGCAGATTCTGGGTCTCCGGAAAGCCGCAAGTAGTATTTGGCGTCAGAGTTTACCGGAGAGGCCATTCTCATGACGGCGCTAGAGTCTTGTAATCTGGTCTCTGAAAGACAACAGATATCTACCGATAGCACTACAGTGTCCGAGCTTTTTCTATGGCTAAGGACTTCGGTCAGTTGGCGGTAGAAGTCGTTCTTTACCGAATCATCGCTACAGTTTGTGGGCGCGTAGGCAGCGATGATGAATAGACAACTAATAGTCCCGTGCGACATCGAAGCTTTGAACGAGCCAGCCAATCGGACCGCACACATCCGGCTACTGATTGGAATCCAATCAACCAGAGCAGCTTCAGCCCAGGGCAATGCCAACACCGGTTTGGCTGGTGCTTGAGGCTGCATCGTCACCGGATATGCGCAATGAGAAAATACTGCTTGCGTCACCTGAAGGGGATCGCGGAGTGAGCACAGAGCTCGAATCTTGCAGGCGGGTCTCCGATAAGCAGCAGATATCGATCGAGATGGTCTCCAAAGTTCGGGCAAGTGCTGCCTGTTGACCGATCTGTAGTAATGTGCGTACATTGAGGCATGACAATATGAAGGAGGATCAAGGGCTCCAAATGGAAGCTGATGAACTGCAATGGACCATTTGGTTGGACATGGGCTTGTCGACAGGAGGAATGACGCTCCGCGTTAGCATGTGAGTTGAAAGTAGAAGATAAATGCCTGGCAAAGCATGTTGGGGGAGGGCCTAGCATCGGGGAGTTGAAAACAGGGGGATAAAAGTGAAGTTGGAACGGGACGAAAGAGTGAATACGCATAAGAGAGGGGAAGGCTTGAGCAGTAGCATCCAAACCCCTATCCACCCTGCTCGATGCAGCCGATGGGGCACCGTTGATTATCCTCTGCGGTGGCCAGAGCATCAAGGAATTGTTTGACTAATGATTCATAGTATTGCGCGGGCAAGATACTGTCAGGTTGCCCAGGCTTAGACAGGAGAACGATTAGGGTTCTCAACCAAAGCCACTGGTTCAAAAACATTACTGCAAGGCAGCGGGTTTGGCGTTCGGTTACAAGTAGTCGATTTTAAGGTTGCCACTCTCATTCCAACACCCAACCTGGAGGCTGACTGTCTGGCCTCTAACTATAGTGTCTGACAGAGAGTTATAACCGCTGCGAATAGGACCTTAGCTCGATTGCTCACGGTCAGGTTACAAAAGGTGAAAATCAGCAAACCTGTCCGATGACACGAACGGAGTAATCGAACGCTGATCGTAAATAGAGATCCGACAACCGATGCGAAGCACACACAACACTCGAAGGCGGCACAACGTCACCGAAACCAGAAGACGAACGAAATTCGAAGAGTATATATCTTGTTGTGAGTTAAAACAAATATACAAAAATTGACGGAAGATAGAGTGGGAAGTTACAAGGGAAAATGTGAAGAATTTATAAACACTACAGGACTCCCCTCCTAGAGCGTGAGTCGGGAGAACGAACGCTCGAAAGTTGTGCGTTGTTGGTAGTCATTAGTTTGGAAGGCAAAACAACAGCGCGTCCAGAGCGTGTGTGCTTTGGTGCATATGGTTCACTCACTGGTTCAGTAGAGGGGGGCACACAGGGTTCATACATTGGCTGGGTAGGAGGGGTACTAGGAAACGTCTGTTCTGTGGCTTGTTGTGGTGTTTTAGTTTCGACGTACGCTGGTTTTAAGCGATCAAGGCTCAGAGAATCCTTCGAACCGTTTCTATCCAACACGAAGTACTTCTCTTTGCGAGCAAGAACTTTGAAGGGGCCCTCGTACGGTGGTGTCAAGGGTTTACGCACCGCATCGACGCGCACAAAAACGAAAGGGCAGGTATGCAAATCAGAGTGGACTTGCTGATTCCGAGGGCTGAATCTGGGCGGTGTTGGCCGAACTGAAGAAAAATGTTGTCGCAATCGTACCACATAGGAAGTCGGGTCTAGTTCGCCAGTGATTCTGGAATCTAACACCGTCTCACCGGGAAGCCTGAGAGTTGTGCCGAAAACCAGTTCAGCGGGGCAACAACCTAGGTCTTCTTTGACCGTGTTGCGAATGCCGAGAAGGATAACTGGTAGCTGTTCGGACCAGTGCGTACTCGATTGTGATGCGGTAATTGCGGCTTTCAGTTGACGATGAAAACGTTCAACAAGACCGTTGGCAGCTGGATGGTAAGCGGTTGTTCGCAGATGACAACAGCCGAGTAAACGATTGAGGTCTCGAAAGAGAGCGGAATTGAACTGAGGACCTCTGTCTGTTGTGATCGTGGCTGGGGTGCCAAACAAAGATATCCAGGTTTCAACGAAGGTCCGCGAAACAGTTTCGGTGGAAATGTCTCGTAAAGGTACTGCATGAGGCCATCGTGTGAAACGGTCGACACAGGTCGGTAAATACTGGAAACCGTTGGAAAGAGGAAGTCGTCCAACAAGATCAAGGTGCACATGTTTAAATCTAGCGTCGCGTAACGCAAATGTGCCAGGTACGGTGATCGTGTGCCGATGTATCTTGCTAGTTTGACAAGTGACACAATGCTTAGCCCATTTTTGGATGTTGGAACGCATATTGTGCCATATGTAGCGGTCAGCGATCAACTTGACCGTGACTCGAATGCCAGGGTGGGAAAGGCCATGCAGGTGATCGAAAACAAGTCTGCGGAACTGCTGCGGAACAAAAGGTCTGGGCTTGCCAGTCGATAGATCACAATAGATTTTAGAATCGGAATTAACTATGGGCAATTGAGAGAGTTTCAAAGAAGTGTTTGTCTTCAAGTCTGCGAACTCAGGATCGTCTTCTTGGTGAGCTGCGATATCCTCGAGGTTAATAGTTTGGGGTTGGATATGATGGAGATCGATACGAGACATTGCGTCAGCAACAGTGTTGTTAGTGACATCAACGTGACGAATGTCTGTCGTGAATTGTGATATGTAGTCTAAATGACGGGTCTCACGAGGTGAAAATCGATCGGAGGAACCGCGGAAGGCAAAAGCTAGTGGTTTGTGATCCGTTTAGGATAGTGAAGGTAAGTCCTTCAAGTAGATGTCGGAAGTGCTTAATGGCAAGGTAAATAGCCAGAAGTTCGCGTCCGAATGTGCTGTATCGAGTTTGAGCAGGCTGAAGCTTTTTGGAGAAAAAAGACAAAGGTTGAGGTTGGTTGTTGATCAGCTGCTGTGAAACGGCGCCAACGGCAGTTTGTGATGCATCAGTCCTGAGAACGAGAGGTGCATCAACATCGGTTTTCATGTGGCTAAGCGCTGTGGCGTTGGATAGCGCCTGCTTGATATTATCGAATGCCACAATAGCTTCTGCTGTTGGCTCAAACTTTCGGGACTTGCCTTTTAGTAAATCTGTCAGAGGCTGAAGTAGCCGGGAACAATTTGGAATGAAACGATGGTAATAGTTGACCATCCCGAGGAAACGACGCAAATTTTTGGAAGATTGAGGCATTGGGTAATCCGCGATGGCCTGCGTCTTTTCGGGGAGTGGGCGAATACCATTGTTGTCGATTCGGTGACCGAGAAAATCGATACAGAATTGGCCGAAAATACATTTGTCAACATTAATCGTCACGCCATACTGAGCAAAACGCTCGAAGATCAGACGGAGATGTGACAGGTGTTCCTCATCGTTCGAACTGGCGACGAGAATGTCGTCGATGTAGGCGAAGACGAAGTCTAGTCCTCTTAGGACTTGATCAATGAAGCGCCGAAAGGTTTGGGCAGCATTTCGCAATCCGAAGGGCATACGGACGAATTCATAGAGACCGAAGGGGGTAGTAATGGCGGCCTTTGCAATGTAGTCATGAGCGACAGGGATGTGATGGTATGCACGAACTAGGTCGATTGTAGAGAAAACAGACTTTCCGTGCAAGTTGTTAGAAAAATCATGGATATGAGAAATTGGGTATCTATCGGGAACAGTGACACTGTTGAGCGCACGGTAGTCGCCACATGGTCTCCAATCACTGGTCTTCTTGGGCACCAAATGTTGGCGGAGATGCCCCAGCAGCATTTGGAGGGGCGTATGATCCCAAAGTTAAGCATGTGTTCGAACACTCTCTTGGCCGCTTGTAGTTTGTCCGGTGGAAGGCGTCTTGGCTTGGCAGACACAGGAGGACCGGTTGTGACGATATGGTGACAGATGTATTTTCGGCCAATCCTGTGTCGATTTTCTCGGTCACCGAATCGACAACAATGGTATTCGCCCACTCCCCGAAAAGACGCAGGTCATCGCGGATTACCCAATGCTTCAGTCTTCCAAAAATTTGCGTCGTTTCCTCGGGATGGTCAACTATTACAATCGTTTCATTCCAAATTGTTCCCGGCTACTTCAGCCTCTGACAGATTTACTAAAAGGCAAGTCCCGAAAGTTTGAGCCAACAGCAGAAGCTATTGTGGCATTCGATAAGATCAAGCAGGCGCTATCCAACGCCACAGCGCTTAGCCACATGAAAACCGATGTTGATGCACCTTTCGTTCTCAGGACTGATGCATCACAAACTGCCGTTGGCGCCGTTTCACAGCAGCTGATCAACAACCAACCTCAACCTTTGTCTTTTTTCTCCAAAAAGCTTCAGCCTGCTCAAACTCGATACAGCACATTCGGACGCGAACTTCTGGCTATTTACCTTGCCATTAAGCACTTCCGACATCTACTTGAAGGACTTACCTTCACTATCCTAAACGGATCACAAACCACTAGCTTTTGCCTTCCGCGGTTCCTCCGATCGATTTTCACCTCGTGAGACCCGTCATTTAGACTACATATCACAATTCACGACAGACATTCGTCACGTTGATGTCACTAACAACACTGTTGCTGACGCAATGTCTCGTATCGATCTCCATCATATCCAACCCCAAACTATTAACCTCGAGGATATCGCAGCTCACCAAGAAGACGATCCTGAGTTCGCAGACTTGAAGACAAACACTTCTTTGAAACTCTCTCAATTGCCCATAGTTAATTCCGATTCTAAAATCTATTGTGATCTATCGACTGGCAAGCCCAGACCTTTTGTTCCGCAGACTTGTTTTCGATCACCTGCATGGCCTTTCCCACCCGAGGTTGCGTGTTCGAGTCACGTCGGGGTCACCAAATATAGTGTCTGACAGAGCTTTATAACCGCTGCGAATAGGACCTTAGCTCGATTGCTCACGGTCAGGTTACAAAAAGTGAAAATCAGCAAACCTGTCCGATGACACGAACGGAGTAATCGAACGGGGGCCGTTCCATCCGCCACTGGCGCTATTTTGAATGCGGGCTGTTGTTCATGGGTACAACCTGTTTCTGCGTTCTGAAAAAGTAAGTTTTTATTGCGTGAATTTTAGCCTAACGTGTTGGTGAAGAGGTCAGTACCTCCAAACAGGCCAAATGTGATGCAAGCTGTGCATAAATGCAGTTAAAAAAGTGGAAAAGTTGAAATATAACATGAAATAAGTTGTTCAAATGGAAACGGATTATGAGAATTGATTTATGGAAGTGCGCTGTATGTATCGGAAAATAGATAGCCTATTTAGTAGGGGATTTATTGTTATTTGAGGTTACGTATGGCTTTGCTAGCCGTATAATCTGCAAGACGGCTGCAATCCTTGCTAATGGACAATTAATGGAGTGTATGTGTGTATGCACGGTGAGCGCGGTTTGAAGCGCAATATATATATATATATATATATATATATATATATATATATATATATATATATATATATATGATTTAAATATATAGGTATATATATATAGTTTTATAAATAAATATATATATATGCATATATGTGTATATATATGTATATATGGTTACATTAGAACATTGTATTTAATGGGAATAAAAGCTGGAGCTTTACATGACCCATAGGGTAAAAAGAGTACGGGTCGGGTTTAATGAAAGGCCAAGCAACCTTATAGCGGGTTGGACTCGCGTGTTAGCCGTATCTTCATCGGGCTTATGTGGCATTTAAACAGAATGCACGCCGGCTCAAAGCGAGACATCCCACCACGCCCTCCGAAACGGCTTTGGAAAGGAAGGTGGAAGAGAAAAAAGAAAGAAATTCCATCCAGTAGAATGTAGTTAAATTGGGGAATATCGCGATGTAGCTCGGCCAGATGACAGTCCAAGCGGGTCTTAAAGTCCGCCACAGTGGGTGCCAAGACTAAATCGGTCGGCAGAGCATTCCAAGGTCGGCAGATTCGCAAAGAGAAGTAGTGTCGTCTGCAGTTCAGCCGACTGTGCTGATGTGTGAGCCTCAGTGGGTGGCCACTTAGGTGGGAGCCCGATTGGTGCAGTGTGAGTAGGTGGCGACAGGGATGTCCAGGGTTGGATAAGATCATGAATACGAGGATCAGGTCGCCCCGTAGACGTCGGTACTTAAGCGAGTAGAGGCCCAGGCACTGAAGTCTTTGCGGATAATCTAGGTGTTTGAGACCTCGGACCAGTTTGGTTGCTCGACGTTGTGGGGCTTCGAGCATGCGTTGGTCCTTCAACAACCAAGGGCTCCAAGCCTGAATAGCGAACTCCAAGTGGGGTCGGAGAAAAGCGTTAAGGAGGAGGCGGAAATTGCTGGGGTCAATTTGACCGAAGGCTCGTTTCAGCAATCCCACCATGCGGTTAGCAGCAGCAGCTGCTTTCCGGCAGGAAGCGGATACGGAAAGACTCGTCTGGGTAATGATACCCAAGACTCTTTCGGCTGAAGAGATCTGGAGGATAGACGCTCCCAGGTAATATACAGGAGAAAAAGCGGAAGGGCGGGTAGAAAGGACGCGACATTTCGAAGCTTTAAATGGAAGGTTATTTTCTATGGACCACTGATTTAGACGGTCGTGGTCCGTCTGAAGTGCGTGGGCATCGTCCGGAAGGTTAATTGTGCGCCACAGCTTGGCGTCATCCGCGTATAGTAGCAGCGAAGACTCCACTTGCGGTGTGACGTCGTCAATGAAGGCTAGGAATAGGTGCGGTCCGAGAACAGACCCCTGTGGAACTCCGCTTGTGGCAAGGATGCGGGGAGACAACGCTCCGTCGACGCGTACTTGGAAGGTACGGTTTCGGAGGTAGTTCCGGATCCAGTCCATCAAGTCCCCTGAAACGCAGTAAGATGACAGTTTCCGCAGCAGAATCTTGTGGTCGACCTTGTCGAAGGCTTTGGCGAAATCCAGAAAGATAACATGCGTTTCTTGGCCAGAGTCGGCTGCAGTCGTCCAGCTGTCCCTGGCAAGTAGCAGGTTACTCAGGCAAGACCGTTGACGCCGGAAACCGTGCTGGCAATCAGAGAGCAGTTTCTGGGTCTCCATGTGATCCGTTAAAGCGTCTGCGACGATCGATTCCATCACTTTGGAGATCGTAGATAGGAGAGTTATCGGTCGGTAATTGGCCGGATCTTTGCGAGTACCGCCTTTGTAGATTGGTGTAATAGTCCCACATTTCCAATCATTGGGAACTTTGCTTTGCAAGAAGAAGTGGGTGAACAGCTCCGCTAGGGGTAAAGCTAGAGCTGCAGCGCACGCTCGCAAGAGCCGTGGGTTGAAACCATCAGCGCCAGGAGAGGCCGTTAGCCGCAGGGACTTGAGTTTCGCCAGGACCTTCTCCGGAGTGAAATGAACAGTCGTCAGGGAAGTTGAGAGTGAAACCGAAGAAGGTACCGTCGTTGTGTGCAGTGATGGAACGGAGAATGTGGATGCGTACTGCCTGCACAGGACGTCTGCTGCCTCGGTAGCTGATTTCGTGAGCCCTGCGGGGGTCGTCAATGCGGTGACACCGTGCTTGACTTGTCGAAGACTATTGACGTGTCTATACAAGGCTTTGGGATTGGATGAAAATTTACGCATAAGTTGACGCTGGTGCTCACTCTTATCGTCTCGTACAAGATGGACGCATTGGTTACGGATGGATCGGTAGTATTCCCACTGAGTGGCCGTTGGATGGGAGCGATAGTTGCTCCATGCCGTGTTCTGGAGGCAATCCATTTCCGTGTACAAATTCGGATGAGTGCTAGGCGTCTCTTTCCTATGGAAACTTCTTTGCACCTCGTCGTAGTGGAGCAGAGTTCACGTAGAGTAAGGCAAAAGCTTGACCACACGCTGGCGGCGCTCGATTGGGGCTCGGGTGACCAGTTGTTAGCGGAAATGAGCACGTTCAACTTTCCGTAATCAGTCCACCGTTTGGTATAAGTTGGCGTGCTGACGAGTTTTTCGGCGAAGCATATAAAATCGAAACAAAGGACGCAGTGGTCGCTAAGCCCCAAAGGGGCATCATACTCAAGGTGCTCAACCATCAGTTCTTCGTTAGTGAGGACGAGATCTAGCAGGGACGGTTGGTTGTTGGATCGGAATCTGGTCGGCTGATACGTGTGGTTGTACAACGGGGCCGTGTGAAGAAGATCAATGAGGCCTGATGCAAAGGAGTTAGTAGACGGTAGAGAGTGAAATAGACGGGGCAGATTGAAATCACTCATGATAAGCAAGTGTGTGCGCTTGTGGGATAACATAAGGTGGACGTCGTGCAGTAGTCGTGCATCCTTCTCGGGAGAGTTGTTTGGGGGGCGGTAAATGATACCAAGACAGCTGGAGTGTTTGGCGGTTAGTACGACCTCGCACCACATGGTGTCTGGAGACTGGAGGGAGGTGTTTGTTAACATGCTGCAGCTGAGGGAGATGTCATAGTACAGTGCGACACCGCCACCTGGGGTTGCGCGGTCAGAGCGGAGAACTGACATGTGAGGAAGTTGGATTTCACCGTTCGGTTTTGTCGTCGGAGAGCCACGTTTCCGTTATGGCTATTAGGTCCGCTGGTGTTGATAGAAGTCGGAATTGGAGCTCCGGAAGTTTGGACATGAGGCCCTGTGCGTTTGTGTAGATACAGGTGAGGCCCGTTTGGGTGATGAGCGCGGGAGTAACTAGGGTGCTGCCGGTCAGCAGATGACCGGCAGTGCACCGTTTTTTTGGTTTAGGGGGGTGGAGCCGCTAAGGTTTGTAGTTAGAGAAACAAGGTGTGGGTCGCCGGAGCCCAGATGGGTGCTGGCGGCTGGGTCGTTGAAAGTCTGAAGGTTGGAATGTGTAGGTGAGTAAAGTTCTCCAGACAGTGAGGCAGGTGGTTCGGTGGTGGACCGACTGAGGACGATCTGGTCAGAGTGTGTCGGTACCGAGTTTGCTGCTGCTGCTACCAGGGGTCTGTGGGAAGCTGTGCGCCTCGGCACCGGGTGCCCATCTGGACGCAGACGGATATCTGGTGGTGCTCGTCTTTTATTAGCATACCAGATGGTGAGTGCATCGGTTGCCATGCTATCGGTGAGGAATGTCACTTTCAGAAGACGGAGGCTGTTCCTGTATAAGTTGCTGGACGAGGTAGGCGGTGAATGTCCGTTGTGATTACGTTGACAATATTTAGTGTCTGCTGAAGGAACCGCCATTTATTACAGTCATGCTGTTGTCGTTGTTGTATGGTTGTGTCAACAGCATGCAGTTCTGGGACGCCAGGTTGTAAGGAAACATCACAAATCTCTATGGAAACGTAACAAATGGGAAATCTCCTGGATATATCATTTGAGCTTTGGCATGCAGAAATACTGCAGCAGTAGATGGACTTATAGGAAAGGGATGACTAACGTAGGGATTTCGGATTTATGACATAAGGTGAATGGTACACGAACAACAACAAGCTATAGCCGCTGACATTTATAGGCGTAACATATATATATATATCTGCATAAGTATATATATATGTTTAATACCCACGTATATATATATATATATATATATATATATATATATATATATATCTTCAGTCTAACGCCCCATGCTGAGGCTGATGTTGCATTCTTGATGCTTCTTCACCGCAGTTGGGCTAAACCAACTTACACTTAAACTAGGTCTTTTTAAGCTGGATAAATGTCATTCCGCTTTATTTGGTTTGTTCTGCCTCCCTGAATAATGTTCTATTAACTGGCCACGTTGCTTACACTAATTGCGCTTATCTTCGGTAATTTTGTTGCGTTTGTAGCATTTTAAGTAATTTGTGGACAGTTCTTACTTATTACGGATTTGTTGCTGACCAACTTACTTCATATGGTAATTTAGCGAAGAGTTATGCCACCGTATCTGTATGCATTATTGGATTTATTTTATTTCAGCTTGTCGTTTAAATTGAATGGCTGTTGTTTGATATCCCTGGTATGGTTGCGCTTGATGTGTATGTTGACAAGGTGCCTACCTGTCTATTACCCACTACATCGTTCATACTGGCTCCAGGAGACAGTTGGTCGTTGCTGGAGGGGACGGGGTGCACGGTTCTTGTGGCCGTGTTAGGCTCAAAGAGCGGTTCCATGCACTCAGTGTGGAGCGGACTACGGTCCAGCCACCGCCTTGTGTGCGCTTGATTCCCCAAATACAGCGTGTTTGTGTTTGCCTGTGAAGGAGTGTGGGCCGGCTCCGTTGATGAAACGTGGCTCCCATCCGCATGCCTCCCGGTCTTATTCCTTCGGGTTTACACTGAATATGGGGTGTGTGGTTGGAGCTGTGGGTGGTGCAGCGCAAGCCATCCATGGTCCCTCTGTAGGCGCAGGCGTCCTGTGGCTTGCCACAGTGACAGGCAAACCCGAACCTGGATGCCGCCAACCATATATGTATCTACGTATATAAATGTACGTATGTATAATACATATGTATGTGTGTACGTATTAGAACGTGAATGGAAATGTGTGTATTTATGAATATATTGCACTAAAATGGCAATATATGTTACCAGCTCTAGGTTATTGAATGAGGTATAGGCAAATCTAGGCAAATCTCAGATGTGAGAGTCCTGGACCGGCTACCTTGTCCTCTGCACGGCAGTAACGCGTAAGTCAGTAGATAGTGAGCGGCGCTATATCACATCTAGTAGCTTATGCACCATGGTCTTTTACGTCCCCCGTAGCTCAGTGGTCTCAACCACGGACCGGCAACAGTCGAGTTGCGGGTTCGAGCCCTTCCAAGGGTCCGCTGGAATGCGCACTGCTGATGATTCCCGAAAGGATGAAACGCGCGTACAGTGCTTTTCCGGGCGTGTGGCGGCGGTCAGACTGAGTCGAGATGTGCCGAATTTCTACCTATACCATTCAACTCCCCCACTACTCTTCTGTAATCTTTCTTTTTAACCTTACTTTCTTTCAGTGCAAGTGATATTTAGAGCACTGTGGGTTACGAATAATTTCTCGCTGCGGTAGTACGTACTTAGAAGTCTGTAATCGATCACCGCGTAACTTTGAAGTTATTTTCATCCCTTCCTCGAGAGCAGCGAAAACGTGTGCCGTCGTGTTAGTGTTGTAACGCCCTTAATGACCAGACTTTTGGCCCACAGCAGTGTATATCTACACCTTATGGACGACCTTATGGTCACCCAACATATTTTCCAAAGCACTCTGAAATTCAGAAACGAAAGTTTCATGGTTAATATATCGTAAACACGAAGTGGGAAACTACCTACTAATTGTAATTACGCAAGGCAGTAGCCGTAAAGCCAGACCCTAAATGATTGTGAATGACCAAATCTCGTCCAAACGAAAGTAAATTAGGATGACTTTTAGTCAGACAGTATGCTTTATCTGAAGCTATCTCACCATATATCTTGAGTACGCTGCTGGCGGAGCCTCTATACTACAAGCATAATCCTCGGAGTCTAATGATATTACAAAGCATTAAGGTCCAGTAACCTCGGCAATAAATCCGCCAACGATGGAGCCTATATACGACCAGCACGGCCCTTGGAGGCGTGTGCTAGTACAACCCACTTGGGTCCTATTACATTGGCACCAAATGTGCCACTGATGGAGCCCATATACAACGAGCACCAGCCTTGTAGCTATGTGCTATTAATTCCCACCTGGGTCCTATTACATTGGCACCGAAGGTGCCACAGCTAGAGCCTATATACAACGAGCGAGAGCCTTGTAGCCGTGTGGTATGTCAACCCACCTGTGTTCTATTACACTAGCAGCCAAGGTGCCGATAGTCCACTTAAATGTTAAAAGTACTTTAATCCCAAAGGAGCTCAGAAAGCGCAATAACAACGGTGCATTGTATTTAACAGAAAGCAGCGAGAAAATCTTCAACGTTGTTCAGTATATTCGTGCCTTTGATGGGCATATCCCATGCAGGGTATCAATACACAAAGTCGTATTCCTCGGCTGAAATATAATAGTAGTGCGATCGCATCGCCTGCGACGTAGTCGCAGCAACGACAAGCGATTAAAGTGTTGTCTTTGACGAATGCCTGGCAGAGTCAGCGTAAACATGCTCATGCAGTTTAGATGTTGTATGCCCATGTAAACGATAAAGGCAAGTTAAGGTAGTTTCTAGATACCTTATGGTTCAGGAATGAAGACAGTGCAACAGGTTTGTTTATATGAGTTATTTAGCTTGAACAATTTGGCGCATTTCGTATTGTCCGCCATGCAGGATGATACCGCAGCTTTTCGTCGCATGATAACTGGTGGTTTTAAGGCAACTGAGGAGTTCCAACGCGATTGGCTGCGGTTCCAAAAAGAAACTGCAAGTTCGTTTTATAGATGCACGGTGAGTACTGCGGCTGTTCATAAGCAAAGGACTGGAAACGATCTCCCATATGATTTTTGTTATCCATTCGTTCAATAGCGGTGTGTGCATAGTAAGCGTAAGAATGTGAAAGGGAAGCGGTGATGTACATGATAATTTGACTGCTGTTAATTGTTTTCAATACAGGTGCTACAACTGAACGTCCCGATCTTTTGTGGTACTGAAAAGCAGGTATTATGCGATTGGTCGCGCCTGCTTGAAGCATTCGCATGTGTTCCAGTTGGAGAAACCTTATCTTTATCCTGCTAATCGGTGGCTTAATGCGGTACAACAGCGGCAGTATTAAAGTTGATGAAGTCGTTTGGTCATACACATGAAATCAGGAAGTTCGTGTTAACGGAATATGGCACCTGTATTACCAGATGTGATTTATATCAGCTGAGGCTTTGGAGTTATCCGGAACACGTTAGTGAGGTGAAACATGTGCACTCCACGTTGGAAATCGAAGGTTCATGTACGTTTGTGAGAGAGCGGTTGGAGGTGGGATTTCTGCTTTTTGTACCTGCATACATTCGGAGGTTGGTTGCACGCTACCTTAAAGTTATACTGGCGGATCCGACGCATCAGATTAATTACGGGGCTACGTTCTATGGCACTTTATGTTCGTTGACGTCACGGGGTTGGGGACGTTCGTTTTTAAGAATTGTTACCAAATGAGACGACGGAGTTATTTGGAGGCGTTAACAGCTATGCGTGCAATGCTTCCTAGCATGGCATCCGTGCGGACTATTTTGATAGAGAAATGTGCGCAATCAAGAAACGCTTTCAGGGAGGTGTAGCCGGATTCGTGCGTGGTGATGTGCATGTCTACATGTTACGGGATATAAACCGACAGTGCAGTCAGCTGTCAATTGCGTACCCAGCGAAAAAGGCTTTTCTGATCTATTTGCTGAGGAACCTGATATTCACGCCTGAGACTGCTATCACGGAATTTTTGAAACCATTCAGCAGAGAAATACGGAATGCTTGCAGTATTTCCGCAGAACATGTATGCCACGGTGGAGGTGTTGGGCGGCGCATCAATTACGGCATGTCATGAAGTTCGGATGCTATTCCACTAATCGAGTGGAGAATGAAAATATGCACCTTAAACAGACTTTGAGCGAGCGTTCCTCCTTACGGGCGCTTTTCGAGGTGATCGTTCATTGTGCAAAAGGTATGGCTGCTCGTCATAGTGCTCAGTTAGCGACGGAGTGCATGCAAAGTAATGCAGCACGCGGCGATATATTTATGGTATCAGAACTTGTAGGTAGCTTGACTGCATATGCTCGCGAAAGGGCGATGAGTCATTTTTAGCGCAAGACGATTATCGGTGTCCTGAAGAATGGACCGTACTGGGTGGTGTCACAATCCGGGTCTGCTGTCTACCGCGTTTGCTTACACCAAGGCAGTAACTGTGACTACCCTTTCAATCGTCATTGGCGTATGCCTTGCGGTCACATATTGCACGGTGCGGCGGAGGAGAATCGGAATGCCCGCGATGTCTTTCAAGGATGTCGGTGATTGATTGATCCAGCGGTACACTCTGAAACGGCGGAAAACTTGGATTGCGGTCAATGTGAAACGGTCTTCGCAGCTGGACATGCACATAGTGTGCTAGACAGGCGCATAAAGATTTGAGGTTTGCAAGAGGTGCTTGGGGAAATCGATATGAACGTTCAAGCTCTCGGCCCAGAGGGATATCTGAAAGCGCTGGATATTTTGCGTGCTTTTGTGCATGTTATCTCCGCTAAGTTGGATTAAAACATTCGCTACTACACGCTGAATTGTTCAGAAAGTTTACCGCGGTGCAAGGCGAACCTACCACGTTTATTGGGAGGTCAGTGTGAAAATGAGGTGCAACTTATTGCGGCGGGCTTTGTTGAAATGTCAGCAAATTTGAGGACCGCGTTATGATGTATGGTAGTCAGGAAACCATCCCAGGCCCGTCACATTCCGCTACCGTGGTCACTGTGGAGCATCCAGGGCATCGCAAACGTGCGTGCAAGGAACCCCTGGTCCATCGTGTTGTAAATCCGGCTCCCGGTACCAGCGCATTGTGTGTTACGCAATTTCGTCGGCTGCCGAGAACTACGACAGCTAGATGCAGAACGCAGAGCAAACGTGCACATGGGAGTGCAAATGGCCAGGTTCCAACAAGTGCTTGTTTTTTGTGTCTGCAGGAAGAGGATTTTGGAAAGCGTGGTATAGATGTCTCCTGGGTGATATGTGACAGATGCTCAAGGTGGCGTTGGGACGGACACGCTTTCCAGAGTAAAGTCTCTGGCTCCGGCAGATTAGTCGCTCGATCTCTCACCTATGGCCACTACTCAGCAAGCCGAAAAAATGTAATGTCATCCTGCCAAGAGTCTACGTTAAGCTTGGTACCTTTACCGCTTACTTCGTCCACAGTACAATAACCTGCGACCTCTCTACCGAACATCCACGTCCACTGGTACCAACTGCCTGTTGCCGAGAAGTAATCGCTACGCCGCACAACATCGCGCATCCTGGCATCCAAGCTTCAGTCAAGATGATTGCCGACAGATACGTCTGGCCCAACATGCAGCGCGACATCAGACTTCGGACACGCAACTGTCTGACTGGCCAGCGAGCAAAATTTCATCGACATGTTGCAGCTCCGATAGGATGCTACCCGGCACTATCAACTCGATTCGCTTACGTCCACCTCGCCATCGTTGGACCAGTTCCGCCGTCCAACGGCTCGGTCCACATCCTGACCATGGTGGATCACGCCACTCGTTGGCCAGAAGCTGTTCCAATTCCCAGTGTATCCGCTGAGACCATAACGAGCGCAGTGGTCGAGTGCTGGGTCGCTTTAGATGGCTGTCCAGCCATTGTGGCTATCGATCGTGGTCCAGAATTCAGATCGTCGACTTTCAACGACCTGTTTAACGTCCTCGGATGTAAGCGCATCCGGACAACTGCCTAACCTCCTCAAGCTAACGGAATGGTGAAGTTTTTCTACCGACAGCTTAAAGCCTTGCTAAGTGCCCCCACTGCACGTAGTTGGACTGAAGTTCTGCCGATGTTACTACCCCGAATCTGCTCACCACTGTAAGCCGATCTCGAAAGTTCTAGCGCCTAACTGGTCTATGTGCAACCACTCCGATTACCAGACAAATTCTTCTCTGAAAGCTCGAGCACTCCTTGCTACGACGCGCATTGCGCTCGGCAGTAAGCCATAATCATGCGCCTCAATAACTCGACCGCAGTACTTGTACAGCATCACAAGTCTAACGTTCCCAAAGCCCTACTCGACTGCCCGTTTGTCATCATTCGCATTGATGGCCTACGCAGACTACTCGAACTACTTTACGAAGATCCATTCTAGGTCCTACAAAGTAAGGATAGCTTCTTCGTCAGCATCCGCAACAACAAGAAATAAACCGTCCTAATCGCCCGCATCAAATTTGCTTGCGTCTAACCAAAGTAAACGACGACTCCAGTCCTTCGTCCTCCGGTGCATCGACCCAACCAATGGTGGAGGAAACATTTACAGACAGCAACGTCACAACCGGAAAACCTGAGCCCACCTACGCCGCCACGATTAAAAAGGTAACTAGGTCTGGTCGTCGGGTTCACTGGCTGACACAGTTTCTAGCACGTTAGCTTAGCATTTTTGCTTCTAACAGCGTTTTCAGGTTTCCATTAGCGTCCGTACCCACCGAAAACCCCAACAATATCGCAAAAATTTTGAAAACCAGAAGAAAGGACGGAAAACTTTAGAAAACCCATCAAAAGAGTTGTTTACTTGACATTTCGCTGCATATTAGGTAAGCGCTTTTTCCGCCCGTTGCTGTCGCCGTTTCTGCATTTCTGACCTCCCGCGTCTCTTTCTTTCTTTTCATGTTGCGAACCGGAGAATACTCAATCGTGGTCAAACACAAGCGATCGTATGCAACGAAAGTTCTCTCCCTTTTCTTTTATTTTAGAGCGGATAAGGGTGGGAGCCCGCTAGGGTCCGATCTACTGGTTGCATCAGGTTTCACCGCCTGGGCTGGCAGAAGGCTGGCCTGCGACGGACACTCCTCAGGTAGTTCAAGTGGTCACTAACAATTCCCTTCTAGGACGGGCCCTATGTGATGACCTGGAGATTGTCCTGTTTGTCTGTGTCAAATATTACTAAAATGTAATAACGTGTTGCATACATAGAAAACTTGGGGAGCTTGCCATTTCGCACGATCACTACTTGTGTTTGAGTCATCCAGACGAATCGCATTCGCGCTTCTGACATTTCCGTCTAGAAGAGCGCTTGCTGCGCTTCGGCTGGTGATTATACCTTGCCTTAGTAATAACCATTTTAAGGCGCTTTCAACCAGCGGGATTGCGCATTTCGACAATAAACGTCTATCTCGCCAATATATCTGTCTTTTTCCGGCTTTTCCTTGAGGCGGGATGAACCTGATAAATGACGACCGAACGATTCCGCCATACTTTAAGCTGTCGCCGCCCTTCAATACCTCCAGCGATGTGAGAGAAGGATGCCCGTCGTCACCTTTTCTCTTCAACTTCACTATTAACGAAATCATGGAAATTGCATTTACAGGAGCATGACTTCTTGACTTGTAGTATGCAGACGACATTGCCCTTATCTGTGACAGCTATCAGACGTGCTAAGCTGCACTGGACAGATTAGCACTGGCTGTCAGCCGCTTCGGGCTTCGCTTTGCACCATCGAAGCGCAAAACTTCCCTTCAAGATTGACAGGGACCGCCTCCTGCAGTGACCCATGGTGGGGAGCAGCTAAGAGTCGTTCAGAAATTCAACTACCTAAGGAGCTGCATCAGCGCCCTTGGAATTGAAGATGAGATCACGAACCGTATAGCAACAGCTCGAATTGCTCATCTTCGCCACTTATGGCGGTCGCGCGACATTACTCTCACCCTGAAGGGTAGAGTGTACAATGTATCTGTAAGTTCGACTTTACTGTGCAGTTGAGAAACCTGGCAATTTAGATCAGCCGGCATAAAGAGGTTAGTTACGTTCGATCATCGGTGACTTCGCAGTGTGGCTCACATTTGTTGGGCGCATCGCGTGATTAACGAGCGTGTTCCACGCCTTGTTTATGGCACAGGAAAAGGAACTGAACGGCACAGCACCGTCAGTTCACGCACTAAGCTTCGATGGCTCCGCCATGTGTTGCGCATGCCAGCCCACCTACTCCCGCGACGTGCGTTGTTTGCTAACCGGGGGAGTGGATGGAAGAAGCGGAGAGGTGACCAAGCGATGAGTGTGGTCGGGAGGAATGAAGACCTTCACTTCGGCGCTAGCTAAGGTTATAGCTTCGCGGCTCCATTTTTGGGTCCAAAAGACGATGAACACTGTTAGCTATCTAAACATGCTGACGTGGCTAGGAGCCGACCTCAGTGGCGTTCCTGCCGTGAGAGGCTTTGTCTCTCCCGGACCCTTTTAGCCTCCCCTCCAATGACGATCTCATTTCGCGGCATAATATAGCTACATCACAATTTTCTTCTTGCCTATTAGCCGGCGGTTTGCTTTCCGGAACTATGCCCATCCGTCGCTGGTAACTCAGCTGGCATGCAACTGTTGTATTTATTTTCTTTTAGTTATTGCTGCACAGTAGCTGAGGGGCTTTACATTAACGGGTATACTAATAACAATAAATAATAATGGTTAACTACACAGGTACATGTATCATACGTCGAAATGAAGCTGGTCCTTAGTGAAGCATATCCATACTTCGCAACATAGTCACCGTTTCTCACAATGGAAATGTTCCACCTTCGAATGAGAGCGTATATCCTTTCCTCGTAAAATTCCTTTGACCGTGCTGTGAGACACTGCTGCACTGCGGTTTTCACTTGCTCCTAGTTTAACTAATGTTTGCCCCTCAAACGCTATTTCATGTGGCTGATGAGATGATAGTCCTAAGGCGCTAACCTTAATCAGAAGGGCAACCACTGGGACGGCAACCGAAAGGTTTAAGTTGCAATAGTCAGCTAAAATAGTCATGTTGGCTGTATTTTGTAATGCTGTAGGTGTCATTTCGGTTAGTATGTTGCCAAGGAGTGAAGCAATGAACTCTACGTTGAGGCTCTGAAGAGCCTCAGAACAAGAATCCGAAGAGTTAGACGCAAGTTGCTAATCGACAAGGTCGTTCTTTTCCACGACGACGCGCGAGCACACAAACATTAGAACAGGAGAGACAATAGCCTTATTCGGGTGGACAGCTTTACCATACCCTCCCTACTCAGAGCGCAAAACAAGGTCAAAGTTCTATTACACTTACGTTCAGCCGATGACTTACTGGAGTAAGGGAGTTGGTACCTTAGTGACGAATGGCGGTAGCCACGCCACACAGGATTGGTGAAAGCACGGAAGTTGCTGCGCGTCTTTCAAGACGTATATCGGGCTTATGACTATCGTCCAATCCCTATCTTTCAAAGGAGAACAAACGGATGCGAGGTTGCCACCGGCTACGATTTTCCATAATGTGTTAGTAGGTAGCTGAGCTAGTGCTAGGAGTTGTGTGCGTTTATCCGTAATCACACTCATCGCTAGCTCATCTGACGATGAACATCTTCGTCACCTTGACGCATTTTTCAATCGATCGACAAACCATAGGGTCACTAGCAAACCCGGTAAATGCAAACTTGGATAAATTACCATCTACTTTCTTGGCTACAAGGTATTCGCTGCTGGCATTCAAGCTCTGCAAGACAAAATCTAGGTGCTGAAAGACTGCCCTGCTTCTAGTTCCTCCAAACAGCATCCCTTACTCTTTGGCATTGTTAGTTCGCTTTAACGCTCATTCCTAACTTCGTGGGTGTTATGCAACCAATAACTAACGCTTCGCGTTAAACAACGCTCTTTACACTCTCCAAACGACACCAAACTGGCTTTCGAGAAGCGCAAAAACACTATCTATAACATAACGCTTCTCGCGCACCCAGACCCTACAGCACCACTTTCCCTGACAACCGACACTTCAGATGCCGCCGTTCTTGCAGTTCTGCAACTCCTCATTGACCAGCGTTGGACGCTTCTACGCTTCTTTGCCAAACGTTTGAACCCGCCGAATCGCGTTACAGCAAGTCCACTAGGGAGCTACACGCAATCCATATACGTACGAAGCATTTCCCTACTTTGAAAGTCAACCTTTTACAGTTTTCACCAATCACAACCCATTGATTTGCGCAATCAATATTGCGTCAGACACGTATCCTCCGCGGGAAACAAGGTACCCAGATTACGTTTCTCAGTTCACGACTGAGGTACGACATGTCTCAAATTCTCTTAATCCCGTCTTTGATGCATCTATCAGCTTAGCTTATTAACTGGAACCAACGTCGATCTAGCAGCCATTACTTCAGTCCAACAAGCTGCTTCCGATATCGACTAGCTCTGACGCCGCGCTCTCTTTGATAACACGAAAAGCTCCGCTAACGTCATCTTAGGGAACTATTCATTGTGACATCTCCCTGCCCCGCACTTCCGACAGCAATGCATGGACTGGTATTTAATGCACTAAATAATCTGCCTCATCTGGGAGTACATGTCTCCCAGAAGCTCGTAACAGAACGCTTTGTTTGGCATAACATCAATTACCAAGTCTGCTCACGCATGCTTAGTGTCAGCGCTACAGGGTGTACAGGCACGCCAGAAGCCCAATCAATGCCGATCTTGCTCCTGACTTTCGTTTCTCACAGTTTTACGTCAACTTGGTAGGATTATTGCCTCTATGCATAGGCTACCTGCACTTTCTAACTTCTGTAGACAGCTTCTTCCGTTTTCCAGAAGTGATTCTGATAACCGGCTGATCAAGACACTTGCGCGCGCCTTTCTAGGATGCTGCCTAGCTCAGTTAGGTTTTCAAGCTTCATCGTCACCGGCAGAGTATCACACGCTGACGGATCCTTCAGCAAACTACTCAACGTACTTGGTTGCCATCACGACCGATCCACTGCATGCAACCCGGTAGCTAACGGTATGGTAGAAATGTTGCACGGCTAATTCAAAGTATCGCTTTGTGCTCCAGTCGAGCATATCCTGTCACGAGGCACTTCCGCTCGTTCTGTTAGGCATACAGTACACGCTTAAAGAGGACGTACCAGCCACTTCACCTTCGCTAGTCCATAAAAGCATTGACAGTACAACGACAATCAATAACATTCGTACGTCAGCCAGTTGAACTGATGTTTCGCTGCTATACAACTAGAATGACCTTTACAGTAAAGAATAATAAGAGAAATAAATAAATAAAGTAAAAACAGTTTTTTATTCGCGACAAGGCGAGGCACGCCTTAACAGG
>OX104064.1:115571892-115744720 GCA_944474145.2 Dicrocoelium dendriticum
TGGTTATCTTTTTGGGCGCTACAGAGCTCCCCCCCTAGAAGGCTGAAGATAGAAAGCCTTCGAAATCGAAAAGGAATGTCGAAAGGCGATGGGAAATGAATGAGCGTTCGTGTGAATGGGGGTTCGTCGGAAGTCGGAGTCCGCTGTGCCGTTTATGATTCGTTATTTATTGAATGCAGGGCAGGGTGCATTTCGGCGAGCCGTTGGAGCGGGCTTGTCGGACTACAAAAAAACTGGCTAGTCCAGAAAAAGGCCGACAGGACCTCAACCTCCGCTGCTGCCAAACGGTGCGCTTGGGAGTGGTCTCTCCCCCCGCCGCACCCCGCCCCGCGCCATAACGACCCTCGTCCCACGAAGAAAACGACCGTGGTCCCACGGAGAAGCGACCCTCGTCCCGCGGAGAAGCGATCCTTGTCCCGCGGAGAAGCGACCCTCGTCTCGCGGAGAAGCGATCCTCGTCCCGCGGAGAAGCGATCCTCGTCCCGCGGAGAAACGACCAGTGTCCGCGTCAGGGTCCTCGAAAACATTCCTCGTGTGGGCCAGTCGATCGAAGGGGAGGGTTGGGGCATGTAAAGACGAGAAAATAGAAAAAGACGCGCAGAAAACGCCAAAAAGAACAAACGAATGAGCTGCGTGTTTAAATATTTTTTGGTTTTTGAATATTTTTTTCGAAAAAGGTTTTTCGGGGGTTTTTGATATTTTTGTTTGTTTTCAAAACGTTAATCGACCAAAAACAAGGCAAATATATACAATATCTACAAAGTTAAAAGTATTTACACTGTACATAGTCGGAGAAGCGAACGGGCTTACGTACCTCCCGACCACGGCGATTGGTCGTGGGAGGCGGCGGACTAGGTTCGGGTGATGTCGGAACTGCTGAAGCTTGCAGACCGTGATCGTGGTCTGGTTGGACTTCACTAGCATGCGGAAAATTGGTACGGTGAGTTGTGACGTCGCACGAAGCACTACTAGACGAAGTAGGCGAGGGGTTTTCTTCCATAAAGGCGGGTTTCAGACGGTCGATGGTGACGACTTCGTGTCGACCACCGCGGTCAATAGTGTACGCCTTACTCGCACGATGCAGCACCTTGAAAGGTCCTATGTACGGCGACTGAAGAGGCTGTCGAACACCGCCTGCGCGAAGAAGGACGTGTGAACACGTAGACAGCTTCTCGGGCACGTACACCGGTGTCTTCTGCGATCGAGGAGCGGGTGGACGTAACTCACGCATCTGGTGAGCCAATCGGTCAGTGTAACTTCCGTAGTCAAAAGTGGAAGTACATGGGGCTGGTGCTACCAGTTGTCCGGGCAACCGCAGCGTGCAACCGTAGACTAGCTGCGCTGGTGTGGCGTCGAAATCGGTTTTAACCGTGTTTCTTAAGCCTAGAAGAACGAGGGGAAGCGTTTCAGACCATGAAGGATCTGCGTGCGCACGTAGCGCTGCCTTCAACTGGCGGTGAAAACGCTCCACCATGCCGTTAGCAGGCGGATGATACGCCGTCGTCTGGACGTGGCGACAGCCTAAATCCTTAAGCAACATGGCAAATGTCGACGAGAAATGCGACCCTCGATCGGTGGTCACGATGGCGGGACAGCCGTATTGAGCTACCCAGCGCTCCATAAAAGCTTTCGCTACTGTTTCCGAGGAGCAATTTGGGATGGGGACGGCCTCAGGCCATCTAGTAAATCGATCGATGCAGGTCAGTAAATATACCGAGCCTTTGGAAGGCGGCAGAGGACCTACGAGGTCGACGTGCACGTGATGAAAGCGTGCGTCTGGCGTCGGAAAAGTGCCTAATGGGCTTCTCGTGTGCTTGTGTACCTTCGCGCGTTGACACGGAAGGCAAGCAGCTGCCCAGGTACGGACGTCCCGATTAACATTGCGCCAAACGAATCGTGCGGTTACGAGTTTAACCGATGCACGAACGCCTGGATGAGACAAGCCGTGCAACGCGTCGAACACGGTCTGCCGAAACTCACGTGGGACGACTGGGCGCGGCGTGCCCAGAGATAGATCGCAGAGTATGGTGCCGTCTGATGATGTCAGCGGAACGGGTCGTATGTCCAATGAGGGAGACCTGCGTAGTAGATCAACCTCAGGATCGTTGAGTTGCGCTGTGGCCATGGCTGCCAAGTCGATAGCAGTGCCGGCGTCAGCGGAGATAGCTTGAATGCGGGAAAGTGCATCGGCGACGGCGTTGTGCACACCTGAGACATGCCGTATATCGGTCGTAAACTGAGCGATATAGTCAAGGTGGCGCGACTCTCTAGGAGAGTATCGGTCGGTAGTCGAGCCGAGCACGTAAGTTAGGGGTTTGTGGTCGGTGAAGACGACAAAGGAGCGGCCTTCTAGGACGTGTCGAAAGTGACGTATCGCTAGATATACGGCAAGTAGTTCTCTACCGAACGTGCTGTAGCGAGATTCGGTAGGTTGTAGGCGTTTGGAGAAAAACGCTAAGGGCTGCCACGTGTCGGCTACGCGTTGCTGCAAAACAGCGCCGACCGCGACGTCCGAGGCGTCAGTACTAAGGGACAGTGGGGCGGTCGGATCGTGATGCGCTATGGAAGCTATGTTGGCGATAGCCTCTTTCAGCGACTTAAAAGCAGCGCGTGCTGCGGTAGGAAATTCGAACGTCTTGAGTTTCCCTCGGAGAAGGTCCGTGAGGGGTTGCATCAGAGAGGCGCAGTTGGGTATAAATCGACGGTAAAAGTTGACCAGGCCATCAAAACGCCTGAGCTGCTTGAAAGAATGAGGCTCGGGGTAGTCGATAATGGCTTGAATTTTATCTTGCAGTGGCACGACGCCTGCAGAAGAGATACGATGGCCCAGGAAATTAACTGAATCGACACCAAACGAACACTTTTCTGCGTTGATCGTCACCCCGTGTTGAGATAAACGATCAAAAAGTGTTCGTACGTGGCGTATGTGCTCTTCTCGTGAAGAGCTTGCGATTAAAATGTCGTCAAGATACGCGTAAGCGAAGTCTAAGCCGCGACAAACTTGGTCGATGAAACGCTGAAAAGTTTGCGCGGCGTTCTTTAGGCCAAATGGCATACGCAGAAACTCGAACAAACCAAATGGAGTCGTCACGGCAGTTTTAGCGATGTCCGCCTCGGCTACCGGAATTTGGTTGTATGCGCGTACCAAGTCGATTTTGCTGAAGATACTTTTACCCGCCAGACTGGCGGTGAGATCCACTATGTGTGGGATCGGATAGCGATCAGGCGTGGTTACCGTATTCAAGGATCGATAGTCGCCGCAAGGACGCCAGTCCCCCACAACCTTCTTCGGGACCATGTGCAGAGGCGACGCCCATGGGCTGTTGGACGGTCTGACGATACCAAGTTGAAGCATGTGGTCAAATTCGGCTCGTGCTGCCCGTAGTTTGTCTGGAGCAAGCCGTCTTGGCCGTGCGCTAACTGGTTGACCGCGCGTAACTATGTGGTGAGCGACCTCTGTTGTGACTGGTGGAAGCTCTGCAGCCGGTCGAACCAGTCGCGGGTATTCGGAGAGGAGGCTCAAGTAGTCGGACGGTGCGTCTGCGATTCGAAATACAGGGCTGATTATCGGGGCATCTGAAAGGACACCATCAACACCTAGTTTCGTACGATCGTCTAAAAGTCTGTGGCGACCAGCATCAACAAGCAACCCAAAATGTCGGAGGAAGTCGATACCGATAATCGCGAAGGGTACAGACGCAACCATGAAGACCCACTGAAAATCTCGGCGAAGATTGAGGTCTAGGTTCATCATGCGCTGACCGAATGAAGCTATCGGAGAACCGTTGGCCGCACGCAAATTGTACGTAGGCTTCGAGTGCTTGTCGCTAGCGGTCGCTGGGATGACGCTGACTTCCGCTCCCGTGTCGATGAGGAACGTGATGGAAGAACGTCGATCCTTAACGTAAAACAGTCGGTTTGCTTGGTTATTGAATGATACGTTTGTAGTGCTAGTATGCGGGCTATTCGTTTTCCCTGGGTCGTGCCTAATGCAGGGAGCCCGACAACGTCTAGCTCTTCCACCGTATTGGCGGTGATACCAACATACTTCTTCGACGGGCTTGACATTATCTGACTGAGAACTTGTAAGGAAAATGTTGCGCTTTCGTGCCGAACGTGACGTACTCGGTGCAGGCACAGACGAGCCGCAATGAACGGTAGCCAAAACGTGGTCAGCATTTGACCGTGGCACACGCTGCTTCGAAGCCTTCATTGCTGCTATCCTGCTGCGAAGTAGCGCAATTTCCTCGTCTTTAGAGTCAGATCGGTCTAGCGACTGGGAACAAACATGTGATTCGGTTTTCATCGGTGAGAATACGTCACCGGAGTTACTGGTCGTCTGCTGCGGAAAACGTTCGAACGCAGCGTCTGCCTTGGTAGCTAAGTCTTTCAAGGGTGCATCTATAAACATGGACAGCATTACCGGCAATGGCTCTGGGAGACGTGCAAACCACAGCTCCTTTATCCCTTCTTCGCTCAAGAATAAGGGACCAGCGATGCGCTGAAGTTCGCGGAGCAATGCCGACGGCTTGCGATCTCCAAGCTTGAGACCATTGAGCTGCTCAAATCGTGTTCGTGCGCTGGGTCGTAACTCTTTCAAAATCGCTTGCTTCATCGTTTCATACTTTGCCTCATTCGATGGGCAGAGTAGAATGTCCTCAATCAGCGTCACTACCGACGGAGGAAGGCGTGGGACGAGCTGATTGTACCTTGGACGGTCCGCCGTTATGCCCTTATTTTCTAGTTCGATCTCGAATATCTTAAACCAAACTTCTGGACTGTGTTCCATGAAACTTGGAACAGCCAAAGTAAGCATGGTTACGCTGTGAAACGACTCAGATGCCACTCTCGAAATGTGAGTCGAAAGATAAAGAACGAACAAAATACGATAAAAGTACTAAAATTACGCAAGAAACAAATGAATATAGGTATATAATCGAGAAAAAGGAACGAACTCACCAAAAAATACAAACGAGAAAAAAAGTTGAATTCGCGCGTGCGAATCGGGGTCACCAATTTGTAGGACTAGTTAATACTAGTCCGAGACGATGCGCGGAATTAAGCGCGGATATCAGAAGGCAATTGGAGTCGGACACAGCGGACTGTATTCGATGGGCTACAACAAGAAGCGGACGGATGAAGCGAGGCAAGAGCGTACACGTGAGCGCGGGGACTTACAAGGCAGTTGTGTGTCGAGCCGGTTGTAAGATTAAAACAAGAAGGAGTAATGTACAATCGGTCAACAAGTAAATTGTACACGAAAGATAAGAGTTATCTTTTTGGGCGCTACAATGCGGCTACTTGCGCTTTTAGTGCTGCTACCTCTGTACTGGAGGTAGACTGAACCTGAGATATTTGGGCGTTGGATTCCCAAATACGGTCGGCAATATCGGCGAGCTGAGAAAGAGGCGCATCGTTTGCATACAAGAGATTGCGCATGTTACGTGGCAGGCGACGAAGCCACGTCTCTTTAAGGAAAGAGTCGCCAACAGCGAGAGGCTTAGCTAGAGCCTGCATCTTGTGCAGCAGCTGCGAAGGTTTTCGATCACCTAGCTCGGTTTCGTTAAGAAGCTGCGCAACGCGAGCATGGTCTGATATGCCAAATCGCTTTAAGACGACGGAATTAAGCTCATCGTAATTTTT
The DNA here is from genome assembly GCA_944474145.2 of Dicrocoelium dendriticum. Taxonomy (NCBI): domain Eukaryota; kingdom Metazoa; phylum Platyhelminthes; class Trematoda; order Plagiorchiida; family Dicrocoeliidae; genus Dicrocoelium; species Dicrocoelium dendriticum. The sequence continues at coordinate 115,577,536 of OX104064.1, forward strand.
CTGATATCCCGGAAGTTCCAAGTTGTCGTCGAGGTCATCGACGACTTGCGAGGGAAGCGCTGCGACAACGTAGTGAAATTTGACGCTGTCAAAGTTAACACCATGTAAGGAAAAATGGACTCTAGCTGGTTAAACCAGGCCTTAGGGTTAGTATCACGGAAAGGCGGGATAGGAAAACGGAGCGCACTAACCTGATCGTCAGAAGGTGAGTGAATAACCTTCATGGTAAAAAATTACAGAGCGTGTGAAAGTGAATGCAAGTAGTAAAAAGTGAAAGTAGAAGGGTAGACAGAATCGGTTACCGGATCTGAAAAGAAATATTAATACCGAACTCATCAAAAATAGTTTTTCTCGGGGTCAACAATTATAGCGCGTTGATCATGCGCTATATACCCGGTGCGCGACCTATACATGTCTATTTCTAGATGATGTTGTCCCCATATCCAAACGAAAACCATTTACTAGAGGTCCCCCCTGGATTGACCGAGAACTACGATCGCTCATGAACCAAAGACACAAACTTTGGAATCGCTATAGGCTTTCGAGGTTGGAAACCGATTATAGCAATTATAAATTGGTCCGAAACGTATGTACCTCGAAAAAACGTACGAAACGGCAGCAATACGAAGGTCATCTGGCTGAATCTTCCAAGTCTATACCGAAGCTGCTTTTCTCCTACCTGAAAAGGAGCACCAGAGCCGGAAGTGGAATACCGTCTTTGCATTCCCACGATCTTAATACCGTACTCCACGACGATGCTGATAAAGCTAATCTTTTAGCTCGCCATTATTCATCGGTCTATACAACGGGGGTGCCGTCAGTTGATTGCTATTCATCCTTGCTCTCCGCTCTCAGCGATATGGACATAAATGTTACTGTGGTATACAAACTTTTGTGCGAGTTGGATCCCAACTCTTCCCCGGGACCTGATGGACTGCATCCTCTTTTTCTCAAGATTGTGGCCGAATATATCGCTGTTCCTATCTGCCACGTATTTCGGTGCTCACTTGAGGCTGGGCGTCTTCCGCTTGCCTGGAAAGCGGGTATAGTCAAGCCCATATACAAAGGAGGTAATCGGCAAGATCCTACGAATTATCGGCCCATTTGCCTAACATCTGTCATCTGTAAGGTTATGGAGAGGATTCTTAAGCGAGCTCTCAACCTGCACTTCCAGAACCTCAAGATCATTTCAGCTGCGCAGCATGGGTTTTGTCCTTCGCGTTCCTGTGTCACCAATCTTCTGGTAGCTCGAGAAAAGTGGGCTAAATCCATGGATGCTGGTAAGCGGCTAGATGTCGTATTTGTGGATTTTAGTAAAGCCTTTGACAAGGTTCCACACGAAATTTTGCTTAGCAAGCTTCGCAGTATTGGTGTTTCAGGAAAAATCCTCTCTTGGCTCACTGATTTCCTGAATGACCGCGCTTTCCGTGTACAAGTAAATGAGGCCTTTTCCTTCCCTGTAAATATGACCAGCGGTGTTCCGCAAGGCTCTGTTCTTGGCCCTGAACTTTTTAAAGTCTTTATTAATGATCTGGCATCTGTACTACGGGCAGATTGTTTGATTTACGCGGATGATTTAAAGATATGGATGGAAGTCTCCTGTCTGGATGAAGCTGATTTACTACAAACAAGGCTCGATTCGCTGCATGAGTGGTCGATCAGGTGTCAATTACCCATAAATCACGATAAATGTTCCGTTCTTCCGATCGGTGCCTCCGAACCATTTGGAATTTATCATATCGGTGGGTTTTTGCTGCCGAACTCTAATCGTGAGAGGGACCTCGGCGTCATTGTGACCCCAGACCTAAAATCGACCGAAGATACCTTGAGGAAAGTCGCTTCTGCCAACAGGTTGTTTTTCGCCATACGACGATCCTTCTCTCGCTTGACTCCGGAGATCTTCAGGCTCCTGTTCACTTCTCATGTACGTCCGGTTCTTGAGTATGGACTGCCCGCTGTTTATCCTCTTTCCAAATTTGAGTGCAACTTGATTGAAAAAGTTCAGCGGAGAGGATCTAAATCCGTTCTGGAATTACGAAACCTGCCTTACTCGCATCGTCTCCAGTGCCTGAACTTGTTCTCCCTAGCCTACCGTCGAGATCGCGGGGATTTGATTTTCACCCGGCGTATCGTTAGAGGGGAACTTGGAGTTGAATTGCAGAATTTCTTTCCACTCAATTCTTTCAGTTCGACTCGGGGTCACCATTGGAAATTGTTTAAACAAAGGAGACTTCGGGTCCGTTGTGATGTCACTCTGTCTACCAGAGTAGTGAACGAATGGAATAATCTACCTGTGTGTGTCGTTGATGCGCAGTCGGAGGAATGTTTCAAACATCAATTGGATTCTTACCTGTTGAGTAAACTCGGATCTTGTTGCTTCTTGTGTCAATGTAGCGGTTCCATTGGAACCGACTTGCAATGTCCACCTTGATCCCTGTGACGAACGGGAGGCGATGGAGCTGACAAAGGATTTTTCCTTCTGCTCTCTACATTCCAATGTTCCAATGTTCCAATGTAATCCAGTTTTGAAAGCATCACCATTTAGCCAGGTGTACCGGAAAACTAAGCACCATTCTTACCCAGAAAGACTACTTGCGCTAGGGATGTTCTCGAGGCACTATCGTCAACATCGAGGCGACTCTCGCTGAAGTTGAGGTCGTATGGAATAGCTGGTCGTGCTCTCCAGTGGGTGTCAGCTTTTCTGGATGGACGGGAACAGTGTATTCGTGTGGGAAGCAGTCTTTCGTTTCGACAGGCTGTGCTTAGCGGCGTTCCGCAAGGCTCTGTCCTAGGTCCGCTGCTGTTCTCAGTCTACGTGAATGACTTGCCGGAGGAGCTTGAGGTACAATCGCTTTTATTTGCTGATGACCTAAAGCTCTGGAATATTGTTGATATCCCTGGAGGTCCTATGGCTCTTCAACGGGCTCTGGATAAACTCTGGGAATGGTCTGTCTTGTGGTTGCTGCCTATAAACCGGGCAAAGTGTTCAGTGCTGCGTATCGGAGCGTCTGATTCCTCCACAAGTTATGTGCTCGATGGGACTGTACTTCCTCACGTGACTCATCAGGTTGATCTAGGTGTCATCCACTGTTCCACATTACACTCTGGAGACAACTGGAAGAAGGCGGCTAGTAAAGGGTTCCGGATGCTGTGGTTTATCCGTCGTTCTTTTGGGACCCTAACCGCTGATGTATTTGTGAAGCTCTTCTCAGCGTTTGTGCGACCCCACCTAGAATATTGCGTCCAGGCCTGTCCACCATGCCTTGTCCGGGACAAAATGGCACTAGAAAGGGTGTTGCGTGTCGGTACTAGGTTGGTCAAGGGATTACGAGGGCAAACGTACCCCGAACGCCTACTTAGTTTGGGAATGCAGTCAATGCACTATCGAAGGATTAGAGGGGACCTAATCCTAACCTACCGTATTTTGACTGGGAAGGTTGGCCCTGATTTGTCCATGCTATTTAGTCCTGCTAGATTATCTGGTCTCCGCGGGCATTGTATGAAGCTGGACAAGCCGCGGTCCGATCGAGTTAGAGCGGAGACACGCTTATCGCGTCGAGTCATCGAGCGCTGGAACCTGCTTCCTGAAAATGTTGTCAAGGAAACTACGGTTAAGGGGTTTGAGCGTCAACTAGATGCTCTTGGGTGGCAACACGAAACCTTTCCGTTTTCCTGACGAATTCCCATCTTCATACTTCGATTCTATTTTCTTTGCTTTTCCTCGTCATTGGTATTATTCTCTTCTTTTAACTGATTTCCCCTACTCCCTTACCTTCGATTCTCCTTCCTCTCTTACTTACTTCACGTAACTGACACAGCTGGGACAGCTAATGTTAGGAACGTGGGCATTAAATTGGTGGACCAGGGTGTTTTTCGGGTGTTTTCCTTTTAGACCCATCAAGAAGTCGGAGCACCCCTATCAACTCCTGGATCGACGACCCGCTCAAGAAGGAACACTTACGGGATTCATCCTATCGTTCCAGTCCCACTTGAACTTGAACTTGAACTTGACCTAGTCTTGATCTATCGTATACTTACCGGTAAAACCGGACCCGATTTATCCGGGCTTTTCCAACCGGCTCGGCTTCTATCGCTCCGCGGTCACTCGCTGAAGCTACACAAACCTCGATCGGATGGAGTCCGGGCGGACTTTCGTTTATCACGCCGAGTGGTGGATTCCTGGAATGCACTGCCCGAAAACGTGGTATTGGCACCAACAGTGAAAGAGTTCGAACACCGACTCGACGCTCTTGGCCTTCAATTCTTAACATTCCCCTTCACTTCCTAGTTTATTCGTTTTATTGAAATGTTAAATCTTTTTTTTCTTGACGCCCTTATTACTTTCGTACTTCTTTTTCTTATTTCACGTGACCGGTGCGGCGGGGACTGCCAGTGCAGGTCGCGTGGGTATTAATTGGTTGACCGTGGTGTGATTCGCGCGCGCTGATCTGACTCTTCTGGATTCCAGTTATCGCGGACGAATAATACCCTGGATCAACGACGCGTCACGGAAGGAACATTCACGGGGACTTATCCTACTGTTCCGGTCCCACTTGAACTTGAACTTGAACTCCAGGCCTATTTTTCATGTCAAAAATTAGCCACTCTCTTGTTCCTCAGGACAACCTGTTTCTGCGTTCTCAAAAAGTAAGGGTTTTATTGGGTATTTGCGCAACGTGTTTGTAAAGAGGTCAGTACCTCCAAAAATCCAAAAACTGATCTGTGCCATGCCTAATTGCGAAGTTGAATAAAAGTGGAAGAGTTGAAATATAACAGTAAGTTGTTAAAAAGGAAACGGAATATGAAAAATGGTTTATGGAAGCCCACTGTATGTATCGGAAAAAAGAAGGAAGACTATCTGAGCTTGAGAAAGCTGTCAAGGAAAATCCGCCCCGTAGCAAGCCACATGTTCCTGAACGTACCCAGCCATCTCGCGACCGTTGTCTTATCATCATGAACGCAGCGGAATCGGAAAAACCAACCCCTGCGGAAAGAATACTAGATGACCAAACACTGCTTGAGCGATTGGTCTCATTGCTATTTGATAAAGGCGAACAGGGAATCAATATTGTATCTGCCTTCCGTCTTGGTAAAAAACAAGAGGATATCTCGAGAAATCGCCCCCTTAAAATCGTTTGCCGGAATGAGGAGGGATGCCGATGCATCCTGCGAAGGACCTCGCGTCTCAAAGGCGAGCCATTCTATGTACTTCGTGACCTCTCACCAGAAGATCGAGTCAAAATGGAAAAGGCCGTAGAAGAACTACGTACAAGACGGGGAAGTGGTGAAACAGACCTCCATATTGTGGATTTTCGAGTAGTTCGAAGGACTCCGAAAACCCGTTGGAGGCCCATTCTCCTCACCCTCAGACAATAAACTATAAGGTCCCGCTGGAAACCACTGTTCGTCCTCCCCGGGACTTAAAAACAAGGAGAAAGAATGGACTACAGGTGTTGGTTGCAAATGTCCGTAGTCTCAGAAACAAATTTGACGAGGTACACGCTCTTACCGCAAAGCTACTTCCTGACTTGTTGGCCTTCAATGAGACCTGGCTCACTTCAGACATCTCCGACTCTGAGATCCACATCTCAGGATACCAATTTTTCCGTACTGACCGATCTGGAGCTAGAGTTGGTGGTGGCGTAGTTCTCTACTGGAGAGAGGATCTTAAAGTTCATCTCGTAGAAGCCGTCAGCGACGCTGTTAGTGGCGCAGAGCTACTCTGGTGTAGGATCAACGATAGCTTCAAATCCCTTATGGTTGGCGTCATCTACAAAGCTCCGTGGGGACATGGTACTTCTGTACTAGACTTTATCAACTCGCATGGAAACCGCAGAGATTGTCTTATTGTGGGCGACTTCAATGCCCCGCATGTTAATTGGGATCTACTACACTGCCACCTTTCACCCGAGTCATTTGACACCAGCCTCCTTGAAACTGTCTTCAAAACGAATCTCACCCAGCATATAACATCGCCCACCAGGCTTCTTCCCGGCCAGATTCCGCACATTCTTGATCTTGTGCTCACTCCGTCCCTGGCATATGTCTCAGAATTGACCCTTCTACCACCCATAGGCAAAAGCGACCATTGTACAATCTCCTTCCTATGGACTAAACGTCTAGCTATCCGAACCCCGAGCGCACACCGTCGCAACTTCTGGCGAACCGACGCATTCAAGCTAAGGGTGGCAGCAGGTACATTGGACTGGAATGTTCCATAACACTTAGATCTCGATGCTGCTTGGAACGGTTTATTCCGCAAATTGAAGCTCCTCATCGAGGAGGCCGTCCCATTCAGCAGTAACAGGCCTCTTTCTAAGGGTCCCCCCTGGATCGACCGAGAACTCAGGGCCAACATGAAACAACGACGAAAACTATGGGACAGATTCAAGCTTTCCCGCTTAGACTCAGACTACTCTAAATACAAAGCCATCAGGAACTTCTGCTCCCTGCAAAAACGTGAAAAGAGACAACGATACGAACATAGCCTGGTCGAACAATCTCTCTCTAGGCCGAAGATACTATTTTCATACCTTAATAGATCCTCCAAGACGGGCTGTGGAATTCCTGCATTGTCTACTAATGAGCCAGATATGATACACTATGATGATGACGCCAAAGCTGACCTCTTGGCTCTACAGTTCTCCTCAGTATATACGAAGGGAGACAGACTCGCAAACCCTCATGTAGTTGCACACACAGTACCTCTGGAACATATCGATATCGATGCAGGTGCTACCTTGAAGCTACTACTAGAACTGAACTCCTCTTCCTCACCAGGCCCAGACGGGTTACATCCACATTTTCTCAAGATGGTTGCAGAATTCATTGCCGTCCCACTTTGTCAAATCTTTCAGCTCTCTCTTAAAGCTGGTCGACTACCTGTCGATTGGAAGACGGGTGTAGTTATGCCGAAATACAAAGGTGGAAACCGCCAGGACCCTGCGAACTATCGGCCAATTTGCTTGACGTCGGTCGCCTGCAAGATCATGGAAAAGCTCATTAAATCTGCTCTCCACCGACACTGCGAAGATCTGAACTTCACCTCAGTCACTCAGCATGGCTTCCGAAAGGGGCACTCCTGCATTACTAACCTGTTGGTCGCTAGAGAGAAGTGGGCTAAATCAGTGGACGCTGGAAAACGTTTAGATGTGGTCTTCATCGACTTCAGCACAACTTTTGACAGTCCCACATCAGGAACTACTCTCTAAGCTCAGCGGAATTGGCGTGACAGGGAACCTCCTACTATGGATCAGTGACTTCTTGCAAGGCCGGAACATGCAAGTCAAAGTAAACGATACCCTCTCATTCCCCGTGCCTATGTATAGTGGCGTACCACAAGGCTCCGTTCTCGGACCGGAATTGTTCAAGATATATATCAATGATCTACCAAGTATGCTACAAACGGACTGTCTGATCTATGCAGACGATCTCAAGCTATGGTCGGAAGTGTCCAGCCTCGAAGACGCCGACCAATTACAGGAAACGCTTGATCTACTGCACTCTTGGTCTATCAAGTGGGGTTTGCCGGTCAACAAAGATAAATGCTCAGTCCTTTCTATAGGTGCTGCTGAACCACTGGGCATCTATCACATTGGCGGGCACCTACTCAAGATTGCCACACAGGAAAAGGACCTGGGGACAATAATCTCCTCTGATCTCAAAACGACCCTTGACACGTTAAAGAAAACTGCTGCGGCGAACAGGATGTGGGGCGCCATAAGGAGATCATTCTCTAAAATGACGCCGCAGATATTTAGACTTCTCTTCACCTCCCATATCCGTCCCATTCTTGAATTCGGACATCCGGCCATAGCCCCTTTATCTAAACATGAAAGTGACAAGATAGAAAAAATTCAGCGACGAGCCTCGAAATTTGTCCTCGGGCTACGCAACTTCCCTTACCCCACCCGCCTACAGAGGATGAACCTTTTTCCCTTAGACTATCGCCGACGTCGCGGAGACCTCATCTATACCAGGCGCATCCTACGAGGAGAACTGGGAAACGAGCTAAGGCAGTTCTTTCAGCTAAGACTTGGCAGCTCGACTCGAGGTCACAGCTGGAAGCTTTTTAAACCAAGGAGGCTCAAAGTCCGCTCAGATGTTGCTTTCTCTACTCGAGTGATTAATGATTGGAACCGACTGCCGGACCCGATTGTCAATGCGCAATCAGAAGCGAGTTTCAAACGTTTGCTAGACATCTTCCTACTGAGTACTTCAGGATCCTGCAGGGCTGATATTACATCCTGAGCCATGACAGCCAACTTGCCTGCAATCCTTGGAAGATCGGGAAGCGAAGGAGCTGACACGGGACCCCCCTTCTGCTCTCTACCACTCAATGAACTCAATGAACAATGAAATTGTTCAAGACACAGGAGAATCCACATACCACCTAAAACCGTGTGTACCGGAATCACGCTGCCGAAAATACATTATTTCCAAATGGCGGATGGGTCGCTGCGCCTCCCAACACTCACTGGAAGGCTTATGCGCAATCTCCCCCTCACAGCACGGCTTCCACAGGCATGGGTATTATTTTCTTATTTAAAGTGCACTTCCTTATTCTATACCTTCGATTTCTCTTCCTATCTTTTGCTTAATTCACGCGACTGCCACAGCAGAAACTGCTAGAGCAGGAAACGTGGGCATTAACTGGTTGGCTAGGGTGCGATACGGGTGTTCCGTTTTAGATCCATCAATAACTGAGTACTTCACCAATTCCTGGCTCAACGATCCACTCAAAATGGAACACTCACGGGATTCTCCTATCGTCCCATTTCCATCTGAACTGAACTGCATCACTAACCTGTTTGTTGTCAGAGAAGCATAGGTTAAAGCAACAGACGAGAAAAAACACCTCAGTGTCGTCTTCATTGAATTCAATAAGGCATTTGACAAAGTGCCACATAAACGGCTTCTGCTCAAACTTCAGGAAGTTGGTGTCACCGGAAACCCCTTGTCCTGGATTTCAGACGTTTTAGAAGTACGAACCATTCACGTGAAGGTGAACCAAACACTGTCCCTGTGCTTATGACCAGTGGGGTTCTCCAATGCTCCGTCGTGGACCAGAGTTCTTTAAACTGTACATCATCGATCTTCCAGCGGCACTACAGACCGACTGTCTAGTTTACACTGATGACCTCAAACTGTGGTCTGAAATATCTTTCCCGAAAATGCCGACGGACTCCAAGCTTTGCTTGACCAGCTGCATAACTGGTTCGTTGAGTGGCGAGTCCAGGTAAACCGTGACAAATGTGCCATTCTCTCGATGGGTGGCCTGGATCCTTTCGGTGCGTATCATATCGGAGGATATCTCGTCAAGTCTGACACACATGAGAAGGACCTGGGACTCATCGTCTCGCACGATCTCAAGACCACTTGACACGCAGAAGGTCGCTGCAGCCAACCGAACGCGCTGGGCTTTGCGAAGATCGTTCTTTAAAATTACCCCGGAGATCTTTTGAACGCTGTTCGCTTCGCATTTCTGTACGATCCTAGAATATAGTCTTGCGGCCGCTTACCCCTTAACGAAACCTGTATGATCTGATAGAGAAGGTGCAGAGGCCCGGTTCAAAATCTATATCGGAACTTCACGATCTTCCCTACACTCTTCGACTTAAGACAGCCTGTTCTCCATGGAATACCGACACCGTCACGGAGATCTCCACACCAGACGCATCCTAAGGGGAGAGCTTGGAAGTGAGCTGCAGCAGTTCTTCCAACTAAGTGTGGGCAGCTCGACACTTGGTCACAAGTGGAAATTATTTAAACCGAGAACACTTCGCGCCTGTCCGTAAGCTGCCCTATCTTCCATAGTAATAAATGATTGGAACTGTCTGCCGATACACATCATTGACTCACAGATAGAGGAAAGTCTCAAGCTGTTGCTAAACACCCATCTCAGGCACATGGCAGGATTCTGCTGCTCTTATTTCAGAGGTGAAGATCTCCGAAGGAGTAGCGCTTCCCGACCATCGCAATAAGGCTGGAGCTTACCGTGATACAATGGTTTGTGTGCCTCAGTGATCCATTAAGCTATGCTGGGTGGTGCTTTCGCACCTTCAGAGTCACTCATACCAGATTGGTCAATGGTTAGGGGCCAAACAAACTCAGCCTCCTCGCCGTCTAGGTTGGGGGTAGGAATGAGGGTGGCACCTTATTCCTTAAAACGGATTCTTTCTAGCTCAACGCCAATCCCGTTGCCTTGTGGTCAGGTTTTTGAGCCAAAGGCTTTGATTGAGAACCCTAATCGTTCTCCTGTCTAGCCCTAAGCAACCTGACGGTGTCCTGCCCACGCAGTGCAATGAATCTCTTCAAACAAATTCCTGATGCTCTGGCCACCCCAGAGGATAATCAACGGTGCCCTATCTGCTGCATCGAGCAGGGTGGATAGGGGTTTGGATGCTACTGCTCAAGCCTTCCCATCTTCTTATTCCCCTTCTTGCGCTTTTTCACCCTTATCGTCCCGTTCCAGCTTCACTTTTATCCCCCCTGTTTTCAACCCCCCAATTCTCGGCCCTCTCCCACCTTGCTTCAATAGTCGCTTGTCTTTTAGTTTCAACTCACATGTGAACTCGGGGCGTCATTCCTTTCCTGTCAACAGGTCCGTGTCCAAGCAAGCGGCCCATTCCAGTTCATCGGCTTCCATTTGGAGCCCTCGATCCTCCTTCAGACTGGCATGCCTCAATGTTCGCACATTGCTTCAGATCGGTCAACAGGCAGCATTTGCCCGAACATTAGAGACCCTCTCGATCGATATCTGCTGCTTATCAGAGACCCGCCTGCAAGACTCGAGCTCTGTACTCACTCTGCGATCCCCTTCAGGTGACACTAGCAGCACTTTCTCATTGCGCCTATCCGGTGACGATGCAGCCTCGAGCACCGGCCAAGCTAGTGTTGACATTATCCTGAGTCCTCGGGCTGAAGCTCTTCTGGTTGATTGTATTCCAATCAGCAACCGGATGTGTGCGGTCCGATTGGCTTGCTCATTCAAAGCTTCGAAGTTGCGTCTGACTAATAGGCGTCTATTCATCATCGCTGCCTACGCGCCCACAAACTGTAGTGATGGTTCGGTAATGAACGACTTCTACCACCAACTAACCCAGCTCCTTCGTCACAGAAGAAGCACGGACCCTGGAGTGCTGGCGGCGAGTTCTGAACGCACAAGTTGGAAAGTTGTGCACTGATGAAGTGCATCTGGGCGGTCAGCACGGTGTATGCTCCCGTAATGATAACGGTGAGCGGTTACTTCATTTGTGTGAGGATGTCCGCTTATTTCTTGCGAGCACTAATTTCCGACACAGCACTCGCCGGCGGGTGACTTGGTGCCCACCAGCCTTGGACGCAAATCAATCACATTGCAACAAGTTACCACTGGAGAAGCTGCGTCCAGAACTGTCGCTCAATTTGAAGCACATGTGTGGACACCGATCATGCATTTGTATGTGCTGACATGCGGATGCGTTTTGGCGGACGTCCACGACGACGCTCTAAGCGTATTGACACCAGCCAACTGACAGCCAGCTGCTCTGCTTGCGTATCGAAGTACGCTGACATGCGAGTTGAGTAAGCACTCACTGGAGACAATTGTTGGTCACTTGTCACCTTACTAGCAGCAGGCAAATCCTCATTTAATAAGTCTAAGCCAATTGGACATGGGGTCTCTTCGCGATCTCTGGAAATTATCAACGCTCGCCGGCATATTTCGGCTGGAAGCGCACAATGAAATTCGCAAAGAGCTCCGGGCAAGACTCCGTGCTAACCTGAAGAGAGACTGCGAATGTTGGTGGTCCCATCGTGCTTTAGAGATGGAAATGGCCGCTGCCCTTGATAACCGAAACTTATTCCGTCTGATACGGGAAACGGGCAGCAGGATACCTGGTGTTAGTGAGAGAATTTATGACGAGAGTGGACAGCCTATCTACAACTTGTCAAAATATTTAGTGTTGGGCTGAGCACTTTGAAAGGCAATTTAATCGGCCGGAAGTGTTAGATATCTCACCAGCCACTGATCGCCCTGCTCCGTGAGCTGTCACTTTGGATCCACCCTCTCGCTTAGAAGTCCAACGTGAGATCGGACTGTTGAAGTTAAATAAAGCCGCAGGACCAGATGATTATCCTCCAGCCCTCTCCAAATTCAAGAGACCTGCTCTTGTGGATGATTACACGAATCACTAGTGAAACTGTGGGAGCAGGAAACTGTCCCAACCGACTGGAGCCGCTCCGTTATAGTTCCAATTTTCAAGCGAGGCTCGCGTTCGGAATGCGGCGAACATAGAGGAATCAGTATGATCCCCATTGTGTCCAAATTGCTTGCCTCTGTCATCCTTCACAGACTGACTGTCACTCGTGAAAGCCAGATTCGTGAGGAGCAAGCCGGGTTTGGTCGGGGTCGTGGCTGCATTGACCACATCTTCACTGCGTCACTTGTTGGCCCACCGTCACATATCTTAGCAGTTCACCGTAGTCGTGTTCCTCCATATCAAAGGTACATTGGTTTTGGTGGATAGACGTGTACTTTGGGACTGTCTATTCAGGAAAGGTGTACCTGAGAAATTTGTTAATATTATCCGAACATTATACTCGCGTAGCTTGGGCAGAGTTAAGGCTTACGGTAAGCTGTCGTCGCGCTTTCATATGTCCACCTTCGCTATTGACTAAGTCATAGAAATCGCGTTTACAGGAGACGACTTAGAACGTGTGGATCTGCTCCCAGGAGAACGACTTCTTGATGATATGGCCCTAGTCTGTGACAGCTCTCAGATGTGCCAAGCGGCACTGGACAGATTAGCACTGGCTGTCCGTCACTTCGGTCTTTGCTTCGCATCCTCGAAGTGCAAAGCGTTCCTCCAAGATTGATCTGGACCGCCTCCTACGCTGACCCTTGGTGGGTATCATCTAGAAGTCGTTCAAAAATTCAACTACCTGAGAAGTTGTATCAGTGCCCGTGGGATTGAAGATGAGATCACGAACCGTATAGGGAAAGCTCGAGGCACTTTTGCTAACCTTCGCCACTTATGGCGCCGGCGCGACATCACTCTTGCCTTGAAAGGTAGAGTGTGCAATGCAACGGTACGTCCGACCCTACTGTACGGTTGTGAAACCTGGCCGCTTAAAGCAGCGGACCTAAAGAGGCTAGTTACGTTCGACCATCGGTGCCTTCGCAATTTAGCTCACATCTGGTGGGAACACCGAGTTAGCAACGAGCGTGTTCGACGCCTTGTTTACGGCACAGGAAAAGGAAAGGAACCGCTCAGCACCGGCATTTCACGCACCAGGCTCCGATGGCTGGGCCACGTGTTGCGTGTTGGGGTCCGAAAGACGATGAATACGTTTGGCTGGATACACTTGCTGATATGGCTAGGAGCTGACCTCCGTGGCATTCGTGCTGAGTTTCTTTGTCCCACCTTATCCCTCTTTGCCTCCCCCTCCAACCACGATCTCACTATTTAGCCTTATACAATTTTACATAGTAATTTTTTAGTGCACAGTAGTCAGCTGGTAGCTTACCGGCACGATGCTTATGCGTTACCGGTAGCTCAGCTGGCTTGCACCTGTTGCTTTTTCTCCTTTTCTCTTCTATGTATGACGATGACATCGCTGTGATTTGCGGGTCTTTCCAAGCCGCCAAGCATGTGCTGCTCAGACTGGAGATGTCCGCTGCCCAATTTGGGTTGAGTTTTGCACCTTCCAAATGTAAGGTCCTATTACAGGACTGCCCAAGCGCATGTCCTCTCACCGTTTCGGGGCATCCGTTGGAAGTGGTCGACAAATTCATTTATCTTGGGAGTTGTCTTAGTATTGGCGGTTTGACGGATGAGATCTCTTTGCGTGTCTCCAAGGCTAGGGCCGCTTTCGCTAACCTTCGTCACCTGTGGTTTCGTCATGATCTCCGCCTCGCTCTCAAGGGACGAGTCTACAATGCTACGGTACGAGAGATCCTGCTGTACGGCTGTGAGACTTGGCCCGTTCGCATAAGCGATGTTCAGCGGCTATCAGTCTTCGATCACTGCTGCCTGCGAAGCATCGCTGGTGTTCGATGCCAGCACTACATCTGTAATGAGGAAATCCGTCGGCGAGTCTTCAGGTCTAACGAATTCCGCCGATCGATTGATAGCATCATTTCACTGCGGAGGCTTCGCTGGCTTGGCCATGTGCTCCGCACATGGTGGCTTGGAAGCGACGAAAGGGTGGGCAATGTAAAACTTGGATCCAAAGTGTTAAGGCGCAAACAACGAAGCTGGCTGTTGTCGGGCGTTCCTGACTCTCGGGTTGGGGACAAAAGGACCCCAAGCACACGTTGTTGCAAACGCTGGAGGATATGACCAAGGACCGTACACAATGGCGCATTTGCTGTGAAACTTCTCTCCTAACAGCTATCTTCCCTTTCATGCTATCTTTTTCTTCTTATGTGTTGTGGTACTCAGCCAATTATGTTGTAATTGGTATATATATATATATATATATATATATATATATATATATATATATATATATATATATATATATATATATATATGGTTGGCGGCATCCGGTTTCGGATTTGCCTGTCACTGTAGCCAGCCACTGGACGCCTGCGCTCACAGAGGGACCATGACCGACTTGCGCTGTATCACACACAGGTCCAACCACACACCCCATATCCAGTGTAAACCCGAAGGAATAAGACCGGGAGGCATGCGGATGGGAGCCACGTTTCATCAACGGAGCCGGCCCACACTCCTTCACAGGCAAACACAAGCACGCTGTATTTGGGAATCAAGCGCACACAAGGCGGTGGCTGGACCGTAGTCCGCTCCACACTAAGTGCATGGAACCACCCTTTGATCCTAACACGGCCACAAGAACCGTGCACCCCGTCCCCTCCAGCAACGACCAACTGTCTCCTAGAGCCAGTATGGACGAGGTAGTGGGTAATAGACAGGTAGGCACCTTGTCAACATGCACAGCAAGCGCAGCCACACCGGGCATATCAAGCAACAGCCAATCACTTGAGATAAACCTAACGAAGAAAATAAATCGAGTAATGCATAAGGAAACGTGACAAAAATCTTAAATTAGTGAGCATATAGAATAAGTTGTTAACAAAGGATCCGAGATAAGTTCAGGAGGTCAGAAAGTATATTTTACGGAAATGACACAAACACGAAAATGTTATCGAAATTAACTACAATTGGCTTAAGCGAGTTGTGCAGGTTAATAGAAGAGCGTACAGGTGGACATTTATTTGAGAAAGAAAATCATTAGGACAAAATTGAAAACCCACCACCTGAAATAGAGACTTAGCATGCAAGCACGCGGTTACTAAATCGAATGCAGCGTACCTACAAACGCTGCGCCCGTTCTGCCTACGTTCTCTGCAGGACCCGTCGTCGCTTCGGTAGTAGTCCCGAGTGGCCTCGCTCATGGCTCACTAAGCCTGCCTGACTAAGGCACTCGCGACCGCATGTTCTACAGCACCATGCGCTTGATGTCGATGGAGAACAACCCATCGGTGCTTGCCGCTTCCGCACTTGCCGCTTCTTCTCCGCACGCATGAGGGCTTTCTCCTGCACCTCGGCAACTTCCTTCGTGATCAGACCGCGCCATGCACGCCGATCAAACGCCTTCGATTCCCATGATCTGCAATCAAGATTAGAACGTGAGAGGCTCACTTTAATCATGTCCTGGTAACGTAACTTTGGTTTCCCCACATGCCGCTTCCCTATACTCAGCTGACCGTATAAGAGTTGTTTCGGTATCCGCGTCGAATCCATACGGCTCACATGACCGAGCCACCTCAGTTGTCTCAGCAAAAGTATGCAGTCCACTGCATACATTCCACTTCGGCGCAACACTTCCGTGTCTGCAACTCTGTCGCCCTAACCGACGCGCAAAATCCCTTGCAAACACTGCTGATGGAACCGCTCGAGATATCGCACATCCCACCGGTACATCGTCCACGTTTCACTGCCGTATAGAAGAACGGACAGCACCATGGATTTGTACACCATCAGCTTCGTGCCAATGGTAAGCTGACGGTTGTTCCACACTCGGTACTCAAGCTTCCCGAATGCCGCCGCTGCCTTCGACACGCGGATACGCAGCTCACTGTATCTGCTGATCAGTCGACATCACACTCCCAAGGTAGCAGAAGCGGGAGGTGGTTTCCAACACTTCGGCACCAATGCTGATTCGCGGCAATATTGAAGGTTGCACCTCCGGTGAAGGCTGAAAGAGACAGACAGTTTTGCTTGTGTTGATGGTGAGCCCGAATTTGGCCGCTGTCGAAGCCAGAGCACTAGTCATGTGCTGCAACTCATCCGCGCTGTGTGAAAACAACGCACAGTCGTCAGCAAACAGCAACATACGGATAGTTGTCTCACAGACTAGAGTTCTCGCACCGAAACGACGGATGTTCAGCAACCCACCATCAATACGGTGCTCCACACGAACACCGTAAGCACAAGCGGCATCAAAACACAGGACAACATTGCATGAAGATATATATTAAACAGGGCAGGAGCTAAGACACAGTCTTGCTTCACACCAGAGATAACTGCAAAGTCATCCGAGGTCTCTCCACTCAGCTGCACCCTTGCCCGCATACCGCTGTGCAGACATTCAATTAGACTTACAAACTTACGCGGGCAACCAAACTTACCCAACACCAGTTACAATGCCTTGCGGTTCACCGGATCAGATGCCTTGGTGAAATCAACAAAAAGCGAGTACAACAGCTGGTGTCGTTCTCTGCACTTCTCCTGCAACTGAAGAGCCGCAAACACCATATCTATAGTGCTGCGACCCGAACGGAATCCGCACTGCTCTTCCGCCACGTGAGGTTCCACAATCTGACTGACGAGGCGGTTGAGCAGGATTCGGGCAATCACCTTGCCCACACAACTCAGCAAGTTGATGCCACGATAATTCGTGCAACATTGCTTGCTCCCTTTGCCCTTGTACAGTGGTAGCACAAGGGCATCCTTCAGCTCAGGAGGCACCTCCTCCTCCATCCACACGCGATGCACCAAGTGGTGCAGCGCAGTCAACAACGCGGGTCCGCCGTGTTTCAATACTTCAGGCGGGATCCCGTCGGTCCCGGCACAATTGCCGTTTCGCAGCTGCGCTAGTGCTCTCTGCGTCTCATCCAGTGTCGGCTTGTCTGCCAGACTCGTGTTCACATCGTACTGCTTAAGGCGGTTCAATGTAGGCCAGTTGACCTATGAAAGGTTGTTCAAGGGACATCCAAGATGTTTCCGCCAGATCTGCATTATGTCTGCAGTCTGTGTGCAGGTAGTGCCTGAACCACCATCGATCAGTGTCCTCAGCTGCACCAATCTCGGTCCATACACCGCCTTCAAGGAGTCAAAGAATTCTTTGTATTGGCAGCGTATAGCGTAGCATTCCATCTGCTTCGCCTTCTCCGTCCACCATGCATTATTTATGTGACGGAGCTCTCGGGTCAATTGCCGTCGAAGTTTGCGAAACTGACTACTCTTCCCCAAGTCACTGGGATCTGCAACATGTGCAGCAAATGCTGCATTCTTCTCTGACACCAATGCGCCAATCGTCACATTGTTGTCATCAAACCAATCAGGCCGCTTACAGTTTGCGCGCCCGATGGTCTCCTCGGCAGCAGCTGTCACCTGGTCGCGAATGTGGTGCCACAGGTCGCCCACTGTGGCTATGCAGTCCACATCACACAGGCGTGCAGCCATCGCCCTCTATAGCTCAGTACGTTTCGCCACATTACCGAGGGAGAGAATGTTAAATTTACGCCGATTCACGGCGGGTGTGATATAGATTTTCGAAAATATATGTACAGTTTGGTCCGCACCAACTTGTGATCAGTGCCACACTCAGCTCCACGCAGTACACGTGTCATGCGCATTTCAGGCATATCACGCTGACGTACGATGACATAGTCGAGCAGGTGAGCGTGACCACTCCGTGGGTTCGGCCAAGTTGCTATATAACTCGCACTCTGCAAACCGTGTGTTCGTGATCGTCAGGCCGTGAGTGGCACACAGTGAGAGCAGCCTGTCACCGTTCGCATTCGCTGAACCAATGCCATGCGCACCGATAACATCTGTCCGGACATCTGCCCGTCCTGCTCTTCTCTACATCTCAACCTTTGGTCCGTACGAATTCATCCGCATGCCATTCGGCATACGGCACGCCGCACAAACCTTTCGACGATTTATCGACCAAGTCCTCCGGGTCCTTGCTTCAGTTTTCTCATACATCAATGATATACTGATGGCCAACTCGAATCGTGAAAAGCACTTGTCTCATTCTCGCATTATTTTCCAGTGCCTCACCCAGTTCGATATCACGATCAACGCTGATAAATGTTTCTTTAGTTAACCATCTGTTGACTTCCTTGGCCACTGAATCGACCACGACGGTAATAGCCCGCTTTCTAAAAGCACGTTGTCGCAGACTTTCCGGTGCTTCAGTTACTCAAAAGTTTGTGCCGTTTCCTTGTTATGGCAAAGTACTACAGCCGCTTCATTCCAGAGCGCTCTAGGCCCCTTCAGCCATTGACAAATCTGCTCAAAGGCAACTTTCCCAAGTTTGAACCAGCTACGGAAGCCGTAACAGCATTCGACAAGATCAAACACGCGCTTTCCAACGCTACTGCGCCTACTCACCTGAGGACTGATGTCAATGCATCCTTCATTCACAAAATTGATATATCGAAAACTGCCGTTGGTGCTATCCTCCAGCAGGTCATAGACGGTCAACTTGAGCATCTCCCTTCTCTCGAAAGTCGGCCCGTAGCCTAGAGGTAACGAGCTTGTCTCCTAATCTTGCGGCGCGGGTTCGAATCCGCGTAGCGGTGGGCGTCCTCGCGGTATACTCAGCCCGCGTGCGACTAATGGTGGTCGCACGGCAGCGAAGCGCCGTTACGGCGTACAGCTGACACATTATTATTTACTATTCTCTCGAAAGCTACAACCTTTTCAGACGCGATACAGTAATTTTGGCCGATTACCCTTAGCCACCTCTCTCGCCGCTGAGCACCGTCATCTGCTTGAAGGGCGCACAGTTACCATCCTCATGATTCATACGCCACTCATTTTTGCTTTTCGTACTGGCCTGTGGTCTTAATTCTATCAGACTTGATGCCCTGAATCTAACTGTCCCTTCTACCTGGGCTCCTGAACATTAAAGAGAAAAAACTAACATAATATAGAAAATGTTAGTTACGTGCAAACCAGTGGTTAGAATCCAATAGAACTTGGAGACATTAAAAAGAAAAAGTAAAGCATCAACAATACGCCGGTACGCGCTATTGACGCTTCACTGCCGCGCAGCCACCACCGGTCGCACGCGGGCTAAGGATACTGCGTGGGTCGCACTGCGCCTGCGCAGGCTCGAACCCGTGCCGTCAGATTACATGACAAGCTCGTTACCTTTAGGTTATGGGCCGGCTTGGAGTCGTTGTAGAAAATGTGTACTAAACAAAGTAATGAGAATTAGGTATGGAGACAGAATCGGAAATGAATTATTGCTACAACGTTCTGGTAGGGCTAAGGATCACAATTCTGCCTTGTAATCCGGAGGTCGCTGGTTCTAGCCTGTGTAGGAGACTGGGTGACCCTCGCAGTATTCCCATCCTACGCGCGACTGGCGATGGTCACGCGGCAGCGAAATGTCGGTATGCGTAGCGATACTGGATCTTAACGTGGTGCGACCGTTTGCGCACCTCCTTGACCCATTGAACTACACTGATGGTGCCCCCGGCCTCCTTGAGAGCTACGCCTACCAGGTTGGTCAATTGTTAAGGGTCAAACAAACTTAGTCTTCTTGTTGCATTTTCCTCTTTTTTTCAATGTATTTCGGCACAGTAGCTGAGGTATTTCCCACCTCTAGGTAACGTGTATAATGAATGAATGAATTTGCCGAAGATGCCTTGTCTGATATCATCATGGACTCTATCATGGAGTCCACACGATACTGGCATTGAGGACTTGCCTAATGAAAGCTTAGTTGATCTTGATTATGCGGACGATGGTGTAGTGGTCTGCACGTCTGGCTTACAATCATAAGGTCACCTTTTCGAATCCAAGTGGGGGTGGGTGTACTCGTGGTATACTCAGCCCGCGCGCGACTGGTGGTGGTCGCGCGGCGGTGAAGCGCCGTTATGTCCTGCAGCTGACACGTTTTTGCGGACGTTATCGTCTTGCTGTTTAACGATGTTGGGGCGACACGATCTACCCCGAATGGCCCCTTTGAGTGGTCCCATTATTTGGTTTGCGCTTCTCCTCTTCAAAGTATAAAGTGTCGCTGCTGGACCACCAGCCACTTGATGATCCCTTGACTCTTCCTAACGAGAAATCCTTATAATTGGTCGATTCTCTCATCTTGTCAAGTGCACCAACACCGATGGGCGCATAGAAATAAAGTCAGTCCACGCATTGCAAAGGTTAGAACTCCCTTCTTGAGTCTGCGACATTTTTGGTGACAGAAAGGAGTTTACCTCCGTTTGGAAGGCTGTGTTTATATGGTGACAATGAGGGCTGTCCTACTCTAGGAGTGAGACTTGACCCCTTCGGTCTGAGGCGCCTTTAAGTCTTTGATCATCACTGTCTGCAGAGCGTTGCTGGTGTCGGATGGCACCAGCGTGTCCGCAACGATGATGTGGATAGGCAAATACTAGGCAGTAATAACCAGGCTAGTTCCTTAGAACAACAGATAGCACTAAATAAGTTGCGTTGTCTTTGGCACATACCACGTATGCCCGGTGACCGCTTACCGAGGATCGCCTTGTTTCGTTTGCCGGATGTAGGGTGGCGCAAGGTTTAACGTGGTCAAAAGTGGACTTGGAAGCTTGAAATAAACTCATTGACGACCAAACTGGGTACCTTCCAGACTGGAGTCTACATAACCCGCCTTGTTCTTAGCTCGAGACTTTACAAGACACGGCTCGTAGCCGACATCAGTGACGCATCTGCTGTCATCTCCTAGTCGGACTGCTTGTTTAAAGTGTTTTGAGCTGAGTTATCTACGGAGTAACGACTGATAATGACGCGGGGCAGTGAAAGCCGCAAAGAAGCTGTCTCGCTGATGCACGATAGCCAGGTGTTTATGACGGTATGTTATTAACACAAGGTGTAGGCGCCTTGACCCTGAATGTTTGCTTAGGGTGCTAAGGTTTTTCTGTACGTCACCTTTCTCCTCCTCTTTATTATTATTATTGTTTTCGTATGTCGTTATGGTTGTGTGGCAGCGAAACATCAATTCAAATGGTTGATGTACTGCCGTTGTGAATGATGGTGAGTATAATTGCGTACCAGTGTACTGCTGATGCCTTTTGCTTTTTGTTCATCCGATCTATTATTATCTCGGAAAATCCGTCAACTGAATTACATGTCGCAGTTTATTACGGACGTTCAATGCATTGATGCAGCTCACAACATTGTAGCCGACGCTATGTCTTGCAATGGTCTTCATGAGGTTTTGCGCCAAGAAATCAACCTAGGAGACATCTCTGCTCATTGCGAAAGGGATCCTAAGTTCCGGCAGTTGAACTCGAATCCTCTGTTTACTTCTATCCTCTACCTGTTCTTAACTCCAACTCCAGCCTTTACTGCGAGATATCCACTGTAAATGAGCATTCGATCCGCAGTGATATCGGCGAGTTGCGTTTGACTGGTAGCATGAAATGTCTCATCGAGCATCCGTGCCACCATCAAACTGATCAAAGATCGCTACATATAGCACATCATGCGCTCTGATATCCAGGGGTGGGCGAAGCACTGTATTACTTGCCAGCATAGCAAGGTACCTTGCTACACGATGACAGTCCATGGAACCTTTGCGCTTCGCGACGTTCAACTCAAACATGTCCATATCGACATCTTTGGACCTCTGCTTCTATCCAACGGTTTTATTCATTTGTAGATATGTCGATCGTCTCACGCGTTGGCCACACGCCGTGCCGCTGCGAGATGTCTTAACCGAGACCGTGGTACAAACTTTTTTTCGAAACTTAGGTTTCTGTGTTCGACACCCTACCACTATCACCACGGATAGAGGACCCCGGTTTAGTTCTGCCTTATTTCGCGATCTTAACCGCGTGCTTGGCTGTTCTCATCTACGCACGACATCATATCATTTGGGTGCTAACGGTTTAGTCAAGCGTTTTCATTGCCAAGTCAAAACGACTCAATCGATTATCTAGGGGTCGGAATGTCTACCGATCATTCTTCTCGGTATCCGCAACACTGTATCGGAAGATATCGGTTACTCAGAAGGAAACTGGGTTTTGCCCGCCTGAAAACACTGCATTCCACTGTTTTCGGGCGAGCAACACTCATTTTACTTCTGCATCATTAGCTACCTTCTTAGTGATCGAATTGACCAAGGTTCACTTCGGTCTACACTAAGATGGCGCGTCGCAATTCAATCACACGTGTACTTCAAAATGGCCCTCCAATCAGAAGATATCAGTCGTTGTTTGGCAAAATTAGTCTTTGGTACGACACTGAGGCTTCCTAGAGAATTAGTACTGGATTCAAGAGTCACGGCGAAATGGATCCTGCGTCATATGTTGCACGACTGAAGCAACACTATAGTGCCATTCACCCAACGCCACTACGATTCAGTTCTCGAAGCCAACACGCTCACCCCGACTTGCACACGTGCCCCTTCGTCTTCGTGCGCGTCGATGCCGTTCGCAAGCCTTTGACACCACTTTGCGAAATCATTGTCCGCTAAGATAACTATTTCGTATTGGACAGAAATGTTTCTGAGAACTCCGTCAGTATCGATGGCCTACAACCAGCTTGCCCCGAATTCCAGTCGCCGCGACAGACTGCCGACGCTTCTAACGCTAATGATCTCCGTCGCAGAGCACTTTCCCACCAAACCGATGCGTGACCCCAGTGCTCCCTCTTCTCCCAACCCCCCACACTTGTCACGAACTCATACACACCAAACCGTACGTTTCGGACGTACATTTGTCGTCCCTTTTAGACTAGCTACCGACGACAAATAGCACGACTCGAGCGTTCATCTTAACTGATGTTCCAGAGGGGGTTCTTCAATGCTTGTGAACTCCCACATTTCAGTTGTATTTCCCTACTTTACCTTCCACTACTTATTGTACAGCTTGTTTAACTCATCTAAACCGATACACGCTTTGAATTTCCATCCATATTCTTACCTCGGTTCGCTGCACGCGTTTTACTCGTGATTGTTTGGCGCTAGTGCTTAGTAACTGCGTTTCCTATCGAAGCATACGGCTAACTTTGTGCATTTCATAGTCATAAGGTTAACCGAAAATCGATTTAACTGTTTTCGTAACGTATTGTACTCTTTACTAACCTTTTGATGTAGTCTTTCCACCACAGGCTTGGTTCCAGCATTCTATCGACAGAATACCAATAACTGAAGACCTCAGTGACAACGTTACCTTGTGTGGGGTAACTATGGACGATCAGTCAAAATCTCCATAGGTTTTTGGCAGCTATTGCTTAATAGGACGTGACGTTGAATACTACTGAAACCGTGAAGAAATGCATCTTCTCTTTTTCCATAAATCTAAGATGCAATCGTGTCCAGTCCATAAAGGGTGAACTCTGCGTCATCTTATACTTCCCACTAATCAGAAATCTCAACGATGCCTTCTCGACATTTTCGCCTACTGTTCACAGTGGCCCCCTTCCTACTAAGAGCAAATCAGTTTACTCGTGACGAACCAGTTCTTTTCTTTTTCACCGCATGTAGAATGTGCATTCGAGCAG
Source organism: Dicrocoelium dendriticum (assembly GCA_944474145.2). Classification (NCBI taxonomy): domain Eukaryota; kingdom Metazoa; phylum Platyhelminthes; class Trematoda; order Plagiorchiida; family Dicrocoeliidae; genus Dicrocoelium; species Dicrocoelium dendriticum. The sequence continues at coordinate 115,601,271 of OX104064.1, forward strand.
TTCAAATGGCCTTGGAAAATGCTATGGTCGTGACATTTGCTTATACCACACCATTGGTTGTCGAAACAGACGCATCCGAAATAGCCATAGCTGCCTCGCATAATCCGAGTCGTCGCTCAATCGTCTTTTACTAGTTTACCTTATCCCCCAGTGAGAGGCATCCTTCAGCTGTTGAAAGTGGCGTACGCTATTAAAGGAGCTGTCAGAAAGTGGCTGCACTCTCTCCTGGGGGCACATTTCAAACATCCCTGGTCATCTACTTTTAGCTTGCATGTACGGTGATGGTCAAACGAGCGAAATCCAGTGGTGTCGACTTGAACTATCTGGATGCCAGTATGACATAAGTTGCGGATCTGTTAAAGCTACTTAGGTCGCAGACGCACATGTGCCTCATATTTTAGCGGCACGAAACTACAAGACCTTAACTCATTGTGCCACCCAAGAGTAACTAGAATAGTTCATTTCGTACGCTCTGGGACCTTAACTTATTTTTTGAGAAGCTTCGTCGCAGTCAGACTCAGGCAGCCAACATATATCCAGGCAAGCTCTAGACGGCCGTTTTCTTCTATTGAGACTCGTCAGTAGCGCGCAACCTCCGGATTCGAACGCATGACCTCTTACGAGTCAGCAACTTGTGCCAATGATCCATGGGTGACGACGGCGGACCACCATGACTGATTTCTACCTGCTATATGGCGTGGCCCATCTTCCACTGTCCTGCAGGTTATGAACGTGCAGAGAAAAAGGCTGGTCCCTAGGGCTGCGACTACGTTTACAAGCCGCCACCATTCAAGATGGCATGTAAGCTGCTAAAACGACTGCTGCTTATCAAAGAGCAGTGGGGGTTTGTTATGCACGCTGCTAGCGAGTCACAATGGGACGAAACGGCCGTCCAACGCTTTCCTGGATGTGTGGTAGCTGTCTGATTGAGTTTAGCTGCGATGATTCTTCTCAAAAGTTGTGATACACACACTACTCCTCATGAAGGGCTCTTGCTTTGCTCGACGGCCGACTAATGAAACTTCCATATTGTCCTGGCTGACGATCCCTGTCCCGTCCTTATTCAAACAGGTGGACAGCTCTTCAACATATGAACATTTGATGGAAGAAGTCAACATTATCAGATGCAACCCTCATTACGCCTTTTTCGATTACCTGTTGGTTTAAACGAAAATGTCTCCATCGATCGCACAGCCCCTCGAAACGTGCTTCCCTTATTTCCATCTGAAACGCAGAAGGCACCGGATTACCCCCTTAACCACCGAAACCGATAATCCACCAAACCCATCACCAATACTCTCAGAGAGCACGTCCATACCATTTACAAAATACGGAGATTTAGCCTACGGATTTTGCCCCTTGTTAATCGCAGATTCTTGCAAATAACCTCCGTTTTCCGGCTGGGGTGAATGTCATATGTATTCACTTGCCGTCCTTTACATATTACATCCTAATCAACTTCTTTACCTTTCAGCTGATGCACTTTCATTGTTAGATCGGTAAAGCGTACACTTCCAACTCCGTGTTATTCCGTCTGTCCAACGCATTGCCGGTGGTCCACCGATTACAAGCCAAACTCATGAATCATGTAAGTGAATAATTCCTCCCGCATCCAGTAGTCACGCATTTCCAATAGACCATACACATACACACAAATCACTAGCTCCTAGATCCCCCTCACTTTCAGTCCGTTAACTTCCTTGAGCCCACCGATTCCAGCATTGAAGCTGAGCACAACCAGTTAGCATTCGATTCACTTCTAAGTGAATAGACACTGCAGTCATCTATCGAGGCTAAGCTTTCTTACCTACACTCTTGTTCTTTTCATCTGCAACGGCATACTATATATACTATCTAGAATGCTACGCCCCGCTTTCTTGCGGCATCCTTACCATACCAAAGTCTTCCTCTCTCACCAATGGCCAACTGTTACAATACTCATGCCATCACATTTCAGTGCCACTGAATAGATCAGAGCCACGGCAGCTGTTCATCACGATCTTGTAGGCAGTACATAATTTTGGAAACGTGAACTTATGCAGTTGTATCCGGTGAACCCATCGGATATTAACCCTGTGTTTACCTCTTGCTGTTTGGCAGCACCTCTGGGGATTCACTGGACCAGCTGGATGTCGCGTTCCCCGCAATAGCTATATTACATGGAACGCGTGTCTGGATAGACAATATGCTGACTTAAAACTCGTAAATAAATCTAACTATTTCTTATTATTGTTGTGCCTATTCCCCATTAGTAACATTCACTAGCTTGACATTATTTTTGGGAAACAATGTCTTCATAATGCACTCCAGACATTAGTGCATTTTTGGTCTATCTTCTGCCAGTCATACACCGACTCCGCGATTTGAGGTGCTTGTTTTTCCTGTTATTTTGTTCCGAATTTCCTTACGACTTCGGTGTAAAACAACCTAATTTACTGTACCTTTCTCGTCTCACTGCACTTAGTTAGCCCAAATACGTAGTCTTGGTGACATGTTCGCACTTACAACCCACAACTTTTTACTTCAGCACACTCACTATTCGACATAATTTGTCCATTCCGAAGGTTTCCGTTTTCCTATAGTGCACTTAATGTGCCGATCACCGTGGTCTCGCTTTTGTCAAATCACACTCCCCCGAAATGTCATCAAAGGAGTCAGGCACATTGAGCACTGATGAGGAGTTTCAAATCATTGATGCCTCACACTTCAGGTCGGATGAGCAAGAATTCGGTTTGGAGTTTCATCTTAATCTGCCCTGCCCAGTCTGTGCTTCGTTTCAGAGCAAATTCATTTGTGAAAAATGCATTAATTCTGGGTCATTCACTCACTCCCGCAGCCCGAACGGTCCTTAGTAGGTTGCCTTTTTGGTTATCATTCTTTGAGTTATTCCGAGCTTTGCAATCGGATGAGATTCATCAATGATAGGTAAATTTACCCGTTGTCCCTGTCTATGACACAACTAGTATCAAGGCTCTGAGCGAAACAGTCATCAATCGAATACCCAAGATGCCGGTATGTGCTTTAGAAATCAGCTGATCTCGACGATGAAGGGGCCTATAGAGGAATTGAAAGCATTGAGTCGTTCTTTGAGGTGTACTATAAACTACCATGTCGAGCAACACAATAAAAGTAACGTGAATATTCATTATCTTTCTTTTAGAACGTGAATTGTCTGCCCAGCTCAGGCTTCGCTTGAACTACTGCCGGACTAGTTTACAACAGTTATCCAGAAACCAGTTGTTCCTGACAAAACACTTCAGTTCTATAACACAGAAAAAACAGTTACTGTTAAGGAGTTTAGAAAAGAACAGTCGTCAAATAGAACGTTTGCGGACTTCATATTTCAGAGAGCTTCTACGCTCCCATTTCACCATCGAGTTGTCTGTAAGTATTCTCCACGAGAATAGCAATTTTCGTCCTTCTGAATGTAACTTCCGATACTCAGATAGGTTGGCCTTGTTTTACAGCTGCCTAGCGCAGGAATGCTTCCTCACTCAAAAGTGGTTGCTTGTTCTCTTATTTCTTTCCACTGGTCAGTACCTCATTAAGTGGTCCACGCACGCTGTGCATGTGAGGCAGAAATTGGCGGTAGTGTGACTCACGAGTCCCAAGAAAAATATCACATCTTTGGGAGAAGGCATCTTCTTAATGGCTTCGATATTCGTTGGATCCGGGCGTTTTCCGTCTTTGTCGCTTATGAAACCAAGGAAAGTAATTGAGTCCATGAAGAATGTGTATTTCTCTGGGCGCAGCCTGAATCCATACTCAAATACCAATTGCAGATTTTTGAAGAGGTCATCTGCATTTGCTTCGACAACAATGACGTCATCCAACTATGCGGCACCACCATCTACGTCTGCAAGCATCGTATCCATGCTTTGCAGGAATATTGCTGGCGCGGACTTGGCCCCGAACAGAAGTCGATAGTATTGATACAATCCCCGATGTGTATTGATCGTCAGTAAATCTCTTGAAGATTCATCAACTTCTATTTGCAGGTACGCATCCGATAGATGCAGCTTTGCAAAACGACAACCCTCATTTAGTTTCTAGAACAAATCACTTGGAATCGGCAGAGGGTACTGATGAGACTTTAGCGCTTCATTAAGGTCTGTTGAGAAGTCGGCACACATGCGAATTTGGCCATTCATCTTCTTGACTACCACAATTAGAGCCGCCCAAGATGAGTAGTTCAGTGCATGAATAACCCCGATTTTCTTCTCGCGGTCTAGTTCCTGATCAATAATTGGAACTGTCGCGTAAGGTACTGGCCGTCTTGCACGGAAGACCGGAACATCATCGGGTTTTAAGGACAATGAGGCTTTTATCTTCATGCACCTCCCGAGTCCCTCACGAAAAACGTCCGCCTAGTTCTCTCGGATATATTTGACAGCTTCTGGATTCATCATCATTACACGTTAGCTGGAGGTGGAAAACACCTCAGCTATTGTGCCGCAATACAAAAGACAAGAAAAGAAAAAGCAAACAGTGGCACGCCCGCTGGGTCCCCAGTAACGGATGGACATCGTTCCGGAGAGCTAACAGCTGGCTGCCGTAAAAGAAAGTCATATTATGCCTAACAAGTGGGGTCGTGATTGGAGGGGGATGGACAAAGGAACTCACAACACAAACGCCATTGGGGCCGGCCCCTAGCCATATCAGCAAGTGTGTCTAACCAAACGTGTTCACCGTCCTTAGGACCCCAGCCAGGCAGTCGGGATGCACCAACCGACGCCAACTTCGAAGTGAGGGTTTTCATTTCTCTCGACCAAGTCATCACTTGGCCTCCCCTCCTCCTCTTCCAACCGCACCCACAACGCGCAAACAATGCACGTCGCGGGAGTCGGTGTGCTGGCATGCGCAATACGTGGCCCAGCCATCGGAGCCTGGTGCGTGATATAATGGTGTTGAGCGCTTCACTCGCTCTTCCTGCACCAAATACGCGACGCCGAACACGCTCATTGCTCACGCGGTGTTCCCACCAGACATGAGCTAAGCTGCGAAGGCAGCGATGATCGAATGTGACGAGTCTCTTCATGTCTGTCGACCTGATGGGCCAGGTTTCACAGCCATATAGGAGAGTTGAACGGACGGCTGCGTTGTAAACTCTGCCCTTCAGGGAGAGAGTAATGTCGCGTTTGCGCCACAAGTGGCGGAGATTGGCAAAAGCATCTCGAGCTTTTGCTATACGGTTCATACCCTCATCTTCAATCCCACGGGTGCTAATATAGCTGCCCAGATACTTGAATTCCTGAACGACTTCTAGCAGATCACCACCAAGCGTTGGCGCAGGATTGGGTACTTGCCAATCTTGGAGAAGTACTTTGCATTTCGATGGAGCAAAGCATAGCCCAAAACGATTGACGCATTCAGCCGTTTGCCGAGCTTCGCAGTTGGGATGCAAACGTTTAATCACCACACGAGACGACTTCCTCAGTGCGCTGTTGGGTCAAACGTAATCCGCTAACTTGGTCGTCGATTTGTGATTGATTAGCAAGTGGCCTTTGAATTGACCTTCTCGATCTGTGCCCCGTGACCATACGCCTGCCCAACTTCTCTGGTAGACACGGGCGAGCTGTGGAATGGTTTTGCCCCGGCTGTTGCGGCTGTGTTGTTAATGCCTCGTTTAGCTGCTCACGACCACCTTTAAGTTGTTTTAATTTTCTCCGTCTTAGCGTTTCCTGAACTGAGTCAATCTCGACGTGCATGTTTATCGAGTGTTCCGTCGAGTACCATGCCTCGAGGAACTCTTCCTTTTCGTGCCACTTGTGCTAGGACCTCTGTGTTGTTCCAATCGAAGCGATGCCCTTTTTCGTCTGTATGTATTGAAACCAGTGAGAGAGCGTGTTGGTTCTTATAAGCTCTGTTATGCTCTTGTATTCTTGTAGACAGTTGTTTTCCTATCTGACCCACATAGTTCTTATCGCAATCTTGACACCGTAGCTTGTAAACAACATTTCGTCTTTTGTGTGCTTCAGGTCTAGTTTTGTGTTTTGTCAGGGTTCTCCTCAATGTGGCGGTTGGTTTGTAAGCCACTAAGACCGTACTGTTTGAATAATCTTGCTGTCATCTCGGAGATGTTCTTTACATAAGGTAGAACGATTCTCTTTGTTGTCGTTTGAGCAGGCTGAGAGGTCGTAGCTTTGTTGTTTAGACATCGCCGGACAAAGCTATGTGGATATCCATTTAGGTGAAATGATCTGAACAGGTATATCTCTTCTTTCAGCTTCGCTTCAATAGTGCTGCAATGTGTTTCAGTTCTACGAAAGAGAGTCCGCACGCAGCTTATTTTGTGACATTTCGGGTGATTGCTGTAGTAGTTTAGAATCTGGTCGGTGTGTGTTCCTTTCCTGTAAATCGGGGTTTGCAACTCACCGTCAATCGTCCTGGTGACTAACACATCAAAAAATAGGAGCTGGTATTCTATCTCCGATTCCATCGTAAAGTGAATGTCTTCAATGGTGTTATTGAGTAACCTGTAAGCAACCTCTACATGTCTACGTTTTAGTCTGAGGAATGTATCATCGACGTATCGGATCCACAACTTTGGGTTGTTTATGTGCAATACGTCCTCTTCAAGTTTCTGCAACGAGCCCTGACACGGGGGATCCCATCGGTGCTTCTTTCACCTGCTCATAGATCTGTCCAACAAAATTAAAGTAGGTCGCGAACCATAGATCAAGTAGCTTGCACAGCTTTTCAGTCGTCAGCTTTCCGATTTTTTTCTCATTTTGGTCCAGACGTTCGATGGTTGCTTGCTTTGCGGTCTGTACGTTGACAAACGTAAATATTACGGTCACGTCGAACGACGCCATTATCTCGTCATGATCTACTCTTATACCTTTGAGCTTCTCCATAAACTGTTGTGCACTATGTATAGAGTGCTGTGATCCAATTTTTAGATGCTTGAGACGTCTCCACAACTCTCTCGCTATGTTGTACGTAGGTGTGCTTGGGTGCGGTAAGACTGATCTTAGTGGTGCGCCGTCTTTATGTATTTTTGGAAGCCCATAGAATTGCGCTATATTCGGATCGTGGGTCATCATTCGGTCACGGTCTTCCTTTGTGATCTGGTTCCGTTTTTGGAGCAATTTCAGCGTTCTGTTTATTCTGTTTGTCAGTTGCGTTGTTGAATCATTTTCGATGCGGCGGTAGGTTATTGTGTCGCTCAGAAGCTGTTTTGCTTTTTCGACATAATCCGCTTTATTCAATATAACCGTCACGCGCCCCTTGTGCGCAGATAAAATGACAATGGATGCATCGGCTTTCAAGGCTTTTATTGCATCCATTTCCTGTTTAGGTAGTTACTGTCTTTGGGACCTTCGGATTGTTTAGCTGAACACTTGCACAGATCTGATTGATGGGAATAGCTAGGAGGCTAAAGCGTTCAATCCGGTTTAACCCAATAAGGTTCAAATTCTTATGACTAGTGATGAAAATGGTTTCCCAAGCGGTGAACTCGGCAAAACGGCACTCGCACTCAATCTCACCGATCAGATTCAACTTGGTACCTGATGCGCTCGTCACTTGTTGGCCGGTCATTTTAATGTTGCATACACCAACAGGTTTCCACAAGTTTTCCGAAATGACCGTGATGTTGGACGTCGCGTCAGTTTGCAAACGCACCAGTCGCCCGTTGATGCTGATAGGGACAAACTTTCTTTTCAGAAAGGTAAAACAGTGGGTCCCCTTCAGCCATTTCGTCAGAGCAGTGAGAAGACATAAGTTGCGATATGTTAACATTTCGATTGTTCTCTTCAGTCGCAAACACAATACAAGCGGGACTAATGAACAGTTATATACAGGGGGAAAAAGTTGGCACACCAATCAAAATGTAAAAATCAAGACCACGGTAACCTAATTGAATGTCTCAATAGTTTCTGTGCACACAACACAGGTTGATAAGCCCTAATTAGCAAAGCCTCGCTAATTGCCAAGATAATCGGATTGTTGTTGCGCAATAACACCTTGAACGCAGTATCCGGGTTCACCTGATGTCGGGTTGCCAAGAGATGCTTGGTGATAGATGATGCGGGACTCCTGTTCCTCCTCGGATTCACTCCGTCTTGTTGCGTCATCAGTTGCTCCAACCACCTCGGTACATGTTCAGCTACCCTCTGAGCTAACTGACGGTCAGTCCTGCCTATGTAAATGTCACCGCAACCGCAAGTGAACTGGTAAACGACGTGAGAGGCCGAACTGACTGATGAGTTGCTCTGACGGTCATGAAGAACAAGGCTTCGTGTTGTATGTATGAGTCGCAACTGAGCGGTCGCGTAGGTGCGCGTAAGGGCGGACCGGAGTTTATGTCCGATATCATTCGATACATGGTCTCCTTTGAACGGCAAGAACAAGTAAACATTCTTTTTCTCCGCGGTTAACACCGGTATTTTCTCCTTGGGAGGCCTGCTGTGGATCTGAATGAACTTCTCAGGATACCCATTTGACACCAAGGTTTTGAACAAAAAGTCTTCTTCAGCTTGCAACATTTCGGGGCTGCATATCCGTCTTGCTCTGTAGAAAAGCGTTTTCACTAGGCCACGTTTGTATGCGACCGGGGCAAAGCTGGAAAAGTGGAGGTACTGCCCGCTCCAAGTGGCCTTGCGATGAACCGTGCGCTGTAGTGTACCATCGGTCCGTCTCTTAATGAGTACGTCCAAAAATGGCAGACTATTTTGTTGCTCCAACTCATGGGACACCGATAGATTCGGATGAATTGAATTCAGAACTGTCAATAGCCGCGCAAAATGTTCGTTGCTGGTGAAGACTAGGATGTCGTCCACATACCGCTTGTACAACGTAGCTTCACCAATGCTGGCAGTAACTTGTCTTTCTATCAGGCCGAGAAAAATATCTGCTAATACTGGTCCAAGAGGGCTACCCATGGCGACGCCGTCGACCTGTTTATAAGCAGTGCCCTCAAACTCGAACCGTATATTTTCTGTGCATAGTAGAATCATATCCCTCAAATACTCCAACGGCAGGCCAACATACATGTTTTGACTCGCAATGAAATCACACAAATTGTCAACTGTCTCACGCAGAGGCACGTTTGTGAATAGGGAGTCGACGTCTATTGAGTACATGTGCTCCGCACCCAGCGACATGTGTTCCACTGTCTCTACTAATTCAAAGGAATCCTTTAGGCAATACGTGGCCAGGAGTTTGCGTACCGGCTCCAACATTTTCGCTAGCCACCGCGCAACGTTGTGGTATGGTGAGTTGTTCATACACATAATCGGGCGCAGTGGGTTCCCTGCCTTGTGTAATTTGGGAGCGCCCCTCATTCTGGGTGTCTGAGTGCCGGTCGGTTTCAACCGCCTGTATTGCGAGTCACTGATGTAACCATGTAGTAAAAGAATCTGCAGTTTCCTCGCCACTTGCTTCTCGACCAAGATGTTGTTTTCTGGTGTCTTGTCTAACTGGAACTTCCTTCTGTCCCCCAAAATAGATTCCATCTTTGCAATGTAGTCAGTTCGGTCCATTATAACAATGCCTGATCCCTTATCCGGTTGCAGAAACATTACGTGTCCCATTTGTTTTAACTCCTTTATCGCCATATAGTGTTCGGCTTTCAGACAGCATCTCTGGCTTATCGGCGTGTTCATGTATTGGTTCGCAATATCTACCAATTTTGCCCGGAACCAACCCGCATCTTCCATTGACCTTGGCGCATGGTCACTGAGCTGCTCATTCAGATACTCATACATACAACACGAAGCCTTGTTCTTCATGACCGTCAGAGCAACTCATCAGTCAGTTCGGCCTCTCACGTCGTTTACCAGTTCACTTGCGGTTGCGGTGACATTTACATAGGCAGGACTGACCGTCAGTTAGCTCAGAGGGTAGCTGAACATGTACCGAGGTGGTTGGAGCAACTGATGACGCAACAAGACGGAGTGAATCCGAGGAGGAACAGGAGTCCCGCATCATCTATCACCAAGCATCTCTTGGCAACCCGACATCAGGTGAACCCGGATACTGCGTTCAAGGTGTTATTGCGCAACAACAATCCGATTATCTTGGCAATTAGCGAGGCTTTGCTAATTAGGGCTTATCAACCTGTGTTGTGTGCACAGAAACTATTGAGACATTCAATTAGGTTACCGTGGTCTTGATTTTTACATTTTGATTGGTGTGCCAACTTTTTCCCCCTGTATATAACTGTTCATTAGTCCCGCTTGTATTGTGTTTGCGACTGAAGAGAACAATCGAAATGTTAACATATCGCAACTTATGTCTTCTCACTGCTCTGACGAAACTTTCTTTTGTTTTTAACATCATAGTAGAAGTTGGCGTTTGCCCTCCTCGCAAACTTTCGGTGATCTTGACAGATTAGAAGACAAAGGCCTCAGGCGAAAACTGCATCGAGCACCCAGCAATCAGTGTAAACAATTCGATTAATAGAGTTGAATCAATATTTAATAAGAGAAAGGCCTAGCGCTCATTGGGGGGGGGGCGTCAACCTAGACCATTCATATTGGCAGCGTTCAACGTGAAGCGTCATCATTACCCGGCTCTCATTGATTGGCCGATAAGTATCGGCTTGCGTCATGGTCAACTGTTCCGGGCTGCTAGCAAAGGGGCGCCTGCCCCCTTAACAACCCTGCGATCCGCAGCATGCGACACTTGTGATATTTTCTTCTTGCGCTTGTCCGGAGATGACACGGCTTCAAATGCCGGTCAAACCGGTGTGGGCATTGCTCTGAGTCCCCGATCTGAAGCTGTCCTGATCGCTTGGATCCTGATGAACAGCCGGATGTGCGCTGTCGGTCTGGCTGGTTCGTTCAAAGCTTCGAAGTCGCGCGAAGAGCAACGGTGCCTGTTTGTCATTGTGGCCTACGCCTCCACAAAATGTAGTGCTGACGGTGAAAGATGAATTATATCACCAACTGAATGTGCTCCTTAGTCTCTGAAAGAGCACGGATACTGTGATGGTTGCTGGTGATTTGGCCGACCAAATTAGAATACTATCCACTGATGCTTTTAATCAGGCGCGCAACATGGTGTAGGCCCCTCTAATGATAATGGTGAGCGGTTGCTACACTTGTGTGCAAATACTGTGTCTTTATCGCAAACACTAACTTCCGACACAGCACCCGCAGAAGAGTGACATGTCGCCAACCCGCGTCAAACCAGCCATGACCGCTAATCGATCACATCGCGATCAGTTATCGCTGGAGCGGATGTGTCCAAAACAGCTGCTCAATTTGGAGAACGAGCGTGGACTCTGATCACGCGCTCGTATATGCCGACCTTCGGGTGCGTTCCGGTGGACGTCCACAACGACGCTTTGAGCGCATAGATACTTGTCAACTGGCCTAGCCAGATGTTCTGAACGCGTGTCAAAATACGCTGGCATACGGATTGAGTATTCCCACACGGAGCACAGTTGAAGATCACTGGTCACATATCCGCCAGATGTTAACAGCAGCAGGTATGTTTTCATGTGGCATATCAAATCGCCAGTATCGACTTTGGGTCTCTATGCGGGCTCTGGAACTTTTACACGCTAGTCAACACATTCTGGATAGAAGCGAGATTCGAAAAACCTCAGGATGAAACTGCCTGCTAGCTCGAAGAGAGACTGCGAAGCCTGGTGGTCACATCATGCATCGGAAATGGTGACAACCGCGGCCCTTGATAACCATCGGAAGTTGTTTCCTCGGATACGCGAAACGGGCAGCAGGAGACCTGGTATTATTTATATTGTATGCGACGAGAGTTTACAGCCAATCCACAGCTTGTCAAAACGCTTGGAGCGTTGGGCCGAACAATTTGAGAAGCAATCAGGGTATCTCCATCTGATGAGTCCAAAGGAGGACGAAACCGGTCATGAGGTCTCAGGGTTGGGAGGAGCAACACCGGACCACCAATTTGAGAAGCAGTTTACCCAACCAGAATTGCTGGCTTCTCTATCGACGTATGGTCGCCCTTTCCCGCGGGCGTCCCCTTCGATCCGCCCTCAATCACAGAGGTCGAACGTGAGATCACACTGTTGAAGTTGAACAAAGCCGCGGGAGAAGATGGACTTCCCCAGCTCTCTTCAAATTCGCGAGACATGCTCTTGAACTTGAATTGCACAGCTTACTTGTGATTCTGTGGGAGCAAATAACTGTTCCAACAGACTGGAGCCACTCCATTGTGGTCCCAATTTTCAAAGGAGGCTCCCTTTCCGGAAATACACCAGACGATTTTCCGGATTTTGGGTTGCACTATGTAGCTTGTAAATTGCTGGGACGAATACATTAACGTTTGCGTTTCTCTCCACAATATCTTTTGATCCTGCATGAGTCTTGAGGTCGAACTGCACGCAATCGTTTGTCAATCGGGAACCGCTCGAGCAGCGAGGCCTCAGGTTATCACTCATGCGATGCCAACATCAGCCAAGCCAGCTGCAGCTGCTTTTATGACACCAGACAGATTCGGAAAATATTTGACTCCGAGATCAACAGGGAGACCTCAACTGAACTACGGTCTCGGAACGCTTTTCTCAAGTCTCAGAGAAGCAACTAACACCGATGGCGAGGAACTCAGTTGTGCGGTAGGACAGCCTGTTGTCCGATCTGCCTAAGGATCCGACCATTGTGGGCTACTTGCCGGGATGGAGTTCGAGGTTGAGGGAGGACCACTCTTTGGACATCTGTGAGGCTGTCATGTTTGCTTTAACAGTGTTCTTGTTCATTTGCCCAGATGAAGCTTTTGTCTTTTAGATGTGAAGTATTGTCTGTCCAGCACGCAAAATATCCGATACTGTCATGCAGTCCTAGCACCTGCATTTGGCTTTTTCATTTTCGTGTAATCATCTGATGCTTTGTCACACGGGTCATGGTATTTTCAGCCACCGTTTTCGGTATCCCGATATGCTGAACTAAGAAGTATGCTTGTTCGGCATTCACATGGGGCCGTCCCGTAGACAGCACAGAGCTGGATTTCGTTAATACATGCTTCACTCACGAAGTTGAGTGAACAACATAAGTGTTTACCATGAGGCTTTGTTATTATTAAGTGCAATCAGTTGGCTTGCTTGCTTGCCATTCTTCGAATAATTTATCAGCACTGAGAGGTCTTGTTGGACATCTGTTGATAATAATGTCTCCATTTACTTTCCGCACCCGATAGGTGAACGGTGACACTGATCGGTTTTCCGGAGCGGCTTTGTACATAGACAAGGAGAATGTGTTTGTCGGTAAGTGTTCATCAACGCTGATTCAATTGGTGTTCGGGTGTGTATCTGCTTGTTTCTGCTTGACTTTTTATGTTTCATTATCAACCACTCGACTTGGCCTGTGGGTTTTTCGTTCACGGTCGGTTATCGCTTCGTGTGTGCTGTTTGTGAAATGTGGTTCCCATCCGCATGCCTCCCGGTCTTATTCCTTCGGGTTTACACTGGATATGGGGTATGTGGTTGGAGCTGTGGGTGGTGCAGCGCAAGCCATCCATGGTCCCTCTGTAGGCGCAGGCGTCCTGTGGCTTGCCACAGTGACAGACAAATCCGAAACCGGATGCCGCCAACCATGGTTGGCGGCATCCATATATATATATATATATATATATATATATATATATATATATATATATATATATATATATCCAGTGTAAACGCGAAGGAATAAGACCGGAAGGCATGCGGATGGGTGCTACATTTCATCTACGGAGCTGGCTCACACTCCTTCAACAAGCAGAACAGGAGCATTCCGGCCTAATTGGGAAGTCATGCGTATTAGACGTACACAAGGCGGGGGCTAAGCTGTAGCCCGTTCCACACAGGATGCGTGGAACCACTCTTTGAACCTAGTACCCTCACGAGGACGGTTCACTCTGTCCCCCACAGCAACGACCAACTATCTCCTGGAGTCAGCATGGAGAAGATGGTGGGTAATAGACAGGTAGACATCTTGTAAATATTCACATCAGGCGCAGTCACACCGGGTGGCTCAGTCAGCATTTAACCCCTGAAATGCAAGAATGCTCAATTCGCGGGCAAACGTACCACATCCGCCGCCTTATTGGCCTGGATTACCAAATCGAATGGAAACAAACACATCGCACTTCTCTTCCACGTGCAATACTGCCTTCTGCACCTGAGCAACCGTCGTCTTAATCAGCCGACAGAATTCGCACCGATGGTTGGCTCACCAAACTACCTCCTCTTGGTATCAGGTGGGTCGTTCGGGTGTACCCCATTCCAGCAAAGTGTTCGGCGACATTGTTCCACCTCGGTGGGGCATTGTATTCCAGAGATTGTTTTGTTTTTTTGGGGAGTATTAAGCCCCTGTTTGGCAATCTACCAAACAAAGACGCATGAACTGAACATTCAGTCAGCGCCTCCCAGTGAGCGCGATTCCCTGAATTCGCCCCGCTGCCTTGCGGGTAGGTTATTCGGCGAAAGGCTCGAGGTGAAGTACCCTAAGTCAACTCCCTACTTCTGCTTGGGCAACCTAGTAGTATCACGCCCTTTCACAAATTCATGGACTGTTCTATAAGGTGCCCATTAGTTACCGTTTCTGCTTCTCACATTCTCGCGACTTCATCACACGCCAATTGTTTGTTTGTTAACAATCCTCACTTTCCGTTACCCGATTCATTTGTTCAACAATCTGGTTGCGATTCCGGTTGCGCCGCGGACCAAGGAGTTCAATCTGTGGCTCTCCTTCGTCCCCGATCCTTATTCCGTCTGACATGCTTCAACGTTTGGACAGCTAGCCGGTCCAGCGCGCACCCTGGAGTCCCTCGACGTTGATGTCTGCTGCCTTTCAGAAACTCGGTTTCAAGATCCCAGCGCTGTGCTTATATTGACATCCTCCACTGACCACGAAGCTAGATATCACCTGCGTCTTTCTGGAGATTCAGAAGCAGCCTCAGTGGGTTTGGCTGGTGTAGGTATAGCACTGAGTGGCAAGGCCGAGGCGGCACTACTGGACTGGTTCCCTATTAATAGCCGACTATGTGCAGTTTGGCTTCGGGGTTCATGTAGTATCAACAAGCACCGCGAAGAGAGACGCAACTTGTTTGTGATCTCCATGTACGCTCCAACTGACTGCAGTAGCAGTTCGGTCAAGGACGAATTCTACCGGGATCTACAACAGCTCTTGAATAATGCTAAAATGTCGGATGTCTTTATCCTTGCTGAGGATTTTAATGCACGGGTTGGCCGCCTGTTACCATACGAATGCCACCTTGGTGGTCACCACGCGCTCGATGAAACCGCTCTGATAACGGGGAGAGGCTTCTCACATTGTGCGAAGACAACCGTCTGTTTCTATCGAGCACTAACTTCAGGCGTACGAAGAAACGTTCCGCAACGTGGTGTCCCTTT
Source organism: Dicrocoelium dendriticum (assembly GCA_944474145.2). Lineage (NCBI taxonomy): Eukaryota > Metazoa > Platyhelminthes > Trematoda > Plagiorchiida > Dicrocoeliidae > Dicrocoelium > Dicrocoelium dendriticum. The sequence continues at coordinate 115,616,590 of OX104064.1, forward strand.
TCACCAACACAACCGTGGTCTCAAATTGATTACATTGCAATTAGCTTCAGATGGCGCGGCAGCGTACTGGACTGCAGGTCCTTTTGGTCCACCTTCGTTGACTCAGATCATGCACTGGTCTGCGCGAAAATTTGTGGGTGTTTTGGGGTCCCGAAGCACCGCAAGATTGATGTGAACAGATTAACTGATTCCTCTGTCCAGGCGAGCTATCAGTCTTCACTGGTATATGCACTCAGTTGTAGTCCACTGCAAGATGTGGGGCAACACTGGCCTTGTATACGGAAAACGATGACCATTTCCGGACAGTCAAGCTACAGCCTAGCTCTACACCCCCTAAAGGCTTGGATCTCTGCTCGTTCTCTGGAGCTGTTCGAACGCCGCAAAGATATCCCCGCGGAATCAGATTGCAACGAGCGGCGCCGTTCTGCCAACCGGCTGCTCAAGCAAATCCTACGCAAGGATCGCAAGGCATGGTGGTATGAGTGTGCTTTAGAAATGGAGACCGCTGCCCTCTCTGACAACATTTGCAAGCTTTTTCAACTCATTCGGTCCACTGGCCTCAGTAAGCCTGGTGTCATTTGCGAGGTGGATGAGTGTCCGCTCACCAACCAACAGAGGTTTATGGACCGCTGGGCCGAGCATTTACACTCACAGTTCAACTGGCATCTACCGACCATCGGTGCATGCAGTACACCTTGTTGTCCATCCTGGCTCGTTCTACTGAATTCACCCAGCGAAGCGAAGTCTGCCTCGAGATTCGACGCTTGAAGCGGTTCAAGGCTGTCGGCTCAGACGGACTTCTTCCGGAGCTGTTCAATTACTATGGTGTGGGGATCATTAACCAGCTGACCGCGCTGTTCGCAGAAATCTGGCATGAAAAGAAAGCGCCTTCCTCTTGGGGCGAATCAGTTATTATCCCGACTTTCAAGGAAGGCGCTCGCATGCAAATATTATGGTGTTGCTCATCCCAAACCTGGCACCCCACGACCGCATCATCATCATCATTACACGTTAGCTGGAGGTGGAAAATACCTTAGCTATTGTGCCGCCATACAAAAGACAAGAAAAGAAAAAGCAAACAGTGGCACGCCCGCTGGGTCCCCAGTAACGGATGGACATCGTTCCGGAGAGCTAACAGCTGGCTGCCGTAAAAGAGAGTCATATTATGCCTAACAAGTGGGGTCGTGATTGGATGGGGATGCTAAACAGGAGGGGGATGGACAAAGGAACTCACAACACAAACGCCATTGGGGCCAGCTCCAAACCATATCAGCAAGTGTGTCCAACCAAACGTGTTCACTGCCTTAGGACCCCAGCCAGGCAGTCGGGATGCACCAACCGACGCCAACTTCGAAGTGAGGGTTTTCATTTCTCTCGACCAAGTCATCACTTGGCCTCCCCTCCTCCTCTTCCAACCGCACCCACAACGCGCAAACAATGCACGTCGCGGGAGTCGGTGTGCTGGCATGCGCAACACATGGCCCAGCCATCGGAGGCTGATGCGTGATATAATGGTGTTGAGCGCTTCACTCGCTCTTCCTGCACCAAATACGCGACGTCGAACACGCTCATTGCTCACGCGGTGTTCCCACCAGACATGAGCTAAGCTGCGAAGGCAGCGATGATCGAATGTGACGAGTCTCTTCATGTCTGTCGACCTGATGGGCCAGGTTTCACAGCCATATAGGAGAGTTGAACGGACGGCTGCGTTGTAAACTCTGCCCTTCAGGGAGAGAGTAATGTGGTGTCTGCGCCACAAGTGGCGGAGATTGGCAAAAGCATCTCGAGCTTTTGCTATACGGTTCATACCCTCATCTTCAATCCCACGGGTGCTAATATAGCTGCCCAGGTACTTGAATTCCTGAACGACTTCTAGCAGATCACCACCAAGCGTTGGCGCAGGATTGGGTACTTGCCAATCTTGGAGAAGTACTTTGCATTTCGATGGAGCAAAGCATAGCCCAAAACGATTGACAGCTAGTACTAATCGGTCCAGTGCTGTTTGGCATGTTTGGGAGCTGTCACAGATTAGGGCAATATCGTCCGCACACTCCAAGTCAAGAATTCGCTCGCCAGGAAATAGCTCCACACCTTCTAGGTCGTGTCCAGCAAACGCTGTTTCCATGACTTCATCAATAGCGAACTTGAAGAGGAAAGGTGACAGCGGGCATCCTTGTCTTACACCGCTGGTGATACTGAAGGGTGGCGACAGTTTGCCATAAACCCTCGCCCTGCCCGAACTATGGGCGTACAGCGCTTTGATAATGTTTACATATTTACTAGACACACCTTTCCTCAGCAGAGTCCCAAAGGGCACATCGATCGACTGAGTCAAAGGCACCGTTTATGTCAAGAAACACGACAACGGTGGGTCGCCATTAAACATGGCGGTGCTTCAAGACTTGACGCAATGTGAAGATGTGGTCGATGCAGCCCCAACCTCGACGAAATCCGGCTTGCTCTTCACGAATCTGGCTTTCACGAGTGCCAGTCAATCTGTGGAGAATGACAGAGGCAAGCAATTTAGAGGTAATCGAAATCAGACTGATCCCTCTATGATTGCCGCATTCTAAACGTGAGCCTCCCTTGAAAATTGGGACAATGACGGAACGGTTCCAGTTTGTCGGGACTGTCTCCTGTTCTTAAAGTTTTACTAGCAACTCGTGTAAATCATCTACTAGAGCAAGTCCTCCGAATTTGAAGAGGGCTGGGGGAAATCTATCTGCCCCTGCGGCCTTATGCAATTTCAGCAGCCTGATCTCACGTTCGACTTCTGCGCGTGAGGGCGGATCCAAGGAGACGGCCCAGGGAGAAGGGCGCTCAATGCCCGAAGAAGAAAGCGATAACTCAGGTTGGTTAAATTGCCTAGCAAAGTGTTCAGCCCAACGCTCCAAGCGTTTTGACTGACTGTGGATCGGATGCGCGTTCTCGTCGCGTATGGTCTCGCTAACACCAGGTCTCCTGCTGCCTGTTTCCCGTTTCAGACGGAATAACTTACGATGATTACCAACGGCAGCGGCTGTTTCCATCTCAGAGGCACGATGAGACCACCAGGTTTCGCGGTCCTTTTTCAGGCTAGCACGTAGTTTTGCCCTGAGATTTTTGCGAGCCTCATTGGATTCGCTTCTAGCCGGAATACGTCGGCGAGCATCCATAAGTTCCAGAGACTGTGTAGAGACCCAATGTCCGGTTTGGCAGTTTGCTTTGCCACATGAAGACATGCTTGCTAACAGCAACGCTTGACGAATATGCGACCAGTGATCTTCAACGGTGTTTAGTGGGCGTTTACTCAGCCCAGATGTCAGCGCACTTTGGTACACATTCAGAACATCTGGCTTCGCCAGCTGGCTGGTGTCATCCGTTCACATCGACGTTGCGGACGTCCACCGAAACGCACCAGGAGGTCGGCACAGACAAGTGCGTGGTCAGAATCCACGCTCGTGCTCTAAATCGAGCGACAGTTTTGGACACAGCCTCTCCAGCGGTAACTGATCGCGATATGATCGATTTGCGTCCATGGCTGGCCCGAAGCTGGTGGCCGCCAAGTCACACTTCTGCGGGTGCTGTGCCGAAAGTTAGTGCTCGCGAGAAAGAGGCGAGCATCTTCACACAGCTGTAGCAATCGCTCACCATTATCATTACGGGAGCCTACACCATGTTGGCCGCGCAGATGAAGCTCATCAGAGGACAATTTGCTGACTTGGGCGTTTAGATCGCCAGCCAACACCACAGTATCCGTGCTTCTTCTGTGACGAAGGAGCTCGTGAAGTTGCTGATAGAAATCATCTTTCACCGAATCAGTGCTACAGTTTGTAGGGGTGTAGGCCGCAATAACAAACAGGCAACGTTTGTCCCCGCGCGACTTCGCAGCACGGAACGAACCAGCTAATCTAACGGCGCACATCCTACTGTTTACTGGGATCCAATCAATCAGGGCAGCTTCAGCCCGGGGACTCAAAACAATGCCGACGCCAGCTCGACCGGCATTTGAAGCTGCATCATCGCTAGACAGGCGCAATGAGAATGTGCCGCCAGTGTCGCATGTGCGGGATAGCAGGGTAACCGCGGAGCTCGAACCTTGCAGGCGGGTTTCTGATAAACAGCAAATATCGATCGATAGGGTCTCTAGTGTGCGGGCAAGTGCTGCCTGTTGGCCAATCTGCAGCAAAGTGCGCACGTTGAGGCATGCAAGTCTTAGCGAGACGCGAGGACACCAAAGGGTAACGGATGAACTGACGTTGTCCGCTTGGTTGAACATGGACTTGTCAACTGGATTGAAGCGAGGCCCTGCGATTGTGTGTGATTTGAAATTAGAAGACAAGCGACTATTGAAGTAAGCTGGGGGAGGGCCAAGAATTGGGGGATTGAAAATGGGGGAATATAAGTAAAGTTGGAGCGGGACGATAAGGATAAAGAAGCGCAAGAAGGGGTATAAGAAGACGGGAAGGCCTGAGCAGTAGCATCCATACCCCTGTCCACCCTGCTCGATCCAGCAGAAAGGGCGCCGTTTATTATCCTCTGCGACGACCGCGGTTTCGTCCTGGTTTGGTTTGTAGCAGCCCAATCACACAGCGGATTCTCCAAGTCCATCTTTGAAGGCGCTCGCACTTCATGTGTAGATCATCGCGGGATTAGTCTTATTTCGGCTGCCTCCAAGCTATTGGCACCCATTCTGCTCCGTAGACTGTCCCCAATACGTGAATCATCCTACCGTGAAGAGCAAGCTGGTTTCCGTCCCGTCCGCGGATGCGTGGATATAATCTTCACGCTCCGCCAGCTCCTCGAACATCGCCACATTTCTCACAGGCCCACTATCGTTTCACTCCTAGACATATGTGCCGCTTTTGACTCCTTTGATCGACCTATCTTATGGCATTGCTTGCTTAATAACTGGGTGCCAGAGAAATATACCGCCATCTTACGAGCACTTTACCTTCATACATCCGGCAGAGTGAGGGTCTATGGCGAGCTTTCTTCGCAATTCGCTGTCAATAGCGGTGTGCGTCAGGGCTGCTCTATGTCCCCATTTCTCTTCAACTTCGCAATCGAAGACGTTCTGTCGAATGCTCTAGAAGGTTTCCAACATTGGTCTAGGGCTTCTACCGGGTGAACGCACAACCGACTTAGATTATGCTAATGATACCGTCTTGGTGACGATCCTCAGGGTATACAACTCATTCTGGATCGTTTGGCGGTTGAAGCGTCTAAGTATGGCATGAATTTCGCCCCATCAAAGTGTAAAGTACTGTTCGAGGGTTGGCTTTCACCTGCTCCCGTGCTCACTCTCGATGGTGCACAACTTGAACAGGTAGATAGTTTCGTCTACCTTGGGAGCTGTGTTTCTGCTGACGGCACAATCAACAAAGAAGTTTCGCTTCGTATCGCTAAAGCTCGATCATCATTTGTCAATCTGAGGCACTTGTGGCGTCGTCGCGACGTCTCATTCTCGCTAAAATGCGACGTTTACAGCGCATCCGGTCGCTCAGTGTTGTTGTATGGGAGCGAGTCCTGCCCGATTCGCGTGGAAGACATGCGTCGTCTTTCTGCCCTCGATAACGATTGCTTAAGGAGGATTGCTCGTGTTTGGTGGCAATATCGAGTTAACAGTAATGACGTTCGACGTCGCATCTTGGAGAATGCGAGTATTCCCTTCAACAAACTGGTTTTGTTGCGCCCGTTGAGATGGCTCGGTCACGTCCTACGCATGGCATCTAAGCGTCTGCCGCGTAGCCCTCTATTCGCTCGTCAAGGACCTGGCTGGATGCGACCGTGTGGTAGTCAGCCTTCCACTTGGCGGCAGCACATGAAATCGCTGACGTCGTGTCTAGCCGCTGTTGGATCCGTACCTCTTCCAGGGCCTTGGCCCGAAGATGAGGAGTACCAGTGGCTTAACACTCTTGAAGACATGGCCCGCAACCGGAATCAGTGGAAGAATTGTGTACGGAATTGTATTGTTTCACATGTTTAATACTTCAAATATTGAAAATAACAAAAAAGAGAAAAATTGGCATATGAAAAACAAACTAAAAATGTTTTGTTCTACTTTCTGTCAAAATGTTCATTTCTTCCTGCGTTATATTAGCTGAAGTGTGTTGCTCAACTTCCACGATGCCACGATGATTATGACGCGATGACTTCCCCTTATCCGCCAATTTCCGTGGTTTTTTTATTGGCTCTGTGTCTGTTTGCTAGACTGCTGAGATTACATACATTCGCACCTATCAACTCTGCCTTTGATTCCTAACACCTGAAATCGTGATAAACTTACCTTGTTCATGTCCTGATAACGTAATCACCGTTTGTATGCGTGCCGTTTTCTTGCACTAAGTTGACTATACAAAAGTTGTATGGGTATCCTCATCGAATTCAGTCGGTATACATATGTAAATGGATTGGCAGCATCCATGTCCACCGACAGTTCAAATCACACAGATGCACATGCGTTTGTCCAGACTTAAGTATGCGCTGCCACAAAACTGCATAGAGACACAGTGAACCACATGAACAATAGTACTACACACTTGTATGGGTTTCGTTTGTAGGTGAAGCTAACAGCCATTTTCGCAAGCATGAGAATAAGCGCCCCATACGAAGTGTCGGTGTTTTCTTTAACATTTAGATGTGAACCTAAATGACAGCCTCAAATCTTTGGCAGCAATATTTGAACGAAACCGATATAGTGATAGGGAACCACCTGCCATCAGTACGGTTACCAAGTGGAATGATAAATAAACAAGAAATGCAGTAAAATGGTGTGCATTGAGGTGCTTCTTCCTATATATAAAGTCGGGTTCGCAGATATGTTGGTGATCGCCCAGCGTGCAAATGCGATGGAGTGTTCACCTCAGGCTCTCCGTGTCATCGACCGCCGCTTAAGACTGGACCGGTCCGATCATCTGCTGCCTGGGGTTCGTGCGGATTATCAACGAACGTATATTGCGCAACCTTACACATTGACAGGTGGCGTCTTTGGTGCGACAACAACCGCAGTACTACATAAACTAAGTCCCGCTGCCCAGTGTCAAACGTGCGTCTTTCAAAATAGTGTTCGCACTGTTTTACAGTGTCCAAGTTGTAGCATGACTGTGATCCAATTACTCAACCGTTTTTACATACCGCTGTGTACTCTGCTATGGCTATAAGCCATTTGTTAACGATCTGCATCGTACCTCTCGGGTGCAGCCATTCGGTGCTCTTAAAACAACCAATTGACGCTATGCGCTGATTCCTTTCCGATGTAACATACTAAGACACTGAAGTTTGGCCATGTGCAGTTCAACTTTTAGTAGGCCCCTCTACGCTTTCACTTTCACTCCGCATTGTACCTGCGTTTTCCTAAGCATAGGTAACTTCAGTATAGCTGATGAACAACGGGAGATATAGCTATGCTCACTCTTATCACTAAAATGAACTGTCAACATAAGGATAATCGCTAGTCAATTGATTGTCGGGATTGTTCACTTGCCACGGATATTCCAGGGCAATTTCTCTTCGGATGCATGGTCCAACGTGGTCACACGAGGGAAAATCGTTGAGCACTGTCTTCTAAATTTCAAACTGCACTTTTTTGAGTACTGTAAGCGGCTAAGCGCTGGTAACCTCTGCTTCACGTCTTACCACTGAACTGAAAACATACTCAATAATTTGCCACCCTAGCATAGATCCGTATTAACAAATCAGGTCGCTCGGAAACTGCGTACGCACACAAACTATGAATGAGCTCATGGATGGACTGAACCCATAGCAATGAGGCTGAACCTTACCGTGGTACGATGGTTTGTGTGCCTCAACGATTCATTGAGCTATGCTGGGTGGTGCCTTTGCACCTTCAAAGTCATTCATACCAGATTGGTCAATGGTTAGAAGCCAGACAAACTCAGCCTCCAGGTTGGGTGTTGGAATGAGGGTGGCACCTTATTCCTAAAACGGACTCTTTGCTGGTTGTGAGTTTCTTTGTCCCTCTCCTCCCGCTTAGCCTCCTCCACCAACCACAATCTCACCTGTTAAGCATAACATAACTCTGTTTGCGGCATAATAGCCGGCTGTTACTATCCGGAACGATGTCCATGCGTTACTGGTGACTCAGCCGGCGTGCCTCTGTTGCATTTATTTTTCTTTTGTATTGCAGCACAATAGTTGAGGTGTTTTCCACCCTTAGTTAACGTGTATTATTGTGTGCTGTTGATCTGTCTCGCCTTCCAGGCTGGAGTCCACATGACCAGCCTTGTTCTTGGTTTGAGACGTTACAGGACACGGCTCGCAGTCGGTAGAAGTGGCGCATCTGCTGTCGCCTCGTAGTCAGACTGCTAGTTTAAAATGTGTTTAATGCTGTGTTATCTGCAGGGTAATGACTGGTTATGACGTGTGTCAGTGAAAGCCCCAAGGAAGCTGTCTCGCCGATGCCACCTTATCTTTGCAGGATAGCCAGGTGTTTGTGACGGTGTGTTGTTGACAAGGTCTAGGCACCTTGACCCTGAATGTTTGCTGAAGGCAGTTAAGTTTTACACTAGGTTCACCTTCTCTCCCTCTTATTATTCCAAATTCCGTAGGTCACGGTGGTTCTGTGGCAGTAAATCATAGGTACGGATGGCTGATAAACCTTTGTTGATGATGATGACGATTTCATTCTAACAATTTTATCGTTTTAAAACTTCCTCACCTCAGGTCCGGAGCCTAGGTTGTCCAGTCACACCGCATTGACATACTGTGTCCCGGCTATTCTCGCAGCAGCCATATTTGCGGACGTATGGCTTCCACCGACCGTTATGCAGCACCTTTGTCTTTCTGGATCCTTTCTAGCCGGTCTCCCTCAAAGAGACAACCTGGGCCGCGTGTATTCAGCAGTGCTCCATTCTGTACATATGCTTTGTGCCAGTCGCCGAATCTGTGTGAGGGAGGCCGTGGGCCGTTTAGGATTTCCATTGCATCCAAACCACTCGGAATACAACCCTTTGGCCGGTCTTTACTGTTTGGCAGCATCTGAAGCACAAAGGTAATATTCGTCTTTTTTAAACTTTTTTACAGCCTGATAGACAGGCACTTGCTGAAGTTTGTCCCAATTGGTGTAATATCTCCACCGTATTCTTGTGTCCGGTTGGTTATGCCATCAGTGGAAATAATTCCGGACAAGCCTCCTCTCTTCTAATACAGAAGCCTCTAAAATTTATTGTGTGCTTGCTGTTATATGCATCCACATCAGCAAACTCGTAAAGAGTGACGTCTTTCAAGCGAAACGTTTCCGTCGCTGCTGTTAAGTGACTTCGTACCCCGTAGAGGTTACGGCTCACTAAAGTTCATTAACCCAACTATGGCCAGCTCATTGAAACACAGCGTATTCAGTTCCCTATTTCTCCTCGCTCCGACAAAACACTAACCGTTTCGCCGACAAGGCTGGAAAAACGCAAACGGGCAACCTCCAGTAAGAAAGGTGACATAAACAGCTGCATCATCTTTTGGTTAGGTCAACGATTGGAGACAATACACGCTCTCATGATGCGGTCAGTTGCTCCTTCGGAGATGCGACAAACGAGCCTACTAGGTAACGCAATCTACCACTTCATGAATTATTCAAATCGTGGGGGTAACGATCCAACATGCTGCACCTTGAAAGTGCATCACATGGCATAAAGATTGTCTATTAGCTCCAGTGTGATGCGCTTCAAAACACACTGCTGCTGATTCAAAATGATCTACACGTGGTTAACAAAATGCTCATCAAACAAGTGAAGCATTATGTCCTATGGTCGACCGATCCCCAAAGGGTCTTACAAACTCAACACTAAAAGTACGTCCATACAGCAGTCTACCGAGGAGCTTGGAATCCGGTATTTTTCCAACTTAACTTTCCTGAACAATCTCAATCGGTGTTGCGCTCTCCCATCACTGCACTCCACGGTTTCGTCCACGTTTAGGCACATCAGGTAGAAATAGTCGGAGCTGTGAGTGGACAAAAGACACCTCCGACAAACACGCTTCATCGCAGTAGTACCAGTGCAACTATCGTACTTGTTGCAGGTGATATTAATGCGCAAATAGGTCGTCTGAGCTCTTCAGAAGCTCAGCTAGATCGTAAGTATGGACTTAACTCCGATCAGAGGGACAACGGCGAGCGTCTATAGCAACTGTGCACGAAGCACCAGTTATTCCTTAGTAGCACCGCTTTTAGATACAGTGGGCGCCGAAGTGCAACTTAGCGTCCTCCTGTAGCTAGCCAGCGATGGACTCAAATAGATCACGTTACCGTAAGTTACAGGTAACGTGTTCCCAACCTGGATTGTCGCTCATACTGGGATCCCGACATGGACTCCGATCGTGCCTTGGTGCGCTGTCGTTTTTACATGAACTTTACCGGGAGGCGCACCAAGCGTCTCCCCCGATTGGCAACTGATAAGTTATCTCAGTCCTCGATCAGGCAATCCTACCAGGATCCACTGCGTACCGAACTTTTGCTCCCTTGTCCTACTGACACTAGCTTCAGTGGAAATGGATCTCAGCAGCCATGCACGACGCACGAGCATCTGCTTGTGCCACTATCCATCGACACGCATCAGTCACTGGATATCCGAGAAGTTGGTGAACCTGTGGGGATCCGGACGAAACCTCCTCTGTTAGGTGTGAACTAAAGCGCAGCCTACGTGGTGACATGGATGCCTGGTGGACCAGTCGGGCTCAAGAAATAGAGGATGCGGGAGCAGTAGGCAATTCTCGTAAGCTCTTCCAGCTGATTTGCTCCACTGATCCCAGAAAACCAGGCGTCAGTGGGGTAAGGGGAGACACCTCGGGTGCCCTAACTCACGATAAGGAGCACCGTACGGCTCGTTGAGCGGAGCATTTTCGATGGCCATTCAGCTGACCTCCTGCCTCCGCTCCGCTTCCTGCTCAGATGGTGCAGATTAAGCCATGGACGGGTAGTTTACAGGCTCTATCTGAGGCTGAGGTCCGAAACGCGACTGCAGCTAACTGGAGTGAATCGATTACCATGGAAATATAAAAGAAGAGCAGTCGCACCGACTGTGCTATCCTCGGAGGTATTAGCCTAACGCAATTTGTGACAAAGTTACTGGCCTCAATTCTCGTTTGTTGCCTCACCGCGGAATGTAAATCTCGGGATAGGGGGGAGCATGCAAGCTTCCACCCGGAACGCGGTTTTATAGACCACATATTCACTTTGCGGCGGGTGCTAGAGCAACGCCACGCATACCGCAGACCGACAATAGCTGTGTTTCTCGATTTAAGAGTGCGTTCGACTCAGTTGACCGGTGCATTTGGTTCGAAATACTTATGCGGAAACGTGTTCTCATGAAATATGTGAACCTTTTACGTGCGCTGTACTCGAACACTACAGGCCGCGTCAGGGTCTACGGTGATTTATGTGATGCCTTTGCTACAACAAGTGACGTTTGTCATTTTTGTCCAATTCCCTTTTTTTGTTTAACTTCTTCGTGGACTCCTTCTTGGGGTCTTTCCTTGCGGAGCCTCACGATGCTGTCATTGAGGACCTGTCTGATGAAAAACTAGTTGATCTTGATTATGCGGACCATGTTGTCCTCCTTTTTGGCTACGTTGGGGAGGCCCCAATCAACCCTGAATAAACTTTCTACAGATATTCTCATTTATTTCAAAGTGGTTCCATCATTGGCATGCGCTTCGCATCTTCAAACTGCAATGTTGTCGCAGGACCGCCAGCCACTTGATGACGAGGAACTCGAGGTAATTGATCAGTCCACTTACCTTGGCAGCTGCATCAGCAAATATGGGCGCACAGCAACTGAAGTCAGTTTACGTGTTGCAGCATTTAGAACTGAAAAGTGTTTCCCTCCGTCTGAAAGGCCGTGTTTACAAGACCACAGTGAGGACCGTCCTACACTATGGGAGTGAGATTTGGCCCCATCGGTCTGGAGATTTGAGGCGCCTTTAAGTCTTTGATCATCGCTATCTGCAGAGCATTGCTGATGTCGGATGGCACCAGCGTGTCCGGAACGATGATGTGAGTAGGCGGGTACTAGGCAATGATAACCAAGCTAGTTCCTTAGAACAACAGATAGCACTGAATAAGTTGCATTGCCTTGGGCAAGTACTGCGTATGTCCGGCCATCACATACCAATTAAGGCCTTGTTTTGTTTGCCAGATGTTGGTGCAAGACTGAAGGGGGACGCAATTTGACTTGTCAGCAGGAAGTGAAGTCACTGGCTATAGAATTGGTGTTCCAGGCTGAAGTCCATGTGCAGTGATGGAAGAGAGCTACATTGAAATCCTTTACGTCGGTCACAGTCCCGTTGATCGAAATGGCTTGTTTTGATTATTAATGGTCGACGAATTCAGAATTGTATTTTTGCTAGCTCCTTTTGGTAGAGGACGGTTAGGAATGAAGGTAACTTGCATAATAGAAGCACCAACATCGACAGGTTATTTTTGGAGTAGATGTTGCTCGCCTACTATTTATTCGACGCTGGACTTTGTTCGATGGTTACGATTTCTGGCTTTTGACACAAAAGTCTGGACCACCGAACTGTCTTGGAAGTGCATCGGCGCGCACCAACCGCGTACCTAAATACTACCGGTATGCTTGGTTTATGCCCTCAGATACAGCTGATTCTTGCTTGAACCGAACTTTTGGCGTTGTCTGTGTGCAAAAGACATTCGATAAAGCGCAAGCTGTGTGACTAAGTAACCCTGTCGCCCGACTTTTCGCATGTGTGGGATTCCGAGTTTCTTTGTTTCTTGAATACCAAAGCATTTGTCCATCCTAGGAACCTGTGGCCCTGCCTCATAACAGTTTGTACTTATGCTAGATTTATGATTTTCACCACGTGTTCTTAAACCAACCTGGTGTGTAAAGATGCACGCCACCCCTAATTCTCCATCCATTGGCCTGGTTGGTATAACAAACACCATTTACATCTCATATTAGTCCATGTTTGTTCAACAACCTGTCCGAGAATCGGTGGAACCACGTTGCTTCACTGTCCAATGCCTTCTGAACGGTTTAGCTCCATTCCGTTCGGAACATGCCGACGATATCACGTAATCTGTGAGACGTACAAACCTGCCAAACTGTGTTTGACTCATTAGCACTGGGTAACAATCGTCTCGGACTGTGCTTTACAGCCTCCAAATGCAAAACTTCATGATTAGAAGGGACCAACTCCTACGCTGACTCTGATCAACTACGAGTCATCGGGAAATTCAGCTGCATTAGGTAGCTGCGTTAGCGCCAGTGGAATAGAAGACGAGGTCAAGCACTGCATAGTGAAAGCTTTAGATGCTTTTGCCAATCCTCGCGGTCTGCTTAACCCTCTCGTACGGTTGCGAAACCTGACACAAAGAGGCTAGCTACATTCGATCTTCGTTACCTTCGCAACTGAACTCTTATCAGGTGGGATCACCATGTGAGCGACGAGCGCGTTCACCCCCTTGTTGCCGCAAGTAGAGCAGGTGAACCGCTAAGCACTAATAGTTTACGTAACAGACTCGATTGCTGGGTCGCGTGGTACGTGTACCAACACACCTACTCCCCCGGCGTGCACTGTTTGTGCGACCGGGGTATGGAGGAAAGAAGAGGATAGGAAGCCAACGGATGACTTCAAGCGGAATGAAAACCCTCACTTTGAACTTGGTGTCGGTTGGTGTCTGACTTCCGGCGTAGGGATCCGAAAGACGGTCACATTTAGTTGGGTACAATTGTCGACAAGAAAACGAAGCGACCTCGTTGTCATTAGCGTTATGAGTTTATTTGTCCAATCAATACCTCAGTTGTGATGTTGGATTAAAAATCAATGCGTATTATTACTTATTTTCTTTTCTGGTACCACCTGATTGTTGTATTACATCTCTCCTATGGGACCGACGGCCTTCAGCTAGCTTGCGCCTGCCCTTATAATTAGCAATTTCTTTCAACTTTAGGGAATTTGACGCACCTTACCATCATTCTCTGGACGGATTTTTCGGTGTCGTCCAACCTCCACTCTTGAATTCAGATGAGCTGCAACGCCTTATCGGATGTCAGCTGCAACAAGTCGAACAGGGCAAGGAAGTTAATGAAATTGAAGAGTCATCACTCACAGAAGGAAGCACTTCCGATTGGAGCACCTCGTCACGAGTGCTTTCACCCGTTCGCAGAACCAGCGCATCTCCCCGCGAAACTTCCGTTGTTGTCGCGGAACAGGACCGTTGGGAGTTCATTGGCGCTACCCCTAGACCTGGTATTCATCAGCTTCCGCAGTCGATCGAATCGGCCAAAAAGTTCACTTGACTTTTCCATTTCGTAATACAGACAGAAAACCTACTATCTTTGCTTTCTGATACCCTGCTTTTTTCAGATGAGAAACCTGAGCTCACTTTCACTGTCTTCAAACTGTTCCGTATCTTAATCGTATTTTCACTTTTAAATATAGCCAATATTTCTTTCCAACGTTTTGTCACAACAACTTACGCCACACCTCCCTACAGTCGCTCATGTCCTTTTCACCAATTCATCCAAGTTCAGTAAGCGTCTTGATTCATCCGTTTACGCACTTGGTATGGAACTGTGTGCTGCATTGTTTTACACTGAACGTCGCTTCAAAAGTGCCTCCATAACCCCTTACACCGGATAAGTCAATGATTTGAGCTCAGACGAAATCAGTCTCTGCGCTTTCCTCGCATAAGGCTGTGGAGCAATTGGTTGTCCTTCCTCTCAAACATAGTCTTGGGAGACTATAGATAGGGTGTCACAACTCTTGGGTAACGAGTTGTTTCCGGCGGTGTTTAACGCACCTGTTGCGCATTGGTTTACAACCGCTCACGTAAAGCAAACCAGCATCCGATTAGTTGGGTACCAACTCGTGAACTTCTGCTGCTTGCTCACGGCTTGTGGTTCATGCTCTTTTACCACCGGAAAATACATTAGAGGTTCTGAATCGTTCACGACTGTGTGTGTGACTGGCCCCAAGCGGATGCCAATGGGACTGCTCAACCACACTCTATTGCCTTGTTTGTCAGGCAATTTAATTATTAACCTCAGGCCACGCCCTCTCCCTCCCTATTTGTTCCTTCACTTATCCATTGCTTCGTTGACCAGACTCCGAGTTCAAAGGCCAGATATACGTGCCGAAAAACAGAAGCGCTCTCTCGGAATGATCAGTCAGAAAGTATTACCAGATCGCCGCCAGTTTTCTTCTCTTCTACTTTGTTTACCTTCTTTTTCAAGTCTCTTGTTCTCGTCTTAACATGGCATCATAATTTAAATTATCTGGTTTCTAGTAGTGTACTATAAAATAGCAGACGGTGCGACGAGCTTGAGAGTAGAGTGATTTGACGTTTTTGCGGCAGACGAACAACGAGACCGTTTGAAATTCCACTTTCCTTTGTATCGCTAACAAATTAGGTGGTTGCATCCATGCGGCTCGACGTCATTGTGCTGTAGCGTGGGCAACTGTGTACGTTTGCGTAGGACGTTTGCCGAAATCGAACGGACGTTCTGCGACTGAACTCTCGGAAGTACAGACACAATTCAACGCATACTGACTGACTGATCCAGGTTTTGTACTTCGGCAAGGAACAACAGCAGAAGCGTGCCACAGTATCTGTGGCACTTCAAATGGAGCGAAAGCAGGACACTGAGGTTTTCTGCAGATAAATCTCAGACACTCTGTCACAGATGTAGTATACCAGAAGAATCCATCACTCACTGACACCCCCTTCACAACTGCGTATTCCGTTCGGGGTCTGGGAATTCGATGTTCGAGCAGCTTCCGCTTATCCTAACACATCCTACACCAAGTAACGAAAGCGAATCAACTAACAGGCTACATCACGGACCGTTTCACTATCCCAAATTCGACTTGAATCATTCCACGTTATTGTGCGACCCACTCTACAGTATTGCACCTGCATCCATAGCCACTTACGTAAAGTAGATAGAATTGCTTTGGAAAACGTCCGCCGCTCATTTACCAAAGTGCTCATAGGATGCTCATCATCGCTTACCTATGAGGAGCAATGTTCTGACCTCCAGCTCGATCCACCCTGAGTTCGACATCTGAAAATCAATTTCACTCTTCTCTACAGCATAATATCCTCGCGAGTTTGTCCAATCGGTACGACCGTCACATTACCTAATAGCTCAACGTATCCCACTCGTAATGGAACATTTCTACTATCCTTACACAGGACCAAGAAAAATATCCGTTTAAAATTCTTCGTAGTGAAATACGCCAATCTGTGGAATAAACTACCGTTGCAGTTAATGACCTACGAAAGCCTGTCCATTTTTAAAATTAATGTAAAAACTTTTCTTTCCATACCAAATGTGGTCCAAATTTTTGACCTCCAGCAATCTACGAGCGCGCTCATGGAATCGGGCCCGAACAACATATGACAATACTAACTATCAAATAGTGTTACATACGCAACAAAATATTGCATAATCCTTTCACATTGAGTTTGAACTCGCTTTACAAATGATCGTTCCACAAAAGGGAACATATCCAGCTCGTCGGGAAATAGGCCCATTCCTTTTTTATTGCATAACATTGCCCCAGTTCAACGCCACTAAGTGCAAAATTCTGAGCATACGCCATCATAGTACTCACAACTACCGTCTAGGATCACAAATTCTGCACCGGGCTTCACATGAACACGAACTTGGCGTGCTCATGCAAGAGCATCTTGGTTGTTTTCGTCAGAACGAAAAGGCATCAAAGAAAGCAAATCAGCACTTCAGCCTCCTACGTAGGACTTTCGGAATGTTCACCGCCTCCGTCTTTCCGAAAACTATTGACACCTACGTGAGGCCGCACGTGGAATACCCTATCCAAGCGTGGCAACTCTGGCGGAATCACCACCTCACAGCGCTGGATACTACACACCGCAAGGCGACGAAGAACCTCAAAGTTTTGTCTCACTTCCTTACCAACAGGCTGAAAACTCTGAAATTGTACAGCAGACGTCATCGGAATTTACAGGACAATCTCATAATGGGGTATTACATCACAAGAACCCCAACCACATTTGCCACTATCTTTTTAAACTCAACCAAAACACATCACTGAGGGCTCATCAATTTATGTTGACCACACGGTACAGCCGACTGGAATGGGGACGAAACCTATTCTCTCCCCTAATGTCACAGGCCTGGAACTCTCTTCCGTCGCATGTACTTAATGGTCTCATCTTATCACCATTTATAAAGCGCCTTGACGATACACTGACACATCTACACTATGTGATATGGTCCATGACCATCAGATGACGACATAAGTGCAGACCAGTGTACTATATTAGTGTTATAATCTTCTCACTAGACGCAATTCCAAAAAATAACAATTGACTGCTCCACAAAACTCCCAGCCCAACCGAAGGAAAAAAGCAAAACGCCAATGACCTTGACAAAAGAACGTATTAATCGCCGCCAACGAACACTGTACAACAACTGCGGACCTTGGCTGTATTTATAGGTCTCTACTGACCTTCGACTTCTAGAATTGGAAGGTCAGCTGCCAAGGTTAGTGGTTCCCCATATCTTTTGCCGAGAGGTCAGGTGGATTTTGATCACGTGTAGAAGAAGAACATTCAGGAACGTTCGAAATCGATGCGGTAATCGTTAATAATCGATTAATCGCTAAAATAGGGAATTTCCAAGGCAATTCTTACTTTCTCCCGGACAATTAGAGACCCTTGAACTCCAGGCAGGAATACTCACACTCGTGCTACTACGAACCTTTTGGTGAGCCATATATATTACGCCTTCTTTTAACAAAGTTTCTATCTTGTAATTTTCACCCTAACCATCATACGGGACTTGTCAGGCCTTTGACTTTTTACCCGTTATAAATTATTGCTCCATTATTCTCTATGCATGCCCCTGCAAAACGTCATCTCAACCACTGTTTGTGCCTTACATGAAGCTCCGGAGCATCTCATCCTATTCATGGATATGCGAACAGAAATTGAACAAGTTTACGCAACAAGATGCTCATTTTACAGAGAGGAGTGCGCCCCGACGGATGTAGTCTAGTGAGAAGCTGACAACAAATGGCTGTGCTGATCAGAGAGCCGCACTACTGCCATCGGGAACTCAAACGTCCCCACTAAAGCAGGTGTGCAAGCAATGCCAGTATGTGCGACTACGCATAGTTCACAAAAGCCAGTCGGCAGGCGAGGTCGCGCAGGTGCTTATATGTGCCATACAACCCTTGGAAATGATGTGGCCGCTGTGCAACGCCCTATGGGCGACAATGCGTTACGTTCACGGGCGACTGCAACCGTGGGGGCCGTTTAACGGGATAGCTGTGTGCGAAAGCGAGAAGGAGAAGACGGCAGGCTAGTGTGACAGTTGATGCAAATGTGTTTTTGGTTATCTAGAGCAATATTGCAGCATTCTGCTATCGAACTATCTGGAAATGTTGCCCTTTTGGTATCGGACAATGAACTTCACTAAAATTGACTCCCCCTATCACATGCCGCCTGTAACGGACCGCTCCTTCCTTACTACGCCACTAGACCGAGTCAAAGAAAGCGCTCATGCTGAAGGCCCATTTTCTCTCTGGTCTCCGATACGTCGTGATGTTCAGTTTTTCGTCGCGCGTGTGTGGAATTATCCTTTGTGCGGTCTTCTTCCTCGCTAGTTATGTCAACGAAATTCGTGGGACCGCAATTGATCCGAATTCCGTTCAGCTACTCCGCGCCTGGGAAACCGCACAAGACAGTATTTTAGGAGCGGCATAACAAGTTGACGACAGTGGCTTGAGCTCGTAATCTAACTGAGGGCTGGTATTATCCATTTCACCTTCACTTTACTTACCTCAATGATCTCGAGTACACTGACTGTAAACCGAGAAGACCGGATAACGAAAAATCCGTAAATATCCATCTTCACATGGCAATCCATAACATTGCTAATATTTTGATACCTTCTGGGCATCAGTGATAAGAACTGGTTGTGTTCCTAGACATGTACATATATTTAAACACAAGTTACCCTCCGCAAGTGTTAAGTTTGGAAATTCCCACGATCTGATATTTATCAAGAAGCGATTTACATTTGGAGCTGTAAGTGGGCTAGAAGAGAAGAGTTCGCACACGGCTGAGCGATCTGGAGTAGTATCAAGGTGATTGCCTACCGTGTTTGTTAGTGTAACACCCGGCGTTGTGGATTTGGCTTGCAGTGGAGTTGGCTGGAGATCCCTTGGGTCAAACATTATGCTATGCCTGTTCTTACTGGAGTTATTTTTGTACTCAATATTTGCTCAGCCGCTATTTCCAGGCTTTCATTCGTCTGGAACAATACACTTACGGTCTTACCTAATGGGACGGTATTAAACATCACGCAAAATCAAAATGAGTCTTATCTGCTGTGTGGTAGCTTAAAATCGCATTGTTTCCTATTCCCGCATTTGGCACGGAAATAGGTCGAGCAGTTAGGACATGAAAGTCCTGTTTTGATTACTCCATTACCGTTCCACATGCATCTTTAGGCACGGCGGTTCGTCTACAGGCACTCGCGGTTGCGAGCACACACTTCCACGAAGACGCGGCGTCCATTACTCGGCCTGCGTTATACGATGTAGCGAGCAGTGCGCTGACGAACACTAGCTTCACAGCGATATTTAGTGGAGGATGGACGCAAACTGCCCGTAGCTTTGTTATGCTTGCAGGATCCTTTGAAAGTCCTCAGCTTTATCCGAATGGAATATACAACTTGATTCTCCAGCAGCTTAAGAGTGATGTAGTTGCACGTGTAGATCCCAGCAACGAGTGTGCCAAGACTGAACTAGAGCAACAATATTATCCACACCATTTATATCAATGAGGTGGAGAGCGCTGAGTAGCGCTCGTCAAGCCGGTTCGAATGAGCTTTCGCACAAGAACGTATGATGAAAAATGATGTGCTAACGACGGGTGAAGCGCGAGCCGAGATAGAGTGCATCTGTACGGGAGAACCGTAGTGCAACAGTTATTTACAGTTGGGGTCAACACTTATCACTAAATCTATCCTTTGACGCTATACTCGTGAAGCAAACCAGTCGTTTGTAAAACCTACAAGGAAATAAAAATTAGCAGGATACACTTTTGTTGCTGCGACGTGCAATATTTCTAAGCCGATGGGCAACCAAAAATATCTTGCTATGCAGAGAAAAAAAGAACATTCCAGGAACATCGGCAGCGGTATTTGGGCCTCCTCCTGATCTGCGAGTATACAAACAAAAGTAGTCAATATGCGACAAGCAATCTGTTTACTTGTCCTGCATACAAAATGAAACCATAACTTTGTAGTATTTGACATCACAAACGACAACGGTACTAGGGAATCTTCGGTCGTTAGTTTGGACTTAGCGAACTTGCTCTTAGATAACAGTGAGTTGTCAATTGCTACAGTGGCGTCGAGATCACGGTGTAATGCCGCTACTTAAGTAACTACTATAAGAACTTTAGAGGTTCCTAAAATCAGGGCTACTTGAACTTGCAGGACGCATGTCTTTGTTGAGATGCGCTATGTCTACGTATGTGTGGCGGTGGGCGTTATACAATCTACTTGCTTAAGAATTGATCCACTTGTGCGGCACGCTCAGATGTGCGCAGTGTACCGTAGTGAGCACTCGTGGACAAAATTTGCACATTATCAGCGCAATGACTGACTTTCAAGATACACCGTCCTAAGGAGGAGTTGCAACATGGAACGGTGGTTTCGGCAAATGCTCGATGCCAATGGCACCGCTGTTACTGACATATGTCTGCTGAAATGTTACAGTGCGCCATGCCACACGTATCTGGAACGTGTGTTCCAGTCCGTTACCAGTCAAACAGGCTCTTGCAACTCGCACCATATTTGCCTTCACTGAATCCAATAGATTTACACAGCTCGGGTGCACCCAGGCTGCATACATCTGACGTGCTCACGGGAAGCTGGGATGGCTGCACCCTTCAGTGTACCGTCTACTGCGAAACAACCTATGGAGGATAATGCATTGATCAGTCCAGGTAGTTGTCCTGTGCCTCGCATGTCTAGGAACGTGTCGTTTGTTATTTTCCTTTTTGCAATATCTTTATTTTTTCTATTTCGTCTACGTTGCGTAAAAACCGCCTCGTGTGGATGTTGTTGCACAGGGCCAGGAGAATTTGCAGTCCGTACTCACTAAAGTCGGAATAAGAGTGGTTATATAACAAACTGCTTTTCAATAGGTGTCCTGAGAAAATCATTCACGTCCACAGCAGATCCACAAATTGCGAGGCTGCCAATGCTTACGGTCACGAGAAAGGTTGTTTTCCTCTTCCTACCGTTCAAAGAGGATACTGTTGCGAACGGGGCTTGACAGTAAATCAGGTCTAATCTATCGCGGAGCTACACAGCCGCTTGACCACAACTCATCTACACCCCCCAAAGAGCGTCGTCATCCGGAACCGCCAGAGTACGTTGCCAGACAGTTCGACCTCCGTGATCTCGTCAAATTCATCAGTTCATCTAACTCAGTGTAGTTAAAGCGGTCGCTGTGGCAACAGGAATAGTTGGACCAAGTGATGAACTGGACCTGCGCCTCGTCTATCCCCAAGCCTATCAGGAAGTCCCGGTGAATTCGTTCAAGTTGTTATTACGTAACCGCAGTCGGAAACTGCTTCTCGTCAGTGAAGCTTTGGTGATAAGGACGATTCGTCGGGTGTTGTGCGCACACAAACAAAGATGCAATCGGTCAGACCACTCTGTTCCTGATTGCGTAATATCCATCACTCACCAGCGGACTTACTTGCACTACTAAGGCACCCACCTATTTAACTGCTTAGTGGAAACACAAATATGTCGTTACTGAAGCCCACTCCTTGGATTAACAAAGTGGTTTAAGGAAACTCAATGTTCCGCACGACGGTTTTCGCCCATACACTGTTGTGAAGAATCGACGGACATAGAATTTGGGCTAGTGGCGCCTGAGGAGCGGTGAGAATGTGTGGACCGCGGCTTGTTTCAGAGTGCGGCATGGCCACCGAGCGCAATGTTGCATGGTCTGCGCGATTCGACTCAGGTTGAGTGCTCGCGCGCTGCACATTGGCATCCTCCCCGTGATTGGGTGACGTGCTTCATAGGGCGCTCGAAGTTTCACTCGCCTAATGCCTTTATTGCGCCGTTGTTTGCTGGAGCTCTTCCTGGAGTACAGTTCATATCGTTGCCTCGTGGGTTCCAATGCGTTTGTTAATTGAACGCATCTGCAGACATCTCCCTATCTATGTAGGTGGTTCTTCTTTGCGCGCTACCACTACAATGCGAGCAGAACATGACGCGTACCATGACATTGGGTGCCACCGAGTTACCTGTCAAAAACTGTTGAGTGTAAGGAATCATTGGTTTGATGGGAGGGACAGCATTGACATCTGCACTGCTATGCGCTATCTGCGATCATAACGTTTGCGGGAAGACACTACAGCACCTGTGAAACGGTCAACGGGTTAGTGACATCTTGCATGTGCTGCTGTGTATGTAATTGCATTAGGTGGATGGGGTTTGCACACCGCGAACTGATGCAGCGCCTACGCGGGGTTGGTGGAAATGCGAATCCGTATGACACAATTACACAACTGTACCGTACTTGGTAAAGGTGATCTGCTTGACATCCGAACCGTAGGTTGTCTTTGACCCTAGGTAGTAACTATCCACTGCCCGTTGTCTAATTGGCCCATCAGATGACCTCCCTGTTTGCGTTTCTCAACGCAGCATTCAGAAAAACAACATATCAGTTCCTGCCCATGGTAGTTGCACCTGCGTGCTGAATGTTCCCGCAACATCGAAGACACTAAGTTCCTCACTTAACCAACTGTTAACGCGTATTCCGCTAACACCGCGAGCACTGCAGCTGCCATGGTACTTGCTAGGACTTATCAGCAGGCGAGATGCGACAGTCGCGTCGCCGAAATAACAATTCAGTAGCATAGCTTCCCAAGCTACGGTTGTCGACAGTTCGTCTTAGTGTTGCTCAAATTGGAGAGCTGCATTGCACAAGACAATCTTACGTGGCTTTTAAGCAAACATGTCAGTGAAAGAAGAAACAGGTATATCCTTGACATGACAGCTGTTTACAGACCCTTTAAGTGTATCGCGCGTACTTTGCACTGACTTATACTGCCAATTGTGTAAAATGTTGCTGCATAACCCGGGCTCGTGCTTCCGATACAATCTTTTTAAGCAACTGGATCCTCCATTCTCTTTTACTCAGCGCACCAGCTGGATCTCATCGGAGAATTTAGGAATATCGAGGCCGCATGATTTTTTCACCTTTGCCTTGATGACCATCCAAATAACCTCTATTGGGTTCAGTGAACGCGAATATGCTGCGAGTCGCAAGAGTCTACCTGACTGGGAACTGACTAGAACACACGTTCCAGATACGTGTGGCATGGTGCACTGTAACATTTCCGCAAACATCTGTCAGTAACAGCGGTGCCGTTGGCATCAAGCATTTGCCGAAACCACCGTGCACACCTTTCCCTGTTGCAACTCCTCCTTAAGACGGTATATCCTGAAAGTCAGTCATTGCGCTGATAATTTGCAATTTTTGTCCACGAGTGCTCACTACGGTACACTGCGCACGTCCGCCAAGTGCCGAAGGCCTCTTTGTGCGAGCGAAAAACAGATTGAAATTCATTTCCTCAATCCAAACTGCTTGCCACCCTTCAGTTTCCGAGTTCATGAATTGCAAAATGTATTATTTCTATCGCTTCTCAAGCTTATTCATCGACTCCGGTATAGCTCGTAGGTTTTTCATGGTATTGAGGCGACTCCCTAGGTACTGAGCTACTGTGCCGACGCTCATCTCTACATTGAACTCAGCCTTCAATCGAAAACGAAGACATTCTGAGGTTAGCTTAGGCTCCGCTTCCACTCATTCCAGCGGAAAATCCATGTGAACATCACTTAGTGAATTTCGACGTGTCGTGCCACCTTTTCCTTTTGGTTCATTTGATTCTAACATTTTAATTCAACTTCAGCAAATTATCAGATTGACATTTAACGCAGATGCAACGTGCTCCCCGTCATCGTCTTCTTCATAAGTGTTCAATATTCTGGCCTTAACCTCCGCCGGATGGCGCATGCATGTTCATCCTCGTGCCATTGTGTGTAGAGTGAACTATACACTGTTAAGTTGCGCCGTATATTTGCCTATTCGCAGATATCTAACAAGTTACGCGGTAAGATGCAAATGGGTTGCAACGGAGACGTAGCGGCAAGCCAACATTGTGAGCATCAACCATACTTGGACAGTATATGCAGGGGAGCTCGTATTGGTCAATCCGAGTGGGTCAGTTGCGCAGTGCGGTGATGGATGGGCCATGACTAGAGCGCAGGTGGCCTTCGGTGCAAGCTTAGAGCATTCAATGACGTAAACGCGGGACAACAGGGCATCCGGTAGCAAAGACAGGAGATTGGGTGGAACTCAGAGCAATCGTTGCTGACTTTGTGTGTCGAACGAGGTTAAACACCCCCAAAGCGTGCTCGAGGTGTGCCGCACGCCACACTACCCCAGTTAGGTCTGAGTTCCAGGACGTGGTGGGTTTTCGCCTAGCAAACCTTCTCCCTATAAAAGCCACAAATGTCCGCTGAGGAACACCGACGGGGCGGATGTGACTCTCAGCTGAATAAATTCACAGCCCACAAATTCAACTGGCAAGTTGATCATAGTCGCGTTATTTTTGATCATGCCTGACTTCGTTTACCTTGATGCACTCGAAAACAAACTGTTTATTTATTTTTCTCTCACTCTATGCAAGAGCATGGAGTCTGCACATACTGATCTCATCATCATCAACAGCAGTACGTCAGTCATTTTAGCTGATGCTTCGCTGCCATACAACCATGAGGACCTATGAAATAAAGAATAAGAAGAGGGAGAGATGGGGGACTTATCTGAACACCTTAATGCCCTAAGCAAACATTCAGGGTAAAGGCGCCTACACCTTGTGTAGACAACATACCGTCACAAACAGCTGGCTATCGTGCAAAGATAAGGCGGCGTCGGCGAGACAGCTTCCTTGCGGTTTTCACTGCCACGCGTCATAATCAGCCATTATCCCGCAGATAACTCAGCACCAAACACACTTTAAACAGACAATCCGATTAGGAGACGGCAGCAGACGCGCCACTGGTGTCGGTTGCGAGCCATGTCGTGTAAAGTCTTCAGCCAAGCACAAGGCGAGTCACGTGGACTCCAGCCCGGAAGGCGAGACGGACCAACGGCACCCAGTTTGGTCGTCAGTGACTTCATTTCCCGTTGCCAAGTCAACTTCTGTCCACCTCGAGCCTTGCGCCACCCTACACCTGGCAGACTAAACAAGGCCCTCCTAAGTAAGCGGTGACCAGGCATACGTAGCACGTGCCCGAGCCAACACAACTTATTCAGTGCTATGTGTTGTTCTAGAGAGCTAGCATGATTATCACCACCTAGTACTCGCCTATGCACATAAACGTTGCGGACACGCTTGTGCCATCCGACACCAGCAATGCTGCGCAGACAACGATGATCAAAGACTTGAAGGCGTCTCAGATCTTCAGACCGAAGGGGCCAAGTTCCACTACCATAGAGCAGAATGGCCCTCACTGTGGCCTTGTATACACGGCCTTTCAGAAGGAGGGAAACTCCCTTCTGTCGCCAAAGATGCTGCACGTTCAAGAAGGTAGCTCTGGCTTTTGCAATGCGTGAAATGACTTCGGTTTCTATGCGCCCATCGTTGCTGATGCAGCTGCCAAGATAAGTGAAATGATCAATCACCTCGAGTTCCTCGTTAGCAAGCGTCAAGGGGTCATCAAGTGGCTGGTGGTCCTGCGGCAACACTGCACTTTGAAGTCGCGAAGTGCATACCAACTAATGGGACCACTTTGGACAGGCTATTTAAGGTTGATTGTGTCGCCCCAACATCGTCGAAAAGCAAGACGATATCGTCTGCATAATCTAGATCAACTAACCTTTCACCAGGCAGCACTTCAACGCCTACATCGTGAGATTTCTCAAAGGAACACTCCATGATAGAATCCACGACGAAATTGAACAAAATTGGGGAAATCGGACAACCCTGACGAACGCCACTTGTGGTCGGAAAGCTGTCCGACAGGACACCGTAGACCATGACGCGGCCTGTAGTGTTCGAGTATAGAGCACGAAGGATGTTCACATATTTCGTGGGAACACCTTTCCGCGCAAGTATTTCGAACAGAATCGATCGATCGACTGAATCGAACGCACTCTTGAAATCGAGGAACACAGCTATTGTCGGTCTGTGGTATGCGTGGTGCTGCTCTAGCACCTACCGCAAAGTGAATATATGGCCTATACAGCCATGTCCTGGGCGGAAGCCGGCCTGCTCTTCCCTAATCCGAGATTCCCGTTCCGCAGTAAAGCGACGAACGAGAATCGAGACCAGTAATTTTGTCACAATTGGCATTAGGCTAATACCCCTGTGGTTCGCACAATCTGTGCGACTGCCCTTGTTGTATATTGCCACTATAATCGATTCGCTCCTATTAGCCGGGACACTCTTCCTTCCAGATACATTCCAATAAGGAGGTCATTGCTTTGCAGAGGACCTCACCTCCATCCTTAAATAGTGCAGGTGGGAGGGAATATGGGCCGGCGGCAGGAAAACGATTAAGGGCGGTGATCGCGTTTCAGACCTCGGCCTCTGACGGAGGCTCTAAACTAACCGTCCATTGCTCGTCCTGCATCATTGAGTAGGAAGAGGTCCGGGAGCAGGGGGCCAGCTGATCTGATCTTGAAAGTGTTCCGCCCAACGAGCCATACGGCGCACCTTATTGTGTATCACTGCACCCGCGCTGTCTCTGATTGTCTCACTGACGCCTGGTTTTCTGGGATCAGTGGTGCGGATTAGCTGGAAGAGCTTGCGGTAATTGCCCGGAGGCACCGCCCAGTATAGCTCAATGGGTCAATGAGGTACGCAAACCGTCGCACCACGTTAAGGTCCAGTCTCGTTGCGACGGGACATATTGATCCAACCCATCGCGGGCACAGCATTTAACAGCTGTGTAGAAATACACCTTTCTTTATTTAATTCATTTGTTACCCCTTAAAGTAGATGTCACTGCAGAGGCATGTGAACTGGGAGATACCACTAGGCCGAACTGTCTGGCAATGTTAAAAACATTCGTCCTGACACCTTTAAGACCATGTCAATGGGCGTTAAACTCACCAACTTCAGTCACCACTGATCATTGGCGGGCCAGTTTATCATGATACTGTCGAACTGCAGAGCGCCAGTTAAAGTTGCAAATGCGACGCCTAGCTGTCGGGCGCTTCTTTGAAGCAGGAAGAGTGAGTACCATGCATTCGCACACTAGAGCCTAGTCGTCATCCAAGCACATACTGAAAATTGACCGACAGTCTTGGACTGAGTTGCACCATCTGTGGTTTACGGCAATATAGTCAATTTGGACGCAGCTCATCGAGGAGTGACACGATATGCACGTTAGTTCTGGAAAGCAGTGCTGCCAACACACAGGTTGTGATCAGCACATAATTGTAGGAATCGATCTCCGCTGTCTGTTCGACGTGCATGCACCCCGAAACAGCCTTCCAGGTGTTCAGAGTCCGAAAGGAGACCCACTTGAGCATCCATGTCACCAGCAACAATCACAATATCAGTACTTCTTGCTGACGATAGAAGTCGTCGTTCATACCCTCCGGGGGCATAAACAGAAAAGTCGCGTTTTCTTCAAACGGTTCTTATTGACCCCAATAGCTTTTCGAAGTCGAACAACACACATGTGGACCTTCACTGGTATCCAGCCGAGTAGATTCCTTTAAACATGATTGCTGAGGGCGATGCCGACATTATACTTAACTTGAGCTATTGATTCAGTAGCTCCAGAGACGCGGAAGGTGTAGTCGTTGTCAGCAGATTCGAAAACAGGAAGTCGAAGATTTGTCATGACGCTGTTAGCTTGTACGTGTTTCGGAGACACAGCACACACTAATACCAAGGGAGTGGATAGTGAGAGTTAGTGCTGCATGTTGGCCGATCTGAAACGGTGTGTGATAGTTAAATGAACCATTGAGAAATGAAGACTTTGGTTTGATGGCATCAGTTGCGAGGTCAGTGCAAGTTCCTTGCGCAATAGACGAAGGAGGAGAGTGGTAAGGGTAGAGGAGAAGTATTGGAGACGGGGTGGAAAGGGCAGATGATATTCTCCGGCTGCCCATTCCTGAAGCGTTTTGTTCGAGATATCCAACCCCTAGCCTTCAACTCAATAGTCTGACCTACAACCCAGTGAGATATATGTTCATTTGAGTAACTCCACCCGGAGCCTTTGGCTCAACAGCCTGACGCACAAATCAGTGGAGAGCAAATCTAACTGGAGAGGTTGATTGCAGTGTCTCATTAGGATCTGCTTGGGGCCTGACACATGCGGCGTTTGAGGATATATGACAATTCATATGTATTGTTCGACACCTGCGACCACAACCAATCACATGTGGGAGTTGACGAGTTTGCACCTGTTTGATCAGGAACTGCCTGGACTAAGGCGATCGGTAGCAAACCATTAAGCACCGTGTGGTGCACTCCCTCGGCCAGAAACAATGCGTGGCACTCGTGCTCAACGCCAATCCAGCCGTCAGATACTTCGTAACCTCTTGTCTCCCATGGCTGTTTTGCTGGAGCTCGTGTGGTGGCAACAACACATCCGCAACGGTGAAGTCAGACGTCGTGTCTTAGGGAATGCGAGTATTCCTTTCAACAAGCTGGTTTTGTTGTGCCAGTTAAAATGGCCCGGTCACGTCTCGCATATGCCAGCTGGTCGTTTGCTCCATCGCCCTCTGTTTGCTCTTGCAGAGCTCAGCTAGAAGCGACCACGCGGTGGTCCACTATCTACCTGGCGACGGCAAATGGTATCGTTGACTTCACGTCTTGCCACCTTTGGATCCACACATGCTTGGTTGGGGACCAAAGGACGAGGAGTGCCGATTGCTAGAAACACTTCACGATATGGCTCGGAATCGGAACCAGTGAAGGATCTGAATAGGTAATTTTTAGATTTGGATGCCTAAATTTTAACTATTGAAAGTGACAGAGAAAGAAAATGACGTGTGCTAAATAACAAAAAATGCTCTGTTTTTCTTTCTTTTATTGAGGCACAATAGCTGAAGTGTGTTGCTCACCTTCAGTTAATGTGCCATGATGATGGTAGGTGTTGTATGCCTGTCTTCTTTTGGTGTTTTCCATGGTTATGTTTGGCTCTGTGTCTGTTTGATAGACTGCTGTCTATACTACTAATACTACTGTTTTTATGGAAAAGGGCCATGGACCTCTACCAACCTCCGAAAAGGATTGTGAGCCTGGGTTATTCTGACCCCTAACCATGGACACGTCTGGTCTGAGTAGTCCTGGTGGCACTTAAAAGGTGCAACCCAGAGTACCTCAATGTGTCACGGTGGTCCACAAACCATCACATCAAGTTATGGTCCAGTGGCGTCGCGATGGGATTTGTTTTTCCGCCACGTCGTTGTTGTACTGTGTTGTATCAGTCTAAGACTTGACTCCTTTTACGTGAATACTTTCCATTTTTGTCATATACTAGGATTTATTGATGATAACAAGGGTTATTTGTCAAAAACTTCACAATCCGTTCGGTAGCTGTGAATCTGAAAAGCGCACTTCTCGTAGGTAGGGTGACTACCTGCTTGTAAGATACTCTGCATACCATACCAGATCTTCTACTCGTATCGGTTCGAAACGCATGCACTACAGTTCCCTATTGTCAGACATTGTCCTGAACAAACGGAAATGACATTACAAGCTGGGAACTATCACGTAGAACCGGTAAATCATGCAAAGCAACCAAAAGTGAATCACGATGTCATTGATCTGGAGCAGACTCAATGTCGGGCTTCCAAGTGCGTGATTAGAACGCGTACTATGTCACATGAACAGGGGCGCAAATACTGACAGTCTGATAATGACTACATTGTTCTGAGTAGCCCAAATCATGTGCACCGCTCTTTACTACAGGTTAGCCATCATACCTTGCTGTGATCATTCCTTCCAATTGGCAGAAAAGTATAACCTCCTGGAGTGTCGTGCAAATCTCTTTTATTTTCGTGCTTGTCTCCGCTGGAATGACCTATTACATTTGGTCGGTTTCGCAACGACATTAACTATGTTTAAGAACGGTTGGATGACGCACTCAGGCACTTACATGTTTTAGCAACCGCAATGGGAACCATAAGGAAACGATATGAAATATTCGCCAGGAGCAAGCTCAGTCCAACAACGGCGTAGTAACTGCCATAGGCGAGTGAAACCTCGCGCGCCCTAGCAAGCACGTCACCCAACCACGAAAGGCATCAGGCCGGGCCAACCACGGTGAGGATGCCAAGGGCCAGCGTGCGCGCACTCATCCTGATTCAAATCGCTACATCCACCAAACGCAAACCATTCAACCTTGCGCTCAGTGAGCATACCGCACCCCGAAGCCCACCGCGGTCCACACGCTCTCACCGCTCCTCCGTTGTCGTTAGCTCAAATTCCATGCCAGCCGAACCTCGACAACAGTATGTGTGAGCGACATCATATCACTATTCCAAACGGACAATTCCTTCGCACTCAGTCACGTGAGTGGCTAGCATCATACGGACAGATCAGCGATGACATGCGCAAAAGTCTCAAAAGTTTAATGCCAACCACCGTAATCACTCATGACTGCTAAGCCAACGTGAGTTTTACAAGTATACCTCCTAGCATGTTTGTAGCTTCATTGTGGCCAGCCATGCCTGATTATGAGTGTCGAGCGCGACTATACCTTTTCCGAGTCAGTTGAATCCATAATGGAATGAAGCTCCTTATGCAAATCATGTTCCTCCATAAGAATATTCAACAATCCACCAGCACATCAAGTTGAATCTAAAATGGCGCCCACACACAAATGCGTGCCCATCGTCTTGACCAATTGCAAATCAGTTCTCCAGTACTCAGAACACCTGCATGGGTTGGTGCGGCGGTTAGACTTTGCGCTCAGCCAACAAACTACGTGGTGCGTACACGGTTATCAAAAGAACTCGTGAGCTGTCACTGTAGGATGCGGAGCGGACTAGAACGCGGCATCCATGGACGATTGAGGACCTATTTTAACTCCCACCCATTCACTTATCCGGCATCAAAACATAAAACACCGAACTGGGGGGCAATATTCCATCCGCGTTCAAAGTGCTCACTGTTGCGCAGACGACCGGACGTGACATGTGATCCACAATGAGACAGTATCGATTGCCTTCACTGAAGGTAGCTGCATGCAAGATAGCAGACATGTCCGTCAATCTCAAGTGGTTTAACCTATGCTAAGCAGTATCTACGTTAGATCGGGTGTGCATACTAGGGCCTAATGCGTGCGGTGCTTCGCTACCCGCTATCATGGAACGATGCGTTAGTTATCGGTGTGTGTGGCCGAATTACCTGTTAACTGCAGTTGATCGGCCTTAATGATGAGATTAGCATCAACATCTGCACAGCAATGCATGATGATGTATTGCAGTGAGCTTTACGAAAGGGTACCGCGTTAATTGTGATAACGTTACCGGGTTGGCTACAGCTTGCATTTGCTGGTCTATATGCAATCGTTAGTATATTGCATCCGTTGACAGAGTGAACGGATACGTTTGTAATGAACCGTCATGTGTTCGCGTGAAATGAAGATAAAACGATGATCGATGTTAAGGTCAGCGCACTCCTCACCAAGGTTCAAAAATGCGACGCATTAGATATGGTGAAACGCTGTTTGATTGAAGAGATTAACATGGGGGAGTGGCCGAAGCTTAAGGTGCTTGAAACAACCGAGAGTAAGACATTGCGCCTTATATTGTTCTAGCTCGGGCTTCAGTCGGAAGTAGGCACTCAAGAACATGGTGTTATCATTAGATCGTCAATGTCCACTATTTTGTACATAGTACTGCTAAACTTCAGTAAATGGTCAAAAGTTGTTGGTATCAAGTGGATGGCACATTTTGAACATAAAAGTGGATAAGAAAGGCCAGTTTTTGAGGAATTTGAAATCGCTCACCATGGAGTGGCACATCGACATTCCTTGACTGCTCTGTTTGCACGCTTCCAAACCGATATTTCGTCAACCGGCGGACACCGATGGGACACAGCACTACCATTCTGGTCTCTGTGTTTCACAGAGATAAGGCCATGTGCACAGAGAAGGAAGTTGGGAACACTGCTTGCAATTGGACAGTAATGTAATTGCTGAATAGTGGACACCGGAAGTCGTTAGTGCAACACCCGTTTCACAATATTCTAAAACCACACTGAAAATATATGGCGGAATGGATTGAGACGATAAGAATAATATAGGTAGAAGGAGCATCTTTTTCCTTTCTGACGGCACTAACCAAGGAATAACACTCGGCATCTGTTCAACAGTGGTATATCTGAAAGACACACTTCTCGTAGGTAGGATGACTAACTACGTTCACAAAAGTTTTGGAACGTAAACTGCTTTTGGTCTCACTTGCACTTACGGTAGATCGTCCATAGGCAGCCTTCTCGATAGCTACCGGTCTTAGTACACAGGTTTCTGAATCGCTGTTGCGGTTATATTGAGTCGCGGGTGGTGTCATTCCCGCGAGAACAGCGACTGGACTTAGTGACTTCTCTTCAGGTTACACCATGTCCTTCACCAGTTTTGTGGCTGTACTGGGTAAGGCTTCTGAGGTCGCACTTCGATTATATCGAGCAGCAACGGTTGCACAGATGGATCGGTCTTTAAAACCCTTCGGATTTCGTTGGTCAATCGCAAGGGTGAGTGTTACCGATGTTGCATCAGCCGATACATTGGATAAAGGATTGGGCGGTGGGGCCAGGCCAAATTGCATGGGGAGAATCGGTCCTTTTCCTGATTCACATGAAAGGCCCCCGCGAGGATTGCGCGAATTACCGCGGAATTTCGTTGATCTATGTTGCTTCCAAGATTTTCGTATCTGTACTACTCCGCAGGCGCTCAGCGACAAGAGAAGGCATTTATTGAAATGAACAAGCGGGTTTCTGTCCAGGTGGAGATTGCACTGACCACGTCTTCACACTTCGCCAACTGCTTGAACTCCGTCACGTCCACTGACGGCCAACCATCGTAGTGTTCTTGGACATCCGAACGGTTTTTGACTCAATAGATAGATCTGCCTTGTGGAACTGAATACTAAGGAAATATGTGCCCGACAAGTTTGTAACCATCTTGAGGGATCTCTACAGTCACACGTCAGGCAAAGTCAGGGCTTACGATACGCTTTTCACGTTGTTTGCTGTCACCAGCGGCATGCAGCAAGGTTGTCTTATCTCGCCTTTCCTCTTCAATTTTCCGATTGAAGATGTCGTCCAACGAGTATTAGATGGTCTTGGGTGATCCCTTGAATGGTCCTAATTCAGGATGACTTGGGTTGCTGCAGACAATCAGAAAAGACCTCGAAGACTGGAAGCCAACATGTCGGGCTGTTGCAGCAAGCGTTTGAACAAATAAACAGCTCTATCTTTCGACAAATGTTCAGTGCGCAAGCTCGCCCCCATGTCGAATATGTAATTCAAGCTTGGTATCCATGGTTGAAACACGACCCTAATGCACTGGAGCAGCCACAACGTCTGTCATCTAAGAACGTAATTGGAATGCGCAATCTTTCCTGCCAGGAGAGGCTGCAACGATTGGGCATGTTCAGTGGAAGCTATCGCAGACTACGAGGTTCCTGATTATGGCATACTTGATTCTGCGAGACCCACATTATGTGGGCCTCCCTTTACTGTGACTCAGCACCAATACAACCCTGGGGAACCACACACTGAGACTCGTTGTACAGTATAGCCATCTGGAGTGCCGCAGAAAGCTCTTTTCCATTAGTGTCTCTCACCTGTGGAATGCTCTCCCAGAATCGGTCTTCTCTGCACCGCCAGTGACAGTATTTAAATGACGGTTGGATGCACTCATCTACTTACATTTTGTCAACTAGCGCTACGTCTCCATCATACACCTCGAGTCTAGCATGGATTTATTTGCTCTTAAATGCGGGTGCTGTGAATCTAAGCGGATTGCAGGACTACAGCGGAGCAAAAGGTAAATCCTTATTTTCATATTAAAGTACCAACTGTTTTACCCTTATTACAATTATTAGCATTATTGTTATGTCGATATCGCCACCAACTATCCAAGGGGATTTGTAAAGCAACGCTTCTTAACCCGTATAAATTCATTGTTCATTTTTCCTTGGTATTTGGATTGACCCACCGGTTTCTCTGATGAGGCTTGCCTCCAAAAAGATTCATTTGATTGTTGTTTACTTCACCAGCTGTAAATGCGTCGTTAGGATGCACATTGTTGCTACAGTCGATTACATCCTGGGTTTGGTGGTCCAATCAGGTATACAAAGTATATCATCCACCTAACGCCGATAGAAGTTCAGACCCGATATGACCTGTTTCAATAGACCGCCTTTTAGCATTCCCAGACAAATATGTTAACAATGGACTAAGCGGAAATCCCATTGCCACGCCATCAACCTGTCTATATAACTAGTTAATAAGTGGGAATTGAACATTCTAGGTACATCTGAGTAGCAGTTGTTTCAATGGTTTGGTTCGTGTACCGGTGTTTTTGCATTGTAGATCAATGTACGAGCATAGGCAGTTAACCGTTTCTATCAGTCACGTTGGTAAACAATGGAAATCTGTGCAAGCTACTTGACCTATGCCTCGCGACCTACTTTGATTTTGATGGTCACATCTATGAACAAGTGAAAGGAGCGTCGATGGGATCCCCTGTGTCAGGGCTCGTTGCAGAGATAGTAATGCAAAAACTTGAAGTGAATGCACTGCCCACAATCAAACCAAAGTTGTGGATCCGATACGTTGATGATACATTTGTGATACTGAAACGTAGTCAAGTAGACACTGCATATCAGTTACTCAATAACATTCATTCATTCATTTTACAATGGAATCAGAAATGGATAACCAGCTCCCAGTCTTGGATGTGTTAGTCACCAGGACGATTGACGGAGAGTTACAAACATCAGTTTACAGGAAAGGAACACACATCAACCAGATTCTAAACCACTACAGTAATCACCCGAAATGTCATAAAATAAGCTGCGTGCGAACTCTATTTCGTAGAATTGAAACACACTGCAGCACTCTTGAGGCAAAGCGAAAAGAAGGGATATATCTGTTCAGATCATTTCATCTAAATGGATATCCACATAGCTTCGTCCGTCGATGTCTAAACAACAAAGTTACGACCCGTCAGCCTGTTCAGGTGACAACAAAGTGAGTAGTTCTACCCTATGTAAAGAACATCTTTGAGATGACAGCAAGATTATTCAAACAACACGGTCTTACAGTGGCACAAAAACCAACTGCCACATTGAGGAGAACTCTGTCGAACCCCAAAGCTAGACCCGGAACATACGAAAGACGAAATGTTGTTTACAGGATACGATGTCAAGATTGTGATAAAAACTATGCGGGGCCGACAGGAAGACGACTGTCAACAAGAATCCAAGAACATAAGAGAGCTTGCAAGAACCATTACGCTCTCTCACTGGTTTAAATGCATAAATACGAAGAAGGACATCACTTCGATCGGAACAACCCAGAGGTCTTAGCAAAAGGACAGACACGAAAAGAAGAGAGTTCCTCGAAGCATGGTACTCGACGCAGCATTCGATAAACATGCACGCAGAGATTGATCCAGTGTACCAGAGGTTAAGACGGAGAGGACTAAAACAACATTCTTAAAAAACCGTCGTGGTCAGCTGAACGAGCCATCAACAACACATCAACAACAGCCGGGGTAAAACCATCCCACGGATCGCCCGTATCTATCAGAGTTGGGCGGACCGGTGAAGGTCACGGGGCACAGATCGAGGCCAGTTCAAAAGTCACTTGCTGATCGATTACAAATCGACGAACAAGTCAGCGGATTAGATTGGACCCAGCAGCGCACTGATGAAGTCACCTCGCTTGGTGATGAAACGTTTGCATCCCAATTCCGAAGCTCGGCGAACAAGAGAACGCAGATCCGATTATTCTGTACATTCCAATCTCGAAATTCGTTGATAAACTGGAATGTATCTGCCAGTCTAAGAGGACCACACATTTATCTGATGGGATTCAGCATTCTTCTCAGCCACTGCGCAATGTCGGGATGCGGCGAATTCCTCATATCTAGTATGGGTCTCAAGGGTGTGTCAGGCTTATATATTTTTGTGAGGCTATAAAAGCAGGGAGTGGTGGAGCCTATGGAAAGAATCTGGTCGTATGTTTCTTTGGTGCTGGCACCGTCGATGATTAGTGGTTTCGAACACTTGACCAATTGGTTTTCTACGCAGTCCGTTTTAGATTTCTGTTGTTCACATTTCACGAGACGTGAAGTATCCGGAAGTATAATCTCCATTTTCTTTATGTACTCAGAACAACCTCAGATACTTTGTCTGACTTGATTATCATGCAATGCTCTTTTTGCTCAAGTTCTCTCACGGCATCAATGTGTGCTTTTGTCAGTAGTACATTGCGTTCTATTGGTTGTCATTGATACTAAAAACGTTGACCAAAGTTGATTTGAACTGCTTAAATTCCATATCAGAGTTGGCCACCAACTCGTTCGTCTGCTTTATTAAGTGTTCAAACTGTGTTTCTATTTCAAGATTATCTTGTTTCTTTTGCGGATGGCTAAGTTATAGACCGAGTGAAAGTGCTTGCAGCTGTAGTCAGTCTAAATACACACTGGAAAGATCGTGCACGCATTGTTCTGGAGGTGACTGGAACTTTGTTTGACACTTTGTTTCGCTCACCGTTTTCTGCATTCTACATCGTTTCTTGTCTACCCGTTTAGATGTTACGCCTCGCACATAAGTAAGAAAACGGATACGGTCTTTAACGCGGAGTGTGTCCAGCGCGGCTTCTGTTTGTGCAATATGCCGTTCGGTTTCCTCTAGTATCTTTCTATCCTCTTCAATAAGGTTGAATGGGTGCCATTTCAAACAAGTAGCACTAGGTCGGATGTGATGCTTCCGCAGGGCTTTCCAGAATGATTTTTGGTAATCTCGCGTTTCGATACAAAGCTTGTGGAACTCAGTGGATGCTTCGGTTTCCGAAAGTCTCACGCAGAACTTAATATACGATTGAGTTCCTTGTGCGTATGGGCGCATTTTCAGTGTATCGACTCTTGCAGAATGCCCATTTATTACGTCAAGTTCAGAAAGAGAAACCAAACACAAAGTTTAAAGCTAACAATTGTTTTCGATTAGTTGTTCGTCGGGCTTCTACATTAATATGCATTAGGGTAAGGTCAGCATAATTAAGAAATAAGTGAGCAGAAAACTTAACTTGGGATCATGATGGCAGTCAACTGATCACATGATTGAAGTCAGGTAGATGTTCAGAGTGCTCTCACTTCCTTCCTGTCTAGTGGTCGGCCACGGAGAATCAAGGAACACCTCAGGGGTTGATACTAATTCGCAAAAACAGGACAAACTACAGCGCCATTACGAAACATCTAATCAATACCGGATGCCAGATGAAAAACAAACTGCCTTTCCGATACTCTGGAAACTACCACCAAGGCATAAACATCGAGTAAGAACACGCCTACTTTCCACCACTGAGGCCGTATGCATACGCCTGACAAACCCGGACTTGTATGTCTGGAAGGCCGTCGCGCAGAATACAAAGGGTCGCCTTATTTGCTGCATACAGCAGGGCGGATAAGCCAAAATATGCTACTGCTGGCGCCTCCCTTCTTTCTTTTCCACCTTTTTCTCTTACTCCCCTCCGGACTCCCATTACTAACCTTCCTTCTATAATTCCCAACTTAATTGACAGCAGCCGAAATGCCACTGGAGTAGAACCATTTGCAGCCACCATCCCACCGCACCTATCGAACGCCTATCGGCAAAAGTCCCTTACAAGGCCACGCTATCCCGTTTCCACGTCCACGTTCAACGTTCGCAGTCTAAAACAAATAGGTCAACAGGCTGCACTCGCACGCACCTTGGACACACTGGGTATTGATGTGTTTGGTGTGTCCGAAACTAGGATCGATCACCCTAACGTGGTTGTTGAATTAACTGCACCCGGCTTATCCTCTCGTTATTGGTTGCACGCATCCGGTGACGCCGATGCAGCACTCACGGGTCAAGCTGGTGTAGGTATCATTCTAAACTCCAAGACTGAGCCATCGTTGGTTGATTGGATTCCGGTGAACAGCCGTTTATGTGCAGCCCGTTTGACGACATCAGCTAAGGTTGATTCACGAAGTAGTAAAAAACGTTGTCTGTTTGTGATTTCCGCTTGTGTTCCCACTGACTGCAGTTCTAATGCAGTCAAGGACACGTGCTATCACAAACTGAATGCGGTACTACACACTGCTACTAGTTCAAATATTCTAATACTTGCGGGGGATATGGACGCACAAATAGGGCGTCTGAGCTCTTCAGAAGCTCAGCTAGGTTGTAATTATGAGCTTGACTACGAACGGAATGAAAACGGCGAGCGTCTGCTGCAACCGTGTGCTGAGCACCAGTTGTTTCTTAGTAGCACTGCTTTTAGACACATTGGGGCGCCGAAGTGCCACTTAGTGTCCTCCTGTAGCTGGCCAGCGATAGACACAAATTGATCACATAACCATAAGTTACAGATGGCGTGGTTCCATCCTGGATTGCCGCTCGTTCTGGAGTACCTGCATCGACTCTGATCATGCCTTGGTACGCTGTCTGTTCTCCATGAAATTTAGCGGAAGCTGCACAAAGCGTCTCTTCCGATTGCTAACTGAGAAACTGTCTCAGCCTTCGGTCAGGCAAGCCTATCAAGAGGCGCTGCGTATCGAACTTCCACTGTCTTGTCCTAATGACGCTGAGCTTCAGTGGAATAGGATCTTCGCCACCATGCACGACGCAGGAGCGTCTGCTTGTGGCACTATCCATCCTCACAGCACCAGTCACTGGATATCCGAGAGGTTGGTGAACCCGTTTGAATCTAGAAGAAACCTCGCGTTTAGCTCTGAGGACAATGTGACCAGACGGGCTAGTAGGCGCGAACTAAAGCGGAGCCTATTTGCTGACAAGGAAGCCTGGTGGACCAGTCGGGCTCAAGGAATGGAGCAGGCAGGAGCAGTAGGTACTTACCGGAAGCTCTTCCAGCTAATCCGCACCACTGGTCCCAGAAAACCAGGCGTCAGTGAGACAATCCGAGACAGCGCGGGTGCGCTGATTCACAATAAAGAGCGCCGTATGGCTCGTTGGGCGGAACACTTTGAAGATCAGTTCAGCTGTCCACCTGCTCCCGGACCTCTTCCAACTCAAGTGATGCAGGACGAAATATGGACGGTTAGTTTAGAGCCTCGGTCCTAGGCCGAGGTCCGAAACGCGATCACAGCCCTCAATCGTTTTCGTGCCGCTGGTCTGGATTCCCTCCCACCTGCATTATTTAAGGATGGAGGTGAGGTCCTCTGCGAAGCCCTGACTTCCTTATTCGAATGTAGCTGGAAGGAAGAGAATGTGCCGGCTAATTGGAGTGAATCGATTATAGTGGCAATATACAAGAAGGGCAGTCTCACAAACAGTGCAAACCACAGGGGTATTAGCCAAACGCCAGTTGTGACAAAATTACTGGTCTCGATTCTCGTTCGTCGCCTCACCGTGGAACGGGAATCTCGGATTAGGGAAGAGCAGGCCGGCTTCCGCCCAGGACGTGGCTGTATAGACCATATATTTACTTTGCGGTAAGTGCTAGAGCAGCGCCACGCATACCACAGACCGACAATAGCTGTGTTCCTCGATTTCAAGAGTGCGTTCGATTCAGTCGATCGATGCACTCTGTTCGAAATACTTGCGCGGAAAGGTGTTCCCACGAAATATGTGAACATCCTACGTGCCTTATACTCGAACACTACAGGCCGCGTCAGGGTCTATGGTGCCCTATCGGATAGCTTTCCGACCACAAGTGGCGTTCGTCAGGGTTGTCCGATTTCCCCAGTTTTGTTCAATTTCGTTGTGGATTCTATCATGGAGTGAAAATCTCACGATGTAGGCGTTGAAGTGCTGCCTGTTAAAAGGTTATTAGATCTTGTTTATGCGGACAATATCGGTTTGTTTTTCGACGATGTTTAGCCTCTCTATAGTGATCACATTATTTGGTATGCACTCCGCACCTTCAAATTGCAAAGTGTTGCTGCAGGGCCACCAGCCACTTGATGACCCCTTGACGCTTGCTAATGAGGAACTCGAGGTGGTTGATCAATTCACTTATTTTGGCAGCTGCATCAGCAATGATGGGCGCATAGAAACTGACGTCAGCTCACGCATTGCAAAAGCCAGAGCTACCTTCTTGAATCTGCGGCATCTTTGGCGACAGAAGAGAGTTTCCCTCCGTCTGAAAGGCCGTGTATACAAGGCCACAGTGAGGGCCGTTCTGCTCTATGGTAGTGAAACTTGGCCCCTTCGGTCTGAAGATCTAAAGCGCCTTCAAGTCTTTGATCATCGTTGTCTGCGCAGCATTGCTGGAGTCGGATGGCACCAGCGTGTCCGCAACGATGATGTGCATAGGCGAGTACTAGGTAGTGATAATCATGCTAGCTCCCTAGAACAACAGATAGCACTGAATAAGTTGCGTTGGCTCGGGCACGTGCTACGTATGCCTGGTCACCGCTTACCTAGGAGGGCCTTGTTTAGTTTACCAGGTGTAGGGTGGCGCAAGGCTCGAGGTGGACAGAAGTTGACTTGGCAGCTGCAAATGAAGTCACTGACGACCAAACTGGGTGCCGTTGGTCCGTCTCGCCTTCCGGGCTGGAGTCCACGTGACTCGCCTTGTGCTTGGCTCGAGGCTTTACAGGACATGGCTCGCAACCGACACCAGTAGTGCGTCTGCTGTCGTCTACTAATCAGATTGCCTATTTAAAGTGTGTTTGGTGCTGAGTTATCTGCGGGGTAATGGCTGATTATGACACAGGACAGTGAAAGACGCAAGGAAGCTGTCTCGCCGATGTCGCCGTATCTTTGCACGATAACCAGCTGTTTGTGACGGTACCTTGCTAAAACAAGGTGTAGGCGCCTTGACCGTGAATGTGCTTAGAGCATTAAGGTTTTCAGGTAAGTCCCCCTTCTCTCCCTCTTCTTATTCTTTATTTCATAGGTCATCATGATTGTATGGCAGCGAAGGATCAATTCTAATGGCTGATGTACTGCTGTTGATGATGATGATGTGTCTAGGAAAAGATCGAACGGACACTGCAACTTCGTGGCCGACCACCAGACGAGAATGAAGTGAGAGCACCCCGCACATCCACCTGATTTCAATCATGTGATCAGATGATTTCCATCATGATCACAAGTTACTTTTTCTGATCACCTGTTTCTTTCTTATGTTGACGATTGCAACCGACCTTACCCTGATGTATATTAATGTATTAGCCTCGCGAATTATTAATCTATAACAATTGTTCGCTTAAAGCTTCATGTTTTCTTTCTCTTTCACACCTTAAAGTACCTGGCGTCCACACAGATTCCACAGGGGTCTGGTGCCCTATCATCTGACTTTTTTCCGAGAATAATATTGTCTCACACGTACGAATGTCCCTGGGGGATACGTTCTCCCAACGCGTCTATACTCAGCCTGGTAAACAGTCCATCTTTCTTATTCTCTCTTTTCGGTGCTTCCTTCGGACGTAAAGGTTGCATTTAATCGAGTTCGAATTGTTCACCCAGCATTAGCTTTGATTGTTGTTAACTGTGGGTGCTGGGAATCTAAGAGGATCGCAGGACTGCGGCGAAGCAAACGATAAGTCCTTATTTT
The DNA here is from genome assembly GCA_944474145.2 of Dicrocoelium dendriticum. NCBI lineage: Eukaryota > Metazoa > Platyhelminthes > Trematoda > Plagiorchiida > Dicrocoeliidae > Dicrocoelium > Dicrocoelium dendriticum. The sequence continues at coordinate 115,658,381 of OX104064.1, forward strand.
CATATTTAAAGTATTAACTAGTTTACTATCCTTATCACCATTATTGGTATGTTGATATCCCCAACAACTATCCAACGGGACTTGTAAAGCAACGCTTTTTAACCAGCATAAATTCATTGTCGTCCCAGTAAGTGGAATTGTTTTGTAAACCTTTAAGGCAGATGCCAACGCGTCATCCCAGTATTCTCCCGAAAGCTGAAGGACTTGTGGAGATTCCTTCAAAGTACGTTTAAGTCGTTTGACTAGTCCATTCGCTGCAAGATTATAAGGTACAGTCCTCGTGTGTCTGATACCATTGCGCCTTAGAAATTCAGCATACTCGTTACTTCGAAACTGTGGGCCGTTATCAGTGACTATTTCTTCCGGCAACCCGTACCTTGCAAACATACAACGGAGCCATTTTATGATGACGGCTGTAGTTACGTCACCGCACAGAATGGCCTCTGGCCATTTGTTGTAGAAACATGTAGCCACTAGCACGTTTCGCTTCTGCAGGAGTGCATTGACAAACGGGCCCATAATATCGTGGGCAATTTTTGCCCATGGCTTCATTGGGTACACGATAGGTTGGATTGGAGCATTCAGGGGCCTCGCACTCTTATCGGATTGTTGGCAGACGTAACAGTCCCGAATAACCGCCTCGACGTTGAAATTCAACTTCGGCCACCAATAGTATTGTCGTATCCGAGCTTTAGTTCGCACAATCCTTGTATGACCTTCATGCGCACATGCAATTACCACAGGAATAAGGGTTGCAGGGACAACAAACTGCTCGCCTCCAATTATGCATATGCTCACAGTAGAAAGCTTGTGTCGCAGAGTATTGAAGTAACTCAGGTTGAAGTGGATATGTGCTCTCTAAACCTCGCTAGGACAGGGTCTTTGTCACTGTGCCCTCAACTCAGGCCAAACGTTATAGTAAGTGTTCCGTCTGAGAGCTGAGATATCATTCTTACCTCTTCTAAGTCCTCATTTTCCCCTTCATAGGACAGTGAGAGCTTCAACAGTGCATCTGCTAATTGGTTAAAGCAACCTGGCACGTAGTTTATTTTATAGCCATAGTTCAATAAATGTGAGTACCAGCGACTCAAGCGTACCAGCTTTTGGCCTTTATTACCGCGACTTAGTAGCGTTGTAAGAGCAGAATGATCGGTGCGCAGTGAATCGACGTCCGAATAAGTAAAGCTGCCATTTCTCACATGCGCAGAGGCATGCGAGGGCCCCCTTCTCGCAGGTGGAATCATTTCTTTCAGTATCAGACAAGGTACCCGATGCGTACGCAACCACTTTCTCCTCACCATCGCGCAGCTGGGACATAACTGCACCCAAGCCAACATCTGAAACATCCATTGGACAGTGCTCATTGAAGATCGCTACCGTGGGAGTGGATTCAATCATCGATCGGATGGTCATGTAAGCATTATCTTGTTCAGTGGCTCAACGAAACTCCTGGTTTTGGCGCGTCGAACTCCGCAACGGCTCAGCAATAGTCGCAAAATTCGGCAAATGTCCAAGGGAATAAGAACACAAACCCGAGACATATTTCATCTGTGAAAAATTGCATGCTTTTGGACAATCGAGAATGGCTCTGGTGTTCTGCACATCAGGCATAATACCCGAGGTAGAAATAACATATCCAATAAGCTCTACCTCCGTTACGGCGAACATATTTGCTAGTACTTGGGTGGAGAGTTAATTCATTCAGTCTATGCAGCACGTTATGGTGGTTTTCACTATGTTCGTTGGGATTACTATCGGAGTCCCAAATATCGTCCATATATATAACACATCCTTTGAGATGGGATAATAATAGGGTAATAAATTTCTGCCAAGCGACTGAGGCACTATTAAGTCCCATTGGTAGCACTTTGTACTGATCCAAACCGTCTTGTCTGAGAAAAGTAGTCAGATGTCGACACTCTGGACTCAGTGACATGTGGTCATATGCATTGTGAATATGCAAGTTTGAGAAAAGTTTGGCGTTTGGAAGCCTAATCATCAACTCGTCGACGGAAGGTAGAGGAAACTTGTCCACAAGTATATGTCGATTAAGCGCCCGAAGGTCGGTCCATACACGATAGATCCATCTTTTTTGAACGGCAATTAGTGCATGAACCCATTCAGAACACTCTGTGCACTACCAAATCACCAGTGGTCATTTGTTTTCAAGTCTGAGACAAAGCGTCACGCTTGGTCAGAGGTACGGGTCTAGATTGTGAAATGCTGATGTGCTTGTACTCCGTGCTCAAACGAATGCGGCGCATTGCTTTTGGGACTCTACCAATATCCGCAAGAAAGAGAGTTGCGTAACTGGACCGTAACGAATGAAAGTTGACGCACGGTGATACATTCAAGGAAACCATGGCGTTACTTTCCAATAGAAGCATACCGTCAGTTTTAGAAGCGTAAAGTTCAACTATACGCTTCCTGCTGTTTCTAAGGAACACTGAAACAGCAACAGAACTAAGTATTTGAACATCATCGTTTTAGTAGCTGCTATAAGTGTAAGCGGAAAAGTGCACAATTAATTGGCAAAAATACTCCTTGTAAAAACAATATGGCACCACTGTGATGGTTGACGCGCAATCCAGTTCCATGTCCAGACAAATGGTTTGGTTCCTAACTTCAAAAAACACGCAACGAATGTCGTGAAGATAGTTTGGGTTCTTGAGTGAGAAAAGAAAGGGGATGTTCACATTCCCTAACGCCATATATGCTGTGTTCCGTGGCGGTTGGAGAAGCCGTAGAGTCAACAGCAGAATCATGAAATGGCGGGGGAACGATAAACTCGAGCAAAAGGATCGGACTTACCGTAATTCTGGCAGGCTGTACTATTTGCAGGATATGACTTATCATTTGCACGGTGTTCGGTATTTCCACAACAGTAACACTTGCTTTCAACTGAGGACCGCATCAAAGGACGTGTAGAATCCAAACGGTCAATTTCTATGGCTATTGCGTTAGGGAAAAATATTTTGTTCTGTTGCGTGACTGCGACTCTTGCGCAAGCCACATGGCAGGCTCTGTCCCAAGTAAACTTTTCTGCGTTCTCTATTAACAGACTCTCTCTGATCCGAGAATCCACGAGACGAGAAATCACCTTTTTTATTAGCATATATTCCAATTTTTCTTAGGAATACTATCGTAGTCACATTTTCGAACAGAACAAACGAGGCGAGAAATGACATCATTCAGTGATACACCAGATGCTTGCTTCAGATGCGAAAAAGTGTACTGAAAGGTGTAAGTGTTCACACGAACACCCCAATGTTTATCCAGGGCTGATAAGATATCTTTTGAAGCGAGCTTCTCCTGAAGCTTAAGACCATCGAATATGCGTCAACCCTCCGAGCCGATGTGCAAAACGTAAAAGCTTTAAAGTACCGTTTTCAACGTCACAGATGGACTGTTAACTGGTAGCACAAAAATGTAATCCGATAAAATGATTTTCCAGTCTTCCCAGCATTCTGCATTTGGGGTAACCGAAGGATCAGTCCAGGATGGCGCAGGAGCAGTAGAGTGCAGATATCGGTAACACGCGATGCCAATGTGTTGTATCCCAAAACGGCAGAACACCAGCATAGGAACGGAACGTAGATGTGCACCTGTCTGCGCATATGCGCGCTACAACAAACGTAGGTAGACGTTTGACATATCTAGTGAACGTGAAACATTCACGCTTTCAGTATTTTGTGACATTGGATTTTATTCTTGTTTGTATCTTCAAATTGCCCATTTGTTATACTGGTTCACTTTCGATTTCCCTCTAAGTCATGCGGTTCATCGTTTTGTACTTCGCTAATTGACTTCTAGTTCTTTGTAGCTCGTATAATACATGTTGGGTTCGGTAACGTTTCATTTCTGTATACTCGGTATCCGTGATTGGTTTTACCCGGAATTGCCGCTGTCAGAAACTGAGTCCGGCACTACTATTGGTGACCCCGGTGCCGAACTCCATCGCATCCACCTTGTAACAAGCACTCCAGTGATGCAAAACCTTGTTGTTTTTGTTTGCTTCTTCACTTTTCACCGTTTACCATCCTTTCATCATGTATGATCTGGACGTTAAACTTTCTGACTATGGGTTCAAGGCTGTGACCATTCCTGTCATGCCGTTTATTAGTAACGATCCGCAGTTTTGGTTTGTATTGTTAGAGCCTGAGTTCACTCGCCATAGAATCACCGCTGATCCAACAAAGCACAGCCAGCTACTAGCTTGCCTGTCCTGCAGTGTAACTCTGCAACTCAGGGACATTTTTGTTCAGCCTGTTTCTGCGCAACGTTACAATACTTAGGCAAGTCGTCACAAGCAGAAACACACCACCCGAGCGGACCCGTATTCAGCAGATTTTCCAAGGTCTGCAATTGGGTGGCACGAAACCCTCAATGCTAATGAGTGAAATGCGCCAAATGCTCGGTACATAGTCGATGGACGAGACATTTTTGCGCGAACACTGGTTACAGCGTTTACCAGAAACAACCCAAGTTATTCTTGCCGCGATTCAACTCCAATCGCCAGGTGAGGCCCTTCAAATAGCTGACGCAGTAGTTGACCGTTTCAGCTCTCAGCCCAATGTTGTCAATTCCCCTTTGCCACAGTTACCTTCTACTCAAAACACCCTTCCTGTTCCTTGTACTTCACACCGTTATTTCACGCACCATGCTTCTATGACTCCGCCCCGTGTTACGCATGCAGGCCCACCGGCTTCCGCGACGTGCGTTGTTTGCGCGCCGGGGATGTGGATGGAAGAAGAGGAGAAGTGGCCAAGCGATGACTTGGCCGAGAGGAATGAGGCCCTTCACTTCGAAGCTGACCTCGGTTGGAACTTCACGGCTCCCTGGTTGGGGTCTGAAAGACGATGAACACATTTGGCTGGATACACTTGCTGGCGCGGCTAGGAGCCGACCTCAATGGCGTTTGTGCTGTGAGTTTCTTTGTCCCAACCTATCCCTATTAGTCTCCTCCTCCAACTACGATCTCACTTCTTAGCCTAATATAATTTTGGATAATAAATTTATTGTGCTGCATAGTAACCGGCTGGTAGCTTTGCGGAACGATGTCCATCCGTTACTGGTAGCTCAGTTGGCATATATCTGTTGCACATGTTTCCTTTTTTTCTTTTATATATTGCAACACAGTAGCTGAGGTGTATACCACCTCTAGCTAACGTTTATAATGATGAATGACGTTGTCCATACCCCACCATCTACCCATACGTCACAGGAATGTATGACTATTTTAGTGGAACTAGCTGGTTTGCGCCGTGACTTTAACAGGTCTGACAATAACGGACGCCGCCAATGTAGCAAATCGCCCAACATTAACGACTCTGCAGGCGGTAATCGGTATTGGTGGTACCACTGTCGAGTTGGTGCACAAGCCAAACGTTGTACCACATCCTGCAACTACAGTGCGACTCAACAGGGAAACTCTCAGGTCATGACGTAAAGGTGACCTGCCTCAATGGCCTACCCGACAACAGTCGCCTCCTTTATGTTAACGACTGCAAATCTGGAACCGCATTCCTGGTCGATACCTGGCTGAAGTTAGCGTGGTTCCTCCTGCACCTGGGGACGTGACTCAGCCGGTCAATCGCGGTCTTCGTGCAGACAACGGCACACTAATCCCTACATACGGCCAGCGTTCTTTAACCCTTAGGTTCGGCACCGTCGAACATTTCGGTGAGAGTTAAGCATTGCCGCCGTCCCGTTTTCCACCACTGGCATAGACTCCCTCAGACATTTCGACCTCGTGGCTGATGCGAAACAAGAGAGGACAGTCGACATCGCAACGACGCACAGCCTCATTCGCACCAACGCCGACATTGCAGCTATAAGCCCAGTGTAGGTTTGCCCACAGACTGCCTCCGACTACGCCCAACTATTCTCTCGGCTACCATAGGTTGTTCAGCCAATGAAGGGAGCTCTCCGCGTGCCATCTCATTTCACACACCATATCCGTAACAACTACCCACCAGTCTCTCCACGCCCGCGCCAACTTCAGCCGGAGAAAATGAAGCTCGCTAGGGCGGAGTTTGAACATATTCTCGAACTTGGAATAATCCGCCCTTCAGACAGCACTTGGTCCTCTCCATTCCAAATGGTCGCAAAGAAATCTGAAGACTGGCGCCGTTGCGGTGATTATCGGGCCTTAAACCAAACTACGGCCCCTGACAGACCCTATCCCACATATGTAGGACCTCACTGCATGCCTCATAGGTTAGACAGTCTTCAGCAAGATCGATCTTGTTCGAGCCCATTACCAAATATCTATCGAGGAAAAACATTACCTAAAACAGCCGTCATTACCCCCTACAACTTGTTCGAATTTTTGAGAATACCTTTCGGATTGTGAAATGCCGCACAAACATTTCAGCGCTTCATCCATGAAGTCACCCTTGGCTTAGACTGCGCCTGTCCCTACCTCGACGACATCCTCGTGACCAGTTCGTTCGACGAAGAGCACCTGGCTAATCTTCAGTCTCTGTTCCAGTGGCTGATCCAACACGGCATCACCGTCAATCTAAAGAAAAGCGAGCCCGGAAAGTCCTCGGTAGAGTTTCTAGGCCACCTCGTCTCATCATCTGGTATGTGAGATTGTATTTAAGAGCAAGTAGACAGGTTACTTACAACTCTAGCGAATTACGAAGAAGCAAAAATATTTAGTTGTGAATCATCAGCAGTTGTGTCTGGTCCGTGAATCGTTTATCCTTGTTCGGTAAGGAATTTGTACTAGTGTCATTATTTCCGGGCATACAATGTCTTCTTTTGGCACTGTATGTGCATCGTTTCACAAAAGCACACGTTTCCGAAATAATCGTCGATGCGGGTTTTAAAACACTTCACAGAATCGGCCTCTATTAATCCTTCTGGTAGTGTACTCCATAAGTTACGATTCTTCGTTCGATACAAAACTGATGTGATACTTTGTTCATGCTGGGGACCCTGAGTGTGTAACGGTGTCCTTGGGTGTCACAGGGTTCCCGCAGGTGCAATAATGGCCGCAGAATGGGGAAGTGATTCAAGTGTAGTATTCGATGGGTCATAATAAGGTCAATTCTTACTCGGCGATAGGACAGTGTGTGGAGTCCGAGTCTTTCACAACGGTTTTCATACGGAAGCTTTTGTAGACTCGGTATCACTCTAGTTACGATATGCAGCATTTTCTCCAGCTTTTCAGTTTCCCATTGGGTTATCGGATGGTAAGCTGAGGCACCGTATTCAAGGATTGATCTAATGAGCGAGGTGAATAGACGAGGGACGGTTTCTTCGGACCATGCGGAGAAACTGCGTCTTAATACCCAGAGCATACGTAGACTACTCGTTAGGTCGCAGTGATAATGCAATTAGATTCGGCTTCATCTGGTATGCAGAATACCGAGATACGTACCGTGAGACGACGCGAACCATAACATGCTACGATCGATTAGCCAACCTTGTCTGTGCCACAACCTAGTCGTTCCTCGCTGAAGACCCTCAGGATGTGGCCTGGCTCGAGTTTGTAAACAAAGTCGATCGGTTGCTTACGAATGCTTCAGAGATAAAAGTTTGCTAACGGAGTGAAACAGTGACTTACGTAAGGAGCAGAATTCGAAAATTGTTGGCAGTATGCAACGTAATGTGGTGAGAGTATAGATTAAACCCAACACCAGAAAGCTGGGATAACTATGTAGCCCAACGAAACCACTGCACCCAACTGCTCAGAGAGGACAAAACCGTGCGTCAGTAGAACATGGCAAAAACCTTATGCGTCAATCACAAACTACTGTATAAGCACATCAATGGTCTACGGAAAGTGAGGCAAGGAGTTCCGCCACTGACAACGGCTGATGGCCCAACACGAACGGCTAGGGAAGCAGCAAACGCGCTGTGGATGCAATATGTCCCCAAATTCCAGAGGGTATTACCATCAGCAGATCCTCCAGCTTTTATCATCCCGTAACCGCGACTCACATCTCCTTTACCACCTAAGCTGTCTTGCGAAAGCTGACCAATCTACGCAAGCATAAATCCCCGGGTGTCAATACTATTCGCCAAGAGCAGCAAGTCAACTTGAAGAGCCACTGACTCAGTTCTTCAAGCGCCGCTTAGAACAGAACCAAGTTCCTGCCATGTGGAAGCTTGGAAATAATAAGACCCATTCACAAATGTGGAAATAGAACCGAGGCTCAAAACTACAGCTGTTTCCCTTCTCCCTATACTGTCTAAAATGATGGAATCCACCATAGTCGATGCGCTGGTGGTCTATTTGGAAAGCCTTGACATTATTATTTTCGGGCAGCATGGCTTCCGTCGAAATCGATCGTGCAGAACGAAGTTGCTAATAGAACGGAGTAGCTGGACTCAGTAAGCTGACGCTGGAGAGGAAGTTGATGTGATCTATGTGGATTTCTCGAAAGCATTCGACCATCTGGATCATCGGATACCACTTTCCAAGCTACAGCTTTACGGGATCGGTGATCCTTTTCTAAGCTGATTCTCCAATTATCTCATTCAGGGGCAATTGATGCTCAACGTTCGGAGCTCCTTCTCTGACCTCATGCAAGTTGAATGTGGTGTGCCTCAAGGTTCGGTGCTAGGTCTCCAATTGTTTTTGATATTTATCAATGACCTCGCACACGCGATTACATCCAACTTCCTGCTGTTTGCCGATGACATCAAGAGTTAGCGCAAGGTTTAGGGAAATACTGACTACCAACTTCATCAGTGATCTTAACATGGTAAGTCAGTGGTCCATCCAAAATTCAATTTGAGTAAATGCGAGGTACTCTCCATACGGCACCAGAGCAACCATTGTTAAAGGCTCAAAACGCATGTGCTGTGGCGAGGTGCCTCCGAACGTGATTTGGGCGTATTGATTCAGAATGATCTGGGTTGTTCCAGGCAATCCACGAAAGCCTCAAGAACTGGCAACCAACATGTGAACCTGTTACGACGGGCGTTCGGACAAATCGATCGCTTTATTTTCCGGCAGATGCTTAGTGCTTATGTTCGTCCTCATGTCGAATATACAATTTAAGCCTGGCACCAATGGCTAAAACACGACCTAAGTGCATTGGAGCAGCTCCAACACTGAGCATCAAAGTACGTTATTGGAATGCACCATTTTCCATAGGAGGAGAAGCTGGAACGATTAGGGGTGTTAAGCGGACGTTACCGCCGCTTACGTAGTGACTTAACAATGGTGTACTTAACTCTGCACGATCCACATCATGTGTGGCGCTCTTTACTGCAACTCAGCAGTAATATGAACTTGAGAGGTCACACACTAAAACTGGCAAAACAGTACAGCCGCAGAAACTTCCTTTCCGTCCGTGTATGCCACCAGTGGAATGCTCTTCCAGAATCGGTCATTTCTGCACCATCACTATCCATAGTTAAGACATTTGGATGACTCAATCACCTACACTTTGTAACACAGTAGTACATGTTCATCCCACTCCTGGACTATACTTTGGATTCATTTGTTGTTACATGTGTGCTGTGAAACTACACGGATAGCAAGACTACAGCGAAAAGATGATAAGTCCCTCTTTTAAAGGAAGACAACCCACTGCTATTTTATGTTCCGACAACCGTGCAAAACAACCCAAGGAGACAAGTAAAGCATTGCTTCTTAGCCCGTATAAATGCATTGTTCATTGTACCTACGCTTAATCCCCCGCTGCGCTCAGCTCATGCAGCCTCTGACTGACCTACTCAGAGGGAATGAACGTAAGTTCGCTTTTCCTGACACAGCACGAACAGCCTACACCGAACTCAAAGATGCTATCTCCAACATAGCTCTCCTCGCTCATTCCGAATCGACTGAACCCCTTTCTATTACGACTGACGCCTTAGACGTCGCGGTAGGAGCCGTCCTCCAACAATACGTTGGTGGGCAATGGCGACCCCTTGGGTTCTCCAAGCGCCTGCAACTAGCGGAATCCCCCCACAGCACGTTTGACAGAGAACTGCTCGCCATACGTTAATTCCGGCACACACTCGAAGGCCGCGTTTTCATGGTCTACACGGACCACAAGCCTCTCATATTTGCCTTCAACTTTGCTTGCGACAAATATTCACCACGGGAAACAAGACACCTAGATTTTGTCACACAGTTCACTACTGACATACGTCATGTCTCAGGTGTCGACAATTTCGTCGCCGACGCCCTCTCTCACGCGTCAACCTCTCTCCAGTCCTTGCCTACCATCCATCTTATCGCCATGGCATCAGTTTAGGCACAAGAAAAAGACATACATCGCACAGCGCAATCAAATTCACCGCAAGTAAAATCTATTCCTCTCCAAACTACAGAAACTATCTTCTGTGACATTTCTACAAGTTGTCCTAGACCCCTCGTTCCTGTCTCCTTCAGACGCAGTCTTCGAGCCACTCCACTCACTACCAAATCCCGGTATTCGTGCATCGTTGAAACTGGTCACCGAAAGTTTCGTTTGGCCACGCGTAAACAAAGATGTTCGGACCTGGGCTCGCACCTTTCAATGAAGACGCTGCAAAATACATTGTCACACCCGCAGTCCTCTTGGCTCATTTCCCGCCCCGGTCTCTCACATGCACACTTAGACCTAGTAGGTCCCTAGCCTACTTCACGCGGATTCGTATGCTTTCTTACATGTGTCGACCGCTTCAGCAGATGGCCAAAAGCCATCCTCGTAACAGACTGCACAGCTGAGACTGTTATCCAGGCCTTCTAAGATCGGTGGGGCTAGCACAACTGATGCCCATCCACCATCATAACTGACCGTGGGACGCCCTTCCAATCTTCACAATTCGATACATTCTGCAACTTCTGAGGTTTCCGCCACATTCATACCACAGCGTAGCACACAGCAGCCAACGGTTTAGTCGAACGCTTTCACAGGAAACTTATAGCCTCGCTCTGCACCTCCTTCGACCCTAGCTGGAGCGAAAACGATTCGTTCGTAACCTTAGGCATTCACAGCAGCACCAAAGCCGATTTGCAATGTGCACCAGCAGATCTGGTTTACGGCACAACACTAAAGTTACCAGGAGAATCTTTCGCCCTCCGCATCGTCGGTATGCCTCCGCTCAACGCATGTGTACACTATACCCGTGAGCAGACTGAGATGTGCAAATACACAGCCGACTCTCTCTGCACTCACGTCTTCCTCTGCACGGACTACGAAACTGTTCAACTTGGATCAAAATGGTCGCCGAACAACGGAGTCCGTCGGCCGCATCAAAGTGGTTTTCTATGACGAACCACTCGCAACACATTCTGATGTTATCACAGAAGCATCCGCACTTGTGGTGACTTCCCGAGTACTGGATACCCCGAAACCCTCCGTTCTCCTTGACACTCAACCTACCCCGCCTCAAGTCCAGGCAACCGGCAGACGTGGTAAACAGTTCAAACAGCTGTCTCGTTTTTCAGATTTTGTAAACGTTTACTATTTCCATTAACACGCCCTTTTCGTCTTGAGTGGTAATCGCGCGCCTCATCCATGGCTGGCTTGCAGAACAACCTCGTGGTGCCAGCTGGGTGGTTCGGGTTTTTCCCGTTCCAGCGAATGGTTCGGCGGAAGTGTTCCAGGACGTGGTGGGTTTTCGCCTGGCAAGCGTTCTCCCTATAAAAAGCCACATATGTCCGTTTAACAACACTGCGACGTGGCTGACGTGACTCGCCACTAAATAAAGTCACTGCCCCTTGCCCCTCCCTGAGAGGCATTGTACTTTAAGGGTGCGTTGGGTCCCTGGTCCTTCACCGACCGAAAGGCGTATGAACCATCTATTTGGTCACCGGCTCCCAACGGGTTGCGACGCCCTCACATCGCCCTGCTGCTTTGTAGATTAGATCTTTGATCAAAGGCTCGGGGTAGGGCCCCCTAAGACAACCCTTTACTTCGGCCTAAGCAACCGGGTAGTATCACGCCCACTGACGAATCATGGACTACACCGCTCACTACTGCTACTGCTATGCCTCTCTTCTGTCCTAACTCAACCGCTCAACCTCCACTCACAGACCACCCCACCTCCAGTCCTTCACTTACATGTACTCTTATATCTTCTACGGTCACCGTCACAAACGACCCACGTCTCGCAGCTGATGGAAGTAACAGCCAAACTCCCGGTTTTCAATGTCCTGCGATCGCAAATGCCTCTCACTCCACCGAAGCTCCAGCTCTTCTTCGACCTGGTTCTCCATTCATCCTCGCAGCGATAATGTTCGAACTGTGATGCAGATCGGACGACAAGCATGTCTGGCCCGTACTCTTGAAACGCTATCGGTAGACATCTGTTGTCTTTCAGAGACCAGATTACAAGACTCTAGCGCCGTCACCATAATGGCCTCTCTGGTAAACTCTGACGCCAAATACTACTTGCGACTTTCCGGAGACCCAGAATCTGCCGCCACTGGTCAAGCTGGTGTTGGGGTTGTATTAAGTGCCAGGACTGAATCAGCTCTGCTTGACTGGATCCCAGTCAACAGTCGGCTGTGTGAAGTCAGACTAAGAGGTTCATGTAACGTAAGCAGGCGTCGAGATGTTAAGCGTGCCTTGTTTGTCGTCTCCGCTTACGCCCCTACAGACTGCAGCCCGGATGCAGTTAAAGATAGCTTTTACCAACAAGTACATGAACTTCTGCGTTCCTCCAAAAGGACGGATATAGTCATTCTTGCCGGGGACTTTAACGCACGGGTTGGCCGCCTTCTACCAAGCGAGCACCACATTGGAAGTAGTTTTGGTCTCGGTGGCAGTCGACCAGACAATGGAGACAGACTGCTTGCTCTTTGCTCTGATTATCGCTTGTTTCTTTCGAGCACTAGTTTTCGACACTCGAGGAGACACACTGCTACCTGGCGCCCGCCCTCACAAACGCAAGAGTGCTCCCAGCTTGACCACACAGCAATCAGCTACAGATGGCGCGGAAGCGTAACGGACTGCCGATCGTACTGGTCAATTTTTCTAGACTCTGACCACGCATTGGTTCGTGCTAAGATTTGCATGCGTTTCGGAGGATCACCTAAGCCCGCCCATTACCGACCAGACGTCGCGAATCTACAAAACGCTGCGATTTTAACCAGTTACCAAGCCTCACTGTCAACCTTGCTTGGCTCAACTATTGACGGTGATCTCGATTCGCAGTGGGCACATATCAAAGATGCTTTAGTTTCCGCCAGTATCGACACTTGTGGAATTGCTCGTCATCCACCGAAACATTGGATTTCCGCCGTCTCCTTGTCGCTGATGGACAGACGCCGCTTGCTCCCATCGGATTCCTTTCATAGTGAAGAAGGCCAGCACCTTGGTCGAGAGTTGCGCAGGAGTCTGCAAATGGACCGCGAAGCTTGGTGGTGTGAACGTGTTAGGGAAATGGAGCTTGCTAGTCTCTCTGGTAATACCGGAAAACTCTTCCATCTCATTCGAGTCGCCGAAGGTGTTCGACCTGGTATAAGTGAAACAATGTGCGAAGAGGATGGCACCTTAATCACCAATCTTCAACGACGGTTGGAGCGATGGGCCGAACATTTTGGCTCGCAGTTTTGTTGGCCCCCAGCTCCATCTGCTACCTCTGGCGCTCGCGCTGGGGCCGAGTGGTCTACCTCCACAGATCCTCCCTCTTCCTAGGAAATGGAGCAATAGCTCGTGCACCTGAAACAATATAAAGCCCCCGCTTTGATTGTCTTCCTCCGGCTTTATTTAAAGATGGTGGCGCATCTCTGGTCCGAGAACTCACCGCTTTGTTCTCGAAAATTTGGTCGGACGAGAAAGTTCCATCATTTTGGGTGAATTGATAGTCGTCCCCATCTCCAAAATGGTCCTGCGCACAATCGGCTCCAACTACAGAGGAATAAGTTTCGTCCCCGTCGTTTGCAAACTGCTGGTGTCCATCATACTTCGCAAGCTATCCCCAACACGCGAATCGTTGCAACGAAAAGAACAAGCTGGGTTTCGCCCTGGTCGCGGCTGCATCGATCAAATCTTCACACTTCGCCAGATCCTCGAGCTCCGCCATGTGTATCAGAGGCCAACGATTGCTGTGTTCCTGGATATCCGTGCAGCCTTCGATCCTGTCGATCGTACAGTACTGTGGCACTGTCTACTGAGGAACGGTGTCCCCGAGAAGTTCGTCACCATACTGCGCGCTCCCTATAGTCTGATCTCGGGCAGGGTTAGGGCTTATGGCAAGTTTTCGCCTACCTTTGTGGTCTCCAGTGGAGTTCGACAAGGATGCCCTATCTCTCCGTCCCTATTCAACTTTGCCATTGAGGATGTCCTGAAGAACGCTCTGAGCGATTCGTTGAACACTGACGTTGAGCTCCTCCCAGGTAGTCGAGTTGTAGATTTGGATTATGCTGACGATATCGTCTTGCTGGGTGACGATCCACACGTCGTCCAACTTGCATTAAACCGCTTGACGATTGAAACATCAAAGTACGGTATGTACTTTTCGCCATCCAAATGCAAGGCTCTCTTCCAAGACTGGCAGGTGCCTCTGCCTGCACTCACGCTTGCTGGTGAGACACTAGAGGTTGTGGAAAGCTTTGTCTACTTGGGAAGTTGCATCACTGCTGGCGGGGCTGTTGGAGACGAGATTTCGATGTGCATCTCGAGAGCAGGCCTCGCTTTTTCTAGGCTGAGGCATTTGTGGCGTCGCCACGACTTTCGTCTCTCTATCAAAGGGCGAGTCTATTGTGCAACTGTTCGTGCTGTACTGTTGTACGGATGCGAGACCTGGCCCATTCGTAAAGATGACTTCCGCAGGCTATCCGTCTTCGAACACCGCTGTCTGCGGTCTATTGCCCGTGTGTGGTGGCAGCACCACGTAAGCAATTTGGAAGTTAGACAGCGTGTCTTGGGACGTGGAAGCCACTCGCTCGAGGAGCTCATCTCACTGCATCAACTGCAGTGGTTGGGACACGTATTGCGCATGTCTGTCCAGCGTTACCCCCGTCGTGCGTTGTTTGCACTTGCTGGACAGGGCTGGAAGAGACGGTCTGATGGACAGCCTACAACATGGAGAAGCCGCATGAAAAAGTTGACGAAACAGTTGGCCTCGGCCGGTTGTTGTCGACTACCTGGTTGGGGTCCGCGAGATGAGGATACTTGCTGGTTGAAGACCTTGGAAGTTATGGCTCAAGATCGATGTCAATGGCGGACGTGTGCATTGGTTTGTTGCGGTGTCCCTTCTTCCTCCCCCTAAAAAAAGAACTAACTGAAAAAAAATTTCAAAAACTGTGAGTGGTAAAATAGACAAAAAAGCATTTGTTGTTGCTCTTTCCTTATTATTCATATTGTTTTCCTATGCAGCCATGATTTTGATGGCACAATATCTGTACCACAGATTGTGTATTATATATATATATATATATATATATATATATATATATATATATATATATATCATCCATAAACAGTTTGCAAAATCGACAAAAAAATTCAAAACACTCTGATAAGCTAAAAATGGTATGTTGCTTTTATCATGCATGCCATGTTTCCTCTCCGGCGTCAAACCAATTCCCCGACCCTTGCCCACCCCATCTGAGTTCTACATTCCAGATACGCAACCACCGGAATTGCCAGGCAACCCTCGAGTGACACGCCAACCGGCTCAACGCAACCGCCGAGTGACTTCCAAGCCGGCTGAAGGCCACTTTCCTGACCCAAGGAACAATCAGTCGCCCTTGACAGCAGACGGCCACGAACGGATTGGTCCTCAAACGCCTGGGTACGCGATGCTGACGAGGAAGCCCGGATTTCTTCGAGGGACGAGGACCGTGGACTGGAATGCGATGGGAGGAATGACACCTCCCAAGCGCACCGTCAGGTCTGCAACTGAGGGAAGGTTCCGTCGGCCTATTTTTCTGGACTAGCCAGTTTCTTTTGCAGTCCGGCCAGTCCGCCCCGACGGCCCACCGATGATGCACTCTGGTTCACACGATTATCACAACTAATAAATAACAAAAGCCTGGACCCAGCGAACTCTGCTACGCACCCAATCTTGGAAGCCCTTGTTCCAGCCCAAGCTACTATTCGCACTCATCCTCACCTTCGGTTTTCCCCCACTAACAGCTCCATCAAAGGCATGCATCTTTCAGCCTACTAGAGGGAGGCCCTTGTATTGTACCTAAAAACACACTTCAGTATTTTGCAACATTGGATTTTACGGTTTTAAATTTCAAAAATTTCATTTGTTTTACTGACTGACCTATTAGTCCCGACCTTCACCGTAAAGATCCAGGTCACCGCGCAGATGTAGTGAATAACACCCTCGCGGCCGAGTCCGAAACGCCAATTTAATAGACGATCTGTGTTGGCATCATCGCCAGTATGGTGACAAAGCTCGACGTTGCCGTTCCCCTTGCACCAAGCGTGGTTTACTGGCGCAGGGAAACTAGGTCGCCGGCACGTGAACGCGGCCCACGCGTCCGGCAGCGACAAAACAGTAGTCTGTCTTATGTCACGGATAGGCACTTCCGCGTCACTTCCCTTATTGACCCAGGAGCAGAAGTGAGCGTTATCCCTGCCAGCGCACAAGACAAGCATTCGAAGCGCATGTACAACCTATGGGCAGTCAACAGCTTGCCGATAACATCATACGGTGACGATTATCAAACCTAGAATATGATTACCACGTTCAATCGCTATCCGATCCCACACATCGTGGATCTCATCGCCAGTCTGGAAGGTAAAAACCCCTTTAGCAAAATCCAGTTAGTACGCACATACAACCAAATTCCGGTAGCGGAAGCGTACACCGATAAAACTGCCGTGAGGACTCCATTTGGTTTGTCTGAACTCTTGCGCATGCCATTAAGTTAAAGAATGTCGCGCAAACTTTCAGCGCCTCATCGACCAAGTTTGCCGCGATTTAGACTTCGCGAGCTGTTTAGAAGAAGAGCGTTTGCGCCAAATGCAAACACTTTTTGATGGTTTATCCCAACACGGGTTGAAGATAAGTGCAAGTGTTCGTTTGATGTCGACTCAGTAAATTTCCTCGGCCATCTTATCTCCCCTGCAGGCATCGTGCCACTGTAGGATAAAATCCAAGCCAACGTGGAATACCTGAGCCTCACCCTTGCAAGCAGATAAGACGCTTTGACGGGCTCGTCAACTTGTATCGCCGTTTTGGACCAGAATGCGCGTGGCTGATACAACCCTCACGCACCTGTTTCGAGAGAAACTTAAGAAATTCGAATTTACTGCCGAAGCACGCGCTGCCTTTAAGTCGCTGAAAGAGGCTATCTCCAACATAGCATTTATAGCACAACATGACTCGGCAGCCCCATTGTCGCTGAGTACCGACGCCTCGGACGTGGCAGTCGGTGCCGTTTTGCACACACAAGTAGATGACATGTGGCAGCCCTGAGCGTTTTTCTTCAAACGCCTGCAACCTGCGAATCTCGCTAGAGCACGTTCGGTAGAGAACTAGTAGCCATAGACCTAGCGATAGGTCACTTTCGACACGTATTAGAAGGCCACATGTTTGCCGTCTTCACTGATCATAAGTGTTTAGCTTGACAACCGACTGACACTCCTCTAGGGAATCCCGTCGCCTAGACTATATTGTTCAGTTTACTACAGACACACAACATGTCTTAGGTGAACAATCTTGTCGCCGACGCACTAACTCATATTTAAGCGATCTCCGCCGATGTCGGCAGCCATGGCAACCGCACAGCAAAACAATCCCGAAGTTGATCTATTACGTAGGTCATCCACACTTGGTATAAGAACTTTCCCGTTAACATCATTAGACAGCACTGTTCTCTGCGACACATCACTGAGCACGTCGCGCCCAGTCGTACCACGCGAAGTCTAAAAGATCGTGTTCGACGCGCTGCATGGGTCATCTAATCCAGGCGTTCGCGCATCGGTTAAACTGATAACTACACGATTCATTTGGTGCAATGTTAACCGTGATATCAGTATTTGGGCTATTGCTTGCCTTCCGTGTCAATGAGCGTAGGTGCGTAAGCGCACGACAAGCCCAATAGGAACATTTCCCACGCCAGATGAACGTAGCCCTCCTAGATCCTCTGCCCTTTCGAAAGGCACAGTATCTCTAGTAACTTGTATCGACCGATTCACTAGATGGTCAGAGACCAACCCCATTCACAAATGTTCTTTAGAAACAGTCGCGAAAGCGTTTCTAGAACCCTTGTCAGCATAATATGGCTGCTCCGCCGTAGGGAGCATTGATCGAGGGTCACACTTTTCGTCCACGTTCGCTTCGTCGTTTAAAAAAATAAATCGGCAGCTGAACGCCGTAACGGCGCGTCGCTACCACGCGACCAGCACCAGCGGCGCGCGAAGTGAGTATACCGCGAGGACGCGCACCCCTATACGCGGATTCGAATCGGTGACCTTATGGTTGAAAACCAGCCGCAAAGATCACTCGACCACCGGCTTCGACAGAGGACAGCGTATCATCCGGCCGCTAACGTTATAGTGGAGCTCCTTCACCGCCAGTTGAAAGTAGTGTTATGTGCGCACGCAGATCCATCATGGTCTGAAGCACTTCCATTCCTTTCAAAGTGCTACACAGTACGACGTACACCATCGACCGATGTGTCCGGCACGAAGTTGCCCCCATCGATCGCCTCAAATCAGCTTTCATCGACAAAGCCACTGAATCTATGGCCATTTCGAACTCTTCGTGTGACGCTAGGAATAATCGCGCAACGTTACAATAAGGTAAAATGCCTGCACCGAGTACGGATTTGGGCTCACAGGGCAGGATTATTCTGACTTCATCGTCTTCTGCGAGGCTGTCGCCTCCCACGACCAACCGACGTGGTCGGGAGATTCGTAAGTCCATTTTTTCGACTATGTACGGTGTAAATAGATTTAGATTTGTGAAGTGTATACGCTCACTCCAATCTTTGGGTAGAATAACGTAATGAAAAACCCGAAAAAAGCAAAGGCTTTTGAAACCTAAAACGCAAAAAAGCCTTCAGTGTTTCACATATTGCACTTGTTTTGTAGCGTTCTTGGTTTGCTGCATGCGTTTCTATTTTTTATTTGTTGGTACAAGAGCTAACTCTCTCGCCCTACCGACTGGCTCTCACGAGCACCGCGTTCGGGGATCGCCACAATCAAGAAACCAAACTCGAAAACTGGACATCCTTTGTGCGATGAGGGTCGTTTTGTAGCGGGGCGGGGTGCGACCATTCCCAAGCGTAACATTTGTCATCAACGGAGGTTGAGGTCCTGTTGTTCTTCTTTCTGGACTAGCCAGTCCGACAAGCCCGCTCCAACGGCTCGCTGAAATGCACCCCGCGCTTACAAACAAAAATGATATATAAAAACGAAACAGCGGACCCTAATTGTCGGCTAGATCCACTTCCGAATACGAACAGATATTCTTTCGTTTACGAGTCTCCTTTACGAACCTCGATTCACAACCATTTTTGATTTCGAAAGCATCTACGGTTCAGGCTTCTAGGGGGGGGGAGCTTTGTAGGAACCCAAAAAATTTCTTGTTTTTTTATGTACTAATTCATTGTTTCTCAAACCTACATTGTTGGTTTTGTTTTAACAGTGACCCTAAGACTACATTTACCTACGTCCGGCTCATCACTTGTGTTCACGGTCACAACACTAACGTTCGCTCTCGGTGCCTCTTTCGTTTTTCACTGTTTGTAGCCTTCCTCGAATATAAACCGTTGTGTCCAATATTCCGGTTCCCTGGTATCCGCACCAGTGCAAACGTACTAGCTCGGTCTAGTATACACTAGTCTTACAATTGTAATTCCAATAGAGACTGCGGCAAAATGAGTAATAAATGTTGAATAATATTGCACGGAACCCACTAAAAACGAAGTTCTTCGAAACTTCTGGGAGCATTAGCATTAAATAAATGAAGAAAATGAACAAGATCCGGATGAAAACCAATTTTATCGACGATATAGCTAATACAAGAAAACGTTGATGTACAGAACATGCATTTTGAGGGAAGTATGGCCACGTTAAACTCACAAAGTTTTCCAAAAGTACACAGAGTCGCTCGTCGTGAAGCAATTTTGAAGGATAATGAACACTAACGTCATGCTGGTACACTGCAATACCTGCTAGATTCTCAGTGACGGGGTTCATAATATCTTAAAAGATTGACGGTGATAAAGTGAGACCAAAAAGGCAAAAACTGAAACGAAATAACCCGAATGGAGTGTTTATAGTTGTAAAAGCACTAGATTGTTCATCAAGAGGTATCCGTAAATAAGCATCCTACAAATCGAGCTTAGAAATACACTTAGGTTCGCTCAACTGTTAAAGGACATCCTCAGGTTCTGCACTAGTACATCTTTCTAATAAGCACGTGTTCAATGTAGCCCGATAGTCACCACAAATCCTGGGCGTTTTACCGCCACGCGTGAGTGCAGTGACTATTGGAGTAGCCCAAACTGAAGTCTATACCCATGTTATCACACCTTCAGCAACCATGTCACTAGAGGACTTCCTTACAGACTCTTGTAGCACAAAAGGAATCGTTTATCTTTTAATGAACACAGGAGTGCCTTGGATGTCAAAAGTAGTGAAGTCCAGGTGCATGCCACCTGAGGCTATAGAGCACTGTACAACAAGAAACGGAAATTTGCAATGAAGGGACTCAGAAAATAGTGATAGTGATAGATTTAAGGCCTATGATGGAAAGGCCAGAATCCATAACAAAAAATACACACCTGAATGGAGTTGAAGTGCCCTCTGACAGAAATAATTCATATGAGTCAAGAATGGAAAGTGCATGACCAGTTATCCATTTAACAGAAAGAGCTGTTGGTCTCAACGGCACTTTCGGAGCTAAGCTTCCAAAATACGCACTCGGAATAATAAATGAATGTTGAGATCCACCGTTGACAACAAATTTTCGCCATGTGTGGGGTGTCACAAAAACCCGTAGCAAGTGCTAGTGAACGAAATTCTGATGACAGCTTTTTTCATCTGTTGCTACTTGAACTAAACAAGACTTCGAACTACGACCTACAGACTGAAGTCGACCTATTTTATCATAGTAATGACATTTACGGCAACGGAACCTGCGATACAGTCGCGAATCATCATCATCATCATCAACAGCAGTACATCAGCCATGTGAACTGATGCTTCGTTGCCATACAACCATGAGGACCTACGAAAGAAAAAAATAAGAAGAGGGAGAGAAGGGGGACATACCTGAAAACCTTAATGCCCTAAGCAAACATTCTGGGTCAAGGCGCCTACACCTCGTGTTAACAACATACCGTCACAAACAGCTGGCTATCGTGCAAAGATAAGGCGGCATCGGCGAGACAGCTTCCTTGCGGCTTTCACTGCCCCGCGTCATAAACAGACATTACCCCGCAGATAACTCAGCACGAAACACATTTTAAACAGGCAATCCCATTAGGAGACGGCAGCAGAGGCGCCACTGGTGTCGGTTGCGAGCCATGTCCTGTAAAGTCTCGAGCCAAGCACAAGGTGAGTCACGTTGACTCCAACCCGGAAGGCGAGACGGACCAACGGCACTCAGTTTGGTCGTCAGTGACTTCATTTCCCGCTGCCAAGTCAACTTCTGTCCACCTCGAGTCTTGCGCCACCCTACACCTGGTAGACTGAACAAGGCCCTCCTAGGTAAGCGGTGACCAGGCATGCGTAGCAAGTGCCCAAGCTAACGCAACTTATTCAGTGCTTTTTGTTGTTCAAGGGAGCTAGCATGATTATCACCACCTATTATTCCCCTACGCACATCATCGTTGCGGACACGCTGGTGTCATCCGACACCAGCAATGCTGCGCAGACAACGATGATCAAAGACTTGAAGGCGCCTCAGATCTTCAGACTGAAGGGGCCAAGTTTCACTACCATAGAGCAGAACGGCCTTTCAGACGGAGGAAAACTCCCTTCTGTCGCCAAAAATGACGCAAGTTCAAGAACGCAGCTCTGGCCTTTGCAATGCGTGAGCTGACGTCAGTTTCTATGTGCCCATCATTGCTGATGCAGCTGCCAAGATAAGTGAAATGATCAACCACCTCGAGTTCCTCGTTATCAAGCGTCAAGGGGTCATCGAGTGGCTGGTGGTCCTGCAGCAACACTTTGCACTCTGAAGGTGCGAAGTGCATACCAAATAATGGGACCACTCTGGACAGACTATTCAGGGTTGATTGTGCCGCCTCAACATTGTCGAAAAGCAAGACGATATCGTCCGCATAATCTAGATCAACTAACCTTTCACCAGGCAGCACTTCAACGCCTACATTGTGAGATTCCGCAAGGAAACACTCCATGATAGAATCCACGACGAAATTGAACAAAAATGGGGAAATCGGACAACCCTGACGAACGCCACTTGTGGTCGGAAAGCTATCCGATAGGACACCATAGACCCTGACGCGGCCTGTAGTGTTCGAGTATAGAGCACGAAGGATGTTCACATATTTCTTGGGAACACCTTTCCGCGCAAGTATTTCGAACAGAATCGATCGATCGACTGAATCGAACGCACTCTTGAAATCGAGGAACACAGCTATTGTCGGTCTGCGGTATATGTGGCGCTGCTCTAGCACCTGCCGCAAAGTGAATATATGGTCTATACAGCCACGTCCTGGGCGGAAGCCTGCCTGCTCTTCCCTAATCCGAGATTGCCGTTCTGCAGTGAGGCGACGAACGATAATCGAGGCCAGTAATTTCGTCACAACTGGCGTTAGGCTAATACCCCTGTGGTTCGCACAGTCTGTGCGAATGCCCTTTTTGTATATTGCCACTATAATCGATTCGCTCCAATTAGCCGGCACACTCTCTTCGTTCCAGATACGTTCGAATAGGGAGGTTAGTGCTTTGCAGAGGACCTCACCTCCATCCTCAAATAGTGCAGGTGGGAGGGAATCCGGGCCAGCGGCACGAAAACGATTGAGGGCTGTGATCGCGTTTCGGACCTCGGCCGCCGACCAAGGCTCTAAACTAACCGTCGATGGCACGTCCTGCATCACCTGAGTAGGAAGAGGTCCGGGAGCAGGGGGTCAGCTGAACTGATCTTCAAAGTGTTCCGCCCAACGAACCATACGGCGCTCCTTATTGTGTATCAGCGCACCCGCGCTGTCCCTGATTGTCTCACTGACGCCTGGTTTTCTCGGACCAGTGGTGCGTATTAGCTGGAAGAGCTTCCGGTAATTGCCTACTGCTCCTGCCTCCTCCATTTCTTGAGCCCGACTGGTCCACCAGGCTTCCTTGTCAGCACGTAGGCTCCGCTTTAGCTCACGCCTAATAACCCGTCTGGTCACATTGTGTTCAGAACCAGCCGGGAGGTGTCTTCTAGCTTCCAACAGGTTCACGGACCTCTCGGATATCCAGTGACTGGTCGCGAATGGTTATTAGCACATGATTTACAAGTGTTTCAATGTTTTCAAACTGAAAGAGGAGGTTCGTTACTGCTCTCCTTGCTTATGGCTGGGGGTTTAAAACTACGCGGTTTTCGTAGCTAGGCTTCAGTTTGTTGCTGGTGTTGTATAACAGTGGAGGTTCTTCCCTCAGTCACTTTCACATGTTGGTACTATCACAAACGGCTCTAACCGACTGAAAAGTACGCTTAAGCAGAAGTGGCTTTTGTTGGAAGTTCGGCAAATTAATATCAGTCATCAAACAGTCACGAAGTTGCGTCTACAACTGGTCACGAAAATTGCAGCGTGCAGGTTGCGTTCGTAGTTGGAGGATAAAAGCGTGTACAACTTGATCAAATTTGCGCATAAGGGTGTGAAGTTTGGCCGGTTCTGCCGCTTCGAAATTTGTTGGCTGAACATGTTTAAAAAGTAACGTTTTCAGTGCATTATATTGTAATGAGGTGCCAACCTGTCTATTACCCACTACCTCTTCCATGCTGGCTCCAGGAGACAGTTGGTCGATGCTAGCGGGGACGGGATGCACCGTCCTCGTGACAATGCTTGGCTTAAAGAGTGGTTCCATCCTGTGTGGAACGGGCTACGGTCCACCCACCGCCTCGTGTACGTCTGGTGTGTATGATTTTCCAATTAGACCGGAATGCTTCCGTTCTGCTTGTTGAAGGACTGTGGGCCAGCTCCGTTGAAGAAATGTGGCTCCCATTCACATACCTCCTGATCTTATTCCTTCGGGTTTACACCGGATATGGGGTGTGTGGGTGGAACTATGGGTGGTGCAGCGCAAGCCACCCGTGGTCCCCTTTGTAGGCGCAGTGACAGGCAAATCCGGATACGGACGCCGCCAAACATATTGTAGTGAAATCAGGGAGTCAGCAAAGTCCAAATGCTTCACCAAACTATAATCTTCTAGTCCAATATTATTAAGGAAATGAGCAGATTACTTCTCATCCTTTAAATCTTTTCTTGTGATGCATCAGATCTCAGAACGTTCCATATACTCCGCAATATCGCGACGGCTAGAAGGAATATTTAGATTACCTAGATTGCACAAAGCCATGGTAAAATGTTTGTCCGCGACACCAATTGTGGCATCGTAAGAAATAACAGAAATCGATCTAATTCGGAATAGTCGGAATTGAAATAGGCTTGGCTCAGACCCAGAGCTACCATCAACGCGGAAGTAATAACGCACAGCCAGCGCACGTGGAAATCGTAGTAACCAATTCAAAATTGTACGAAGTAAATAGGTACATGGAAACAAGTAGAATAAAAGATCGTTCAAGAACAGTCATCACATGCTCTCAATTCGGATGTCGCCTTTAAATGTAACGCAATTAGTTCCCTACAGAAGTTTGAAAAGCGCGAAAAGAAGAACAATGGTAGATGCATGGATTTCGTATTGCCTCTTCAGTACCATCAACAATAACCGACAGCTAACACTGGGTGTGGCCAGACATGCTTGAGGCGCAGAGTGAAGGACGGAAGTTCAAACCGATGTTCATGGCAGTCTTAAGCCGACAAATAATTGTTATTGAACGCGCAGAGCTAGCTTCAATCCGGTTTATTGCGAACGCCTTAGCAAAGCGAAGGAAGCGTGGATTAGCGTGACGCAACACAATTGTGAACGCTGAGCTCAACTCTATCCGGTGACCCTAGACCAATAGGAGTTTACCTAAAGAGGAAGCCAGCGGCCTACATGATCACAAGGGTTGAGAGGGGGTAAGGGGTTCGGGCGATCTCTTGCTGTACCCATCCCGGCACATGTTCCTTTAGTTGGGAAGTCAGAATTCTGTCAGTTCTGCCTATGTAGCTGTTTCCGCACTCACACACGAATTGGTATACACAGTGAGAGTTGGCCCTGATAGGCTGAACTTCCTTCGTTAGAAGGACTGTCAAACTTCGGGTTCGGTTGAGTACAACTTGAGCAGCGTAGTAACTTCCCTGCGTGGTCTATATTAGTCGCTTAGTCAACTTTAGCGTGGTGAAATCACATCGGAAAGGTACAGCAATATAAACCATCTTTTGGCTATCATGTGCAACAAGTTCTTCAGCCCTCGAAGCTGGCTGTTCCCCGATAAATCATCGAGCGTAGTCGTTAGACACTAGTGCTTTTGTAATTAAAGCTAGCTCATCGGCCAGACATTCGGCAGAGCAAATTCGTCTGGCCCGACTAACTAGGGTCGTCACAAGTGTGCGCTTGTACTGAACTGGTGTGAAGCTGGATAAGTGCAAGTACTGGCCGGACCCAGTTGGTTATCGATAAATGGAGATCAGTAAGCAATCCCCCCTCCCTGCAACTGATGAGGATGTCCAGAGATGGCAGGCAATTATACCGTTTTACTTCGTAGGTAACACGTAAGTTTGCATGTGCACCATTAGAATGCTCTACCAACTGTGCGAGCTGGGGCTCGGAAGAAGAAAAAGTCAAGATGTCCTCAACCTGGCATTTGTAGTAGGGCATCTGGGCTATTTCCGCAGAAATGAAGAAATCCGCGTGAACAGGTCCTTATAGGCTACCCGTTGCTACGTGGTCGATTTGGCGATACAGCGTGTTCCGAAAACGCAAGTCAATTTGCCCTGTACACAATAACAGTGATTCCCACAGTAATTCAGTCGGAATTGGTAATAAACAGCCAATGTTCAGCCAATTTGCATAGGCAGTCAATCAACTGATGTAATGGGACGTTGGTGAGTAAAAACCTTACATCCAAGGAAATAGGAAAACTTTCTCTGATAGGTTGATTTCATCCAGGTCAACAATGAGCTTAATTGAATCCATAAGACCACACGGAGTGTAGTTATCTCATTGGGGTAAACACTTTTACTAGTCAATAAGCCAATTTATGTTGCGGCGCGTGCATCATTCAAAGAATCGGCTTGAGTGCCATTCTACTCTTATGGAACTTCGGTGATTATATATATATATATATATATATATATATATATATGGTTGGCGAAATCCGGTTACGGATTCGCCTGTCACTGTGGCAAGCCACAGGACGCCTGCGCCTACAGAGGAACAATGGGTGGTTTGCGCTGCACCACCCCCAGCTCCATCCACACACCCCATATCCAGTGTAAACCCGAAGGAATAAGACCGGGAGCCACGTTTCATCAACGGAGCCGGCCCACACTCCTTCACAGGCAAACACAAGCACGCTGTATTTGGGAATCAAGCGCACACACAAGGCGGTGGCTGGACCGTAGTCCGCCCCACACTGAGTGTTTCTCAAATACCAGACTTCTATCGCTGCCTAGAATTCGATACGACTCAAGGAGGGCTATACGACAAATGCTATTTCGTGAGTCAAAGTTAAGTGATTGCGTTAGGCGATATGCACACAAACAGCTACCCACAGAAATCCAAGCAAACAAAGATAATTCTGTCTTGAGCACAGAACGATGACTACTAAACCTTGAGTAGTAAATGCCGCATCTGCGTCTCTAGATGCGTGCAAACAACAGTCAGAGGACAAGCGGAAGGCAATTAGTTCAACAACCGAGTGAGACTCACGTATCCCCCTTATAGTCAACCAACAAATGTTGGCGACCAAGGAGACCAACGTGAGTACGAGAGAAGTCAGCTGCCCTGTTTGTACAACGGTGCGAACGTTGAACGCCGATAGGGTAACGGGCAGCGAAAAATACGAAGAGCAGTAACAGATAGGAGTACAGCACGGGACATCCGAGGACAGCATAAATCCAGTAGTAATGTAGATTCTGGGAAATTTTCCAGAAATCCCAGAAAAGAAAAGCAGGAATCGGGTAAAAAAAGAATTAAACGCATAAGCAGCAGCATGTACTTACTTATCCGCAACGCTGCATGCGACACATAAGCCAACCGTAGACGCATGACGAGGACGAAGTTTGCGGAAATAGTCATGGTTGTACATGCGCTGAGATTTTTCCAGGGCGTCCAAATCCAGACACGAAAATGACTATGGTCCTCAAGTAAAGTCTTTGGCTCAAAAACCTGTCTACAGGGCAGCAGGGAGAGGCAATAATTTGGGTTTACATAAATGGACGCCATCTCATTTCTATCCTCCAGCCTGGAGGACCCGGAAACCGAGTACGTAGGACCTCTAATCATTGACCAACACTGTCGCAGTAGCTCTCACGGAGTCCGAGAGCACACCTGCATGTGTAGCTCAATGGTTCGAAAAGGTACATAAATCGTCGCACCACATTAAGGACCGGTCTCGTTGTGCACCAGCAGAACTGTTCCACGGTACGATACTTAGGCTTCCAAGAGAATTCATTTCGCTTCCCTCGCCACCGTCCAACTTCGTAACTTCCCTTCCTCAACGCATCCTACCTCTTCTCGATAGCAGAACATAAACGTGCAAATACAAAAGGAACTCCATATACACACTCACGTCTCCTTTCTCAGTGACGCAGTGCATCGTCCCTCCTAGCCTTTCTAGCGAACATCGAAGTACCTCACCTTAGACTAGAATGGTCAGTGA
Organism: Dicrocoelium dendriticum; assembly: GCA_944474145.2. Classification (NCBI taxonomy): domain Eukaryota; kingdom Metazoa; phylum Platyhelminthes; class Trematoda; order Plagiorchiida; family Dicrocoeliidae; genus Dicrocoelium; species Dicrocoelium dendriticum. Next base: position 115,686,188 of record OX104064.1, read on the forward strand.
ATAACACTGTCCATAGACCGTTTCCTTCTTCGAAAACTTCCGTCCCATCCCAGTCAGTGCATCGACACCGGTACACCTACATGCAGCGACATCTACCGCGACATTGACCTCAGAACTCTCTATTCCTTTGACCCACTGCTTGTCCAGCCACAAGGCTAGATAACAGACATGTCTAATGTCCAGTGGACATTTGTCATTGACCTACACAATTTTGCTTCCTACCTTCCACACCAATCGCGTGCTCACCTAAAAACGTTCTGTAAAGTGTACAAAACTTCCAACAATTTTGTAAAAGTAAGAAAGTGATATTCTGCCTGTAGACTTGTCATGTTATTCGTGTGGCATCACGCCACTTGTCCCGAACAAGTAGCAACCAGATGCGAGTCTTACATCCCAGAACTCGGCACCGAAAATACCGGGGGTTGCTGGATTACTTGCCCGCATCCTCAAGTCGCATCACATTGTCAAACGACAACTGTTCCAAACCAACTGATAATGACAACAACCGACTTGATCCGCCAGTGCTTGGGTACGCCATACTAACAAGGACACAATTTCTTCGCAGGACCATGGTCGTATTCGTTACAGGCTATAGTGGAACGCGAGGGTGACCTTTCCCAAGCGCACTGTCGTGCTAACAGCGGAGGAATTGCACTGTCGGCCTGCTTCCGGACTAGCAAACTTTTACAGTTCGGCGACCCACATAGGATGCACTACAGCTCACATCCGAATATCAATGAACAACCAAGTTTGGAACCAAGGAACTTGATGCACACTGTCTTTGACCGTCGCGTTAGCTACAACTGCTATCATCCCCACCTACCCACCCTCATTTGCCGTCTCCCCACTCGATAGTTCTTTCAAAGGCTTCCATCAATCGACCTACTAGAGGGAGGCCATTGTAGAGAACCAGAGGCACAGTCTTTCAGTAGTTCACAACATTCGATCTTATTGGTCTTTGGACCTTGAACCGTCCCATTTGTTTGACCAGTGATAAGCTGTGCTCTCCCAATGAGTTGGACGACCGCCGCTCTCTGCCCTCGTTTACCTGCTCTCTATTTCTTGTATTTATCTGCGATACACGTTGAGTCTCGTCAATATTACCTTGCACCTTATTCTCGTGTTTGACATGCCTCGTGCGCATCATCGTTAGACTAGCATCTGAGTAACACTCCACAATTTTGGTGAACCTGCTTCGGTGCTATGCGGTTAACTGCGATCACATGTGAACTGGGATACCTCGAAGTCGTGTGCACCTACGCAAGTTCGGATCGCTGACGAGTGAAGTATGTGCCAGACACCTGAATTAGTTCGCCGCCTTGGGACGACAACCAAGAGTAAGTTAGGTAAATTCGCAAAGAATATAGGGAGTTGGGGAACAGAAAATTAAAAATGAAAAGAAATTTCTTTGACACGCCACACAAGCGTAACGCCAATAACTGATAGAATTAGTTTACATTATTAATGAGTAGTGGGGAGTTTATATAATTTAGTGGTAACTCGTCACAGTCCACGCTGGCAGCAGACTAAGTGCCACAAGCCGCCGACATCCCGAAGGCATAAGGTTAGAACACGGCAGGTGTTCGAGGAAAGCACACCACTGAGGATACTCAGAACGTCAAAACAGCGCCGTTGGGTGATTTTCCAGTATGCAAGACTCCAGCTCTGTGCTCACTCTGCGATCCCCTTCAGGTGACGCAAGCAGTACTTTCTTATTGCGCCTATCCGGTGACGATGCAGCCTCGAGCACTGGTCAAGCCGGTGTTGGCACTGCCCTGAGTCCCCGGGCTCAAGCCACTCTGGCTGGTTGCATTCCAATCAGTAGCCGGATGCGTGGCAGGCTCATTCAACGCTTCGAAGTCGCACGGGACTAATAGGTGTCTATTCTCATCGTTGCCTACACAACCACAAACTGTAGCGATGATTCGGTAAAGAACGACTTTTACCGCCAACTGATTCAGCTCCTTCGCCACAGAAGAAGCACGGACACTGTTGTGTTGGCTGGGGATCTGAACGCTCAAGTTGGAAAATTATCCACAGATGAGCTGCATCTGGGCGGTCAACATGGTGTAGGCTCCTGTAATGATAACAGTGAGCGGTTACTCCATTTGTGTGAAGATGCCCGCTTAATTCTTACGAGCATTAACTTCCGACACAGCACCCGCCGGAGGGTGACTTGGCGCCCACCAGCCTCGAACCAGCTATGGATGCAAATCGATCACATTGCAATCAGTTACCGCTGGAGGGGCTGCATCCAGAACTGTCGCTCGATTTGGAGCACATGTGTGGACACCAATCATGCACTTGTATGTGCTGACCTGCTGATGCGTTTTGGCGGACGCCCACGACGACGCTGTGAGCGCATTGACACCAGCCAACTGGCGAAGCCAGCTGTTCTGAATGCGTACCGAAGTACGCTGACATGCGAGTTGAGTAAGCGCTCACTGGAAACAACTGTTGGACACTGGTCACATGTTCACCAGACTTTACTAGCAGCAGGCAAATCCTCATGTGGTATGTCTAACAGCTAACATGGAAATCGGGTCTCTTCGAGGTCTCTGGAATTTATCGATGCGCGCCGGCATATTAAAGCTGGAACCGAAAACAAGGAAACTCACAAAGAGCTAAGGGCAAGACCCCGTGCTAGCTTGAAGAGAGACTGCGAATCCTGGTGATCTCATGGTGCGTCAGAGATGGAAGTGGCCGGTTCTCTTGGTAACCATCGTAAGTTATTCCGCCTGATACGGAAAACGGGCAGCAGGAGACCTGGTGTTAGTGAAACTATACGTGACGAGAGTGGACAGCCTATCCACAATTTGTCAAAACCTTTGGCGCGCTGGGCTGAGCAATTTGAAAAGAAACTCAATCGGCTAGAATTATTCGATTCTTCGCCCGCCAGTTATCACCCTGCTCCGTGGGCTGTCTCTTAGGATCCATACTCTCGCTCACAAGTCGAACGTGAGATCGCACTGTTGAAGTTAAACAAAGCCGCGGAACCAGATGATCTTCCTCCAGCGTTCTTCAAATTCCGAGGCTCTGCATTTGTTAATGATTAACTTGAAATACTAGTAAAACTGTGGGAGCAGGAGACTGTACCAACCGACGGAAGCCGCTCTGTTATTGTTCCCATCTTCAAAGGAAGCTCACGTTCGGAATGCGGCAACCATAGAGGAATCAGTTTGATCTCCATCGTCTCCATAATCCTTCACAGACTGACTGGCACTCGTGAAAGCCAGATTCGTGAAGAGCAAGCCGGCTTTCGTCGGGGTCGTGGCCGCATCGACCACATCTTCACCTTGCGTCAGTTGTTGGAGCACTGTCAAACATATGGGCCGCCAACCGTATTCGTGTTCCTCGACATCAAATGTGCCTTCGATTCGGTTGATCGATGTGCCCTTTAGAATTGTATACTCAAGAAAGGTGTGTCCGAGAAATATGTAAATAACACCCGAGCATTATACGCGCGTAGCACGGGCAGAGTGAGGGCATACGGCAAACTGTCATCGCCCTTCAGTATCCCGCTGTCATCTTTCCTCTTCAAATTCCCTATTGAGGTACTCATGGAGATTGCATTTCCAGGACACGACTTAGGTGTGAAGCTACTCTCAGAAGAACGACTTCTTGACTTGGAGTATGTAGACGACATTGCCCTCATCTGTGAGAGCTCCCAGACGTGCCAAGCGGCACTGGAGAGATCAGCACTGGCCGTCAGCCGCTTCGGGATTTGCTTTGCACCATCGAGGTGCAAAGCGTTCCTCCAAGATTGGCCTGGACCGCCTCCTGCGCTGACTCTGGGTGGGGATCAGCTAAAAGTCGTTCAGAAATTCAACTACCTGGGAAGTTGTATAAGTGCCCGTGGGATTGAAGATGAGATCACGAACCGTATAGCAAAAGCTGGAAGTGCTTTTGCTAACCTTCGCCACCGATGGCGGCGGCGCGACATTACTTTCGCCCTGAAGGGTAGAGTGTACAATGCAGCGGTATGCTCGACCTTACTGTACGGTTGCGAAACCTGGTCCCTAAGATCGGCGGACATGAAGAGGCTAGTTACGTTCGACCATCGGTACCTTCGCATTTTGGCTCACATCTAGTGGGAACACCGCGTGAGTAACGAGCGTGTTCGACGCCTCGTTTACGGCAAAGAAAAAGGAACTGAACCGCTCAGTACCGTCATTTCACGCACCAGGCTCCGATGGCTGATCCATGTGTTGCGCATGCCAGCCCACCGACTTCCGTGACGTGCGTTGTTTGCCGCGCCAGAAGTGTGGATGGAAGAACAGGAGGGGTGGCCAAGCGATGACTTGGTCCAGAGAAATGAAGGCCATCACTTCGGAGCTGGCCTCGGTTGGAGCGTCTCGGCTCCCTGGTTGGGGTCCAAAAGACGGTGAACACGTCTGGCTGGATATACCTGCTGACATGGCAAGGAGCCGACATCAGTGGCGTTCCTGCTGTGAGTTGCTTTGTCTCTCCCATCTCTTTTAGCCTCCCCTGCATCTACGATCTCATTTTCTAGCGTAAAACATAACAATTTTTCTTTTTGCCTAGTAGCCGGCTGGTAGCTTACCGGAACGATGTCCATCCGTTGCTGGTGGCTCAGCTGACATGCAACTGTTGTGTTTATTTTCCTTTATGTACTGCGACACAGTAGCTGAAGTGTTCCCCACCTCTAGCTGACGTGTATAATGAGGATGATGAAGTTGACAAGGCAAACAGGGTAGAAATAACAGGTAACATGAATGTAGTGGTATTGAATTGACGAAGTTAAGATCGCGATAGCAAACCAAGTCTTAGACAGTCAGCGGAACTGCACACCAGTTAGGATCGCGCTTGGTTCTCTAGATCAAGCCTATGGTTAGCTCGACCGAATTACAAATGCCTCACCCTCGGTTTCGCTTACCGTTAACGTTACGCGGTACATCGTTGTTGCTTTGATTCTTGTAATGGAACCGACAGCCGGTTGGTTCGGCAGTAATGTGCACTACTTGGAGCGAACGCAGGTAGCGTAACGGTGAAGTCTTCTTTGCGAAGCAACTGTGTATTAGTTTCGGCTGTTCGCAAGCCAGATGAATAAGCAGTGGCGAATATTCGGACGCCGCGTTTTAGTGGGTGGGGATTCCAAGCTGGTAACCTGGTTTGTAGTTAAATACCACAATAGCTTGTAGCACGCTGTATCAAAGTCAATGTAACCGGCCTTAGGAACACTGACCAATCACTCCTGCTACAAGACGTGAGCACTAAACGGATGGCTGATAAACTACCACTATGGCCGCCGGCGAGCTCCGTGGTTCTGGGAAATTTTCCTGGCCACCGTCCTGCTTTATTTGGGTTCCTTTGGCATCCTGAGTGTTGTTACTATTTGAAAACCTCCACGTGGTAGTCGGCTCACAACGGTATGTAATAAACGCCAAGCCTTGTTGGTCAGCTCTGTATGGCTCAATACTCCGAGTGGAGTTCCCTAAGTAAACACATCCACAGTCTAGGCAACCGGGAAGTACTATACTCACACAAAAACGGCCGATGCAGGCTGTGGTTGAGATTTGAAGAAATAGTCATGGTTGTATATGCGCTGATATTTTGTCAGGACGTCCAAATCCAGACAAAAGAATGACTAGGGCCTCAAGCAAAGCCTTTGGCTGAAAAAGCTGTCCAAAGGGAACCGGGGAGCTGGTAACAATTTGGTTTTACATTAATCGACGCCATCCCATTTCTAACCTACAATCTGGAGGATGAAGAAACCGATCTTATTGGACATTTAACCACAGACCAACATGGTCGGAGTAGCACTCAGGAAGCACGGAGCGCCACCCAGTGTAGCTCAGTGCGTCGAAGAGATACACAAACCGTCGCACCACGTTATGGTCTAGTATCGTTGCGACGCTACGATTGGTTTCACCGCCAGCGAGTTCCGGTGATATTTTCATGTTGCACTCATCTGTAAACCCAACCGCCGAAGCTGCTGGTCCTGCCGGCGAGGGAGTGTATTGAGCACACGTGCTGAGGTCGCGCTACTTGACTGGATCTATTAACAGTGGTCTCTGTGCGATCCAATTTGAACACTCAGTGCAATTTTCCAGCGACGAGGCCACCAAGCGTGGTTTGTTCGTCGCAACAGTATACGCTACCACAGATTGCAGCCGAGTCAGTTAGAGACGAGTGTTATGGTTAACTGACCTCCAAAAAAGCGCCGTGCTGACATCGTGGTACTTGCCAGTGATGTAAACGTGCAGGTCGGCAAACTTGAGATTGACCAACATAAAGTCGGTGGTCGACATGGCCATGGTGATCTCCCGCTTCAGCTTGGCGATAATCGAGGGTTCTCCCTTACGAATACTGAGGATCGGGAAGTATGGCGTCCATGCGCCAGTTGGAGACCTGCAGCAGTTGGCCAGCCGTTGAGATAAAGTGACCACATCGCCATTAGTTATTTCTGGTGGGCCTGCATACAGTGTTGTAAATCACTCTGGGGTGCCTACCTGACTTCGGATTGTGCGCTCATGTATGCCAAAGTTGCTCAGTTTTAGGTGGTTCACAACAGCGTCGCCGGAGACGGTTTGACGTGGGTGTTTTCTGCCTCAAGCGTCCTCAGAGGATTGCAGGATGCGTTGGTCTCAAAACTCAAGAGCGCCTCATGCCCAGATGTTGAGACGCACTGGCTCACATTCGCAGCACCATGCACAAATCTGCGACACTGGCCTGTGCATGCAGCAGTAACCCTGTCCTCCAATGAATCTTCGCGTAGTCGCTCAAATTTCTCGGAGCTTGTCGAACAATTCCTGCTGGAGTTGGGGTTCATTTACTGCACAAGGCTAGCAACACAATACTTAAATAGCTCCTCCGAAAGGATCGAGATGTCCGGTGGAGGAAGCGGGTCGTTGAAATAGAGCAAGTGGCTACCACGGGGAAATTCCGAAAGCCATTCCGCTAATCCGATCTACCGTCAACGCAGAGTTATGCTTTGGGTTGAGCACTTCGAGCAGCAGTTCAAATGCCCCGCAGCACCAAAGAGTTCTCACCCAAAACCCAGTACTGCCTGCTTCACCACCACCTTAGGCTGCGGTTACTTATGTCGTGGATTATATCATGGAGTGTTTCCTTGCGGAATCTCACGATGTAGGCGTTGAATTGCTGCCTGGTGGAAGGCTAGTTGATCTAGATTATGCGGACGTTATCGTCTTGCTTTACGACAATGTTGGGGCGGCACAATCAACCCTGAATAACCTGTCCAGAGTGGTCCCATTATTTGGTATGCACTTCGCACCTTCAAAGTGCAAAGTGTTGCTGCAGAACCACCAGCCACTTGATGACCCCTTGACGCTTGCTAACGAGGAACTCGAGATGGTTGATCATTTCACTTATCTTGGCAGCTGCATCAGCAGTGATGGGCGCATAGAAACTGACGTCAGCTTACGCATTGCAAAAGCCAGAGCTACCTACTTGAAACTTCGGCATCTTTGGCAAAAGAAGGGAGTTTCCCTCCGTCTGAAAGGCCGCGCATACAAGGCCACGGTGAGGGCCGTTCTGCTCTATGGCAGTGAGACTTGGCCTCTTCGGTCTGAAGATCTGAGGCGCCTGCAATTCTCTGATCATCTTTGTCTGTGAAGCATTGCTGGTGTCGGATGACACCAGAGTGTCCGCAACGATGATGTGCGTAGGCGAATACTAGGTGGTGATAATCATGCTAGCTCCCTAGAACAACAAAAAGCACTGAATAAGTTGTGTTGGCTCGGGCACGTGCTACGTATGCCTGGTCACCGCTTAGCTAGGAGGGCCCTGTTTAGTCTGCCAGGTGTAGGGTGGCGCAAGGCTCGAGGTGGACAGAAGTTGACTTGGCAGCGGGAAATGAAGTCACTGACGACCAAACTGGGTGCCGTTGGTCCGTCTCGCCTTCCGGGCTGGAGTCCACGTGACTCGTCTTGTGCTTGGCTGAAGACTTTACAAGACATGGCTCGCAACCGACACCAGTGGCGCCTCTGCTGCCGTCTCCTAATGGGATTGCCTGTTTAAAATGTGTTTGGTGCTGAGTTATCTGCGGGGTAATGTCTGTTTTTGACGCGGGGCAGTAAAAGCCGTAAGGAAGCTGTCTCGCCGATGCCGCCTTATCTTTGCACGATAGCCAGCTGTTTGTGACGGTATGTTGTTAACATCATCATCATCAACAGCAGTACATCAGCCATTTGAACTGATGCTTCGCTGCCATACAACCATGAGGACCTATGAAATAAAGAATAAGAAAAGGGAGAGAAGGGGGACTTACCTGAAAACCTTAATGCCCTAAGCAAACATTCAGGGTCAAGGCGCCTACACCTTGTGTTAACAACATACCGTCACAAACAGCTGGCTATCGTGCAAAGGCAAGGCGGCATCGGCGAGACAGCTTCCTTGCGGCTTTCACTGCCACGCGTCATAATCAGCCATTACCCCGCAGATAACTCAGCACCAAACACACTTTAAACAGACAATCCGATTAGAAGACGGCAGCAGACGCGCCACTGGTGTCGGTTGCGAGCCATGTCCTGTAAAGTCTCGAGCCAAGCACAAGGTGAGTCACGTGGACTCCAACCCGGAAGGCGAGACGGACCAACGGCACCCAGTTTGGTCGTCAGTGACTTCATTTCCCGCTGCCAAGTCAACTTCTGTCCACCTCGAGCCTTGCGCCATCCTACACCTGGTAGACTGAACAAGGCCCTCCTAGGTAAGCGGTGACCAGGCATACGTAGCACGTGCCCGAGCCAACGTAACTTATTCAGTGCTATCTGTTGTTCTAGGGAGCTAGCATGATCATCACCCCCTAGTACTCGCCTACGCACATCATCGTTGCGGACACGCTGGTGCCATCCGACACCAGCAATGCTTCGCAAACAACGATGATCAAGGACTTGAAGGCGCCTCAGATCTTCAGACCGAAGGGGCCAAGTTTCACTACCATAGAGCAGAACGGCCCTCACTGTGGCCTTGTATGCGCGGCCTTTCAGACGGAGGGAAACTCCCTTCTGTCGCCAAAGATGACGCAGGTTCAAGAAGGCAGCTCTGGCCTTTGCAATGCGGGAGCTAACGTCATTTTCTATGCGCCCATCATTGCTGATGCAGCTGCCAAGATAAGTGAATTGATCAACCACATCGAGTTCCTCATTAGCAAGCGTCAAGGGGTCATCGAGTGGCTGGTGGTCCTGCAGCAACACTTTGCATTTTGAAGGTGCGAAGTGCATACCAAATAATGGGACCACTCTGGATAGGCTATTCAGGGTTGATTGTGCCGCCTCAACATTGTCGAAAAGCAAGACGATATCGTCCGCATAATCTAGATCAACTAACCTTTCACCAGGCAGCACTTCAACACCTACATCGTGAGATTCCGCAAGGGAACACTCCATGATAGAATCCACGACGAAATTGAACAAAAATGGGGAAATCGGGCAACCCTGTCGAACGCCACTTGTAGTCGAAAAGCTATCCGATAGGGCACCATAGACCCTGACGCGACCTCTAGTGTTCGAGTATAGAGCACGAAGGATGTTGTTAACACAAGGTGTAGGCGCCTTGACCCTGATTGTTTGCTTAGGGTATTAAAGTTTTCAGGTAAGTCCCTCTTGTTTCCCTCTTCTTATTCTCTATTTCATAGGTCCTCGTGGTTGTATGGCAGCGAAGCATCAGTTCAAATGGCTGATGTACTGCGGTTGATGATGAAGATGAGCTTCATTTTTAAAGCGCTACAAAGCCCCTGGCCCAGACAAACTCCCTCCGGCTCTTTCCAAACATAGATGTCTATCACTAGTTGGAGTTAAGTTTCCACCTGCAAGACGTCTGGATCACTGAAGCAATCCCGTCTAATTGGAGAATAGAGGATATCATGTCCGTCTTCAAAAAGGGTGCCCAGACAGACTGCGCTAAGCGCAGAGGGATAAGCCATAACCGCGTTGCATCTAATGTTCGTCACCTTGCTTGTATGTAGTCTCGGCCTAATATGCGAACAGAACATACTCGAAAATCTAGCTGGGTTCCAGTAAGGTCGGAGTAGCATTGATCACATCTTTACGTTCCGCTAAATAGTCGAGCGTCGTCAGACGTTCAGTCGGCCAAGGATCATTGTCATCGTAGACAAACGAGCCGCGTTTCTCTCAGATGACAAAGCTGTTAGCTGGAATTGTCCGTTGAAGAGTGCCCGAGAAATATGTCAACATTTTCAGAGTCCTCTATTCTCAAACCTTAGGCAAACAGCAGGCTTTCGCTCACAATAATGTCACCAGCTGCGTGTGATAGGGCTGCCCAGCAGTATGCTTCCTGTTCAACTTTGCTATGGATGAAATCCTGGAGACTGATCTAGAGGACGGCGAACCCTGGAGGGTGAGGTGCTTCCGGAGGAGAGACTTCGCGATTTGAACTATGCGGACAACATTGTCTTAAATCGCGATCATACAATGACCGCCCAAAATGTGCTGTGTAGGTTGGAGGCGTTCCTCTGCGACTCAAGAATGACCTTCGCCCAATGGAAAAGTAAGGTCTTGCGGCAGCGTCGGCTTGGAGCTACTCAAACCCTTTCAGGGTATTCCTAGGAAGTGGTAGACAAGTTCGTTTACCTAGGAAGCTGCATAAGTGCTGACGATTTAACAGAAAAAGACTCTTCGAGCATTGCCAAGACTAGACATGCTTTATCAAATCTCCGCAGTCTCGGGCGTCGATGAACTTAAGCCTCTCTGAAAAGCAAGTCAACAATACCGCTGTGAGAGCGATTTTGCTAAACGGTTATCTGTGATAAGGATGTTCAAATGCCATCGCTTTTTGATTACCGCTACCTTCGGTGTTGCTGGTGTATGATGACAAAGTCAGATTAGTGATGAGGATGTTAGCCGGAGCATTTGTAGATCAGACAGACTATGCCGGCCACAGATCCACAATTTTACTGCACATGGGTACGTGGCTCAGGCACGTGCTTCGCAAGCTTACTGAGCGTTTGAATCGCAGTGCAGTGTTTGCGCGCGGCAGTACATTGGAAGTGAAAACAAGATAACAAACAAAGGATCTCCCTTAAAAGTACAAAGGTGCTAACCCCAAAGTTTGCCGTGGTCGGGCGGTCTCTATTCCCTGGCGGGAAACCGCAAGGGTATGGAAAGAAACATCAACATCATTCATCGTTATACACGTCAGCTAGAGGTGGGGAACACTTCAGCTACTGTGTCGCAGTACATAAAGGAAAATAAACACAACAGTTGCATGTCAGCTGAGCCACCAGCAACGGATGGACATCGTTCCGGTAAGCTACCAGCCGGCTACTAGGCAAAAAGAAAAATTGTTATGTTTTACGCTAGAAAATGAGATCGTAGATGCAGGGGAGGCTAAAAGAGATGGGAGAGACAAAGCAACTCACAGCAGGAACGCCACTGATGTCGGCTCCTTGCCATGTCAGCAGGTATATCCAGCCAGACGTGTTCACCGTCTTTTGGACCCCAACCAGGGAGCCGAGACGCTCCAACCGAGGCCAGCTCCGAAGTGATGGCCTTCATTTCTCTGGACCAAGTCATCGCTTGGCCACCCCTCCTGTTCTTCCATCCACACTTCTGGCGCGGCAAACAACGCACGTCACGGAAGTCGGTGGGCTGGCATGCGCAACACATGGATCAGCCATCGGAGCCTGGTGCGTGAAATGACGGTACTGAGCGGTTCAGTTCCTTTTTCTTTGCCGTAAACGAGGCGTCGAACACGCTCGTTACTCACGCGGTGTTCCCACTAGATGTGAGCCAAAATGCGAAGGTACCGATGGTCGAACGTAACTAGCCTCTTCATGTCCGCCGATCTTAGGGACCAGGTTTCGCAACCGTACAGTAAGGTCGAGCATACCGCTGCATTGTACACTCTACCCTTCAGGGCGAAAGTAATGTCGCGCCGCCGCCATCGGTGGCGAAGGTTAGCAAAAGCACTTCCAGCTTTTGCTATACGGTTCGTGATCTCATCTTCAATCCCACGGGCACTGATACAACTTCCCAGGTAGTTGAATTTCTGAACGACTTTTAGCTGATCCCCACCCAGAGTCAGCGCAGGAGGCGGTCCAGGCCAATCTTGGAGGAACGCTTTGCACCTCGATGGTGCAAAGCAAATCCCGAAGCGGCTGACGGCCAGTGCTGATCTCTCCAGTGCCGCTTGGCACGTCTGGGAGCTCTCACAGATGAGGGCAATGTCGTCTACATACTCCAAGTCAAGAAGTCGTTCTTCTGAGAGTAGCTTCACACCTAAGTCGTGTCCTGGAAATGCAATCTCCATGAGTACCTCAATAGGGAATTTGAAGAGGAAAGATGACAGCGGGATACTGAAGGGCGATGACAGTTTGCCGTATGCCCTCACTCTGCCCGTGCTACGCGCGTATAATGCTCGGGTGTTATTTACATATTTCTCGGACACACCTTTCTTGAGTATACAATTCTAAAGGGCACATCGATCAACCGAATCGAAGGCACATTTGATGTCGAGGAACACGAATACGGTTGGCGGCCCATATGTTTGACAGTGCTCCAACAACTGACGCAAGGTGAAGATGTGGTCGATGCAGCTACGACCTCGACGAAATCCAGCTTGCTCTTCACGAATCTGGTTTTCACGAGTGCCAGTCAGTCTGTGAAGAAAGATAGAGGCAAGCAATTTGGAGGCGATGGAGATCAGACTAATTCCTCTATGGTTGCCGCCTTCCGATCGTGAGTGTCCGTTGAGAAATGGGACTATGACGGAGCGGCTCCAGTCAGTTGGGACAGTTTCGTTAGTAACTCGTGTAAATCATCCACAAGAGCAGGCCCACCGAATATGAAGAGGGTTGGAGGAAGATCATCTGGTCCCGCGGCTTTATTTAACTTCAACATCCCGATCTCACGTTCGACTTCTGAGCGAGAGGGAAGATTCAAAGGGACCGCCCACGGAGCAGGGTGATCAGTGGTCGGCGAGAAATCTAACAATTCCGACCGATTAAATTGTTGTTCAAAATGCTCAGCCGAACGCTCTAAGCGTTTCAGCAAGTTGTAGATAGGCTGTCCACCTTCGTCACGTATAGTTTCACTAACACCAGGTCTCCTGCTTCCCGTTTTCCGTATCAGACGGAATAACTTACGATGGTTGCGAAAAGAAGCGGCCATTTTCATCTCTGAAGTTGGATGAGACAACCAGGATTCGCGGTCTCTCTTCAGGTTAGCAGGGAGTTTTGCCAGTTTTCTGCGAGTCTCATTGTGTTAGCTTCCAGCCAGAATGTGCCGGCGAGCACCGACTGCAGTCCTGATGCCGCCAAAGACGACATTAACTAAGAAATGAACACGCTAATATGAAGTGCTACCAGTTTAGATATCATAATACCTGCATGGGGATATGGATGCACAGGTTAGTGGTCTGAGCTCTTCAGAAGCCTAGGAAGGTGGAAAGTAAGGACTTCACTCCAGCCATACGGGCAACGACGAGCGTCTGTTACAGCTTTGTGCGGAGCACCAGCTGTTTCTTAAAAGCACTGCCTTCAGACAGTGGACGCCAAAGTGCCATTTGGCGTCAACCTATAGATGACTAGCGATAGACCCAAATTAATCACGTTGCCATAAGCTACAGGTTGTCTGGTTCACTACTGGACATGCACTCGTTCTGGAATACCGGCGCCGACTACAACAATGCTTTGGCACATTGTCGGTTTTCCATGGACTATGCACTACGAGGTGTACCAAGCGCCTCCCTCGATTGGCAACCGAAAGGTTATCTCAAACGAGCATAACAGGATAAGGACACTGAGCTCCAATGAAATAGGAGCTCGGCTGCCAAACAAGATGCGAGAGCACCTGCTTGCAGCACTAGCAATTGGATATGTGAGAGGTCGCTGAACCTGTTACAATAAAGAAAATTCTTTCCTGGCTCTGAACACAATGTTACCAAGCGGACGACTCGACGATAAGTAAAGCGGAGCCTGTGTGCTGTCAAGGAACCCATTTAGATTAGAAAGGCTCAGGAAATAGAGGAAAACATCTCAGCTACTGTGCCACAATATATAAGAAAAGCAAAAGACATACAAAAGGTGCACGCCAGATGAACTACCAGTAATGTATGGTCATCGTTCTGGAAAGCCACCAGTCGGAAGCAAAAAATCTATTTAGCAAGATTTGTATTATGCTAGGAAGTGAGATTGAAACTCTTTGATATTTAGGAGCAATACTACAGTGGGTCGGCAATAAACTTGGCGGTGTACAAACAATAGACATAATGTGATCAATGTAGCCTTGATTTCGACAGAACCCGGCCTGTACCTCGTGCATTTGGCTTTCACGGGTTCCAGTTAGTCTATGGAGGACGACAGAGGCAAAGGACTAGGAAACAATGAAGATCACACTGTCGCATTCGGAACCGGAGTCGCCGTATATAAATGGGACAATAATGGAGCGGCTCCAGTCTGTTGGGATATTCTCCTGCTCCCATACTCACTAGCAAGTTAGGTAAATAATCCGAAAGAGCAGGGCCCAGGATTTGAAGAGCGCTGGATGAAGTTCATGTGCTCTGGAAGACTTGTTCTATTTCAGTTGTCCAATCTCGTATTCGATTTCTGCGTGAGGGCAAATCCATGGTGATCACCCAAGGAGAAGGGCGACCAATGGCTCATAGAGAAGCTGGAATGATTAAAGTGCTTCTCAAAGAGTGCGGCCCAACGCGCCAAGTACTTTACAAATCATGATCAACAGCAGTACATCACTCATTTGAACTGATGCTTCTCTGCCATACAACCATAAGGATCTACGGAACGAAGAATCATAAGAGGACGGGGACTTCATCATTAACAACAGTAGTACACCAGCCATTTGAACTGAAGTTTAATGATGAAAGGACCTGACAAAAAGCCTGAATGCCCTAAGCAAACACTCAAGGTCAAGGCGTCAACATCTTGCGTCAATAACATCATCACAAGCACCTGCCCATCGAGCAAAGAGGGATCGGCGAGACAGTTTCGCCGCGGCTTCCACTGCCCCGCGTCATAATCAGCCATCACCTCGCACCAAACACACTTTAAACAGGCAATCCGACTAAAAGACAGTAGCAAATGTGCCCCTGGTGCCGACTGCGAGCCATGTTCAGCAACGTCTCGAGCCAAGCACAAGGCGAGTCGAGTGAACTCCAGCCTGGAAGGCGAGATGGTCAGACGGCATCAATTTTGGTCATTAGCGACTTTATTTCCCGAAGTCAATTAAATATTGTCCAGCTCGAGCTTCGCGCCACCCTACATCTGGCATAAGAAACAATGCTCTTGTCGGTAAGCGATGACCGGGGATACGTAGGACGTGCTCAAGCCGACGCAACTTACTTTGTGCTGCCTGTTGCTCTAACGAACTAGCTTGAGTGTCACTGTCTAGCACTCGCCTACGCACATTATCGTTGCGAACATGCTGGTGCCACTAGACACTAGCAATGCTCCGCAGGTAGCGATGATCAAAGACTTGTAGGTGCCAACCAAGAGCATGAACTAGCAACAAACGACAAACTAGGACAAAGGTGTAGTTGCACAATTACAGTTGCCCTCAGAAGGAGCACCAACCATGCTGGTTGTCTCGATGCGGTACTGGGGCTATGACTAGCTCTGTTATGGCTCATCTTGTTGATATTGGGCATGAGGTTGGTCCAATCCGTGAATTGCGGATGTTAAACAGGGTCCCTCCATTCCAGTCGAAAGGTCTACGCCTCCGCATCCTTGCTACTGCCGAGACGATCAGGATTCGATTATATTAACCGCTTTTGTGTGCATAAAAGAAGCAGATCGAAGCATGCCCTTGGTCGGCAGGTGATCAAATCTCATTTGGACTGATCAAATCCACTTTTACGCTCATTGTTATTCTAACCAAATGATTGTATGAATCTGAGGATCAACGAAAACAACTGTTTACCGAAGGTCTTTTGTTCTGGATAATGAAATGGGAATTGTCCAGGTACTTGAAGGTGTCTCAGATCTTCAGACCGAAGGCGACAAGTCTCACTCCCATGGAGTAGGACGGCTCTCAGTGTGGTCGTGTAAACACAGCCTTTCAAACGGAGGGAAACTCCTTTCTATGTCGCAAAGGAAAAAGCAGTTCTGGTTCTTGCAATACGTGAACTGACCACAGTAGCTATAGACGCATCGTCGCTGATACAGCTGCCAAGGTAAGTGAATTGATCAGCTACCTCGAGTTCCTCGCTATCTAGAGTCAAGGGATCATCAAGTGGCTGGTGGTCATGCAGCAACACTGCACTTTGAAGGTGCGAAGCGCAAACCAAATAATGGAACCACTCTACACAGGTTATTCAGGGTTGATTGCACCGCCCCAACAACGTTAAACAGTAAGAGGATATCATCAGCATAATCAACATAAAGTGGCTTTATACCAGGCATCACCGCAATGCCTGCATCGTGAGAATTCGCAAAGGAACAGTCCAAGAGGTAGTGCACAACGACATTCTAAAAGGGGGGAAATTGGGCAATCCTGACGAACGCCACTTGTTGTCAGAAAGTTATCCGATAAATCACCGTATACCCAGACGAGGGCAGTAGTGTACGAGTATAGAGCACGTAAAATGTTCACATATTTCATGGGAACAGCTTTCCGCACAAATATTTCGGACGAAATGCACCGATCGATCGAGTCGAAAGCACTCTTGAAATCGAGGGACACAGCTACGGTCGGCCTGCAGTATGCGTTGCGCTGCTCTAGCACCAGCCACAAAGTGAATGTGTAGACTATACAGCAGCGTCCTGGGAGGTAAACTGCCTGCTCTTCGCTAATCCGGGATTCCCGTTCCGCAATGACGCGACGAACGACAACTGACACTAGTAATTTTGTCACTACGGGCGTTATGCTAATCCCTCTGTGGTCAGAAAAGTCGGTGCGCCTGCCCTTCTGGTATATTGTCACTATGATCGGTTCACTCCAGTTAGCTATAGTGGTCCCTGCCTTCTATACATGTTCGAACAGTGAGGTCAGTACTTTGCAGAGGACCTCACCTCCTTCCTTAAATAGTGCAGGTAGCAGGGAATCTTGTGCAGCATCAAGGAAACGATTGAGGGCTGTAATCGCGTTTCGGGCCTTGGCCTCAGACGGCGGCTCTAAGCTCTAAACTATCCGTCCATGGCTCATGTTGAATCACCGGAATAGGAAGAGGTCCGGAATCATGGGACAACTGAACTAATCTTGAAAGGGTTTCGCCCGACGAACCATACGGCGCTCCTTATTGTGAATCAGATTTCCCGCGCTGTATCTGCGTGGTTCATTGACCCTTGGTCTGCTGACAGTAGCGGGGTCAACTGGAAGAGCTTGCGATGAAATGAAAAATGAAAATGAAATGTGTCAGCTTATACGTCGTAACGGCGCTTCGCTGCCGCGCGACCACCACCAGTCGCGCGCGGGCTGAGTATACCGCGAGGACGCCCACCCCTACGCGGATTCGAACCGGTGACCTTATGGTTGGAAAGCAAACGTGCCGACCACTCGGCCACCGGCCGATAGTTCCCTACTGCTCCCGCCTCCTACATTTCTTGAGTCCGACTGGTCCACCAGGCCTCCTTGTCAGCACGCAGGCTCTGATTTAGTTCGCGCTTAATAGTCCGTCTGGTCACACTGTGCTCTGAGCCAGCCGGACGATTTCTTCTGGATTCAAATAGGCTCAACGACCTTTAGGATATTAAGTGACTGGTGCGGTAACGCAATGAGACTGGACCCCATCGCAATGAGGCTGGAACTTACCGTGGTGCGATGGTTTGTGTGCCTCAGTGATCCATTGAGCTATGCTGGGTGGTGCATTTTTGCACCTTCAGAGCCACTCATACCAGATTGGTCAATGGTTAGAGGCCAGACAAACTCAGCCTCCTGGTCCTCCAGGTTGGGGGTTGGAATGAGGGTGGCACTTTATTCCTTAAAACGGACTCCTTGTAGTCCAGTGCCAAACCCGCTGCCTTGCGGACAGGTTTTTGAACCAAAGGCTTTGGTTGAGAACCCTTATCGTTCTCCTGTCTAGGCCTGGGCAACCTGACAGTATCCTGCCCACGCAATACAATGAATCCTTCCCCAAACAAATTTCTGATGCTCTGGCCACCGCAGAGGATAATCAACGGTGCCCTATCTGCTGCATCGAGCAGGGTGGATAGAGGTTTGGATGCTACTGCTCAAGCCTTCCCATCTTCTTATACCCCTTCTTGCGCTTTTTCACCCTTATCGTCCCGTTCCAGCTTCACTTTTATCCCCCCCTGTTTTCAACCCCCCAATTCTCGGCCCTCCCCCACCTTGCTTCAATAGTCGCTTGTCTTTTAGTTTCAACTCACAGGTGAACGCAGAGCGTCATTTCTGCACTGTCAACAGGCCCATGTATAAGCAATCGGTCCATTCCAGTTCATCGGCTTCCATTTGGAGCCCTCGATCCTCCTTCAGACTGGCATGCCTCAATGTTCGCACATTGCTTCAGATCGGTCAACAGGCAGCACTTGCCCGAACATTGGAGACCCTCTCGATCGATATCTGCTGCTTATCGCAGACCCGCCTGCAAGACTCGAGCTCTGTACTCACTCTGCGATCCCCTTCAGGTGACACTAGCAGCACTTTCTCATTGCGCCTATCCGGTGACGAGGCAGCTTCGAGCACCGTCCAAGCCGGTGTTGGTATTGCCCTGAGTCCCCGGGCTGAAGCTACTCTGGTTGATTGGATTCCAATCAGTAGCCAGATGTGGGCGGTCCGATTGGCTGGCTCGTTCAAAACTTCGAAGTCGCCTGGGACTAATAGGTGTCTATTCGTTATCGCTGCCTATGCACCGACAAACTGTAGCGATGACTCGGTAAAAGACGACTTCTATCGCCAACTGAACGAACTCCTTCGCCACAGAACAAGCTCGGACATTGTCGTGCTGGCTGGGGATCTGAACGCTCAAGTTGGAAAATTATCCACAGATGAGCTGCATCTGGGCGGCCAACATGGTATAGGCTCCCGTAATGATAACGGTGAGCGGTTACTTCATTTGTGTGAAGATGCTCGCTTATTTCTTGCGAGCACTAATTTCTGACACAGCACCCGCCGGAGGGTGACTTGGCGCCAACCAGCCTCAAACCAGCTATGGACGCAAATCGATCACATTGCTATTAGTTACCGCTGGAGAGGCTGCGTCCAGAACTGTCGCTCGATTTGGAGCACAGGTGTTGACACCGATCATGCACTTGTATGTGCTGACCTGCTGATGCGCTTTGGCGGACGCCCGCCACGATGTTGTGAGCGCATTGACACCGGCAGACTGGTGAATCCAGCTGTTCTGAACGCCTATCAAATTACGCTATCATCCGAGTTGGATAAACGCTCACTGAATGCAATTGAAGCTCACTGGTCTCATATGCAACAGGCCTTACTAGCAGCAGGCAAATCCTCATGTGGCATGTCTAATCGCCAACATGAACATTGGGTCTCTTCACAGTCTTTGGAACTTATAGATGCTCGCCGGCTTATTCCGGCTGGAAGCGAACACAATGAAACTCGCAAAGAGCTCCGGGCAAAACTCCGTGCTAGCCTGAAAAGAGACCGCGAATCCTGGTGGTCTCGTCGTGCAACAGAGATGGAAATGGCCGGTTCGCTTGGTAACCATGGTGAGTTATTCCGTCTGATACGGGAAACGGGCAGCACGAGACCTGGTGTTAGTGAAACTATACGTGACCAGAGTGGACAGCCTATCCACAACTTATCAAAACGCTTGGAACGTTGGGGTGAGCGCCGTAAAAGGCAATTTAATCAGTCGGAATGATTAGATTTCTCGCCGACCAGTGATCGCCCTGCTCCGTGGGCTGTTCCTTTGGATCCACCCTCTCGCTCAGATGTCGAACGTGAGATCAAACTGTTGAAGTTAAATAAAGCCGCGGGATCAGATGGTCTTTCTACAGCCCTCTTCAAATTCGGGGGACCTGCTCTTGTGGATGATTTACACGAGTTACTAGTGAAACTGTGGGAGCAGGAAACTGTCCCAACCGATTGGAGCCGCTCCATCATAGTCCCAATTTTCAAAGTAGACTCATGATCGGAATGCGGCAGCCATAGAGGAATCAGTCTGATCTCCATCGCCTCCAAATTGCTTGCCTCTATCTTCCTTCACAGACTGACTGGCACTCGTGAAAGCCAGATTCGTGAAGAGCAAGCTGGATTTCGTCGAGGTCGTAGCTGCATTGACCACATCTTCACCTTGCGTCAGTTGTTGGAGCACCGTCACACATATTGGTGGCCCACCGTATTCGTGTTCCTCGATATCAAAGGTGCATTCGATTCGGTGGATAGACGTGCACTTTGAAATTGTCTACTCAGGAAAGGTGTACCTGAGAAGTATGTGAATATTATCCGAGCATTATATGCGCGTAGCGCGGGCAGAGTGAGGGCTTACCGCAAACTGTCATCGCCCTTCAGTATCTCCAGCGGCGTGAGACAAGGATGCCCGCTGTCACCTTTCCTCTTCAACTTTGCTGTTGACGAAGTCATGGAAATCGCGTTTACAGGACACGACTTAGAAGGTGTAGAGCTACTCCCAGGAGAACGACTTCTTGATTTAGAGTATGCTGATGATATTGCCCTTATCTGTGACAGCTCACAAACGTGCCAAGCGGCACTGGACAGATTAGCACTAGCTGTCCGTCACTTCGGGCTTTGCTTCGAACCCTCGAAGTGCAGAGCGTTTCTCCAAGATTGGTGTGGACCGCCTCCTACGCTGACCCTTGGTGGGGATCAGCTAGAAGTCGTTCAGAAATTCAACTACCTGGGAAGTTGTATCAGCGCCCGTGGGATTGAAGATGAAATCACGAATCGTATAGCAAAAGCTCGGGGCGCTTTTGCTAACCTTCGCCACTTATGGCGCCGACGCGACATCACTCTTGCCCTGAAGGGTAGAGTGTACAATGCAGCAGTACGTTCGACCCTATTGTACGGTTGTGAAACCTGGCCGCTTAAAGCAGCGGACCTGAAGAGGCTAGTTACGTTCGACCACCGGTGTCTTCGTAATTTAGTTCACATCTGGTGGGAACACCGCGTGAGCAACGAGCGTGTTCGACGCCTTGTTTATGGCACAGGAAAAGGAACTGAACCGCTCAGCACCGTTATTTCACGCATCAGGCTCCGATGGCTCGGCCACGTGTTACGCATGCCAGCCCACCGACTTCCGCGACGTGTGTTGTTTGCGCGCCGGGGGTGTGGATGGAAGAACAGGAGGGGTGGCCAAACGACGACTTGGTCCAGAGAAATGAAGGCCATCACTTCTGAGCTGGCCTCGGTTGGAGCGTCTCGGCTCCCTGGTTGGGGTCCGAAAGACGATGAACACGTTTGGTTGGACACACTTGCTGATATGGCTAGGAGCCGACCTCAGTGGCGTTCGTGCTGTGAGTTTTTTGTCCCACCCCATTCCTCTTAGCCTCCCCCTCCAACCACGATCTCATTACTTAGCCTTATATAATTTTGCATAATAATCTTTTTTGGGTGCAAAGCAGCCGGCTGGTAGCTTACCGGAACGATGCCCATCCGTTACCGGTAGCTCAGCCAGCTTTCACCAGTTGCTTTATTTTTCTCCTTTTTTCTGTGTATTGCGGCACAGTAGTTGAGGTGTTCCGCACCTCTAGCTAACGTGTATGATGATGATGATGGTGCGGTAACGATTGATAGTAGCACAAGCAGATGCTCCTGGGTGGTGCATGGATCCGAGATCATATTCGACTGAAGCTCAGTGTCATTAGGACAAGAGAGCGAAAGTTCGGTACGCAGTGAAGCTTGGTAGGCTTGACTGACTGAAGGCTGAGATAACTTCACAGTTGCCAATCGGGGGAGACGTTTGGTGCACCTGCCGATATAGGTAAAGGAAAAATAACAGCGTGAAAAGGCATGATCAGAGTCAACGCATTTACTCCAGTATGAGCAAAAGTTCAGGATGGAACCAAACTACCTGTAACATTGGGCAATGTGATCTATTTGGGACCATCGCTGACCAGCTACAAAAGGACGACAGGTGGCACCTCGGCGCCCAGAGTCTGAAAGCAGTGCTACTAAGGAACAGCTTGTGTTCCGCACACAGTTGCAAGAGACGGTCGTCGACGGCCGTCCGGTTGGAGATACGCCTATAGTTACCACCTAGCTGACCTTCTGAAGAGCCCGGGCAATCTACCTGCGCATTTATATCCCCTGCACGTATCATGATATCTGAGCTGGTAGCACTGCGTAGAAGCGCGTTTAGTTCGTGGAAGAATGTGTTCTTGGCAGCAAGAAAACTGTAGTCGGTGGTAGCGTAAGCGGAAACCACAAACAAACAGCGTCTTGAATCAACCTGGGTCGATGTCGTCAAACAGGCTGCACACAAACGGCTGTTCACCAGAATTCAATTAACCAACGATGACAGCCTTGGAGCTGAGAAAGATACCTACCCCATCTTGACCAGAGGCTGCCATAGCAGTGTCTCCAGATGCATTCAACCAGTAGAGAGAGAACAAGCCGGGTGTAGGTAATTCAACAACTCCAGGAAGTATTGATCCTAGTTTCCGAATCGCAACGTACGTCAATACCCAGCGCGTCTAACGTGCGTGTGAGTGCATCCTGTTGACCTACTAGCCCTAAAGTGGGAAAGTTGAACGGCGACAAAGAAACGATACTACGTGGCCTTATAAAGGACCGTTGGCGATTGACGTCCAGTGGGTGGTGCAGAACGATAGCTGCAAATGGCATGGCTCCAGTGATATGGCGCCTGCTGCCAATTAAGCTTGGAATTGCAGAAGGTAGGTTAGTAATAGCGGTTTGGAGAAGAGTAGGCAAAACCGGTGGAAAAGACGAACGAAACGCGGCAGAAATAGCAAGTTTTCGCTTATCAGCCCTGCTGTATGCAGCAGATAAACTAATACTTGGTGAGATGCGCGACGGTTGATGGAGGATGTAGTTAGAGTTTGGGGAAATAGTCATGGTTGTACGTGGGCTGAGATAATGCCAGGGCGCCCAGACGTACATCGGACGATTAGTGTCCTCAACCAAAGTTTGGTTCAAAAGGCTGCCTGCAATGCAACATGGAGGCGCAACGATATGTATTCAAAGAATAAAAACGCTATCCCATTTCGCACCTTCGACCTGTAAGGACCGAGAGACTGAGTTTGTCCGACCTCTAACCATTGACTAAGCTGGTAGGAGTAGCTCTCAAGGGGCTCGGGGCACCACCCAGTATGGCTTAATGGGTCAAAGGTAGGCAAATCGTTGCACTTCGTTAAGGTCCAGTCTCTTAACAAGCTGTGGACCAGCTGCTCACCATAGTCGCATATGGTTTCGACAACACCAGATCTCCTGCTGCCCGTTTCTCGTATCATACGGAATAACTTAGGATGGTTACCAAGCGCAGCGGCTGTTTCTATCTCCGATGCACGGCTAGACCACCAGGATTCGCGATCTCTTCAGGCTAGCACGCAGCTTCGCCTTGAGATCTCTGCAAGCCTCAATATATTCGCTTCCATACGGCGAGCACCCAGTAGTTCTAGAGACTGCGCAGGGACCTAATGTCCAGTTGGCGATTTGATTTGCATGCCTGCTGCTAATAACCTCTGTCGGATAAGCGACCAGTGATTTTCATGTGTTCAGTGAGCTCTTATACAGCTCGAAGGCCAGCGTACTTTGAAAAGCATTCAGAACATGACTTCACCAGTTGGCAAGTATCTATGCACTCGGCGCCGTTGCGGATGTCCACCTAAAGGCTCCTATAGATCGGTGCGAACAAGTGCGGGATCGGAGTTCCCGCACGTAGACCAAATCGAGTGACAGTTTGACACGCATCCTCTCCAGCCGTAGCTGATCAAGATGTGATCAATTTGCTTCCGTGTCTAGTGGACACCAAGTCAAGCTTCTGCGAGTGCTGTCGGAAATTGGTGCATGCGAGAAGGAGACGAGCATCTGCACACAAGTGTAGCAACCGCTCACCGTTATCATTATGGGAGCCTACACCACTTTTGCAGTCCAGATGAAGCTCATCTATGGTAAGGTCAAATTACCAGCCAACACTACAATATTCGTACTATTTCTGTAACGGAGGAAGGCGTTCACCTGGTGATAGAAGTCCTCTTTCACTGAATCCGCGCCACCAGTTAAAGGCGCATAGGTTGCAATGACAAACAAGCACCGTTTGCCCCCACGCGACTTCGGGGCTTGGAACGAGCCATCCAATCTGGCAGCAAACATGCGGCTGTTCTTATGAATCCAATCGACCAAGGCAAATGCATCTCGAAGGCTAAGCAATGCCTACACCGGTTTGAAAGGCCTTTGGAGCCGCGTCATCTCCGGACAAACAAGAGAATATCGTCAGGGTCGCACGCCAGGGATCGCAGGATAAGCCAAAAAATTCGAACTTTTAGGCGAGTTTCTGATAAACAGCAGATATCAATCGACAGGGTCATTAGCGTCCGAGCAAGTGCTGACTACTGGCCAATATGCAACAAAGTGCACAAGCTGAGATACGCCAATTTTAGGGAATCGAAGAGTCCAGAGAAAAACAAACGAATTGACGTTGTCTGTTCGGCTGAACATGGAAGTGCCGACTCGACCGGAGCAGTGTCTTGCGACTGGGTGAGTTAAAATTGGAGGACAAACGCTTTTCAAAGTAGTGGGGGAGGTCAAGAGCTAGAGGGTTGAATACGTGGGATAAAAGTGAAGTTGGAATGGGATGATAATGATGAAAAAGCGCGAGGCGTGACAGAAAGAAGAGAGGACCTGAACAGTAGCATCGTTACCACTGCCCACCCTCCTCGACGTAGCAGATACGGCGCAGTTCATTATTCTCTGAGACAACCAGAGCATCAAGCAAATGCTTATAGATAATAAATAATAATGTGTCAACTGTGTCGTAACGGCGCTTCCCTGCCACGCGACCACCACCCGTCGCGTATGAGCTGAGTATACCGCGAGGACGCCCATCCCCACGCGGATTCGAACTGATGATCTTATGGTTGCAAACCAGGCGCGCAGACCACTCGGCAACCGGCCGAGAATGTTTTCAGCCACTGTATTATATTACGCGTGGAGGATAGTGTCACGTTGCCCAGGCCTAGAAAGGAAAATGTGGGTTCAAAATCTAGACACAAAGCAACGGGGTTTTGGCACTGAACTCCAGAGTCCGTTTTATCGAGTAAGGATCTACTCTTCCTCCAACCCCAGAATGCAGAGTTTGCCAAGCCTCTAATCATTGATCAATCCGGTATGAGTTGCTCTGAAGGTGCAAAAGCACCACTCAGTATAGTCCAATGGATCGCTGAGGCACGCAAAACATCGCTTTACGTTAAGGTCAAGACTTCTTGCGATGGAAGGGAGATGAGTGGAAAAGAAAAAAGGGTGCCAACGGTAGCATGTCTTCGCTACTCTATCCAGCAGATAAGGCGACCCTTGATAATCAGGGTGTGGTTGCAGTTAGATGAGATAGTCATGGTTGTACGTGGGCTGAGATACTGCCACGGCGCCCAGACTTAGACAGGATGATTAGTGTCCTCAACCAAAGTTTCGCACAAAAAGCTGCCTGCAATGCAGCAGAGAGGTGGCAGCGGTTTGTTTTTAAATAAACGCTATCCCATTTCCGACCTTCAACCTGTAAGGACAAGTAGACCGAATTTGTCTGACCTCTAGGGATTGATCAACATGGTAAGTGTAGCTCCCAAGGGCACCACCAAGTGAAGATCAATAAGTCGAAGAGGTGCGTAAACCGTTGCATCATCTAAAGATCCAGTCAGACTGACTGATTCAAAGTGGTGGATAATAACAGTCCCTTTATGCGTGAGAGCATAGGGGAAACGGTACGTAAGAAAGTCTTGTTCAAATAGAGCATTAACGTTAAAAAAGCCCGTGGTTGGTTCGCTTGTAGAAAGTAGTTGATTCACAGTAGACTGTGGCGAATAGATTTGTCAACTGATAATTATAAATCGGTACGCACGTACATCAGGTTCAAGCGACGCCTACAGGTTGTGCACAAGTAGTCATTCTTGTGTAGATCACGCAAGGCAAGTAAACAGCGCAACGGAAGGGAACGGAAAAATGAATAGCCATTAAGATTCAAGGAAAAGAAACAGGCATGAGGAACTGTAGTGAAGGCCAAAATATGAAGCTGGTAGATGCAGACAAAAAGAATCAGGCCAGCATTTAAGCTCTTGTTCTGTTGGAGGCAATACGTCACCAAAGAAAGGCATCAGCAGTACACCGGTACGTAGTACCAACGCTTCGCTGCCGCGCAACCACCACCGGTCACATGTAAGTAAAGGATACTGTGAGGGTCGCCCTGCCCCTAAGCAAGCTTAATCCCCGCGCCGTCAGATCACAAGATTGTTACCTTTACGCTACGGGCCGTAGGCGAAAGTCTGATGTCGTCAAAACCTGGCCAGGTCGAGACTTGCACAGATTTGGTCATCGCGCTGGATAAAATGGACAGGTAAATCAGAACCTACTTGCCCCGTCCATGTGATAGATGACTAGAGACTGTGTCGACGCCTACAGTATAAGGAACGATAAATAAAAAGTAAATCGCCAGCTGAACGCCGTAGCGGCGCTTCGCTTCCACAGGACCACCACGTCTCGCGTGGGCTACGTATACCGCGAGAACGCCCATCCCTACGCCGATAAGAAATGGTGAGCTAATGGTTGCAAATCAGGAGCGCAGACTACTCGTCCACGGGCCGTGATGAAAGACTGACCAACCTATTTAATGTTTAATAAACAATACAGCACCATGTTCCTAACCCAAGGGACTAGCACCACTGCCAACTTGTAAGGGATTAACCAAGGGGCACCTGGACGCAATGTTCTAACCGATGTTTGAGTGAAATAAAAAAGTCTGACAAACATTTCGTCTGTCTGGGTTCCAAGAGACCCGCGAATCATTCTGAACCCGGGTTCAGGCCTTTACGTGCTGCGTTTATCGAGTTTACATTGGACTCCAAGCCGAACTGCAGACATATGCGGCACCTCGTTTCAAAATCGATAGAGCACTAAACAGGCGTAATGAGAAATGGAAAAAATTCCATGAATCCAAAGGGTTTCGACGATGGTTACAGCACACAAAATGCCGGAATACGGCTATCAAATTGCAATGGCAGGCTAGATATTCAAATGAAGTTAGGCTGATCCAGTATGCAAAAACAGTAAAGTCTTAGTATAGCTACATCCAGTCTAGAGCCTCCCTATGAGAGGATGTTGCTTGTTTAAACATGGAAAATGGCAATCAGGCTGTAGAAGCTAGGGATAAAGCGGAAGTGCTGCTACGGGTCTTCCAGAATCCGCACATAAGAGATAGCAAAGATGTTGCACTATCGCAGCCATACTGTGTAAGCAGTAATACAATGCATGACATGGTACTGACTGTACAAGAGGTCTTCATCGTGATGGCTAACTTGAACACCTTCATATCAGCCGGTCCTTATAATGTACATCCAGCAATAGTCAAGCCACTAGCTGAGATTCTTCAGCATCCTGTTATGGAACTATTCAAGTTGTCGATTCAGGAATGTAAGTTACCAAGAGACTGGAAGGAGGCAACCATAAGCAAGATCCGAACCACTTAACTATAGACCCGCCGAAATAACCTGTTATAGTCAAGTGTTAAGAAAAGGTAATAAGAAAACGAATTCGTGAGCACCTGGCGGAACATACTCTAACTAGAGCGGAACAGCATGGTTTCATTAAAAAGAAGTCGCACCTCACGAACCTGCTGTGGTTTCTAGATGAGAGTACTAGATGTCTTGATGACGGAATTCCGGTGGTGTGCTAAATCGACTTTAGTACGGCTTTCGGCTCAGTAAATCAAAGTTTCTTACTGGAGAAAGTGATACCGCTGGGACTGCACCCTAAATTCCTGTCGAGTGTCGGAATTGCTATGTATAAGGTTCCGACTTTGAATCGTGGATGTGAATTCTCGTACGGGCATGACCTACAGTGGCGTTCCCTAAATATCGGTACTAGATCCACTACTGTTTCTTATGTTTAGAAATTACTTGGCCCCTTTTCTTGAAGACTTCTGCTATAATGTTGAAGATTACTTAAAGCTGGTCAGCAGGGGCAACCGAGCAACACTGACCAAAAATATCATCAGTGTAATAAACTGGTTGAAACAATGGGACTTGCCTTTAAATGACGATTATTGACCCCTAATGGAGACGGGATTGCGATGCAGTGCACCAATCAGGCTTTTGATTTAAGAGTCGTCATGACAAGCAGCTTTAAGCCTTCGACACAATATCGTTATGCGACCAACAAAGCACGACAGAAACTGTTTCACTTTAGGTTGGCACTGTGCAACAGCAAGTCAGATGTTTTCCTGTTATTGTACAAAGCAGTGGTTAGGCCACATCTGGAGGCTTGGTCGCCTTATCTCCTTGCATGGAAGATTTAAAAACTGGCAACCAGGATGGCTGAGGACAAAGGTGGAAAGTCGTATGAAGATCGCCAAAAGTGCTTGGGGTAATTTTCCATGGAACAACGTAGACTGAGGCAACCTGATAGAAACGCTTAAGATCACGAAGACCTCAGTGCCATCAAGCCTACTGATTTGTTTGAGCTAGCTACTTCCGATCATTTGCGTGGGCATCGTATGAAGCTCAAGGGCTAGAATGGACATCACGGCAAAGTTTTTCACGAACCGTGTAGTCCGCAGCTAGAATAAGTTACTTTGGGTTAGTGGGTTGCGAAAGTGTTGCAGCCATCAAAGCAGATTTGGATAAGTGCTAGTAGCATCTTTTCCTGGATAAATGTGATTTTAGCCAAGTGTAGGAACAATGATACTTGAAGTTGATAAACGAAAATGCAAGGATTGCTCATGTCCTTGCCTCAATTCCTTTTGCAGAAGCAAGGAGAGGCGATCAAATGTCGGAGTGCCGTAAACTCTAGTTCGCTTACCAGTACAAGAAGCTGGAATTTCGTTGAGCGGAAGCCTGTATCGTCCGTAGATCTCGACCACATTTAATAAGCAAAAACCATGTGAATCACCTGTCACAATGCGTAAAACCAAGCACTGGCAGTTGCCAAGTGGCAGACAAATCCTAGAGCTGGTAGCAACGAAAATAGGCAGCAGTTGTATCATAAGCACTGCGTGTTTGGAAAAACACAAATCCGTTGGAAGGGATTTATTGCAAAGTTGTCACTAGAATTTAGTGAAGCTCTTCTTGTATTTAGAACCAGGTGCTTTCATAACCTTTATGACATTGAAACTAACAGTTTTGCTAAGTGGCCTGCATTCACCAACGATGACCGTATCACCGACATTCACATCCCTAAGCGTTGATCAGGCGAATGAAAAACGTACCGAAAGCATGGGGATAAATGGACCGACATATTCTTGTGTCGCTTTTCGTATCTGTTATATTTCTTTACGTACTTCAAATAATTGCGACGAATGACAATCGTTCTAGTCATTTTCATTTTCCGGACAACACCAGTTAGTATGCGTCCGCGGATGCGCACATTCCCAGTGAAAGGGCACTTTTTATCGATGTAGTTGCCAAAAATGGCTTCTTTCGGAGTTTTGTATCCCAAACCGATACTTTTGTAATATCTTCCACCCTTTTTTCCTTTAACCTCTTGCTTCTGGAATGCGTTTTCTTTCTACACAGCAAATGAGAAATTGAAGAGGCAGACAAACCTGCTCCGCCATGGTTTTTCGATTTGCCGCAGAACCTAGAAACCGAGGTATTTGTACATTAAAACAACGCGATAACAAACAAGCACTAAATAGTGACGTCTATTATTCAGCGTACGATTTTATCATTCAACACTATAAATGTTTTTATGTTTGCCTGTTTTTTCGCTGCTATTAATTATTTTTGGTAAATGCCTGTTGGAAATGTTTTGATTTGAGGCTACTCCCTACAAACGATCTCTCAGTAGCCAAGTTAATTCTTGGAACTTTGCACAATGGGGTGTGCTTGGAGTGATCCTGACAAAAATCACCAAGACACCAGTAAAGCGATAGAAAAGCAGATTCGTCAAGATGCAGAAAAGGCGATGAAAGAGGTAAAGCTATTGCTACTCGGAGCTGGTGAATGTGGAAAGTCCACTGTTTTGAAACAAATGAAAATTATACATGGTGAAGGTTACAAAGAGGAAGAAAGGAAGGAATACGTTTGCATCATATTTGCAAACATTGTTCAATCGATGATCAAAATACTGAAAGCAATGGAGTCTCTGGAGATTGTACCTGACACCTTCGACCCAGAGGAGGAGGTTAAAAAGCTGAATGGATATCTCGTCAGCGTTGAAGATGGAGTGTTTCCAGAAGAGCTGGCCAAGCTTCTACACACCCTTTGGGAAACACCAAGCGTACAGAAGTGCTTTTCAAGAGCAAAGGAATACCAACTAAATGACTCAGCCGGGTATTATATACAATCCCTAGATAGGATATCTGCCCCAGGCTATACTCCAACAGAGCAAGATGTGTTGAGATCTCGAGTAAAGACCACTGGGATAGTTGAAACAAATTTCAGGTTCAAAGACCTCGATTTCAAAGTTTTTGATGTCGGTAAGTCCGTCCGTTTCTTAGTTCTTGCTTTGTAAACCTAACTACCGAAAGATTGACAGTTACTTTCGTTAGAAAAATGAGTACATTATCTACTGATTTCTTACGCGTGTTCGTCGCAGCGTCTATCTCGCACTATGACACCGCAGAAGCGAACGATCTAACAATATGATATAGCTATAGCCAGTCAATTTGGGCAAAATACTCACTGACCCTCGGTAGGCTTACCACTTCGAGTTACTCATAAACTATCTAAGATCCTTTGTATAGGTTAGCACGATCAGTACGTTAGTTCCGAGCCGTTTGTACGATGATCAGCGCAACAACCAAATACATTGGAAACGAATCCAGCAGACCGGAGCGACAATGGCGAAGAGATTCGAAGAAGTTTGTGTCGACCGAGTTGATTAAAACAAACTGTAAATAATGGCGCGAGTAAAAGCAGGAAACTGCAGTTATAAACAGGAAACTTGCAGGCGCTACAGCACCATCTCTTGTACCCAAATTATTTACATCATCTCACGGCCCCTGAAATGAGAGTTCTAGTGCCCTTTCCACGAAAGGTTAAGTGCAAATAAGTAGTAGTTGTGTGAACTGTACGAGTAGAAATGCATCACATTTAAACACAGTCTGATAGCCAGCACACCTCCGAAATAGTAGTGTATGGCAGTTTCATCCTATGGGGAATTTTCAGCAATGCGCATTCCCTGTTACCCCTGTCGGGCTAAAACCCACAACTCGACGGTTAACGATGAATGGTTATGACCACTGCTCTAAGGGAGAAAACAGCGACCAAGGTGACTAAGGTACAAAGTGTAGCATAATGCCAGCGAATATTTACTAGCAAATTACGATACTATAGCGCAGTGGACAGGGTGGCCCCCTCGCCGAGCAACGAACTTACCAACCTTAATTCGTTAATTAACTCGAGGGATTAAAAGCAGCTTGATCTAGGTATTGATACAAAGTATTAGTAGGGGACTTTGAATGGTATGAGGATGTTAATGGCCGAGTTGTGAGTTTTAACCGCACATGGGTTAGATGGAATGCGCCATCCTGACAGTTCCTTAGAGAATTAACCGGTCATACAGCGTTTTTCCGTGTATATGATAGCTGTCTGACTGAGGCTAAACGTGATGAACTTCTAGTAAGTACCAACGTAGCTTCCCTTTAACACTACTAACAACATGCTGTTTAGTAAATTTCGAAAAGGAGATGATACCGAAGGCAGTATAACAAAGCATTATATAATGAAGGGATATGCGAAACTTGCGCAACATGGTGTTCCACCGGAAGCACTTTTGGAGGAGCAATCTCAGTAATCTGAAACCCTCTTCTTACTAAAAGCTGAATAAACGAAATCTGTTCTATTTATCACTAGCTTTTACTCGCAAAATACGCGCGAGAATAATTATTTGATGGGTTAGATGAGCTGTGGAAAATTATTAGACGCAGTTAATCGGGGCTGCTGAGCCTCTATAATAGAATTGCGGCATAACACACATTGTTGTGTATTGTTGACATAAATCGTAGAAAAGACGCAGCAATATAAAGATGGACATATATTAATATGAGTACAATAGTGTTGTCTATTGGTTTATTGCCCTTATTACAGAAGTAAAAGCGACCCAAACATGACATCATGCGTGGAAGCGCGATGCCCATGAATCAAACAAACAAATTAAACATGAAATTAATGTTCCGCATTGGGCGTTTGCATTTCCAAAAGCACGGATTCTTTTGTTACAATCCCGCACCACGATCTTCCAACTGGGATTACGGTAGCTACTCGTTGGCCAACCACATTACAGACACCGTCACCTCCCCTCCAGGAACTTGTGGCTTGCCCCGAAATTTATTGAGAAGTTTAGAACAGTTTTTTAATAAATATTTATTAAAAGGAAGCAACAATATTGTATCAGTCTAACACCCATTGTTATCCACGACGTACTGCCAACGCTCAGGCAAGCTGGTGATGCCTCTCATAGGATCAGCGAGCCTGGCTGTAAAAGTATTAGACAAGGTACGTTTTTGGCCTGGTCACGGTCATCCAATTTCATGTCCTTGACGTTGTTGTGCAGTGTGTGGGAGATTTAGTAGGCAGTAAGGGCAAAGTCTAGGCGATTTGCTGGATGCATATAAGCTATCATACTGAGCAGTTGCATTTTCAGACGCGTCACCTTTGCCACAGCAGGGCGTGCATCGTTAGGTAGGAGAGGGAATCGGGCTCCAGTTGGATGCCTTTTCGGTGTTCTTCTCCCATCTTTTTTATCTGTTGTCAGTAGATAAGGACCGTCACCGTGGAATTGTGTGTTAGGAGTTTCCTATATATGACGCTGCAGCCATCCCACCAGACCAATAGCAACAATTTTGCCGTGCAATTTGCAGTTCGATATTTGTACTGGCGTTCCACCTGCTACGATTCACTGACGCCCCCTGCTACAGATGACATGGAGCACACACTTCTCGTCTGCAGTAACGATATCATGCAGTCGTCGATGATTGTGCCTTCGGGTAAGTAAGACACGTGTGATGGCAGATGATGTAAAAACTGTTCATCTGTCAAGTCGTGTTGTACAAGGTGACTGAGCTTTGAGACCATTCTGAATTGGCGTACATGGCAATCAACAGTTGTCTTTGGAAGGCTACAGTGAAAAGAGACTTCACGCATACATTATCTCAGCTCCTGCTCCAGAGACTCCTGGATTTTGCTGACAATTTCCTATGGCTTGCGTCCTAGGCCTCCGAGGTTTGACAATTCGTAATTCCCTACTTTATTCAACCTATCAAAAATAACACCATACCGTAACTTATGTCGTCCTTAACTAGTGCGTCACACGGGTTTCAGAAAGCCCCTACGGCTTTGCACTTTTGTACGAACTCGTATACAAGCATCCGCGAACAGTATATTGATCATTTGCCAATACCGCATCCAGCGCCAGGATGTAAAATAATTGGAAAGTTAAGACTATTGTTTCAGGATGTCTCCTCATAAATCCAAATTGAGGAATCTTTAAAAAGCTTCCGTAGAAATATGGAACGGCATTGAAAATTTTTCAATCGCTTTTGGAACAACCCAGTAGGACAGGGAACAACCAGCTCTGTTGGACCTCGCTTTCACCACCGAGGTATTCACAGATGGTTTGTTGGTCCGCAGAGACCAAGTAAATCTGATGTTCAACTGCGTCTATTAACAGAGTATTCCGGAACACCGACATTTGAAGCCAATGATAGATTACAGCATCTTGACTATCCCCATTGATGCAAAAAATTTATCCTTTCCAGCGGAACAATCCCGATGTCGCTTGGTTGGGTTTTGTCAACCGACTCAATAAGCGAATAAGGAGTGCATGGAAAAACGTTACTCTAAGCTCCGTGAGATCAAGTCTTTCGGATATAGTAGAACGGGCAAGTGCATGATCAAGTCATGTCCACAATGCGCTTTATGTGCCCATGTAGAGTAGATGTTCAGCTATAGTACACAAACCGCTAACACAGATAAAATCAGCAAAAGTAATACAAGTGGATATGGTGCGGCACTAATTTGAGAACTCGACCGAGGTGATGTCATTGAACTAATCTGTCAGTCGGTTCCTGTTTGACTAAATGTTGATTCCAAAAAAACGTGAAAAATAGGGAAAAACTGACGCACCATGTCTTTATGCGAACAAAATGACTTTGTAGGATTATCTGGTTGAGGAAACCGAAATACTTATGAGTAGAAGGATTTTGGCGAGTATTTTGTTCGTCGTAGTCAACCGACAATTCAGATAAGTCAACTACATATCCGGAAATGCACCAGACGGCCGTTTCGCCCTAATGAGGATTGTCAGTGGTGAGCATCCTTCGGTCCTCCACAGAGGATCGAACCCATGACTGCTAGTGGCTTGTGCTAACTGGCCTGCATCTTATGCAACTGAGCCATGGAGGACGGCAGCCGACCGTTACGAATTGTTAGCTAACTGCGATATAGCCCGACCCATCCTCCACTGCCTTGCGGGCACCTGCCATACAGATGACAGCGGTTGGCCTTCCGGCGTCAGGACGTCCCGCTTACGGCAGCTATGAATCGACATAGCATTTATGAAATCCGTAAGGGCGAATTGGTATTACTTATGAGTAGAAGGATTTTGGCATTTTTGTTCGTCGCAGCAGTCGGCTGACTGCGACGTCCTGACGCCGGAAGGCCAACCGCTGTCATCTGTATGGCAGGTGCCTGCATGGCACTGGAGGATGGGTCGGGCTATATCGCAGTCAGCTGACGATTCGTGCTGGTCGGCTACTGTCCTCCATGGCTCAGTTGCATAAGCTGCAGGCTAGTTGGCACAAGCCACTAGCAGTCATGGGTTCGATCCTCAGTAGAGGACCGAAGGATGCGCACCACTGACGATCCCCAGTAGGGCGAAACGGCTGTCTGGTGCTTTTCCGGATATGTAGTTGACTTATCTGAATTGTCGGCTGACTGCGACAAACAAAAATACCGAAATACTTTCCGACAACGCCTACTGAGGGAGTGATTAGCATCAGTGAGTGTTTTGGAAAAAAGCTTTTTGCAGATATGAAACTTATTGAATAAAATGATGCCAGTAAAATCCATCGTTGAAATGCCGCTACATCGAACAGGATGCTCCAGTGACCTGTTGATTACTTTGAAATGCCCGTTTAATAGTTCAGTAAATATCACAAGAGGGCAGTGCGTCCAGTGTTGTAATCCGCAAGCGGTGGTAAAACGTAAGATCAGATAATGAGGCACGGAAGAAGACCTGAGTGGGGCGACACTGTTCGTTAGTTTCCTGGCTCTACTGACTGCTGTGTTCATGTGATGTGTAATTCCTAGTTTGTTCCCTGAAGTACGAGGGCTCAGACTGATACAGTCCACTCAAAGATGAGGAGTGTGCGTAGGTGTTGATGATAACGATTTTAGTTGAACAGCGAGATAAAACCTTTACTCTCTGACATGTTCAGTGAAAGACAGCAGGAGTTGGACCAAGCCGATTGTCCATGAAATATTGCAATTTGGCCGATGAATCTGTGGTGTGATTGTGTATACTAAGAATCACGTCATCAGCATACTTTAGCAAGACGGTATCCTTTTGGTCGGGAATTAAGTTGATGTAAGTGGAAAACAGGAGTAGGGACGAAATAGGTTCCTAAAGCACACCGAAATTTGTGGTGAATAAGGTACAGAGTTTTTTCTGAAACCTGCTAAACTACCTACGTTTCGTAAATAGTCTGCGTAAGAAGTACTTACGGGGGTTGAGCTCGGGAAACGAACAGGTGGTGCAACAGCCGTTCATGGTCTACCCAACCGAAAACAAAGCTCTAATTTAGGAGGCAGCTACCCGTGGGTTGGTGTTTACTATCGGCTGGTGATAGCACTGAATGTACGAGACTAGTTAATGCATTGAAAGTTGGTCTTAAGCTACGATGGGTGAACTGAAAAGCAGCCCTTATGAGAATAACTCGTTCAAATATCTTCAAATCCACCGTTTTACACGCAATAGGTCGATGGTCACAGGTTACTTTCTTCGCTATAGGTGTGATGCCGGCGCTACCCCATCAGGTCAGGTCAGGTCAGGTCAGGTCAGATGGACGATAGAGGCCTCCGCCTAACGAGCGTCCAGTTCTTGTGCCGGTAAGTGAAGCGACCCCCGGCACTTCGACGTTGGATTGTCTCTTCTTGCTTCTGCAATGGAATGAAGCAAGAACAAGAGCAATCTCTGCACTTTCATATGCCAGCATCAAAATACACTACATATTAAAGTACAACTACAATATTTCTGGAAAAAGGATGGACCAACAATTGTCTAAGCCCCTTTTGAAGGCTTCTACTGTCTCAGACTCCACTAAATCAGAAGGGAGTTTATTCCAGTAGTTAACTACCCGGTTCGTAAAAAACTTTGCCCTGATGTCCAAACGAGCTCTGTGATGTTTAAGCCTCAGGCGATGCCCGCACAGATGGTCTGACATAGCCAAATAAAACAGATGGGTGGAACTAATACCACTAAGTCCCTTAATGATCTTAAACGTCTCTATCAAATCCCCTCTCAACCTACGCCGTTCCAGGGAAAATAATCCTAAGCTACTTAGACGATCTTCATAAGATTTCCCTCGTTGACCTTCAATCATCCTGGTCGCAAGTTTCTGAATCTTTTCTATACAAGTGATGTCACTACGGAGGTACGGTAACCAGGCTTGAACGCAATACTCCAGATGTGGCCTGACCACTGCTTTATATAAGGGCAAGAATACTTCTGCTTTAGTGTTACTCAGCGCCCTCCTAAGACGAAATAATTCGTGTCGTGCTTTATTGGCAGCATGGCGACACTGTGCCGAAGACTTAAAATTGTTCGCTACGATGACACCTAGATCACGGGCTTCGTCAGTGCACCGCAATGATAGAAATCCCACAGGAGACTGAACTGCAATTCCGCTACCACTACTAGTCAATAGTTGACATTTGTTGGCATTTAGAGGTAGGTCCCATTGACTTGACCAATTCACCACAGTGAGGATGTCCTTAGCCAATGTCGCACGGTTTCCCCTACTGACCAGTCAGCTATCTTTTGCTGATGTACACACACGGTATACATTTCAGAAAAAGGCTGTGCTAAGACATTAGCACATTCTATGAGGACTATAGAAGATAGTCTGTCCGGAACGGGCGCTAGTAAGATTGCGTTCGTATAAATTCCTTGTAAACGCAAAGCTATCTATGGGGGTAAAGTTTATGGGCTGAGTTGTGTCCGTGGATGGTAAGTGTAAGGATGCATCGCTTTTCTGACCACAAGACTTGTGGTTTGATAATTCTACATCGAAACCAGATGGTGGGATGTTGTGGGCGACTCCACTGGGTTCCTCGTCAATTTCCATATTTTGAGGGATTATTTTTCCCATCATAGTTTGGACATACATATAGTTTAAGCGGCACATTTCATTTTGTACCTCCATCCACAAAGAGTTTGCTGAAGCATCGTTGTTGCACTTCAACACGTTCATTGAGTCTGCGTAGTCTTTTAAGGCACTGAGAAGCGAACCTGTGTGAGCGGATGAAAATGGTCATGAGAGATTCACTATGGCGAATGTGCAAAATCCCCGGGCCCCGAAACCTGCAAAGCCTTCTTGGCGCAGCCCAGGCTTAGGAGAAACAGGATCTGGACGTGAAATTCTATTCGAACCACAAAACTCCTTTATAAACAGGGCAACGAAGTGCGTAAAACGCAGCTTGGGATTCCTACCCTACACGCTTCATGTGGACTAGCGCAAGTTACAAGAGAAGCGGATAATTCTCTACATCAGAAATTCTCTTCCCATTTCCAGTGCACATTTTCGCTTGCCGTACCATTCACGCAGGTTATACCACTACCAGAGCGGAGACATATCTCGTTTACGGCCACAGAATTTCCGGAGAAACCGACGCCTCTACGCGAGCGTAGCTCCCTTGGTGCTTACGATATTCACGCAAACGTAGTAATGGTACATTTCAGGAATTTGTTTGAACCACTCTCTTAATTTTTCCAGTGATGTATCCAAGAGATGCGAGTACCAACGATGTGGAAGCATGACGTCGTCATTCTTTCCCATTCACAATGGGGAACGGCCCAAATCCTGCCAACTACCGTCCGATAACTCATCTTGTGGTGCTGTCCGAAGTCATAGAGGCCATTATAACAGAGGCACCCATGACTTAAGCAGAGAAATGCAATATGACTGCACCAGAACAGCATTGGTTCCGTCAGAACCGATTGTACACTATGGATCTGCTACTTACTCACTCTAGAACTGCGAAATCGGTGATCTGGTCTTAGGTTAAGCAGGCACTTTCCTCCTGCAATGGTATACGCATTGGAATTTCGTAGGGCCATATCCGATCCACTTGAAGTACCTGGCAGTAAGAGGATTCTCCTGTTCTCCGAGCAGTGCACTTTTGTTGCAGGCTTTTCGTTACCAAACTAGGCAACATCTTCAGTTCAGCTATTCAGTCCTGATTCGCAGAGTCTCGCAAACAATGCCAGATCCGAATAATTATTGATTGTTGCATGCTTCGAATGTCTGCCTCGATCCGTTCACGTGAGTCAGTCGAGTAGGCACCTCATCTCTTTGTCGATCTGGTGCCTAACGCTGGCTTAACCTGCAGAGCTTCATAGGACACCTCCAGCTCCAGGTGTTTGTTGCTTGAGTCCGGCCAGAATGCCAGGCCTCGAGGAACCTCACGCGCGCTGCGGTTTCTTGCTCTTCCAAGTATTTCAACGTTCTCCAGATCGAAACGATGGTTCTCGGCATCCATGTGTACCGACATTAAGGATTTCTCATCGTGGCGGCGGATGGCCGGACTATGTTCGTGCAGTATTGTGCCAAGTTTTCATCCAGTCTGGCCTACATAGTACTTGTCACAGTTCTTGCAGGATAGTTTGTAAACTACACCTGATGTTTCTTTCTCAGACAGTTTGTCCTTCACCTTAAAAAATTTACTTCGTATGGTTTCCGTTGCTTCGTATGCAACAGTTATCCCGTGAGGCATTAGAAGCTTCGCTGCCTTTTCAGAAATCCATGTTAACATATTAACATGTTTCAGAGAAATTCGTACCCTAGAAGCTTTATTCTACGCTGCCTGATGTCGAAGAGACAGTCAAAACCCACGTC
The DNA here is from genome assembly GCA_944474145.2 of Dicrocoelium dendriticum. Classification (NCBI taxonomy): domain Eukaryota; kingdom Metazoa; phylum Platyhelminthes; class Trematoda; order Plagiorchiida; family Dicrocoeliidae; genus Dicrocoelium; species Dicrocoelium dendriticum. The sequence continues at coordinate 115,725,305 of OX104064.1, forward strand.
CAAATGTGCAACAGAAAGAAGAACGATTATCCTATCTTACATCCATGGGATTTCTGAAATGGCAGCGAAGCTTCTAATGCCTCACGGGATAACTGTTGCATACGAAGCAACGGAAACCATACGAAGTAAATTTTGTAAGGTGAAGGACAAACTGTCTGAGAAAGAAACATCAGGTGTAGTTTACAAACTATCCTGCAAGAACTGTGACAAGTACTATGTAGGCCAGACTGGATGAAAACTTGGCACAATACTGCACGAACATAGTCCGGCCATCCGCCGCCACGATGAGAAATCCTTAATGTCGGTACACATGGATGCCGAGAACCATCGTTTCGATCTGGAGAACGTTGAAATACTTGGAAGAGCAAGAAACCGCAGCGCGCGTGAGTTCCTCGAGGCCTGGCATTCTGGCCGGAACTCAAGCAACAAACACCTGGAGCTGGAGGGTGTCTATGAAGCTCTGCAGGTTAAGCCAGCGTTAGGCACCAGATCGACAAAGAGAAGAGGTGCCTACTCGACTGACTCACGTGAACGGATCGAAGGCAGACATTCGAAGCATGCAACAATCAATAATTATTCGGATCTGGCATTGTTTGCGAGACTCTGCGAATCAGGACTGAATAGCTGAACTGAAGATGTTGCCTAGTTTGGTAACGAAACGCCTGCAACAAAAGTGCACTGCTCGGAGAACAGGACAATCCTTGCATCCACACCCCGAGCTACAGGTAACTTGCAGTGTCACTGTGACTCTGTATCGGGTCCGCGCTTATTCGTAAGATACACGCATGAGCGATCATCTCAAAATTCCTACTATTCGTTCATAACCTCAATAGATGGCAGGCTATCAGAACAACGAGTGACCGCGTGGAATGGTACGGCGATCTAGGAAAGATTGGACTGCTCAGAACCAGCCCCTTTACAAAGCGGTCAACTTCAGGACATTGAGCGTGCACCGTCAATGCATTCATGAGTACAGGCCTGGGCGACAATTTGTATACTGCGGTGTTGCTGAATGCGACTTAGGAATGCTGGTACAAGACGGTCTCTGGTGTTCAAGTCGAGCCGGGAATGCTTTACAATAGGTCAACCAACATCTTGGCTTATGGTGGGGGTAATTGGGTTGGTGTAATACTTCTATCTCTAAGACGTTGAACTTTAACCTTAAGTCCAACACAGAATATCGCATCAACATCTGGCACTATCGCTGCACACCAGATTCTACAACATAAAGCGACCAATAATTCAAAACGGTTGATACAACTCCTTTACCAACCAAGAGTGAGAACTCTAGCGGTCTACAGTGATCATCATCTGCGCCCATGTGGCGTGTTAATGAAGAGCTATAAGATTTTAAGGAATCCAAGCGCGGTTGTCGCTCTGAGAGACTGAACCGCAATAACACACTAAGAGGCCATCCGCTAAACGTGGCCACGCGGTATAATCGGTTGGAATGTCACCGGAATTTTTCTTTTCTGCTTTTTCTGACTGAACGTCAACTTACCACAAACAATCGGTGTGCTCCTTCTAAGTTCCTGGAGAACGCACTCATGCTTGTTTTATTTCGATAACGGTACTTTATTTCCTGCATTACTTACTTTTATCCTATGAGACCTGACAAGTATGAAATGTTATAGAAGACACAAGGCTGCCCAGGAAAGTAATTTTAATGTAACTATAATATATTAAAATATATAATACATGGTTAACGTACATAATATACTACCTCATATTGCATAATAATATATATATATATAACCGTGGGCCACCGATCGATCAGTTTTTGAAAATAAACTTTAAGGTGCTCAGTCCGAATATCCACCTAGAACCTTTATCCCGTTAATCTCCATGAATATCGAAGCTCGGCATTAATGATCCGATGGAAATGCATCGGCAAATATTACACAGTTGGTGATATCCAGAGGAGTGATGCCAATGATTCAGGCAAATCGCACAGGAGCGAAAGAGGCACGAATGCCCTAGGTTAGCCGACAACGATTATCAGACATGGCAGCCGCACAACCGGTGGCGTATGCGGTTCAAAAGGTAGGTAGCGCAAGCCACTGTGCTCAAACATAGGACGAATTTGTTACTACAATGAACTTCTAACCACTGTTACCGGTGTTATAGGCAGAGCTCAGCTTTCTGATGGTGACTGCGCCTGACGCAACCACCACAGCTTTGGTACCACTCCCAGATGATGGCGGCCCCAAGTCAAATGCAGTCCTTCATTGAGAAAAGCCGAGCACCGTTCGTATTGTTTACATCTATGCAAACGCCGGAGGGAACACCTCTAACTCCTGTAGCTGAACCGAGCAACAGTAGGGTACCGCAACCGATATAGTCCATCAAACCGTTAAAAGCAGTACCAACTAATAACCATTAACCGACAGTCACAAGAACGAATCATGGTGCCTTGGGTACAAATGTTCCAGCATCACATCCTAATACCTTAGAGCAGAAGCAGATGGACGACCACCACCAGTGGAACTCCATATGTGACGCGATTCGCATTTCGGTTAAGCTTACGACGCTATGACAAGTTACACACCAACCAGGTTTAGTGTATAACGGTGGACCTCAACTTCTGCGGTTAGCACCGAGTTCCTCTGACTACGCGTGGACGTTCTACTATCGTTCAATCGGCACCATAACTAGTCGCATGAAGTGCACATACTACCATATAGCCCACAGAATGAACGCTTATAAGAGAACAGCCACAGAGATGAAGTTCGCAAGTCTGACCACAAGGCTTTCTTAGTTACTTGGTCAAACTCTGGTATCTGCAGGCCTCAGAGTCTCGATATAGCATAATATGCACGGGAACGTGACTGAACTGTGAGATTGCTGAGTTTGTGGTCACCTTCCCAATTTGTCGCTCATGCGGACCGACAGAACCCGTCGGATAGGAGCACTAATCAGTTATTACAAAACAAACCCTCCATGTTAGCTCAACAGAAGAATCACAAACGCGTGTCACTGATCTTCTTCAGTGCAGACTATGGTTGAAAGACGACGACGTTTGTCTTGTCTGCAGTTTACCGACCGCCCAAATTCACTACGGAAATGGACCACAGACTAACATCGGCTATGGGTATTGTGGTCAATCAGAAACACAGTCCTATCCTCATTACGAGTGCTTAAAATATCCATGATTCAGAAGCTGCAAGGACCGAATGTGAACAATACACAGCCTACTTGCATGTGATTATCATTAGCACACATTTGTGCAATCCCGTCATCACTTCCACCAGGTCTAGAACAACGAATATGCCGTCTAGGTTGGATCTGGTGCCTAACAGCTAGGAAATCATGGTTCATGAGCTAGATATGTGAAGTCCTTTGGGTCGGAGCTACCAGGTGACTCCACTGGTTACTTGCACTTGCTAGACAGTTTAACTCGTCTTGTTGCAAAAGAAGGCACTTCAATACGCTCTGCGATGCTGTGTCCGCATTCGTTGAAGATGTCAGTCGGATATTCCTGACTGAGTGCACCCCAACGAAAGCATTAGAAGCACTGTAAATAAACTTTACGTCGCTATCCGTTAGTCCACTCCTCCCCCTAATATTGCTCTTCGTTCCTTATGTCACCATGGTTGCACGGCAGCGAAACATCAGTCCAAGTGGCTGCTGTGTTAAGGTTCATGATGCTTATGATGCTGATGATGATGATGATGATGTTGTTGTTGTTGTTGATGAGGTTGGGGGGATGAGGAGGAGGAGGATGAGTATGATGCCGAATTTTAATGAGGACGTTGCGGAAGCAGCAAGACTCGTAAATAATTCACATATCCCCAAGAAACCTGAAGTCGCAAGTTTAAAAGGGTTCAGCCAGCTAACTGCTTAGATGGCATTCTTAGCTCATTGAAAATGTTGCATGCGATTGTTCCGCCAAGACAATCCGACACATCAACGGGTGCAGATGAAATGACTGTAAGCGAACGGCGGTCCTCTGCATAGACATATCAGCAGTCTTCGTAAAGTCTAGCGCGGATTCCCACCACTCGCTATGGTTGGTAGATATAAATGCTACGGGGACGCAAGCAACGCCATAGGATCCAATACTAACAAATCTTTCAAGCAGAGCAAAACACGAATGGTTTTCCTGCTTACCGATGGGGAGGCTGCGTCCAGAACTGCGGCTCGATTTGGAGCACATGTCTGGACACCGATCATGCACTTGTATGTGCTGACCTGCTAATGCGCTTTGGCGGACGCCCACGACGAGGTTGTGAGTACATCGACACCAGCCAACTGGCGACGCCAGCTGTTCTGAATGCGTATCGAAGTACGCTGTCATGCGAGTTGGCTAAACGCTCACTGGATGCAGTTGAAGGTCACTGGTCTCATATTCACCAGACCTTACTAGCAGCAGGAAAATCCTCATGTGGCATGTCTAATCACAAACATGGACATTGGGTCTCTTCACAGGCTTTGGAACTTATAGATGCTCGCCGGCATATTCCGGCTGGAAGCGAACACAATGAAACTCGCAAAGAGCTCCGGGCAAAACTCCGTGCTAGCCTGAAGAGAGACCGCGAATCCTGGTGGTCTCATTGTGCATCAGAGATGGAAATGGCCGCTGCCCTTGGTAACCATCGTAAGTTATTCCGTCTGATACGGGAAACGGGCAGCAGGAGACCTGGTGTTAGTGAAACTATACGTGACCAGAGTGGACAGCCTATCCACAACTTATCAAAACGCTTAGAGCGTTGGGTTGAGCACGTTAAAAGGCAATTTAATCAGTCGAAATGATTAGATTTCTCGCCGGCCACTGATCAACCCGCTCCCTTGGCTGTCCCTTTGGATCCACCCTCTCGTTCAGAATTCGAATGTGAGATTGAATTGTTGAAGTTAAATAAAGCCGCGGAACCTGATGATCTTCCTCCAGCCCCCTACAAATTCGAGGGACCTGCTCTCGTGGATGATTTACACGAGTTACTAGTGAAACTGTGGGAGCAGGAAACTGTCCCAACCGATTGGAGCCGCTCCGTCATAGTCCCAATTTTCAAGGGAGGTTCACGATCGAGATGCAGCAACCATAGAGGAATCAGTCTGATCTCCATCGCCTCCAAATTGCTTGCCTCTATCATCCTTCACAGACTGACTGGCACTCGTGAAGCCAGATTCGTGAAGAGCAAGCTGGATTTCGTCGAGTTCATGGCTGTATTGACCACATCTTCACCTTGCGTCAGTTGTTGGAGCACCGTCACACATATTGGTGGCCCACCGTATTCGTGTTCCTCGATATCAAAGGTGCATTCGATTCGGTTGATCGATGTGCACTTTGAAATTGTCTACTCAGGAAAGGTGTACCTGAGAAGTATGTGAATATTATCCGAGCATTATATGCGCGTAGCGCGGGCAGAGTGAGGGCTTACCGCAAGTTGTCGTCGCCCTTTAATATCTCCAGCGGCGTGAGACAAGGATGCCCGCTGTCACCTTTCCTCTTCAACTTTGCCGTTGACGAAGTCATGGAAATCGCGTTTACAGGACACGACTTAGAAGGTGTAGAGCTACTCCCAGGAGAACGACTTCTTGATTTAGAGTATGCTGATGATATTGCCCCAATCTGTGACAGTTCACAAACTTGCCAAGCGGCACTGGACAGATTAGCACTAGCTGTCCGTCACTTCGGGCTTTGCTTCGCACCCTCGAAGTGCAAAGCGTTTCTCCAAGATTGATCTGGACCGCCTCCTACGCTGACCCTTGGTTGGGATCAGCTAGAATTCGTTCGGAAATTCAAATACTTGGGAAGTTGTATCAGCGCCCGTGGGATTGAAGATGAAATCACGAACCGTACAGCAAAAGCTCGGGGCGCTTTTGCTAACCTTCGCCACTTATGGTGCCGGCACGACATCACTCTTGCCCTGAAGGGTAGACTGTACAACGCAGCGGTATGTTCGATCCTACTGTACGGTTGTGAAACCTGGCAGCTTAAAGCAGCGGACCTGAAGAGGCTAGTTACGTTCGACCATCGGTGCCTTCGTAATTTTCCTCATATCTGGTGGGAACACAGCGTGAGTAACGAGTGTGTTCGACACCTTGTTTACGGCACAGGTAAAGGAAATGAACCGCTCAGCACCGTTATTTCACGCAGCAGGCTCCGATGGCTCGGCCACGTGTTGCGCATGCCAGCCCACTGACTCCCGCGACGTGCGTTGTTTGCGCGCCGGGGGTGTGGATGGAAGAAGAGGAGGGGTGGCCAAGCGATGACATGGTCCAGAGGAATGAAGGCCCTAACTTCTGAGCTGGCCTCGGTTGCAACTGAGGTGTTCCCCACCCCTAGCTAACGTGGATGATGCTGATGATGATGATGATGATGACGATGATGATGATGATAATGATGATGATGATGAGGAGGAGGCGGAGGAGGAGGACGAGGATGAGGAGGAGGAGGAGGAGGAGGATAGAAGGAGGATGCGCCTGCTTCTGGCACTCCACCATCGGGTTTAAGCACTGTCACTTGCACAGCAGCAGCGGTTATAAATAGTTGGCATCCTTTCGCACACGCCGTTCTGGAATGGATAACATTCATTTGGACGCGCTACGGAGGATAAGCGGCCACTTGTCCGAACCGCCGGCTCAAATATTTCAGCATGTTACATGCATGTTACAATTTGCTCGCATGCATAGGCTTTGATTTTAAAATTCATCACTGAGTAACTTGTCAAACATACCATTGTACTCGTCCCAAACTAATGTCACAGTGTATACTACCAGTCCGCATCTCATTACAGCAGCCATGTTTTCGGCTGCCGTTAGCCTCAGGGACGTACCGATTAAAAGTCGCAAGAAAATCAATCAGATGTCCATACTAGACCTGGTATTTGCTAGCTTTGTTCCATGGAAAGAGTTTTCCGTTAAGCCACAGTGAACTCTGAATTTACTGGGTCATGGGTGCTAAGCTGTGATCAGTAAAATTTCTGGTAATGTCGCCGAGGGGAGCATACGTATATTATGCAGACGAATGATGTGCTTATCCAAGCAACGTGGACCGGCTCCGAATCAAGCTTCGTTTCAACCCTCATGCATCTCAGTCTTATTCCTGAAGATGGACACAGGACTTAGTTCGCGAGTGGTGCAGCGAAAGCCCCCATGATACCTATATTTGGCGCAAGTGTCTAGCGGTTGTCCGCATTCGTGTTGACAGTCATATCGAGAAACTGATGCTGCCAAGCATACTTTCGGACTCAGCCGTGTACACGGCTTGGCGCAGTTTGCTTGTAGGGGTTAACTTTGAAGCACTAGTTGCGTATGTAGAATGCGACACGCAACCTCATTCAGCAATGCAATTCACTTTAAGATGAACGTCGTTCTGCCCGGTCACTAGGGCCTTGGCGGTGAAAAATAAATATTGGGCGTTGCCCGCCTCAAAGACACTGCATCCTATGACCGGTTTCCCTACTGGTGTTCACTCGTCAAGCAACAATAGAAAAACCGTGACCCGAACTCGAGAACTTGTGAAATGCCATTTGAGGTCACTACTCCTGGTATCATGTGCCAGTCCCAAGACGTTTGGTTCGCTAAACACTGGTAGCCAAATGGCGACTGGACTTTAGCCATGTGACCGATGCGAGGCTTCCGCATGGTTCATAACACTTCGACAAGGAAAACAAATCCACAAGCCTCACACAACTTCAGACAAAAGTTTTCTGCGACTCGAAGTCGTGCACCAAGACCATTCACAATGGAATAACACACAACTGCAGTAAGCAATCCCGTTCCAAATGCGTAAAGTTCTCTTCGGCAGAGGTAGTAAAACGACCCAGCAAACTAGCCTCTAGATAGCTCCGTAAGCAAGTTACGAATGACCCACTCGTAAGGTCTATTACCGTGATGGCACAGCCATGTGAGAAACTGACGGCGATTGGGCAGCGTGCTAAAGTTACTATAGCGACCGCTTCGGAATCAGCACAAAACCAATCCCGTTGCCTAAACATACTCTGGTTTAGCATAGTATAGCCAAACTAAACTTATAGTCATTAACGTAGAGCCAGCTGCTCCAAGCAAGAGAACTAGCAAACTAGCGGTCAGTCACGGTCTGTCAACCACGCTGGCCACAATCCCGTATAGAATGGTTTTTCCCCTAGGGTGTGTCCGTGGCACATGCTACACCGTTGCACCCTGGTTTACATAACTACTATCGAAAGCATCCGTTGTCGCTGCATGCAGACGCAAAGCGAAGTTAGCGATCACGTCTACAACTACTCTGAAGCGCGTCAGAAATAACACGAATATCAATGCGCCTATGAAAAGGCCGACTACCACATACCCAGAATGAAAAAGCCTACTCCTGTCCAAAACTACGTATTTCAGGAGGACACAGAACACGTAAAGATAGTATGCTCTAACATGTCTGAGTCAAAGACAAACTGTTAAACCTCCTGAAACAAAGGGGATCCACATGCCAAGCAATGGAACAATGGAACAATCGTTTAGAACGAGTAAAAAGCATAGGCTTGGCATGTCCCGTAGGTTGGTAACAGAGTAATTGTGTTATGAAAGATGGTTATGGGAGTGAGATATTAAAGACAAAACCAAATAAAAGTAGTGATGGTTATTGCTCATAGCAAGTAAAAGCAGCTTGCTCACCGCTCTGCATACATTTACGCGCATCACTGTGGGTCACAATTCCGAAGTGGCTAGTTAGCCAGAATAAATCCAGAACATCCGTTTAAGTGGCAATCTATAGAGAGTTCAATTCGATATCCAATTGTTTTTTGAAAACAGTTAATGTGGGGGCACAGACAACTGAGTTTCGAGGGCCGTTCCAGAGTTGGCAGACCCAGAGGGAGAACTAACTTCGTCGGCAATCGAGACGACTGTGTTATTGACTCAGTTTCAGGCTATTGCCTCTCAGGTAGGTGTTCGGGCTGAGTTTTAATAGGTGGCGGTACACGTGAGTGGGGTCGCTCCGTATCTGATAGACTAAAATGTGGTCTTCACGTAGCCGCCTGTAACGTACACTGAACACTCTAAATGTCTTCGGTCGTTGCTGGTACGGAAGGTTGCGCAATCCTCTGACAATTTTTGTTGCTTGATATTTGGGAATTTTGAGCGCTGCAAGCTCACGTTTAAGCCAAAGATGCTAAGCCTGCATTGCGTATTCGACCTGGGAACGCATGGAGACATTGAGCATCAGAGAGAAGCTGGATGAATCCAAATTCCCTAATACCCTCCGCAAGACCAACATGCTGGTTACCACTTTATGAAGCGGATCCTGACTGCCTAAAACAACCGAGGTTGCCCTGTACCAGCACACCGAGGTCACGTTCACGCAGATTGTGTGCTTCAAGTTTGTAGAGACAGGCGTGTCTATGGTGGATATGGACGAATCGACATTTGTCCACATTGAATAGCAGTACATTTCTCGCCGACCAGTGCCAGGCCCCATCGAGGTCACGCTAAAGGATCTCGTAGTTGTCCATGCCCTTGATTGCCCGATAACTTTTAACGTCATCCGTGAAAAGCAAACAGTTTGAGGAGATAGATCTCACTAGACGGTTGATGAAAAATAAAAACCAGCGGGGCCCAAGTACCGAACCCTACGGTACGCTGCACACTACTCGAATCGGGTCGGACAGAGATTTTCGAACTCTTAACTCTAATGGCCCTTCGCTGAGAAAGTTGCCAGCACATACTAATACTGGATCAGCAGGATCGGCTGATCCAAGAGATCGAAAGCTTTCGAAAAGTCCTTGTACATAACATCGGTTCCTGTCCCCTCCTCGACTGTTCCGGTCCTATTGTCAAGTGCTATCAGCAGATTCGTGGTACATGATCGATGTTTACGAAACCCGTGCTGCTCCGGCACAACGATGCAGTAGCTTTCCAGGTAGTCCATCAGTGCGTCCGCGATGATCGCTTCCATGACTTTGGTGAACACAGGGTGAAGCGTTACCGGACGGTAATTGGCAGGATCAGACCGACTTCTTCTCTTGTAAATGCGCGTTATAATGCCTTATTCGACGTTTAGGGAACTATGTTTTCCTCCAGACAACGTTGCAAGATTCCGGCAAGCGGTTGGGCTAGGTGCAAGGCTACCACCTGCATTGCTTTAGGGTGAATGTTATCCACTCCAGGAGACCTACGTGTACGTAAGAACAGTAGCTTTTTCAGCATCATTTCTGCTGTGAATGTGATGCTGGATAACACTGCTGGTGTGGTGACAGAAGCAAGTATAAAGTTTGAGGCTTGTACCCCTTGGAAAGTAGGCAAGTACTGGGCCCATAAGGCGTTGGTCGCCTCTCTTGGTGTGCATAGACTCACCAATCGTAGTGAGTGGTCCGATTCCGCGCTGCAACTTTCGAACTCCATTCACGTGTCTGTAAAGAAGCTTGTGGTTCGAAAAGAATCGTTTCGCTAGCTCCTGTTGGTGTGATGACTCGTCTGCACGAACCAACTGTACAGAATATTTTGCTCAGCTACGTAAGCTGTCCAATCTTCTGCGATGGGATTGCTTTTGTAGTGGGGCCTTGTCCGATCTTTCAATGCCATAAATGGTCGCTTCTCGGGAAGGATTTTAGTTTGATAGGACGGTGGAAAGATTTTGGCTCTGATTCCTTGGTGACTAGTGACGTGTAGGTTTTCAAGCATTTTTCATAGATAATCTCTGGGGTGCACCCAGTCACGAAGGTCCAACTAGCATTTTTAACCAATGCGGACAAAACCTGATGATGCATAATAGATGGCTTCTTTGCTTGTTCTGCATCGGGGTAGTCGGCGCAGCAAATGTAATTGAACAGTAAAGTCACGTGCTCATGTCAACCCAGAGGACTGTATACATTTAGCCCACTAACCATGAGCTCCTCACTGATGAGCACTAGATCTAACATCTATTCGCTGTTCTGAACATGATGGGATCGGTGACGTGGTTGTAAATGGGAGTGTGCTATAGATTAGCTCTTGTAAATAGGTCTTGAACAGTCCTGCCTCGGTTGCTGGAGTTGCCAAATCACGGATGTCGAAATCACCTTTGATGATGGTTTGGGTGTATTTCTGATTTAGCACAATGCGAAATGCAGGTATTAGTCTGTGGTCTATCTGCGGAGTGGATTTGAGTGGTCGGTAATCTACGGACACGAAGCATGCATCGTCGTTCTTCAACCACAGTTTGCACGAAAGGAGGTCAGTGATACACGTCGGGGGATCATCTATGAGCTCACAAAGGTTTGTTTTGTAATAAATGAGCACTTCCCCTCCCCTACCCGTTCGGTCGTTCCGGAAAAGTGACATACCGGGTACGGCGATTTCGGCGTCGGCAATTTCACAGCTCAGCGACGTTTCGGTGATCATTGTTATACCTTGAGGCTCGAACGCCTGATAGGTTCGGAGTTCGACCAACTTGTGCGTTAGTATGCAAGCAGGTCAGTTTCACCGTAACCAAAAGTGAATAATTGGACGTCGAGGGGTTGGCCACCAGCCGATTTTTTACAGAGTCATTAGTATTTGAAGTTCGGTCGATTTAAATGACTATTCTCGGCTGTTCTGACCCTGATGGTCTCCCTGGTTTTGTCTTATTCCTTCGGATGGCAAGGTTGTCATTTAATCAATCCCTTCACAGCGCTGTCTAAGGCGAAGATTCACCGGTTAGGCCGTCCCCAATTAGTCTTTAGCCATCCGTGGCAGCGTACCCACTGTCTTTAACCGAATATCTGTAGGTAACCTCTTGCGAAAGTTAGACAAATTATGTAATCTAAGCGGTGTCATTAGCTCGGACTGAAGCATCACTTTCATCAGTCGGGGATTTTTCCCCTTATAGTTGGGAGAAACTAGAATTCTTGTCAACCGTTTTGCAACGATACTGTCGTGGGATAGTTCCTGACGTATGTAACTTCATTGCTCCCGACGATGCGTCTGCACTTCCTCAGAGTAGGATGTTTGAAGCGCAGGAACCCCGTAAACAATAATTGTCCGTTTTTCGTCAGATTTACGAACTTTTTCCCGGATGATCTTTGCTTCAGGACGTTCGTTCCAAGGGATATCCGGAAGAATGCGCACATTGTGTGGTTAGTTAAAGAGTAGAATCAAATACAGTAGAAGGGCCTCTGTGTCATCAGTGGAACACATTTTCACCCGGAGAAGTCGAGATTCACCGGAACGTACTGAATTTTAATGTCGTGGAGCCTGTTGCAGTGTCGTGGGGTCAACTGAAATGTCAATTACACCATTTATGGAATCGCACTGGTTGCGGTCATCCACCAGCTTCCCTTTTATGGTATTAGACTGCAATTCAGGAACGTTCGCTCACAAGGCAAACAAAGCACTGTGATTTCTTCTATTAGCTGCAAATTTGAGGGTGTTAATGGATTCCATTTTAAACTGCTTGGTTACTTGTGGAGGTGGCTTCACCCTAATTTGCTCGATGCTCCTACCGGAATGAAGGATGTTCTCTCCGGCGTTCTCGTGGAGGCAACTGATACCTACGATGCGGGGCTTTTCTCTATAGTGAACGAACTCGGGCTCGAAGCTGCCATCATCACCACTGGCTTTATGTGGGCTGCACCGCTGAAATAAGTGTCAGTAGGCATGTTTGGAGCTTGTCCGCTTAAGGGAGTGAGGTGAGCCAGAGGATTTAGAGACACACGCTGCAGTGCGGTTGGAGTGTCTAGCTCTGTTCTTCGGCTTAGAGGCGGGGCTTGCGTTGACTGGTTGAGGTATTAGCGTGGCCATATTTACTTTCCAGGGAGTGAGCTTAGTACTCACAAAATGTGAAACTTGGTCAAACAGGCTACCTAATTTCGCACCACTTCAAACTAGTTTAAAAGGGCGCACCAGGGCTACCTCAGATGACACTTCAATGTGGTGACGAAGCAGAGACCGTCCTCTTGTCAGCACACAGTCTTATTGATTCGTTTCTCAGTATTCGCACTTTCCCCGATATCCCATGTAGTGAGCGTCGGCAAAGGAAGCGAAGCCCATGAGAACACCGCAAACCAAATCGAAAGATCAACCTTTGTCCATGGCATTCCCGAAATTCAGTATTCCGACAACTCGCAAGCCCATCTTCATGAACTGCTGTGGTGGCCTTACCTTCGTGAAGCACTCTTCCTCAGTGACCTGAATGCCGACACAATGTTCAGCCTGTCCTTATCACGCAACCATAAAATATATGGTCCAAGAGTATTGGAAATCAGGCTTTAATCCAAACAAATGGTAGAAATGGTGCTCGAAACTCGGCACAAGTTACGTCTGAGAGCGGTGGAAGCCAGGCCACCACGGACTAAGCAGACATAAAACCAGCAACATTTTGTCTCTGTCACTGCTCTCTGCGTTCCTGAACCAGAGCGCAGTGCAACTCCCTAGCCGTCCGATGATGAATAAAGTGGGTGTCCGCCCCAAGTCGCTTATGGAGGCTTAAGTAGCAACTGTTCTGTAAACCAGCCCGAACTGTCGTCGGACAATAGGCCAGAAATTCCTCTAAAAAACGGTTGTCAGCAGGCCCAACATAGGTCGAGGTAAATTCACAGGAAACGTTTGTGTGTTTAGCTACGAGACCGAGATCTGTAGCTTCCAATAGTTTGTGCACAAACGTACAATGTCTTCCTAGCAAATTGGCCCAGCTTCGATCTCCTCAAGCGTCAATATCTTCGGAGCTCATCCTGTTAACTGTGACATGGCTATAGGACGTGATTACCGACGCTGAGATCGCACTAACTTGTATACCATCTTTGTGCAATGAACGACCCACTAAGTTAGGCGGTACAATTCTTTACTACCGTTCCGACATACACGTCAAGTGCCTTAATGACTTAATGCTCCAAACATTAAGCTCGTTTTGATGCAGTCTTCACCTAAAGCAACGCGAGATATATTTAGTAATCATTGGGTACCGCCAACCAATGTCCACTTTAGTGACAGCACAGCTTCTATCCTCTGCAATGAAGAGTAGGATAACAACGTTTTACAGCTGCGTTCTCCTAGTGAGGGACTTCAAGCTACACTCCCGGCAACTTTCGATGAACAATACAAGACTGAACTACAAGAGCTACTGGTTGGTGCACCGCTGTACAATCATGTCACTTCTCTAACTCATTTTAGAACAAGAAACAAACTGGCCATTTTGAACCACGTGTTCACTGGCCAGGAATTCACGGTCGACATAGTAACAACGAGCACTCTCTTGGGCCGCTACTTTTGGCACGCAGAGTATATTAAAGATAGAACCGAAGAACGTCATGTCGTGACCATTCATAAAAAATTACCTAACCTTATTGGCCTAAGTGGCTGGTCTTTCCTAGCCGAATGGTCCCCAGAGGTAGTCTGGGAGAGTAAGTCAACTGATTCGACGGGCTAGTAGGATGTAGATCAGTAACCAAAGTCAGCACTGGAAAAAGTTGTAGCCATTCCTAAGGAGCAGAGATCGGAAATGTATGACTTTGAGCGACTAAGCCTGGCCCGCCCACATAGTTTCCTCTAGTGGTTTGTCAATGCCATACAAAGGAACCACTACGTTAAGCTCGTCCGGGAGGATATAAACAATAATAAAATAATGTGTCAACTGTACGCCGTAACGGCGCTCCGCTGCCGCGCGACCACCACAGTCGCGCGCGAGCTGAGCACACTGCGAGGACGTCCACCCCCACGCGGATTCGAACCGGGGACCTTATGGCTGCGAACCAGGTGCGCAGATCACTCGGCCAGCGACAGACCTAGGAGGATAAAGCAAAATACCAAAAGGACGTTGTGGTAAGATTTTGTTCTAACCCCAATCTACTTAATGACATGTGAGCAAACTTCGTAAACTCAATCACACAGTATCTGAGCTTACGCAAACAACGTGAGAAGCGACCAACCTTCTGGGGCGACGATTTAGCTGTTCCCTTCAAATTGTGCCTTCATCTTACATCCTTCCTAAGTAGATCATACCACCATCAGGGCTTAATCACATTAGTTTTCCATAACGGACGTACTATAGCGATTGATGTATTTGCACCGGTACTGATCACCTGGTGCAGACGACATTCGCCTTAAGTGTCATTATCATGCGTTTCGCTGAACCGTTAACTACTTCGTCTCAACGACGTCCTAATAAGATGCTGGTTCCCACAATAAGGAAGCACAGCCTCGCCACTCGAATAAAAACGTGCATGGCTCAAAACCCGATTGATGGTACGGGCTAGATGACAAGATCGTCCACAGTAAATACAAAGAAAGACAGTCCCAAAGATGAGTTAAATAGGTGGCGACATACCTGCTTTAACAGCCACGCAAACACGCGGCCAGATGGGGCACGGAAGTGCTAGAGAGAATATTCAGCATGGAAGCAATTCCCCAGGAGACGGTTCCATGGAGGGCATATTACTTCACTCGAACCTTTGAATTTGCCTACATTCACTATTTTTGACAACCTCTCAATCTTTCTGAAGGGCTAATTCCTATTAATTATCCCTGTCTTTGCAAAAATCAATCTAAGAACTACTTTGGAAAACCATAATAATAATCGGTTCCATACGATCCCGTTACACATAATGATCAGACCATTCAGTTGAACTGTGCCTCGCACTGTAGAGGAGTACATCGTTAACTTTTATTCGCCGCAACTTCATATTGCCTGTGCGGGATCATGGTATGATCAATAAATATATGATCTATGCCTAATACGGACGTAGCTTCATGTTTGAAGAGAAATATACCTACTATTATTATTGGTATTATTACTATTATTTAAAGTAGTTAGTTCCCTTCAACAATTTGAAAAGCACGGAAAGAAGACGAAGGTTGATAGATGCAAGCATTTCATATTGTCTCCTCAGTACCAATAACAATAACAGATATGCATAGATATAGGTAACGTTGGGTGCAACCAGAACAAGCTTGAGGTGCGGAACAAATGGAGGAAGTTCTCACCTACGTCTTAGACAGCTTTAGGCTGCCAAATAATTGTTTCTCAACCCACAAGGCTGGCTTCATCCGGCTTATAACGACAGCCTCAGCAAACCGAAGGAAGCGGGGATTAGTGTGACGTAACACAAACGCTGAGCCCAGCTCTATATGGTGACCAGAGTCTAATAGGTGATTACATATCGAGGAAACTGGAGGTCTAAGCGAACACGGAATATGAGGAGGGTAGGCAATCTGAGCAACTTCGCGATGAACCCATTTTAGTACGTGCTCCTTTATTCGCAAAGTCAGATTTCTATTAGTTCTGCCTATGTAACTGTTTCCGTAGTCACATACAAAATGGTATACACAATGTGAGTTGGCCCCAGTAGGTTTAGCTTCCCTCGTTGGAGATATGGACAGAGTTCTGGTTCGGGTAATGATGATAACTTGTGCAGCATAGTAACTTCCTTGTGTAGCCGAAATTATACGCTTAGTTGTCTACAGCGTAGCTGAAGCACCTTTGCAAGGTAACTCGATATACACTTTCTTCTTGGCTGCGTGTGCACTGTCCTTTGGCCCTCGCTGTTGGCTGTGTTTCTCGAGGGTAACCCTTGGCCATTAGTGTTGCCGTAATTAACACTAGCTCATCGTCCAGAGAGTCAGCCGAACAAATTCGTCTGGCACGACTAACTAGAGTCTTCACAAGTGTCCATTTGTGCCGCACTGGTGTGAAGCTGATGAAGTGCAGGTACTGACCGGACCAAGTTGATTTTCGGTACATGGACCTCTTAATCAATCCACCATCCCTGCGACTTATGATTATGTCCAGGTATGGAAGACAATTGTTCTGTTCTACTTCGTCTGTAACCCGTAAGTTAGCGTGATCACCATTGAGCCGTTCAACCAGTTGTGTGAGCTGCTGCTCCGACGAACAGAAAGCCAAGATATCATAGACAAATGGCTTGTTGTAGCGTACACCGGCTATTTCCGTAGAATTGCTTCTTATTACCAATATTATTATTAGCACTATGGAAAGATTAGCAGCCGTTTAGCGCTAAAGAATTTTCTGCCGATAACACCAAGGTACTTAAGTCCATCGTTGCTGAGGCACTCACGAGGTACGCGGAGAGTAACGAAGTCATTGCGGCGGTGCAATACAGATTTCGCCAAAATCGGTCATACACTCCTAACCGACTTATACTTCGTGTATGCTGGAGTAAAAGTAGATGAAGCCTATCTGGATTGCACAAAAGCATTTGAACACCAGGACAATGGCATTCTACTTCACACGCCTCCGACTTATGAGACCGGTAGTCTCGTTCTGAGTTGGGTAAGCAACTTTCACGCTCATCGTCATTTGAAGGCGAGGGTTCGCAGTACCCATCCTACTCAATCAAAGTCGATTGCGGCGTATCACAAGTCTCATTTCTCGGAGCAAGCCTGTTCTTGGTTTTCATAAGTACTCTCGCGAGAGTGCTCGCTTCAAACATTTTACTGCTTGCCGATGATCTAAAGACATAGCGTGCTATCACCACTGCGGAATTACAGCCTAACAAAATGCTACGGATGAAGCTTACAAATGATCCATGGAGAACATGCTCCAATTGAGCACCGGCACATAAAAAGTTTTGGGCATACGCCGTCGGAGCACACCTGACTACCGTCTAGCAACGTAAATTCCACAGCGCGCTTCTCAAGAGTAGGATCTCGGTGTGATCGTGCAAGATGACCTTGGATGTTTGAGTCAAATCAAAAAGGCATCAAGGAAGTAAATCAGTACATCACCCTCCTGCGTAGGGCATTCGGGGGTTCAACGCCTCAACCATTCTGTAACTGCTTGGCGTGTACGTGCAACTGTACGTGGAATGCGCTATCCAAGTGTGGCAACTTTGGCCGAAGCGTCACCTCGCCGCGATCGATACTGCACAACGCAGGACGACTAAGAACGTCAAAGCTTTGTCTCACCTTCCCTGCGAACTCAGGCTAAAAATTACAAAAGTGCACAGAGTGCGTTATCCGCCTCTACGAGACGATCTCATAATGGCATATCAGATCACAAAAACCCTAAGCCTACTTGCCACCATCTTTTTAAACTCAGCCAGAAGACATCTGTTAGTGACCCCGCGTTTAAGTTGGCCACGCAGTACAGCCGACTGAAATGTCAGAGAAACTTTCTCTCTCCCGAGTGTCACAGGCCTGGAACTTCCTCCAAACGCATGTCCTTAGTGCCTTCACTTTATCACTATTCAAAAAATGCCTTGACAATACACTGACACATTTATACTACGTGATATGGCTCATGACTAACAAATGACGGCCCTAGTGCTAAGCGGTCAGTGGATGGCGGCGTAATCGTCCTAAACTCCAATTAGGAATACTCACATCTGTGCTACTGTAAACCTCTTGATAAGTCATGTGGCCTGCACGTTCTGTCCTCACCACTGGGTTTACATCTTGTAATTTTTGCCATAACCATCCTACGTGACTTGTCAGGCATTTGCACTCTTAGCCGCCTTAAACCACTGCTGTATTATCGAGTTGCAATCTACTTTTAAAATGCCGATCATTATGACAAAACACAAACACCTCAATGCTTGATTTGTAATGTGCTATTTCAAAATGTGCTACCGCAATACCACAGGCTAACGGAGTTTGAAAGCACTGGAACAACAATGGTCACTGAAATTTCGCGAAATCCAAAGTGGAACGGTCACAGCCTGACGTCCACGATAAACATTAGCTGCAGCTTGGCAAACTGATCTCTTTGCTAATACGTTAGACGGTAGGATGACCATTGTGAGGAATGTTCTTGAACACAGTGTATCTGAAGCAGTTGACTGAACGACAGCAGTCCTCTAGGCTCAGGTCTAGGAGCTACAGTTGGTCTCAGCAAACAACTAAAGGCAACACCCGCCACACGGGTAAGCAATGCCGACCGCAAACAATGAGTTAAGCAAATGGGGATAATCCGTGTTGGATTGATTCAGTCGACGTGAAGTTGGTCTAGCAAAAGTAGCATTAGATGACCGATGGCAAGTGAACTTCCAAGTGGAGTGTTATACCCTTTCCAACTATGGCACCGTACAATAATTCCGAACATTGCACTTACTTGGTACAATCAGTTATTCTGTCTGCAATGATTTTCGGCAAAGCGTGAGTCAGAAATTGTACAAATCATTCAGGAAGTAATATAAAACGCGCAAAAGCAATTACTAAATGGTGTCCGCCAACGGTAGTTGTGCTGTACCCTTTTCTGTTTGGCATCCTCCACCTAGGCAGGACTTTTTAGCCGAAGCATTTCTTGCGCACTATCGTCAACCTCGTATCTGCTGTCTCACTGATTCCCTGAATTCCAGTTTGTGTGCCTCGACGTTTAGCGCGCGATTCCATCATTATTAAGGAAATTGTGCAATTTGCTACTGTGACCTCCTGGATCGAGTTCCAAAAAGTGCATGGAAACCTGGGATTTGAAAGCTAGAAACGGCACTTATTAGGCATATATTTGTCGGTCTACTGTTTCTGCTCTAAACGGACCAGAGTGTGTGCATGGACTGAAAAACCGGTCTAGGGTTCTTTCGATATATATATATA
>OX104064.1:115745219-115907348 GCA_944474145.2 Dicrocoelium dendriticum
TATGTTCTGATTGCCTCGTCTGGTTAACGGGAACGGCCCCATCACGTCGATTGATCACAGCCCACCCATCTCGGACACTGGAATCGACAACATAGGTTGTGGTGCCTCTTGATTGTCTCCTTTCAGAACCTGACACTGCTGACACGAGAGAACATATGCATCGGCGTCTTTCTTCATGTTCGGCCAGCAAGCTCTCTGTCTAAGCAAATCATATGTCCTGTTGTACCCGGTGTGAACCATCTCGTGACACGAAATAACCAACTTCTTCCTCAATTTGAGGGGATCACCGGCACCGGCGTAGCGTCGCGTGCTTTTGTCCACATCGGAATTCCGGCTTCGTTAACATGGAGCTTTTCCAGACTCCGTGCGAATGGCTCTGGTTTTTGATTGCAACAGTTTAGTTTGTTATTCGTGCTGTTATCAAGCTGTACAAAAGTCTGTCCCTCCGTTGTTCAGCGGCTAACTTACTCGGGTCTGCTCCAGCACTAGACCACCGACACCGAAGGCAACACTCGGCAAATCCTCATCGTTCGTCATGCGTGGTAGAAAATCTGCCGTCTCGTTGTTTTTCCCCGGTATGTGGTTTATCGTAAAGTCGTATTATTGTAGGCGCAGCGCCCATCGCGCCAACTTGCCGCTGCGTTTTCTAGAGGACCTAATCCATTTCAGTGGTTTGTGATCGGTTTCGATGTGAAACCGTTGACCCAACCAATACGGTCGCCACTTGTCTAGAGCGTACAAAATTGCAAGACACACCTTCTCCACTGTCGAATAATTGCGTTCTGATGGGGTCAAAATTCTACTAGCGTATTCCACCGTGCATTGCTTCTGCTTCAGCACCGCACCGATTCCGACGTCGCTTGTGTCTGTGATCACAGTGAACGTTTCCCCGGAGATCGGCAATTTTAAAGTCAGTTCCTGTCTGCCCATCTCCTTATAAATGTCACCAAACCCTCGCTAAGCCTCTGGTGTCCAAGTAAACTTCTTTCTTTCGCCAAACAGCTCATACAAAGGTGACATCAAACTGTTAAAATTCCTGAATTTACTGTAATATCCAGCGAGGTCCAAAAATGCCCGGAGACTGCGTTTTGACGTCGGAAGTGGGGTGCCTCGAAATGCCAATAATTTCTCCGGCAGCGGCTTGAGTTCACCCTGACCCACCTTGTGCCCAACCAGTGTCACAGACGTCTTCCCGATATGAGATTACGGCCTATCTATCTGTAATCCAGACTGCTGAATTTTTGCAGCGTTGCTTCTAGATGACGGCAGTGTTCTGTCTACGATTCACTATACACAACGATGTCGTCGCCGTATACTGTCACCTTCTCTAATCCATCCAGTAGTCGCAGCATCAAACGCGGGAAGGTAGAAGCGGCACCAGATAATCCAAACGGCATCCTTTTACACTGGTACTGTTTGTCACCGACTGTAAACTCTGTCTTCTCTTGGTCCTCTTGTCAGTAGCCAGACCTCAGATCCAGTACCGTAAATATCCTTGACTTCTGCAGTTTATCAAAAATGTCTGTGACTGAAGGCACCAGGACAAATCGATTCAGCGATATTTACTTCAGCTTTCTGAAGTCCACGCAAAAGCGGTACTTCCCGTGGTCTTTCTTCACCAAAACGAATGGCGAGTTATATGGGCTGTGAGCCTCCTCTATTAGGCTTGCATTCAGCATTAACTGCACCTGCCTTCTGACCTCAGCTTCCAGGTGTATTGGTACTCTTCTGGGTCCGTGCGGCCGATACGCCTGATGGGATAGTGAAATTATGTGTTCGATCCAGTCAAAAAATCCATAAGGACTGCTATCGTCCGGGAATAGGATATCGTATTTGCTCACAAACGATTGAAGGGCTGGACTTGTCTGTAAAACGTCCACGACCGAGCACACTCACATGCGTTCCACTCTGCCAACAAGCTGGATAGCTCCGTAGTTCTAACCAGCTTTCCTCGTTTCAGGTCGACGATTGCTTCACTGACTTGGGGAAACTCAGTACCCAGGATAGTGTGCTTTGTGTCCGGCGACATGATAAAGAGATGTCTTAACTTCTGACGCCCAACGCCAACCACATGTTCCGCCATACCATCTATGCGTATATGGTAACCACCGACCGCCTTCACAACTATGCAACACGACTGAGTTTTCACCCCATCTCTGTGACTGATTAGGGAAACTGCGGCTGCTGTATCAATCAAACACCTCTCCACTTTCCCATTCACCTCTACCATCGCCTTAATCGCACCTTTATTCAACGCCCCAAGGATGCACTCCCCTACACGAGAACAGTACGATTGGTAGCATTTATTTCGTACAAAGGCTGTACTGCAATTTGACGGACATTGGCGTTTCCAGTGTCGCAATTTCCCACAAATGAAGCAGCGTCCCTACAGCCGTAACTTCTGTGAGGGAAATTGAAGTGCCCTGATGTCTTGCGTAATCTGTTCCAGTTTCCCTTCTAACTCGTTCAATCGCTCTTCCTTTGCTTTGTCTTCCGTTGTCAAAGCGGCAGCTGCTTCATGTGTAAGCTCCCTCGCTACTTGGGCAAGCCCCGTCGTGCCAGTTCTCTGGGTGGCGTTTACAATCCGGAGACGATCGGCTACCGTCGGAGGGAGACCATCCAAAAACTGTTCCACCAACAGTTGTTGCCTTGACTTGTCATCCAACTTAGACAGCACCTGGGCGATCAATTCACTGAGGTGGACCGCGAAGACGAAGAGGTCCGCTCCCGCTTCAAGCCTTGAACCGCCGCAACCAGTGTATCCTCCGCTTCGTCCCATCCCAACCCGATAGCACCCCATGGCGCCAAACCCAGAATAGCCTTCGCCCTATCCTTGAGGAGGCTCCGCAGGGCAACCAACTTCGCCCGGCCCTGCTTCACCCCGATTGCCTCTGCAACTTCCTCGGAGCGCTCCAACAACTTACGTAAACCGCCATCCTCAAAGGACCCAGGCCAAGGAATTTTCATTTCCCACTTGCAGTTGACGACGATACCAAATGTTGCGGACACAAAGAGGGACGGACACGGTATTGCATGGAGAACGCAAGTCTGATTAACATAAAAACTCGAACATAGGAACGCGAGTCCAATTTGCGCATGACATTCGCGGCACCTTTCCGGAGCGATGCGCCGTTGCAACCTTTCATTCACCGAGCATCTGTTTAGATTGCCTCGTGCCCCTCGTGTACGTCATCCGGTTGATTTTCCACCACACCTCCTTCGTCTGTCGGCGTCTCATGATTCCCCTGTGCGCCCTCGTTGATATCCATAGTACTCATAAGTATTGCACCACAGTATCACCATTAACCCTAACAAGCGAGGATTTGGCCAATCTTCCATTGACTTCCTAGGCCACAGAATTGACTCTAACGAGATTCGCCCCTTGACTGCTAAAACTCAAGCCACACTTGCTTATCCATCGCCGCAATCCGTTAAGTGCCCACGTCGTTTTCTTGGCATGGTTAACTACTACGGACGGTTTACACATGGCTGCGCTGCAATTCTTCATCCTTAAACTGATTTGCTCGAAGGCAATCCCAAAAGTTCACCTTCACTCCAGACGCCGAAGCAGCGTTTAACGCAGTAAATCAAAAGCTGGGACAAGCTACTTCACTTGCTTACTTGAGAACGGAAGATAACGTCACTCTCATTCTCAAGATAGACACTTTACAATCCGTCGTTGGTACCGTATTGCAGCAGCTCGTGGGTAATGAAATTGTATCCTTGTCTTTCTTCTCACGGAAGCTGCAATCTGCCCAGACAAGGTACAGTACGTTCGATCGGGAGCTCCTTGCCATGTACTTGGCTGTAAAGCATTTTCGTCACATCCTTGAAGACCGACGTTTGGTCATCTTGACAGATCATAAGCTCTTTGTGTATGCTTTTCGTGCAACTTCTGACCGTTACTCCCCTAGAGAGACTCGACACCTTAATTGTCTTTCCCAGTTTTGCGTTGATATTTGCTATATTGATGGTCTTAACAACCTTGTTGCCGACGCACTATCCTGTGCTCACATCCAGCAATTTTCACTCTCGCGCATCGATCTAGAGGAAATGTCTTTTGCCCATGCCCGTGACCCATAACTAACACAGCTTCGATCGAATACTTCGTTAAAACTCTAGCAGATGCAATTGCATAATTCTGACGTAAGGATCTACTGCGATATTACCACCGATAAGCCTAGACCGTTTGTTCCACACTCCTACCGGGGAGATGTCTTTGAGCATCTTCATGGATTCTCGCACCCAAATATTCGATCTACTGTGAAACTAATTACCGATCGTTACATGTGGCCCAATGTGAGCTGAGACATCCGACAACGGGCCAAAATTTGCCCTAGTTTTCAAACCAGTAAGGTTCACAGACACACTGTTACAACTCCTGGTATTTTTCACTCCCAGAAGCCCGTTTCAAACACGTTCAACGTTGATGTAGTAGGACCGTTACCAGCTTCTAACGGCTTTCATTATCTGTTGACGTGTGTTGATCGCTGTACTCGTTTTCCTCACACAGTGCTCCTACGTGTTATATCCTTTGAAACGGTTGCTCGTGCTTTCGTTGAATCGTGGATTTCGTTCTTTGGTGTGCCAGCCACTGTCACTATTCACGGAGGATCTCAACACAGTTCCACCCTTTTGCGTGACTTGAGTCGACTGTTCGGTTGTGCTCATTTCAGACGACTACCTATCATCCTGCTGCCAATGACCTTGTCGAACGATTTCATCGACAACTGAAAGCTGTCATTAGACCTAGGCCGCCTGATGCCCGTTGGTCTGAAGGCCTTCCAGCTATTCTTCTTGTTATTCGCAATACCGTCACAGAACATATCGGATGCTGCTCAGCCGAACTTGTCTTTGGCACAACCCACAGACTTCCAGGCGAGATGGTACTGGACTCACGAATTACCGGCGAATTGAATCCTACGTCCAATGATGAACGCCTGAAGCACCCTTTTTGATCCACTAGAACGATACCACCTCGACTAATTACGCGTGAGCAGCATATGCATCCTGACTTACACACTTGTCCATTCGTCTTTGTCTGCATCGATGCTGTTCGAAGACTCTTGACACCGTCTTTTGAAGGTCCATACAAGGTCTTATCGCGGAAACCGAAGTACTTCGTTCTGGATAAGAATGAATCAAAGGAGTCCGTGAGCACTGGTCGTCTTAAACCCGCATACGTCGATTCAAGGTTCAATAGTTCAGAATCAACCGCAACCAATCACAACCCATCTGTGCCTGGGCCGTTGCTCACTGACAAACGCATGACCGATTCTCAAAACTCGGAATCCCTTTGCCCCCAAACAAGTGATCCTATGCACCCAGGTTCAGGTCGCGTTGTTTCATTCGCCTACACACTGGTACAATATATTCCGTGCGTGCTTTATCGAGCGTTGCTTACCATCGCAAGCTCTAGTGGGGGGTGTTCTGTAGTGCTTGAGATTACACTATATTTTATCTTTAATTTTATCATTTCCGTTACCGACCATTTTGTACCATTTGTTTAACTTCCCAAATTTTGAACACAAGTTTAACGCGCTCGCGTCGTGTTGCTTTCGTTTGCTACTGCCTCTGCTTGTGCTGCTGCCACGTCTTTCCAATAGTCGGATTTATATCTTCGAGTCGCTAGTCGGCATCAGGATAACATTAACTGAAGGAAGAACTATAGCGCAACTTTGCTTGCTTGTTCTTCTATTGTGGGATTTGCCTAATGTTGTCTTTTGCCTTCGCACTCGAACTTATTAGGTAACGGTCCTTCAACAATGTACTATTTCGCACTTGTGTGTGTCGAACTAGGTGAATTTTTTTTGATCATTTAAAAGCACTCTCCAGGTATTGATGTAGCAAATTATTATTTTACTGTCTACCTACCTACATACTGACATACCTTGATGTCATGAGCAAAAGCTAAAAAATGTGACCCGGTGACACACATGTGCTCGCTGATTAAAATCAAGAATAAGCCGGGTACCAACACTGATGCATCTGGAACACCGCAGCCTACCTCAGTAGGATTGGAAAATGAACCCCGAACCCACACCTGCAGTAGTTGCTAAAGAAGAAAATTTCCGATTCAGCCAAAAACAGGGTTCCCAATTTTGACGGCATGTAGTTTTGAAAAAGGCTGCAGCGACCGAAGCAATCGAATGCTTTAGAAGAATATAGATATTTGTCATCGGTCCAGGTCTCATTATCCACTATTTCTATCCAACTGCCAGGCGCAACCAGTAGGTTGGTACCAGATGGACAATGTTGGCGAAAATCATGTGGTTCCTGTGCCATGAAGGTTAACCTTACTGAATAGCCCGTTAGTACCTCAGTGACGATCAGCTCCATCATCTTTTGGAGTACTGCGAACAGAGTCACTGGGCGATTCCGAGCGCTTACCACCCTTAAAATGGGTAACTATACTCTACTTCAACATAGTAAAGACCTGCTGTTCATCCAAGCAATGTTTTGAAAGGTACCCGCTAACGGCTGAGCTAGCTTCGCGGCTGTTATGTGCATGGTTATCGGATGAACTTTGTCACCTCTGAGTGAACTACAATTACAAAACAATGGCAGCTTCCTTATAGTACTCGCTGAACTGTAAGTGACGTAGGTAAATCGTGACCTCTGGAGGAACGGTACAGGTATGTGACACGTGCTGGCGGCGTGTCGATATATTGGGATATAAAGTAGATCTCTAGCGTTGACTGCATCCTCGGTGCTTTTAGCACATCCGTTTTCTGGGATGAGTGGGGGAACACCACGCCTCACTTTCTGGATGCTGTTCACATATTTGTACGTGTTTGTGCTAGTGCGCAATACCTTGCTGCTAGACCCGGTCGGTATACTAATTCATCCCTAAGGAGAAGTATGACACAGCGATTACGTTATCACAACTAGTTGCTCCAGTTGTTAGAACTAGGGCTACCTCCATACGTACGTCCAGTTGCGTTTCTATACGCGTGTGCCGATGCTTCGCTGTGGTCATGCTAAGATTGGGCAGTCTTCGATAGTTGATGTAGAAAGGGCAGGTAGGAACAGTCTCCCGTTTTGCGCTCTCAATAATTTAGAAATATTTCTTAAGTCATAGTTCAACTTCATCAACTGGTGACGGTAAAATACCTGCAGGATGACCTGTTTTCTGCCTCAATGTCTAGCTTTATTACTAACTGGCATCATGGATAAAATGACAACTCAGTCAAAGTTCTTAGCATGTAGACCTACTCAGATGTGTCAATACTGTCGCCGACGTTGTGTTTTAGGTGGCGGATACGCAAAACTGGATACATACGAAGTGCATGTCAGGTAAATATCGTTCAAAAGTGCTATCGGGCACTTTCAGGGTGCGGAGTCAAGGTTACTTTTTCAACTCGTTGTAAATTTAAGCTTACATTTTCTGTTGGAATTTAGTAATCGCTATTCAGCGTGTGATGCGGTTTTATACGCGATTCATGTCCATGCCAACGGTGGATTGTCTGGACGCGTTCGGCCAAAAATGTGCATCCCAACATGCTAAGCCGTATATGAAGCGCATCGCAAAACTAATGCTTGAAGGCGCAAGCGTTCTACTGGCTCAAAAGGAACAGGTCAAATCATTACAGTCTGTGAGTTTTATGTGAGCTCCATCTTGGTGAGTATTGGGGGATTTCTGAGCCAACTAGCTTATCCCTACTTCCATCATCCAGTTCCCACGAATTCCGTCTCGCAAACTCTACATCATTTACCGTGCGGCCGCACTTTAACTCGGCTCTCGATTTGCCCTCTGTGGCCACTCTAATCCTCCCCACACAAGATTGTGCGTGTGTTCGTTTGAACCAGTTCCACGAGCTCTACTCAGTGCTTCCCAACTCTTGGATCTAACCTGTGTGGATTATACTGTTGCTCCAGTTCCCAGTTTTCGGCATATTCATTGCCGAGTTCTACGTATGTAACTACATCAAAACGAAGATATTGGGAAAAGATTTTGGTCTCATTCGGAAGAAGTTGAGGGCTCACAAACTACGCGGCAACCAACCCTGCAAGTTGCAGCATAACAAAGTTACAGTCATTTTGCTCCGCTCATCAACTGAACGGCTCTAGGGACACTTATCAGCGCTCCATCTGCCGCTTGGTGTGGGTGTGTATGTTCAACTGCGAGTCGATTGTGTGCTGAACCCGACAGTCTGCGCGTTACGACCTCCATCTGCCTCTACCACCTGACCTTGGTGCGGTTGAACAACTCTCAATTCGTGTGCGCGTTCTGACCTATACGTGCATCACCCCTGGCGCAAAGAACACTCACAGGGTGAGCGCTCAGATAGGCCTTGCTGCAAACAATAAGAGGATGACTAGCATACCAATGGTTCAACGTCGCCTATGTTGCGTAGACAATTGCAGTGAAGTCCTTAAGATCTAGGTAACCTGTTCTAGCTGCATTAGATCGTACTGTCCGCAATGTGTAGGTAAATCCACCCAAGAAGTGAGACAAACAAACAAATTTGCGGACACAGTTTGGTTTTGCACATGTCAAGTCATTCCAGTTGTCAACTGTTTAGCTTTGCTCATGAAAAAGTGCGATAGAATGACTGAGATATTCGCGCATTTTGTACATACTAAGATCGATCCCACGGAGGTAAATATGGTCAAGATAATCCCTCACCCAACCAAAGTACGCTCTGAATCTAAGCAAAAGAAGAGTGCTAGATGCTCCAACCGCACTGCAGCGTCTGTGACTCTAAATCCACTGGGTCACCTCACTCCCGTAAGTGGGCAAGCCTCAAACATGCCTGCTTCCACTTCTCCAACCATAGACACTTCACCTGGAGATTCAGCCATGACACCCACAGCTCAGAGCCGAAGGCAATCCAGTGCAGATAACAAGCATGTAACGTACCCATCGATTGCCTCAACAAACACACCGGGAGCGACATACATATGTCCATATTCTGTACCGAGCACGCGTGGCACAACGCAGCTATCACCGTCAACTCCAGTGGTGCCTTCTAAATAGCCCAAATTGCCGGCGAAAAGTATAAAGCCAACACTCGCTAGACAAAACCACGCTGCGTTAACTCTCGTGTGCATCAATGTTCCCGAATCCAAATCTGGCACAATAAATGGCAAGTTGCAAGACGATCGCAACCAGTGGAGTTCCATCTGCGATGCGATTGGTATTCGGGTTGACGTTGCAACGCGTAGCGCATCACCCGACCTCGGTGCACGCTGGTGAACCTCGAATTCTTCGCGCAACACTAAACTCAGCAGATGAGACAGAGGTTGTCCTGCTCTCAGCAGTTCGTCTTCGCAACTCACCGAGCAGAGTGCGCATACTACCTGATATACCGTGGAAAGATCGGCCACAAGAAGCAGCTGACCAACGCGGTATTGCTAATAGGGATAGCAAGAAAACAATATTTGTTCATAGTGTTCCCGAGCTTCTGCATTCTTCTGATCACGATGCACAAACACATGAGCGGGAGCAATAGTGCTACATCCGCGAAGAACTCTCTGTTGACAAGCTTATTGCCAAATCCCTAACAAGAGTTCCATCATCACCTAATTACAAGGGCTGCGGTCCAAGACTAATGAAAACAATATTACACTCCGAGGGAATGACGCAAGTTCTGCTGGATAGCTGGTTAAAGTTTCAAGCCAGTTTGCGAACAGAGATCCAGCTAAAGGCAGCAGGTGAATGGCCAAAAGTCGTAAACCATTCGATTGAACTTGCAAACGCTGCAAATTTTTATCTACACAGTCCTGCGGAGAGACCGACACAACAGCGCCCATGGCACACAACGGGAGAGAGCATATCACTAGTTAAAGGTCTGGTCAGGAACGCTCAATAATGCCATGCAACTTGACAGAAATTCATAGAGCAAAAAACGGTTAATGTCCGACCATTTAACGGCCGGCTTAAAACGTACACAAAGTTGACATCCATCAACTCACTCCTTACAACAAAAGCCCTATCCTGCATGTACACAAACGCCTAAGGCCTTCAAAGTAAGTTGGCTGAACTTAGAAAATTCCATGCTTCACAAGCGCGGGACCTCATCATTGTTACAGAGAACTGGTTAAACCTTGAGATAACCGGTTCTGAGATCAATTTACTCGGTATGTCGCTGCTTCGGACCGATAGAACCGGAAGGGGTGGCGGTGAGATACTTTATTTTAATACAAACTACCGATGTGAAGTTATCGATCACCCGGAAATCCGAGTTCCTGATTCGCTTTGTGCTGCCTATGGTTGCGAAACAAGGACACATATCAACTGGCCATGATTTACCGCCCAGCAAACTCAACGTCGGAAATGGACTCCAAAGCAAAATTTCAGTTTGCTTTGAACAAGCCCTACACAAACATTCTTATCTCTGGAGACTTTAATGTGCACGACATAGAATTGCCGGCAACCGATGGTACGCAGTTTAAAGCCTGCTTGCAAGAGCTAATTGCCAGCCACCCTCTGTACAACCACGTAACCTCTCCCACCAGATTTCGAACTGCCAACAAGCCGTCGATACTGGATCTCGTACTAACTAACGAAGAACTCATGGCTGACGGGATAGTTGCAAGCACACCACTGGGTCGCATTGATCATGTTACTCTACTCTTTGACTACATATGCTATGCGGAGTATCCTGAAAAGAAGGATGATAAAGTGCATACTGCTACGCACTACAATGTGTTATTTACACTTGTTAAGGATATATCTTGAACTTTCTTAACCGAATGCCCCTCAGATATTGTCCAGGAAACGTTTATAGGAACGTTTAGCACAGTGGTAGCGCACGCATCCGTACAGAGGTCATTCCAACCGAAAAACAAGCATAAGCCATTTCTGAGGAACAGAACGCGTAAATGTACGTCCCGGAGGGATTTGCCATGTCGAACTCACAAGGACTGCTCGAAGGCCGAAACCTGGACTGCATATGTGACACACCGTAACTTCTGTGTGAAACTTATCCGCGAGGACAAGCTCACGCATCAGCAGGAGTTAATAAAGCGATTTTGCACGAACCGCAAACTTCTGTACAGGCACGTTAACGGCCTTGGAAGGTGAAGCGGGGTATTCCAGCACTAGTCACGGCTGATGGGTGCACGCGATCAGCAATGGAAGCAGCTGATCTCCTATGGCTTCATTACTGTCAAACTTT
The DNA here is from genome assembly GCA_944474145.2 of Dicrocoelium dendriticum. Taxonomy (NCBI): domain Eukaryota; kingdom Metazoa; phylum Platyhelminthes; class Trematoda; order Plagiorchiida; family Dicrocoeliidae; genus Dicrocoelium; species Dicrocoelium dendriticum. The sequence continues at coordinate 115,756,343 of OX104064.1, forward strand.
CCAGCAGGTAACGAGTCCAAACATTCTCCTCGTTTCTATTACTCCACGGTCGGGTTTAGACAATATCACCTTCACTTCGGAAGCTGTGTTAAAGAAGTTGTTATCCTTGTTTTATCCACAGTTCTCCTGGAGTCGACAACATTCGACCAAAGGCTCTGCAGGTGACAGCTAGTGATCTAGCAGAACCACTAGCTGTTTTCTATCAGTGATGTCTAGAAGAGAACCGTATTCCACCAGTATGGAAGCGAGGGGTCATCACTCCTATCCATAAAGGAGGTAGCCGCACTGACCCTACCAACTACCGTCCTATAACACTACTTCCTGTACTATCCAAAGTGATGGAATCAATCATCGCAGATGCGCTGATGTAGTAGCTGGAATGCCATAACTTAATAGCCCCAGAGAAACATGGCTTCCGTCAAATGCGCTAATGTAACACCAACCGATTAATTGCACGTAATAGCTGGACTGAAGCTGTTGATGATGGAGTAGGAGTCGATGCCATCTACCTGGACTTTTCAAAAGCGTTTGATTGCTTAGACCATCGAATTCTCCTTAAGAAGTTTCGGAACTACGGCACTGGCGACCCAATCCCGAGTTTGATTAGCAATTTTCTGCAAGAATGACGGCTAACAGTGAGAGTCCGAGAATCACTGTTTGATACAATCGGTATGGTTTGTGGTTTACCACAACACTCGGTTTTTGAACCTCGTCTATTCTTGGTGTTTATTAATGATTTGGCGAGATCAACTGCTTCCGCTTCCCTATTTTCGCTTATGATATCAAGATCTGACGAAGGATTGTAGGACCGGACCGCCACGAGCATCTCCAGTGCGATCTGAAGACATTGTCAAACGGGTCAGTTCAAAACACCCTACCATTCAGCGTAGACAATTGTCGCGTTCTACAATTACGCCATAGAGATAACTACACATATTTGCTTGGGACAAACGAATTGCAGACTAGCTCCCGGGAAAGTGACCTTGGTGTGCTCGAACAGCTCGACCTCGACTGTTCAAAACAGGCTGGGGTAGCTACGAAAAGATGCAACTAGCACGTCTGCTTGATGCGAAATGCATTGGGAGAATCGACCAATCAATCTTCTCAATGATGCAAAATTCCTACGTGCGCCCGCATGTTGAATACACTGTCCAAGCTTGGCAACCTTGATTGAAGCGCGACCTAGAGGCGTTAGAGGCACCACAACGAAGAGCAACAAAGAACGTAAAGGGCCTGCGCTATCACTCTTACCACCAAAGGCTGAAGTTGCTGGGCATTTTCAGCAGACGCTATCGAAGGCTACGTGGTGATCTGATGTTAGCGTGTCAGATATTGAGTGACCCCAACCACTATGCCACCATTTGCTGAAACTTAGCCACAATACGCAGCTCAGGGGTAACTGCTTAAGATTGAAGGAACAATATAGCCGTCTAGAGTGTTGACGTAAATACTTTGCTCCTCGGGTTTGCCAACCGTGGGACGCACTCCCAGACTCAATTTCATCCTTCCCTACATTGAACATTTTCAAAAACTATTAGATGTTATTCTTAGCTCCCAGCACTTTGTTACCTAAACTCCTCAATTGTGGATTACGCCAGACACGCTTTTCTGCAGGATTTCTCTATCAAATGGACCCAAGTGAGCACCGTATTTTCCTTTTTCCCATGCCTTATATCCACGATCACAGCACCGTGGTGTATTTCTGAACGTTTACGCTAGAAATTTTTTAAATTTTGATGCCATCAAAGTATTCATCTAGGCAGACGTTCGATAGATGACCCAGACATATTTTGATTTCATCATATTCACCCCAACCGTCCTACGGGACGTGTCAAGCACTTGCTTTTATCCTATGATAAATCATTGTTCATTGTTCAATGATCTGCCAATTAGCTGAGGAAAGACCCACGCTTGTTTCAACGACAAGAGCTTTGAGGGAGCTGTGATCTCGCTGAAGTATCCTACACTTCGACAATGTAACACTGACTTCAATTCCATTTGCCACTTACGGTTGGTGAACCGAAATGTGCTGCACCAAATTGAAGTAACCCCCTTTCCTATAGCAACATACTGCATTTGTCGGTGGAATGAATAGAAACAGAAACAGGAGGTAAGTGAACACGGAAACGATACGAACAGACGTGGGAACCTATTTTGTAACCAGGACACCGGTACAAGCTTGTCGTCCGGATGTGAAGCTGGTCGCTCGCCAACTCTGTTTCGAACGTAGAGTGGTGAAAGCATGAAGCGACATGCCGCAGCACATAGTTGAGGCAAATTTCGTGTAGGAATTTAAAAAATTACTTGGCAAACACTTTAACGATATAAAATATGTCTTGCGCATCCCAACATAGGGGGCCTTTGTTCCTGAGTGAAATTAGATGCAGCTAAACAGCGAAAACTCTTCTCACTGCTTCCAACGGGTAATCAGTAATCAGCATATCCAGTTTATTACGTAGATTGCGTTGTCATGTAGTGTTTCTGCCTCCGCCGGCAATTGACCACCGCTTCACTAGGAGCAGGCCACTCATTAAGGCTACCACGTCCTTCGCTTAGTCTCTTCGTGTTATTCGTCTTATCGCTTGTCACTCTTAGGCATCACTTAACTCGACACACCAAAATGGGTTATAGCAAGCCGATCTGTGTGGTCAAGACTACTTTGGGATGAAGGGTCAGAAGCGAAAATATATTCGTGCCTTCGACGTACATAGGTGTACGAAGTTCCCAAGTCGATAAAATCAAGAAGTTTTGTCCGCGTTGTTGCTCAGCCATCAAGATGAACCAAAATCTTGAGAAAGCAACCACCTGAGATCTGATGCACACTCTATGATCACTTACTTTTTAAGCATTCTAAATACATTTGAATTGTTGGCTTATCACAGATCGGTTACCTAGCTTCACAACACTTGATCCAACTGGAAGCTCCGGAGCACTGATAACTGCGTCTGTGTATACAGTAATCTCACGCATGCATTCCGGGAGGCTGACATTATTTCGCATTGCTCAGTCTGATACAGGTAAGTAAGGTATTAAAGTTGGATTAAGCCGTGATCTTTTGATGGCTTCAATTATCCAGAAAATCGAGTTAATTCTATAGATTGCAGGAACGACATGCACCAAATGGATGGCAGCGTAGTTTAGCATTGAAGCACGACGACAGACTAACCCATACCTTTCACTGGTGCAGATAAGCGCTTACTCCGGTACAACATTCAAACCCTTTGGTATTGATGATCAAGTAAGGAACTTTGCTCTGTATGTTGTCTCCAGTAGCGACACGATCATCCAGAACAAGGCGTGCTCAATATCAGCACGAGTTACTATATATGGTTGGCGGCATCCGGTTTCGGATTTGTCTGTCGCTGTGGCCAGCCACAGGACGCCTGTGCCTACAGAGGAACCATGGGTGGCTTGCGCTGCACCACCCACAGATCCATCCATACATCCCATATCCAGTGTAAAACCGAAGGAATAAGACCGGGAGGCATGTGGATGGGAGTCACGTTTCATCAACGGAGTGGACCCACACACTTTCACAGGCAAACACAAGCACGATGTAGTTGGGGAATTAAGTACACATAGGTCCGTGGCTGGACCATAGTCCGATCCATACTGAGTGGAACTACTCTTCGAGCCTAGCACGACCACAAGAACCGTGCACCCCGTCCCCTCCAGCAACGACCAACTTTCTCCTGGAGTCAGTATGGAGGAGGCAGTGGGTAATAGACAGGTAGGCACCTTGTCAACATGCACCTCAAGCGCAGCCACACCGGGGAAGTCAAACAACAGCCAATCACTTGAATTGACGTTATCGACTAAAATATAGCTATTAAAGAATACGGCTATGCCGACCTAACTCTTCGCCAAATTAGCATATGAAGTAAGTTGGTTAGCAATGAATCCGCGGAAGAGCAAAATGTCCAGAAGTTACTTAAATAGTGCTACAAAATCAATAAAGTTAACCAAGATAACCACAATTAGTGTAAGCAATATGGCCAGTTAATAGAAGATTATTCTGGTAGGCAGAACCAAGCAAATAAAGTAGAATGAAATTTAGCCAAGTTAGCACCCCTAGTTTAAGTGTAAGTTGATTTAGCCCAACTGCGGTGAAGAAGCATCATGAATGTAACATCAGCCTCAACATGTCTATTAATCCTCATAGCATAGTACTTCTGTCATCGGCAATTATGTTAATTTATGAGGCCTTGGTACATCTTCACACCTCTACCTTGCAACCTACGTCGGTATGGTTGGACTTGACTTAGTACTTCTACTTTACATGGGTCTGCTTTTAAGCAACACTTAGTGTCGCCCAGTTTTGTCAGCATAATAGGTTAACAGACAGTGCCGCTTAACTTGCTGATCGGTACTGCCCAGTAATATTGTTCCTCATTTACTGTGACTATCTTTCTCTTTCAGGTGGTCAACGGTCGGAGAGAAAAAAGTGGATGCACTGTTTCGAGGGTGTTACCGCTATTTTATTTATTGTGGCGATGTCAGAGTACGACTTAAAATTAGCCGAAGATCAGACAACGAACCGAATGCATGAGTCGCTGAAGTTATTTGAATCCATTTGCAACAGCCAATGGTTTGTTGAGACCAGCATCATACTCTTTTTAAACAAAAAGGATCTATTTATGGAAAAAATCAAGACATCACCGCTGACCATTTGCTTTCCTGAGTATACTGGCGGCCAGAGTTTTGAGGAGACGTCAGCCTACATCCAGAGTAAGTTTGAAGAGCTCAACCGGAGGAAAGCTACCAAAACAATCTACACGCACTTCACTTGTGCCACGGACACCAACAATATCCATGTTGTTTTCGACGCCGTCATTGACGTGATCATCAAATCCAACTTAAAGGACTGCGGTCTATTCTGATTATAACTAGTCAGAAGGGTACCCTGGAACACAGCAATCGTGGCCTCAGAGACAAAATCCCAGTGGTTACTTGATTTCAGTCATACGTTCATCATGCACAGCGTATCATTCCACATCAAAAATGACAAACAGATCACAGCCTCAGAGTTCCCGATACTGTGAGTTCATCGCCCCCAACCTGCGGTTAACCACGTCTGAAGTGATCTTCGCAGTTTCGACTCTTTTCGTATTTGTCTGACACTGTGTACCAGATGACCTAGAAAAATGTACTGACCAACCGAAGTACTTTCAACGCCGATTAAGATGCTCTTTATGCCCATACCCAACAATGTTCTGTGAGGTTGTCCCTCACTCCAGCAACAGAACACAACAGCTTGGTTCCTTATGCACAGTGTTCAGAAATATCTTCGAACTACGAAATAAATTCACTTTGGTTGACGTCCAGACAATGAATTCTTCACAGCCTGTTCATGACCCTACTGTTTCGCAATTTTCATTGTGAGATTTGGTGTGTAATTAGATAAAAGACGTGCTTAGTTGCATGGGCTTTACTAAGTCTAGCAGGGAGATCAAATAGTTGACTGGGAAGTTAAATTGGTTTCGCAGCTGACGGTAGGGCTGGTCACGGACGACTCCAATGTTCCAAGCCAGTTGAAAGAGTCTACCTGAACCATTGCTAACAGGCCAGATGCAGTATGGGTTCGGTCGAGGATCCCGATGGCTTCCATATTTAGGTCATAATCAAAGTGGGGCGCTAAAATGTAAAACAACCACCACATACGCGAACGGATGGCTTCATCACAATCGCCGAGTATGGGACCAAGCTGGATGAAAGGTTCGCTTAGCCAACACCACATGAAGAGCTGCAAGCCGTTGTCACAACTGCCTACGGAGGACAGAGCCTGAGGTGAGTAGTTAGCGCAAAATGGTCGGGTTAGGTTCCAAAGATGATGCAAGCTTTTGCATGACAAGCGCCTTGTTTCATGTAAAGGCAAGCAAACCCAGTCCTTGCACTTTGAAGTTTGATTGGCTCTCCATGCTTTTGCGAAGGTAATAAAATAAAAACGCGAGCAATCTTCGCACTTTCAAACATCAACATCTGATTTCACTTTGCGTAGTCCCGCTGTTGCAGACACTAATGAAGTTACAATAGTTCTGAAAAGAGGTGGTCAACATCTCTAAGCCCCTTTTGAAGCATACTAGTGTCTCACAATCCATTAAAACAAAAGGGTTTATCTTATATGTTTGCGAGATAGCTCGTAAGAAACCACTCTTATACTCAGCCTTGTCATCTATTGTTTGGGCTTCAGACGATGTTCACGCAGCTAATCCGATGCAGGTAGCTCGAACCATATCAGTATGCATGATGTCCCAAGCACGGTAAATGGTTGCCCTAACAACACTGAAAACGAAAGGGGAAAGTAAGGAGATAAGGAAACCATGATGTCATTCTAGACTAATCCGGTGATATCTTAACTGTTGGCTTCCTACAGAGACACTGACCTGCTACACTGGGCGAAAGCCATTCAACTATTGATCACGGCACAGCAAACGAACTCTCCCCATTCAAAGAAATATAGACGCGATGTTCGAAAACTGACACCACGAATTTTTAAGTGTGTGGTAAAATCACATGTTTTGACTACATTTTACCGTTGTATCGCAAGCAGACTGAGGCAGTTTGGTACTTCTATGGTTATTAGACACAAGAACAGCAATTGTTAGCGGAATAAATGGAGCGTTTCCTCTACACTCCGGGCACATTTTGGCTGTGACTTCTTAGGCCCTGTTTGAGGTTTATGTAGGTGTTCTTTGCTCACATAACGGATAGGAAAGCAATCTCTGTGAAAACTAGTACAAGTATCCACATTCATTGATGCTGTTTGACAGACTTGCAGGCGACCGCGGGAACAAATGCTCACCCAGACCGATACTGCTTGTCTAAGCGACGCGTACAGCTGGTGGATAAATCGCCGATGAGTACCAATTTCAACATGTACGCTAGATCCTGGAGTCTGATGAAACTCCTGTGATTGGATTCTGATCCGTATGTTGATTAGTCGAAGTAGAACTATGTAAAAGTAGCTTCCTTATGGGCACCAACCAACATCAGGCGAGTAGAGCTGAGTCATACAATGAGTTTTGATGTCTACGTACCTGGTCGGAATGCATAAGTGCAAAGGGCTTTGCACCTTCTGAATTCACAAGTTGTAGCGGAATTCGCATATCTCCATGAAACTAGCGCAGGGTTTGTGTGAGTTCACCTCGACAATACATACGGTGACTCAGATTGAGCAAATAACAACCGAGCCCTCCTCAGGACACTGCGGTAGCTGCCACAAGAAGCCACTATAACCTCAACTGCGTTTTCCCTAAGATACGGCCACTAAGTGGAAACTCGTGTGTGTTGCCAATATTCACCTTCCTCTATAGTTTATGTATCATGCTGCTCTAGTATTGACCTAGAAACACGAAGATGTAGATGGCAAGCTTGGTCTCTGACTGAGTTAATAAATCAACTCTTGCTACCGGCCAGTCTTTCTTTTCCGGGATTTGGTACCGTTTTGTTAGGTTTTCGTTTCGTTCCCACTTTTAGCTCGCGTGTACAACGTCTGGCGGTTAGGTCACTTAGGCCGTACCGATTCGAATTAGCTGGGTGTACTATCTGTAAAGTGAGTTTCGCCGTTCCGACTAGGAGTCGAACAAAGCAGTACGTGCCATAATACAAGCATAGCGTGCTTAATGGAATGTTTCATCAGCTGATGCAATTAAGTGTTCAAATCTCAGGAAAAACTTACTCTTTTGGTCTTTGGATCGTGTGCGCCCGTCAAATAGTGGCAACCGCGTCAGCCACATAGCCTACTACAACAAGTTAATGCAGAAACAATGTATCTTCTCTACAAAACTAAGAAGACAAGGTGGTAGCTCATTTAGTTCGGGACACGATAAGTAGTAGACAATGGAATCCTGATACACCGCCCCCCTAAACCACTAACAGGTGAGCTGTTCTTTTCAAGACGAATGCATTTGACTAAGTGCAACCTTTAATCTGATCGGGAGTTATATGAAACGGCCTAAAAACAGCTTCATCTCGTTGCTTTATAGTCGGTCACTCATTAGGTGAGCAATCTGTAGGTGAGTGTAAATGCATTACCAAAACTGACTAGGGGTGATGTTGCTGGTGAAACGGTTGCATATTTCTGAATCGTCACATTAACCTCACTCAACTGACTAAGGTGATCCTAAAGTTGATCAGTTGATGCCTTATCTCCACGTTCTCATTAACGGTTCAAAGCCTTAGCCTACTGTGTCATTGAGATTTCATTTCGATCCTGACTACCGAAATCATACGGGTTCTCTGACTGGCAAAAATCTTGAATCAACCCGCGCGGACTACGAACACACACGGCTTGTCTTTTACAACATGTAAAAGTTCGTGCACTGCATCAAGTAGGTTAAGCGAAAATCTCTACGTCTTGCTACTCTGCGGAGGTTGCTGCACCTCATTTCTTTTCATGCACTAGGCTAGAGCTAATCGGGATCCCACTGACACATGTGCGGTACACCAGTCAGTTAGCGACCTATCCGAGCTAAACGTTGGAAAGGGTTTGAGGACCTAACGTTAGAAAGATTTGTATTCCTTCACTTCAAAACAGAACCAAGGATTACTTGGTGGGCACAACTTGCACATGCTTGTCTAGTGTGTGAAGCAAGAGAATGGAAAGTAATCTAGGACAGTGCCAGCAAATCTCGACCTCTAGGAAGATCCGCTACACTTAATGCCAATTAGCTACTGCACTTCAAAATTCAGAGCTTAGCTGAATTTTGGCTCATCTGTCCAACCGCAGGCATTAGCTACAGGGCCCTACACATTTCATGCATACCCGCTGCTACCTTTACATAAACACCAGTTATTCTACAACAATAACTGCTTATGAGATTGCGCCCACTGGTCAGAATACGCAGATAAACACAGATGTCATCAAATAAAACGGGTGCTTTTCAGTCGTACATTCTAATTCTACTCCAAATACCTAACCAACTGCACAAATGAAAAGCAACGCGGGAACTGAACTAACCGAATTTGACTAATGAATTCGAGTAAGGTGATCCTAAATGTTGTGTCAATCTAAGCAAAACAACTAACAACAATTGTTTGGGATAATGATAGACTGGAACTTACTCCTGGCCTGAAGAAGCTCTTACGTCAAGAGCGGAAGGTCGCCATAATAAAAACCTTCAAAAAACCGATTTGTATTCAAAACCTAAAATCATGAGATCCCAGTCGGTTCCAGGCACATTCCGAGATATTGGAACTTACCCCATTACTGATTACACGCTCCCGAAATGCAGCAGTTTGGGCATACACCTTCCTTGAGTAAACACTGGAATTTATATATTATAACTACTGCGAAAATTTTGTCCAATATGGTGACGGTTACAGTACAATAGCATAAAGTGGTCTCTAGAGTACTGGGGATTTGGCACATACTCACCTTCACATACTCACCTTAAGTCAATCAAGATGTGGCTGGGTGCATTACGTGCATCGCCATGATTGATCATATGGGCACCGGACAAAGCCACCACGATGCTTCAGTGCAATGCCGCACAAATTGCAACAACTTGATCACATGCAGCGTTTTGTGCAACTTGTGAGATAGCCGGGTCCGTGGCTGGTTACTGCTGCCTTGAACAGCGTCCTAACTCAAAGGGCAGATAAGCAGTGCCCTGATAAGAAGCAGCCGACTGCTCAACATTCACATCAAAGCGGTCACATCTGTTGGCATGTACTGCGGGAACAAACAGTCATATTCGTGTACGCAAGTGAGTAAACGTATATTACTAGTACCTTGTCTGAAACTTGCCTACTTCCTAACTTGCAGTAATGGGCTCCTGTTATGCTTCCCATAGATAGCTGAACTATGGGATCACCGGTGTTGATATTGCCTTACTTGAAACCTCAGCTGACATTTTCGAGTCGTTTACGGTGGAGAGCTACCCTAGTGCACAAGTGTCAGTTATTACGAACCGGTGAATGTTTTCAAAATTAAAAGTACCGACTCACTTAAACGTCATTCTTAAATAGAATGCACCTAGTGATAGCCTGCATTCGTTTATCCCGGAGGTTGAAACCTATCACTAGAATTTAATATTCAATTTGGCGGTTCAACCCAACCGGGCCCAGATTAGTTCTTAAAATTCTTTCAGTAATTTGTAAATTATAGGCTGTTTGAATTCTTCCTAACTGGCTGCAGTGCTCACAGAGTTTTTCCGATATTCTACAGAATACTTCCCACTGACTGTGTATCCCGTTTAGTCCATCTATAGGTGTAGTGGAATGCTTAGTGGGTGTCTATTCGATTTCCTTGCTACTAAACAATTTAATCTATGTGACAACTTTCCAGTAAATGTTTTAAATGATCCGCTGAATCCTTCTAACCAAGATTTCTCAAAAGCTCTATTCTGTATACTTTCGCGCTCCAAATATAGGGCTTTGTTTTACCATAATTCTAACATATGATATTTATCACGTTTTCTTGCAACTCCAAGAAAGTTATAAATTCAACGCGTGAACCTTTACTTGAAAGAGGTACATGTATATGTTATTTTCTTCGACCTTTGCTTTTACTCTTAGAAGGCATTTTTGTTTCCTTACATCCACAGTGCTGGTGTAAAATGTTGCTAACATTCCCAGTCGGATGCATAACTCTTCTTTTGACTTCGCTTGACTTGAACGACTGGATTGGACTTGACATTGATGCAGGGTTTAATTTCGTACACATAGTGCCGGGGACAGCTAGAGCCACGCTATGTCGGGCATTGCAGTACCCACGGTGTGCTTGCACCTCCGTATAGTTTGAACTGAACCGCGGTCATTCCGATCACTGGAACTGCATGCGAAGTGGAGTGCCTTGTTGCTCACTCCTGTCACTACAGCTTACGTCATTCGACTGTTTCAATTGTGCAAGATACCCAAAGGGAATAACCACGGTGATCCACAGTGTCATGCTTCTTTTACGATATAAGCACACACAAAATATGATGTCTATATTTTCCCTCTGTACACGCTCACATACATTTACTGCAATTGTATCGGGGAAGACTCAGTGCTCCTTTTATTACACATAGTTTTTGATAGGCACTGCATGGAGATGCATTACAATGAATAGCATGGTACAACAACAATGGTAGACCTTTACGAGTACAGTAACTGTAGACTGCAAGGAGTACGTAACCTAACATGATTAGCTGGCTTACCGCCCCTGCGGATACCATATTTTCAGAACATGCACTTTAATTCTTTCATAAAATGATGCGTAGGACCCCATTATTCAACGTGGCATGTACCCAACCATAAAACCCAGGCAACAACAGTAAGTAAATCCATGACACCAGCTTGTTCAGTACATATAGTGTGAATAGATTACGGAGTGCTCCATTCTGTTCACAACAGTGGACAACGTGTAGCTCACACTTTGTTACCTCCTTCACGATTCATCTCTTGTCAGGAAATGGGTTAGCTGACCTCTAACTCAATAAGCAACAGGGTGGTCCGATACAAAGGCTAGGTCGAAATTCAATCCAGTGAAACAAGCTTTAAGTTTATTTTTCTCACCTTTCACTTACAAATTGATGCACCACATGACCCTAGAAAATTTTCACATTTCGATCGGTTTATTAAGCGTCTACTCTCGCGAAGCAAGGGAGTATTATGGAACAGGCACGCAACACATTGGGCAAGGCAAAAGGTTTATCACCATTTCATCCATCGAGTAGCCCACTTGTTACCAAGGTAACGGTGTTTCAAACGCAAACGACCCCAAAAAGCAGGCAAATCAGCATCCCCGCCCTCCTCCGAAGGGAGTAACGAATACCCGAGTTATCCAGTTGCTTCACCCTTCGGGAAACGCCTATTTCGCATTCGCTGCCATTGCAGCACTAAATTCCAACTCGTCTCCACTTTGTTATGAATGAATGCTACGACTGCTGTGTGGAAATCGATTTAGTTATGTTCGACTGCATCATTATCCTCACTTCACAGTGTTACTAATTAGTGCCGCTTGTAGTTATCTTCAGAGAGTGTTCCAGGTGCATGGAGTGGCTGTATCATAGGAAAACGAGCAAAACCTGATTGAATGGCTGTGTTCCAACGGCGTCTCGAAGTAAGAGTAAATAGGACGAGGCATTTGAGAATGAATGAATCTTGCAAGAACGGTTTTGACGAGTTGACTTCACATTGACTACATTATCTTTCAAGGATTTAATTTTTGTAGAATTCTTAGATTAAGGTTTGATTTCCGACTAATAGCTTGGAACGGGTGAACCTAACACAACTTCAGAAGTGCAATTTGATATCCTTAACGAACGCGCTGACTGCGGTGCATGTCAGAAATGTCATCGGAGTTAACAACTTTTCTCTGCAACTATCGGCTGTAGGATTGTAGGTGTCCAACGAACCCCCATTTATTTGTTGTGTGATCGCAAAATTCCTTCCATAATAAATTGTCAACAGTGTACCTAGGGATTCTATGATTTCCGTCAATGTTCTGTACGCGCACAGCTACTTGAGTAGCTAGGCGCAAATACTCATACCACTCTTGACTTCGAATCGCGCTTGTCTTCGCAGGCGTTGCTGCTGATTCAAGTCCGATCCCACAGGCAGCATGGTATATCTGTGTCACTGTAGCATCCGTAAGTTATTTAGCACTAATGGCTCTCCATGTAAACCGGCAGATTTGTTATAGCGATTTCCATTTAAGTAACACTCCGATGCTTTACTTCTTTGCCGTCCGACACCCTAAATTGGCATCGTTGTCGACGTTTAACTTTTAACAGTTTGCTCTCACCTTACGCACCCAGTACCGTAGAAATAGTTTCGGACAGCGAGATCACAGTTGCTGTGTCCGAGTTTACGTTTGATTGACGATGTAACTTTAATAACCAGGACCTTCCGTAACCAGTTTCGAGTAATATTAGGTTATCTCAGCTGCATTCTACTAGTTTAGAGCAGTGAAATGTTTGAAGAACCGAAGAACATGAAAATCCTTGCCTATAGTGACCTAAATAAACTAACGCAATAATGCGTGACATTTAAAAACCGTGAAAGTGATTCACCGTAGAAGAAGGATGTGTAGGCTGTCAGGGTAATGGTGGAAGAAGGACAACAAGAAATCTAATAATTAAAGGGGAATAGTAGCGGGAGATGAAGGCCTGACGTTTACTGGATGGTACTCGAAATATCTGTATGTAATTTTTATCCGACTCCTCAGTGATTGTGTAAAGGTCTCCAATCTGTAATTTCACCAGGAGCAACTAGTTACTACTGATGGTTCTCACTAACACAAATTTAATGATTATGTGCTTCAAGTATTCTTGTGAGGCATAGGAGCAGTAAAACTGGAACATTAATAAAGGAAGAAAAATAGATTCATTCTCGATGGTGCAGGACACACCCAGATAGACGTGATAAAGTAGTAACTCTGTGTAGCAATACATCGATCACTGCTAGTTCACAAAATACCTTCCTTCCAAGGATAACTAGTAAGTTTTAGCGACAAAATGAAAAGGTTTGCAATGTAGGTTGATGGCAGGTAGGAAATGAACAATAAACAATGAACGATGAATTTAGTCAGATTAAGAAGTCTTGTTTTACGTAGCAAGTTGGATAGTTGATAGGGATATTGATCTAACAACAATGATAATAATGCTAGTAAAACAGTTAGTACTTTAAATATGAAAACAGAGACTTCTAGTTTGCTCCGCTGTAGTCCGGCGTTCCGCTTAGATTCACAGCACCCACAGTTAATATCAAATAATTCCATAGTAACCTCCAGATGTAGGATGGAGACTTAATGTTAAGTGACAAAGTGTAATTCCACGATTGCATCATCCAACCGCCTTTTACAGATTGTTAGTGTCGGTGCAGAGACGAACGATTCTGAGAGCATCCCACGGGTGACATGCACGAATGGAAAAGAAATTTCTGCGGCACTCCAGACTGCTATATACTGTACAGCGAGTTTCAATGTCTGGCCCCTCAGGTTTGCATGGCAGATGAGTTGTAGTAAAGGGCGGCACACATGATGTGGTTCTCGCAGAGTCAACTATGACATAATCAGGTCGCCATGTAGTCTGTGACAGCTTGCACTGAATATGCCCAATCGTTGCAGTATCCCTTGGTAGGTAAGGTAACGCATTCCAATTAAGTTCTTAGATGCCCGCCGTTGTGTCTGCTTAAGTGCATTAAGGTCGTGTTTCAGCTACGGATGCCAGGCTTGAATTACGTATTCGACATGGGGGCGAACAAACGCACTGAGCATTTCCCGAAATGTGCATCTGTTTATTTCTCCCGACGCCCGTCGCAACAGCTCGACGTGTTGGTTTCCAGTCTTCAAGTCCTTTTCGGATTGCCTAGAGCAACCCAAGTCATCTTGAACCAGAACTCGCAAGTCACGTTCGAGAGATTATAGTGGTAGTATATTCCTTCCGAGCCGGTATGTGTAGATGCTTCGATGTCGAATGGAAAGCACCTTGCTTTTACTGAAATTGAATTGCAGTAAGTTTTGTTTTGACTATTGTTATACCTTATCTAGATCACTCTGAAGAAGATGTTGGTTGGCTTCCGTCTGGGTCCCTTGCCAGATCATGATATCGTCGGCAAACATTAGGATATTTGAAGCGAGTCCCTGTGCGAGGTCATTAATAAAAACCAAAAACAAACGTGCACCTAGAACTGAGCCTTGCGGCACACCACACTCCACTTGTATGAGGTCCGCTAAAAAGCTCTGAACTCTGACCACTAAATGCCGTTGAAGTAGAAAATTGGCAATCCAGCTTAAAAGAGGGTCGCTGATTCCGTAATGCTGGAGCTTGGATAGTAGTATCCGATGGTCTAGACGATCGAAAGCCTTCGAAAAATCCAGGTAGATCACAGCAGCGTCTTCTCCAGCGTCAGCTGACTCAGTTCAACTACTGCGTGCGACTACTAAATTCGCTGTACGTGACCGCTGTCGACGGAAACCATGCTGCCCACGCGTGATGATGTTACAGTTTTCCAGCTAACACACCAATGCATGGGCAATTATGGATTCCATGACCTTGGAGAGAGGAGGAAGAAGGGATACTGGGGGGCCGTTGGAGGGATCAGTTCTGCTTCCACCTTTGTGAATCGGGGCTATTATTTCAAAATTCCACATAGCGGGAACTTGATTCTGGTCTAAGCAGCGCTGGAAAAACTGAGCAAAACATCCTGCCACTTGGCTGGTTGCTGCTTCCAGTGCCTCTGGACCAATGGTGTGGGGGGTGGCGAGCTGTGTTTGCGTAGAGACGTCAGCTTTTGCAACAGATCCTCGGTGGTTAACGTGATGTGGGTGAGTCCTG
The DNA here is from genome assembly GCA_944474145.2 of Dicrocoelium dendriticum. Lineage (NCBI taxonomy): Eukaryota > Metazoa > Platyhelminthes > Trematoda > Plagiorchiida > Dicrocoeliidae > Dicrocoelium > Dicrocoelium dendriticum. The sequence goes on from OX104064.1 coordinate 115,771,606, forward strand.
ATGAGGAGACGACAAAAGTTGGTATATCCCTTTGTGACAATCCCCTCTGAAACGTGGGGGCATATTGCATCCGCAGCGCATTTGCTGCTTCCACAGCCGTTCATGTTGGGTCATCAGCCATCCTGAGTGGAGGAAATCCTTGCCTCACCTTTCGTAGGCTATTGACGTCTTTGGACAGCAGTTTGTGGTTAGCGCGGAATGTGTTTGCAATGTTATGCTGATATGCGGCTTTATCTTCTCTTTGCAGTTGAGTGCAGTGATTACGTTGGGTTACTTAGTTGTTCCAAGATTTTGGTGCTGGAACTTCTTTGTACACTCGCCATGCTGCGTGGTTGTCATCCATTTTCGAGTTCTGGTCCTACCGAAAGAAACTGATTTACCCTGATTACAAACTATTATATCTGAGGCCTGTGCTACCAGCTGCCTGAATTTGTTAACGAACTCGAGCCAGGCAGCTTCTGGGGGTTCTTCGTCAAGGAACCACCAAGTTGTGGCGCTGATGAGCTGGGCTAATCGATTGTAGCTTGTGATGATTCTCACAGTCTCATCGTTCTCGTTCCGATATTTTGCATAGCCGACGAAGTTGAAACTGATGACTGCTTGCTCACTGTAACCCCACGGTCAGTCTAAAACCAACACATCAATCCTATGCTCCTCGTTGGTAAGCACAAGATCCAGCACAGATGGCCAGGTGCCCGTTCTGAACCGAGTGGACAAAGTGATAGGATTGTATAGTGGAATACTGGTTACGATATCTTGTAGAGGGGCTTTGAATTTGTCTTCGATCGTGGTAGGAGTTTCTAAACAATATACCTTGAAATCACCCATGATAAGTATGTGAGTGTACATTTGTTGTAGCCTGCATCTTAAAGCAGTCAGTAGGTGTCAGCCAGTTTCGGGTGTAGAGTTAGGGACCATAAACCAAGACAATAAGGCAAGCGTCCCTGCCTTTTAACAGCAAGCGGCACCAAAGAAAGTCGGGGAACTGCGAGTCTGAATCCTCCACGGCTTCGCACTCTAAGTCTCTTCGGTACTACAGGATTACCCCTCCTCCTTTTGTGAGCCTGTCGTTCCGGATCAGCGACATGTCCGGGAGCGAAAATTCAGACTCCGTCATTCCCGTGTGCAATCACCTTTCGTTGATACCAACGACATCATATGACCCACAAGATTGGCGATCTTTGAGTTCGGTCAGTTTGGTAAAAAGAACCTGAGCGTTCATATAAAAGCAGACCAGTTTCTTGGTTTCTAGTAGCCCACCGTGGGCTGAAGGGGTCAAGTGTGGGAGAATGCCAACCGATGGAAGGCTGTAACTTACTCGTTCTTTGTTGGGATAATAATACCTCGTTTGCAACTTGTCTCAGCCTAGCTGCGTTCCAGAATTCGTTTACCTACCTCAGAGTCAATTAAAGCAGTAATCAGGTTAGGCTTCCGAACAGTCGCCGGCATGCTTGCTGCTTCAGGTGCTTAACTATTTGTGCTGTGCAAAGCTTCTGCTACCTTTAACCGAAGTTCAGAAGAAAGGTCATTCCGGTTTCTCCGTCATCGATTCCAAACATCTGTTGCCTTTTGCTCTGACTGAACCAAAAGTTTTAGGATTCTGGGGCCGCATCCACTATAATTTGGTGAGATGTATCCTGGTGACAGCTCCACAATATTCGCCATAGGAAGCGTTGCACGAATAAACCGTCACTGTTCTGAATCGTGCTTTCCGGTATCTTGAGCATCCTTAGAGGGATGTTCTGGCACGCCATGCAGGAAGATTGTATTTAGACACTCTTGCTTGCCGTGCCCCACTTCGGTGTTTCTGTTTGATTGGCGCGCGTGCCAAGCGACAGCTGGATAGATGCGTATCCCATAGGAACTGTCTTTTAGCGTGCTTGCGGTGAGCAAAACGTTTTCTACGTCGGTGGAGGATTCTAGTGTTAATCGGAAAAGTCTGCGTTCTCCCTAGTGTGGCGAGTTCGGATGACGAATAATTTGTAATAAGATTTTGGGTATGACTTTGACATTCATCAGCACACACAATGAATTCCATTGGTCTTTGTCGTCCGAGAACTTATCCCGCAATGTGATGGGGACATTTGAGAATACAGCAGTCCGGGCACTATCGTTGGATCCATTCTTCGTTGATCTACAAGATAGCCTAATCGTTTGTCCTGACCTGCGGACAAGTGTAGATTGTTTACTGCTTGTCCCACTGTTCGCGTTAACGGTGTTTACAACAGAAGAGGCCGCAACGGCGGCCTCCCGGTGGACCTTTGCAGCAATCTATGCACATGTAACTGATGTTCCTGGAGGCTTTGTCTCAACAAGCGGCATTTGAGCTACAGGTACCGAAAGTTGGCAGGATTGCAAGATGTCAGGTCTCGTGGAATTTGCTTAACCATGCGTTTCGAGTGGTGCCTGCTTTTCGTTGCAGTGAGTACTGTCTGACTCACGTAGCTACGGTCAGTTTAGGCCCGGTGTTCTACCAAAATTGGAGAAGACAACGGAGATGGGGACGTGGCTGATTGGGGTTCAGGGGAGCAAATTATGCAGCATTCCGTTGCTTAGAAGCCGCTACGCTTCCGTGGTTCATAATCGTTTCCATTGAACTAATCTTATCGTTTGTCCTCTGCTCGGCTTTTGCGATTAACCGGTCACACTTACGAGCTAGGATAAGCAAGGGCTTAACGAGTGGGATGTTGGAGCACGCAGTTCAGAACCAAAATGCATCTTGTGAGCTAGTTTGCTCTCGTACCATTTGTTGGGACACATTTGCACATTTCGCATGATATCATTCCATACAGCGCGAGCAAGCCAGACCGAATTCAACTACTTTATGACATTCTCCTAAGCCGCAAATTCCTTTCGCTTGGAGCCTTTTCGGTTTCGCATTTCTGCCATACAAATTGGCATCGTTACCTGACCCAGTAGGTTGGTTAGCGTTCTGTACTTTACCAGCTTTGAGAGCGGCGCACATCCTTCAGGCTAGCGTGATGGTTGCAAGGTCAATTGCGTGATGGATCAAGTTTGGTAGGATTGTACAGTACTTTTGGATGGGGAGTCAAAATAAATTTCCATTATGGACTATTGTCGTGGCCAGGATTATGAAACTCTCTGTCGAACCAAATAATGTTTTCCTAGTTTAAAAAGATCGAAGTCGGATCGATAGATTGCAGGTCTATGGGCTTGTGATAAGAATCCTTGGAGTCAAGGTGAAGAAATAATGATTAGATCAATGTACAGAAGATACAAATATTGAAATTGCTGGAATGAGTTGTAGTGCCGGTTGTTCAGTACGTTTGTCGAATAAAGGTAATAGAACGCATCGTTGAAGAAGCCATCATTCGCAGTCAAGTGAAAGATTCATGGAACACTTTCCGATAACATCCAAGTGAATGGTGTGTAAAAGGGTTCTTGCAAGAAAGGTAAATCGGTCTTGCTTAAGTAAGGTAAGTCGTAGCATCAGCAGGAGTCTGAGATCCACAGTAGAATGAAGGATCCTAATCTAAGGCTGCCGTCTAGAAAGGTGACACAGTTTCGAGACGTCTGTCATCTTAACACGTGTTGCTACCCGACTGGCGGTAGCACGGCTAAGTCACACAGGAAACTGATGAAATCAAACCATCAGCATACAACAGGTTGTTACGTGAAAGGGCGCGGCAACAGTTGGTCAGTGCGGACCGCAAGCAGGTTTGAAATCTGTCCAGGCAAGTGACTTGAGTCAGCTCATGAAAGTACAACAGATGGTAGATTGTAACCTATAACATTTACCTTGTTCTGTGCCTCATTCACTTCGGTCTGGCAGGCTTCGGTCTTTTGGTTTGTCTCCGACTGTGGTTGTATTGCAGAGAGCGGAGGCGAGAACAGCGTTATAACAGATCCATTGCGTATAAGCGACAGCAATTGCAGGTAATTAATAAGTCAAAATCTCAGGATAAGGGCATTTTTACGAGACAAAATGTACATGGAGTCCAACCATTTCCAGGAAAAGGCACCAAAGGCCTCGTGAGGATAAGTGGCAAGATGGTCGCGAAGAGTTCAAGCCGCAATAATCGATCTCTCAGGACGGTCTCTCAGGTGCCGGGCAATACGACTAAAAATCTCGGAAAAACAAACAACGAAGAATGGCATCTGTTATAGATTGCGTAGATTGCCTTAGTCGTCGCCGCTGTTATAATTGAGGGAATGCCGCCACTTGAGATAATCGCGTAATTGCCTGATAAGAGGGTCGCTGGCACGCCTACGATAATTGCTTGTTACGCTGACCACTCGAACGGAATTGCACTGTCCTGATGACGCTGGCTTAGCCGGTGAGACGGAAAATTGAACGAGCGTGGGAACGATCTTAGCCGCACTTGTTCGTATAGACGCTGAGGCCTCGAAAACGGACGCACACGAGAGGGGGTATGATAGACGCGCGCTGATGACTTAGACGCGAGGGCTGGCCAGTTAACGACTCGCACGCAATCACGCGACCCGACCGACTCCCAACTGAGGCGAAGAGAAAGAAAGGACAAGTGGTCCTCTGTAGGCTCTTTTACGACCGACAAAGGGCGATCCCAGTCAGTGCTATGGGTTATTAAGTTAGGAAAAACAGTCCCCACGCAGAGGTGGTAGATTGCAAATGAGCATTGTCAAAAGGTTCGCAGTTGGGACGCGCCTCGGAGTGGCTGAACACTGCTGCGTTGTGGGGAGAAATTGGACTCCGTTTCCCACAGCCATTATGCCGGAGTTACTGGCGCGTTTTTTGCGGGGATTTTTGACGGGCCCGCAACAGCATCTCATATTGATTTGAATGACGATGAGGAGTATATGTAGGGAGAAAATACGTAAAACCTGTTAGCCATATTAGAAGACTGCCACGGTGCATCTGTATGCGGTAAACAAGGGATAGATGGTAAGTAATGTACATGAGAATCATTCAATTCTCGGTCAGTAGAACAACCACCTGTCTTAGAAGGACTATCTACTGATGGCACCATCGGAACAAGAAAAAATGATCCCTGGCTATCATCCGGTTGTAGCATTGTAAACATCCCACCTGATAGACACCTTAGTTCCTGGGTGTCCAAAAGTTTTTGCAACGAACGTCACATTGTGTGAGGTAAAAATATGGCCGGCCATATTCAGTCAGACATTAAGATAATGACAAAAAGTACACATGTACGAAAATGCTTCAAACCCGAATTTATTAGTTCATAATGAGGCCCCCGGCCAGTTGAAGTGTTAACGCGGACCGTATTTGGCCCGTGGACCGGACTTTGAACATCCATACTTTAGTTGCCGTCATGGCCTAGTTGCAGCATAAGCAGAGTAACCTGCTCACCTGTGGGCCAGAGTTAGTACTGTGGTAACATTCGAAATGTAGGACTACTTCAGTTAATAATGCTGCGTACTGGACTCTTCTTCGATAGTGGTTTACCAACGGTATAACAAAAAGTATTTCCAGTCGTATTAAACTCTCAAACCTTGGGCTGATATACTATGAGACCTTTACGCTACTAGGCCGGAATATCGGATGAATTCGAAGTGGTCACAACCTGACAGTCATTTAGTACAGTAGGGTCAAATCTTCCGAAGATTCTCGACGACTTGTGTACTGTCTACCCCATTGATTTTCAACATGAAGCTAAGCACCCCTAAGGGGGTAAACGGGAATTTTTCCGGGGGCAATTATAAGTACGAGGATAGGGTCATCAATCTGTCGCCAAAAATGATAGCAAAATCATCCGTGTCAAAACACGTGGCTTATTGACAAATCGCTATTGATTAGCCATGAGTGACTAATCATTAGTGAGTGGTCAGTGAATTATACAATTCTCGGTTATAAATTTTATTAGCTAAAATACCAACACAAGCCGGAAAAGTGGCACAGCTAGACGGCCCCATAACGGATCGCTCGACGGTCGTTGTTCTTTTGAATCAAGTTGTCATTTGCCACTAAGTTGGGTGCAAAGATCAGCCGACAAGGTAAAGAAGCGAACGAAGGAACAAAAAGGACGATTAGTCTTCAAGTCATATCGACACCGCGTGGTGGTGGGAACCTGTCTTTCAGAAATGGCTTGGAAAGAATCGTGGAAACAAATGAAAAGCCACGGGAATCTGTTCATGTTTGATCAGGGATCACGCGTACCGAAGCAATGAACCGAAGAGTTTGGAGCACGAGTTACGATGTGCATTAGCCGGAACCGCCCCAACTATACCAGAAATTGTTAGCATAAAACAATACCCACCGTCTAAACAACTTAAATTATCTCGCGATTTCGATAAAATATCGTACATGTTGGTTTTCTTAATTAGCACAATAAAAAAGCAACTAACTATACTATTAATTTTCCCTAACTTAACGCAACGTATGCACTGGTTATTAGGCAAATCGCTTTTAAAACAACATGTTTTTTGGGGTACTCCTACTACTGTACTCGCTTTGTGGGTAACTGCAGCAGAAAGGTTGAGAATCACCGGTCTACTGGTAGATGAAATAATTTCGGACAGTTTGAAGTTGCCTAGTTTATTTTGGATCAACTGAGATTATGCAACCCAAATGATTTCCACAATAACAACCGTGTATACGGATCATTCAAAGCGACTGCATGCAAGCCAAGCAGAACAGCGTAGCACCTGACCAGCAAGGATAAACAAGGCTTAAGCACTTAACCCTACACTTAAAAGAAAACAGTTAAAACAGCCGACTTCAAAGTCGCATCTTCTTTGAGGGAATAACATCACATCATTGAAAGACAAAACGGTTGATTCCTCTGTTTTAGGACTAGTGGAAAAATAAAAGGACGGTTTTATACGGGCAAAAAGTTCAAGCCCAGAACGTCACCCGGAACGAGCAATATAATATCGAAACTACAGGACGATCAACAAAAGTAGGTTCACACCGGCGAGCTCATCGAGGTATACGCATTTAAAACTATGGTTGGTGGCATACGGTTTCGGATTTGTCTCTGACTGTGGTCAGCCAGAGGGCGCGTGCGTCTACAGAGGGACCATGGGTGGCTTGCGCTGCACCACTCACAGCCCAACCACGCTACCCATATCCAGTGTAAACCCGAAGGAATAAGACCGGGAGGCACGGGGATGAGAACCATGTTCTATGAACGGAGCCGGCCCGCATTCCTTCACAGGCAAAAACAAGCATGCTGTATTTGGGGAATCAAGCACACACAAGGCGGAGGCTGCACCGTAGTCCGCTCTACACTGACTGTATGGAACCACTCGTCGAGTCTAGCAGGGCAACAAGGACTGTGAACCCCGTCCCCTCCAGCAACGAGCAACTGTCTTCTGGAGCCAGTATGGGCGAGGTAGTGGATAATAGACAGTTAGGCACCTTGTCAATATGCACCTCAAGCGCAGCCACACTGGGATATCAAGCAACAGCAGACCAATTCAGACGACAATAAGCAATAAAATAAACTGAATAATGCATACAGATGCGGTGACATAACTCTTCACTAAATGAGGGTTATGAAATAACTTGGTTACAAACTAATCCGTGATAATCCTGATAAGGCTTTCATCCGAAGAGTTCACAAGCTACATAGCAGAGCCTAGTCCGGGAAAGCGCCAGAAGAGTTTCGCCCTATTGGGGCTCGTCAGTGGCGTGCATTCCCTCGGTCCTCTAAGGAGGATCGAACCCATGACCGCTAGAGGCAGATGCCAACTAGCCAGCAACTTAAGGCACTGAGCCATGGGGGACGTTGGCTGGGCTACATAATTTGCAAACTAGCTGGGATATAGCACCACCTATCTACCACTGTCACTGATAGTGGTTAGCCTGTGAGGTGATGACGTCCTCTCACTAGACGCGTCTGACGCTTTTCCGGACTAGGCTCTGCTATGTAGCTTGTGAACTATTGGGATGAAAGCCTTATCAGAATTGCAACTAAAATCCTGCTACTTGTGAGTAATATAAAATCAAAATAGCCTCTCCTAGTTTCAAATGCTATGGATATAGCGTCTAGTGAGAGGACGTCATCACCTCGCAGGCTAACCACTGTCAGTGACAGTGGTAGATTGGTGGTGCTATATCCCAGCTAGTTTGCAAATTATGTAGCCCAGCCAATGTCCCCCATGCCTCAGTGCCTTAAGCTGCTGCCTAGTTGGCATCTGCCTCTAGCGGTCATAGGTTCGATCCTCCTTAGAGGACCGAGGGAATGCGCGCCACTGACGAGCCCCAATAGGGCGAAACTCGTCTGGCGCTTTCCCGGACTAGGCTCTGCTATGCAGCTTGTGAACTACTGGGATGAAAGCTTATCAGAATTGCAACTAAAATCCTGCTACTTGTGAGTACTATAATGCGTGATAAGTTCAAGACGTGTGAAAATACGTTTTAAGCAAATGCCACAAACGCGAAAATGTTATCGAAAATAACTAAGATTAGCTTAAGCGGGCTGTACAAATTTATGGAAGGTAGTTGCGGTAGATATTAATATAAGAAGAAAAGAGGAGTACAATTTAACAAACCCATCACCTAAGTAAAGAAACTCAACATGCAATCACGCGGTTAGTAGATCGAATGCAGCGTAGCTAAAAACGTTGTGCTGGTTCTGCCTACGTCTTTCGCAGAAACCCTCGCCGCTTCGGTGGTGGCCCCCAGTGGCCTCACTCATGGCTCACCAGGCCTCCCTAACTCAGGCACTCGCGACCACATGTGCTACAGCACCATGCGCTCGATGGCAATGGAGCACAATCCATCGGAGCTTGCCCCTTTTGCACTTGCCGCTTCTTCTCCACATGCAGGAGGTCTTTCTCTGTCACCTCGGCAACTGCCTGCGTGTTCAGGTCATACCACGCACGCCCATCAACCGCCCTCGATTCTCATAACCTGCAACCACGATTAGAACCTGAGAGGCTCAATTTGATCATGTCTTGGTAACGAAGCTTCAGTTTCACCACATGCCGCTTCCCAACACTCAGCTGATCATATAATAGCTTCTTCGGTATCCGCGTAGAATCCATACGGCTCACATGACAGAACCACCCAAGGTGTCTCAGCAATAGTATGCAGTCCACTGCATACATTCCATTTTGGCGCAACAATTCTGTGTCCGCAACTGTCACACCAAACAATACGCAGCATCCACCACAGACACTGTTGATGGAACCGCTCGAGATATCGCACATCCCGCAGGTACATCGTCTACGTTGCGCTGCCGTATAGAAGGACAGCACCAAGGATTTATACACCCTCAGATTCGTGTCAACAGTAAGCCCATGGTTGTTGCACACTCGGTACTCTAGCTTCCCGAATGCCGCAGCTGCCATAGATAGGCGGATACGTAGATCACTGTGTATCTGCTGGTCAGTCGACATCACAATCCAAAGTTTGCAGAAGCGGGAGATGGTTTCTAATACTTCAGCACCAATGCTGAGTTGCGGCAATATTGAAGATTTCACCTCCGATGAAGGATGTAAGGGACAGACAGTTTTGCGTGTGTTGAATATGAGCCCGAATTTTGCGGCTGTCGAAGCCAGAGCACTAGTCATGTGCTGCAATCCATCCGCGCTGTGTGCAAACAACGCAGTCATCAGAAAACAGCAACAAACGGATAATTGTCTCACAGACTAGAGTTCTCGCACCGAAACGACGGATGTTCAGCAACCCACCATCAATACAGTGCTCCACACGAACACCATTAGCACATGCCGCATCAAAAGCACAAGACAGCAGTACATGAAGATAAATATTAAACAGTGCAAGAGCTAAGGCACAGCTTCACCTCAGAGACAACTGCAAAGTCAATCGAGGTCTCTCCACTCAGCTACACCATTACCCGCATACCACTATGCAGACATTCAATTAAACTGAACAAGTTACGCGTGCAAGCAAACTTACCCAACACCAGACAAAATGCCTTGCGGTGCACCGTATCAAATGCCTTGGTGAAATCAACAAAAAGCAAATACAACGGCTGGTGTCGTTCTCTACACTTCGCCTGCAACTGACGGGTTGCAAACAGCATACCTATAGTGCTGCGACCCGAACGGAATCCACACCGCTCTTTCCAAGTTAGCTTCCACAACCTGACTGACGAGACGGTTGCGCAGTATTTGGGCAATCACTTTGCCCACACAACTGAGCAGTTTAATGCCACGATAGTCAGTGCAACACTGCTTGCTCCCTTTGCCCTTATACATTGGTAGCACAAGGGAATACTTTAGCTCAGGCGGCACCTCCTCCTCAATCCATACGCGTTGCACTAATTGGTACGGCGCAGTCACTAACACGGCTCCGCCGTGTGTCAATACTTCAGGTGGGACCCCGTCGGCACCTGCACACTTGCCGTTTCGCAGCTGAGCAGGTGCTCTCTACGTCTCATCCAGCGTCGGCGCGTCCGCTAGACTCTGCTACGCATTGTGCAGCTTCCGGTCATTCAAATTAGGCCAGTCGATTTCTGAAACGTTGTCCAAGAGACAGTCAAATTGTTGCTGCCAGACTTGAAGTATATTTGTAGTCGGTGTGCAGGTAGCGCCTGAGCTACCATCGATCAGCATCCTCAGCGACTCCAATCTCGGTCCATACACCGCGTTCAAGGAGTCAACGAATTCCTTGTGTTGGCGACGTTCGGCTTAGCATACCATCTGCTGCGGCTTCTCCTTCCACCATGCATTTTCAATGCGACGGAGCTCTCGGGTCAGTCGTCTTCGAATTCGCCTAAATTTTCGTGCTTCTTCTTCCTCAAGTTACTGGGGTCTGCCATATGTGCTGCAAATGCTGCATTCTTCTCACACACCAATGCGCCAATCATCGAATTGTTTTCATCAAACCAATCAGGCCGTTTACCGTTTGCGCGTCCTATAGTCCCCTGGGCAGCTGCAATCACCTGGTCGCGAATGTGGTGCCACAGGTCTCCCACTGTGGCTATGCATTCCACATCACACAGTCGTGCAGCCATCACTTTCTCCAGCTCAATACTTTCCGACACATTACCGAGGGAGAATGTTTAATTTATTCCGATTACCGGCGGGAGTGCAGTACATAGATTCACGGAAATCTAGGTACCATTTGCTCCGCATCAATTTGTGATCAGTACCACACTCAGCTTCACGCATTATACGTGTCATGCGCACTGCACGCATTTCACGCTGACGTACGATGACATATTCGAGCATGTGAGCGTGACCACTTCGTGGGTGCGTCCAAGTTGCTATATCACTCGCGCTCAGTGCAGACCGATTGTTAATGTTCTTCAAGCCGTGAGCAGCACACATTGAGAACGAACTGTCACCGTTTGTATTTGCTGAACCAATGCTATCCAGACCGATGATATCTGTCCACACCGATGCATCATGCCCAAAGCGCGTTGAAATCACCCAGCAGAAATAGTCGGTCGCTCCTCGGCACAGACCGTATCACGGAGGATAGCTGAGTGTAGAACTGATCACGCGTGTCATCAGTATAACACATGGGAGGACCGTATGTGCTTGTAGAAGTGGCAAACTGACCTATTCCGAGTGGTAGACTAGTAGTCATCAGTCGCGCGCTGAGGCCTCTTGGTTCACCCACCAGGTGATCCGTTAGGTGATCGGATATTGCAAACCCGACCCTATGATCACGTAGTGCTAAGGTGGCGTCGTCCACCAAGTAGAACATGTAGCCAGCACCTGCTTCTTTGCAACTTATCTTACTCAGCGAGCCGGGTCTCACTGAGCGCCGCAATCTCTATGTGGTAGCGCGCCAGTTCCATCGCGACCAGTGCAGCGCGTCGCTCAGGGCGCTCACTCGAGTTCCGATCCAGTAGTGTGCGCACGTTCCAACACCTGATGTTGGGCGCTTTGCGTACAGGCATACGACTGCATTGGTGGGTAATCCCACGGGAGGTGGAGAATCTGCTTCGGAGATTTGCTTGAGGGACTTCACCCGTTGCCTCTGACTCATTAGCATGACACACAAGACAGTGGGGAGCAGATCCAGCTCGGGAATATGATTGCAGAAACAGATTGGGATCTGTCTGAGGTTAGTCACACGCAGTCTTTGAGGTACTGGAACGATTCAAATATGTTTTCCGACCGTAGTAGAATACGCACCTGCAACCACGGCCAGACGCAGGTGGGTTTTGGCGGATTTGCACAGATTTGACCAAGGGCTGCCTGGCCTAAGGCGGGCAGCAGCAAACCATTGAGCACCCTGAGGTGCGCCCCCACCGCCAGAGACAATGTGTGGCGCTAATGCTCTAGGACAATCGAATTGTGAGCTTATAATCCGTAGAACTATTGTCTCCCATGACTAGGTTTTACTGGAAGAGGGCCATCAAACATCATCATCATCAACATTATACGCGTTAGCTAGAGGTGGGAAACACCTCAGCTACTGTGCCGCAATAGATAAAGGAAAGGGAAAATAAATACAAAAGTTGCATGCCAGCTGAGCTACCAGCAACGCATATGCATCGTTCCGGTAAACAGTCCAGCCGGCTATTGGCAAAAAAATTATTGTGTAAAATTATATTACGCCACGAAATGTGATCGTGGTTGGAGGGGGAGGATAAAACGGAAGGGTAGGGACAAAAAACACAGCAGGAACGCCACTGAGCTCAGCTATTAGCCATATCAACTCGTGTATCCAGTCAAACGTGTTCATAGTCTTCCGGACTCCAACCAGGGAGCCGAGACGCACTAAACGAGGCCAGCTTCGAACTTAGGGCCTTCATTCCTCCGGACCAAGTCATCGCTTGGCCACCCCTCCTCTTCTTCCATCCACACCCCCGGTGAGCAACCAACGCAGTCGTGGAATTCGGTGGGCTGGCATGCGCAACACGTGGCCCAGCCATCGGAGCCTGATGCGTGAAATGACGGTGCTGCGCGGTTCAGTTCCTTTTTCCGTGCCGTAAACAAGGCATCGAACACGCTCGTTACTCACGCGGTGTTCCCACCAGATGTGAACCAAACTGCCAAGGCACCGATGGTCGAACGTAACTAGCCTCTTCATGTCCACCGATCTAACGGGCAAGGTTTCGCAACCGTACAGTATGGTCGAACATACCCCTGCATTGTACTCTCTACCCTTCAGTGTGAGAATGATGTCCCGCCTGCGCCATAGGTGGCGAAGGTTAGCAAAAGCGCCCCGACCTTTTGCTGTACGGTTCGTGATCTCATCTTCAATCCCACGGGCGCTGATACAACTTCTCAGGTAGTTGAATTTCCGAACGACTTCTATCTGATCACCATCAAGAGTCAGCGCAGGAGGCGATCCCTGCCAATCTTGGAGGAACGCTCTTAACTTCGTGGGTACGAAACAAACCCCGAAGCAGATGACAGGCAGTGATAATCTGTCCAGTCCCGCTTGGCACGTTTGTGAGCTGTCACAGATTAGGGCAATAGCATCAGCATATTCTAAGTCAAGAGGTCCTTTTCCTGGGAGTAGCTCCACACTTTCTATCTCATGTCCTGTAAATGCAATCTCCATGACTTCGTCAATAGCGAATCAGAAGAGGAAAGGTGCCAACGGGCATCCTCGTCTCACGCCGCTTGGGATATGGAGGGGTGGCGACAGCTTGCTGTAAGCACTTACTCTGCCTGTGCTACGCGCGTATAATGCTCGGATAATATTTACATATTTCTCGGGCACACCTTTCCTGAGTAGACCATTCCAAAGGACACATCGATCAACCGAAACAAAGGCACCTTTTCTGTCGAGGAACCCGAATACGGTGGGCCGCCAAGATGTGTGACGGTACTGCAAAAACTGACGCAAGGTGCAGATGTGGTCGATGCAGCCACGACCCCCGACGAAACCCGGCTTGCTCCTCACGAATCTGGCGTTCAGGAGCGCCAGTCAGGCTGTGAAGAATTATGGAGGCGAGTAATTTGGAGGCGATGGAGATCAGACTGATTCCTCTATGGTTGCCGCATTCCGAGCGCGAGCCGCCTTTGAAGCTGGGAACAATAACGGAGCGGTTCCAGTCGCTTGGGACAGTCTCCTGCTCCCACAGTTTCACTAGAAATTCATGTACAGTATCAACAAGAGCAGGGCCTCCGGATTTGGAGAGGGCTGGAGGAAGATCATCTGGTCCCGTGGCTTTGTTCAACTTCAACAGTCCGATCTCACGTTAGATTTCTGAGCGAGAGGGTGGATCCAAAGGGACAGCCCACGGAGCAGGGCGATCACTGGCCGGCGAAGAATCGAACAATTCTGGTCGATTAAATTGCTTTTCAAAATGCTCAGCCCAACGCTCCAAACGTTTTGACAAATCGTTGATAGGCTGTCCACTCTCGTCACGTATAGTCTCACTAAGAACAGGTCTCCTGCTGCCCATTTCCCCTATCAGACGGAATAACTTATGATGGTTGCCAAGCGCAGCGGCCACTTCCATCTCTGACGCACGAAGAGACCATCAGGATTCGCGGTCTCTCTTCAGACTAACACGGAGTCTTGCCCGGAGCTCCTTGCAAGTTTCATTGTGTTCGCTTTCAGCCGGGGTATGCCGGCGCATGGATAAGTTCCAGAGACCGCGAAGAGATCCAATGTCCATGTTGGCTATTATACTTACCATATGAGGATTTGCCAGCTGCTAATAAGGTCTGGCGAACATGTGACCAATGACCATCAATTATCTCCAGTGAGTGCTTACTCAACTCGCATGTCAGCGTACTTCGATACGCGTTCAGAACAGCTGGCTTCGCCAGTTGGCTGGTGTCAATGCGCTCACAGCGTCGTCGTGCGCGTCCGCCAAAACGCATCAGCAGGTCAGCACATACCAGTGCATGATCGGTGTCCACACAAGTGCTCCAAATCGAGCGATAGTTCTGGATGCAGCCCCTCCAGCGGTAAATGATAGCAATATGATCGATTTGCGTCCAAGGCTGGTTCGAGGCTGGTGGGCACCAAGTCACCCTCCGGCGGGTGCTGTGTCGGAAGTTAGTGCTCGCAAGAAATAAGCGGACATCTTCACACAAATGAAGCAACCACTCACCGTTATCATTACGATACCCTACACCGTGCGGACCGCCCAGATGCATTTCATCAGTGGACAACTTTCCAACTTGTGCGTTCATATCCCTTGCCAGCACTACAGTGTCCATGCTTTTTCTGTGGCGAAGGAGCTGGGTCAGTTGACGATAGAAGTCGTCTTTTACCGAGCCATCGCTACAGTTTGTGGGCGCGTAGGCAGCGATGATGAATAGACACCTATTAGTCCCGCTTGACTGCAAAAATTTGAACGAACTAGCTAATCGAACCGCACACATCCGGCTACTGATTGGAATCCAATCAACCAGAACAGCTTCAGCCCGGGGATTCAGGGCAATGCCAACACCAGGTTGGCCGGTGCTCGTAGCTGTATCGTCACCTGATAGGCGCAAAGAGAGAATAATGCTTGCGTCACCTGAAGAGGATCGCAGAATGAGCACAGAGCTCGAGTCTTGCAGGCGGGTCTCCGATAAGCAGTAGATATCGATCGAGAGGTTCTCCAATGTTCGGGTAAGTGCTGCCTGTTGACCGATTTGTAGCAGTGTGCGTACATTGTGGTATGTCAATCTGAAGGAGGATCGAGGGCTCCAAATGGAAGCCGATGAACTGGAATGAACTGCTTGGTTGGACATGGGCTTGTTGACAGGAGAGGAGTGACGCTTCGCGTTAGTGTGTGAATTGCAATTAGAAGATAAGTGCCTAGCAAAGCATGTTGGGGGAGGGCCAAGAATCGGAGGGTTGAAAAGTGGGGGGATATAAGTGAAGTTGGAACGGGACGGTAAGAGTGAAAAAGCGTAAGAGGGGGAATAAGAAGACGAGAAGGCTTGAGTAGTATCATCCCAACCCCTATCCACCCTGCTCGATGCAGCAGATAGGGCACCATTGATTAACCTCTGCGGTGGCCAAAGCAACAGAAAGTTGTTTGAAGAGAGATTCATTGTATTGCGTGGGTAGGATACTGTCAGTTTTCCCAGGTCTAGACAGGAGAACGATTAGGGTTCTCAACCAAGGCCATTGGTTCGAAATCTAACCAGCAAGGCAGCGGGTTTGGCGATTGGACTACAAGGAGTGCTTTTTAAGGAATAAGGTGCCACCCTCATTCCAACACCCAACCTGGAGGCTGAGTTTGTCTGGCCTCTGACCATTGACCAATCTGGTGTGAGTGACTCTGAAGGTGCAAAAACACCACCCAGCATAGCTCAATGGATCGCTGAGGCACACAAACCATCACACCACGGTAAGGTCCAGCCTCATTGCGATGGACATCGACCACTTCCTAGCCTCCGAAGAGGATGGATTGGGATACTGGCAGGGTTCCCACACCAGACAGGAGAACGATTCGGATCCGCATGTAAAGACTTCGATTGAATGTACACCCGAAAGGCAGAGGGTCTAGCACATGGTCATTTCATTGATTCATGCTATTTGGTGTCCTGGATCTTATCAGGGAGAAGGGTGTAACCCTACTCCCTCCCATTGGTCACCACGAGGAGGCGTCCAGGACATGAGCGCATGACACAACGCTAGCAGCTGTGGGTATACC
Source organism: Dicrocoelium dendriticum (assembly GCA_944474145.2). NCBI lineage: Eukaryota > Metazoa > Platyhelminthes > Trematoda > Plagiorchiida > Dicrocoeliidae > Dicrocoelium > Dicrocoelium dendriticum. The sequence goes on from OX104064.1 coordinate 115,788,054, forward strand.
ATCTGTCAGCATCTAGCCACCGCCAGTCTCAGCACATCATAGGCTCTCCTGACATTTAAAACTATACCTCCGTGGTAAATCAATGAGGAATGCGGAATCGTAGAACGCTTGTGTAAGCCATGTCACCTCCTGGAGAACACGTGTCAGTGTTAAAAGTGGACCGTATTCTGGAAGGTGACTGTCAGTGACAGCTCTAACAGACACTCGTATTTGGCACTAGGCAATGAGTCATATGAGATGGTGCAGCGAGATGAATACACTGTCAACCTAGGCTTTCAACTCTACCAATATGGCAGCACAAATAATGGGTTCCTGTAGATCCTTCCACGCTTGGTAAACGCGAACAGAATGGAAATTCCGACAGCATTTCAAACGACTGTATTGCTCTGCCAGATTTGAGATGGTAGCCTCTCAGGTTGCGGTTGCGACTGGGATCCAGTAGTTGCCGGCACGTGTAGTTGGTACGTCTCATAAAATGGTTCCTAAGCAATGATCGGTATCTTCCTTCGAATACCTCAGGCACTCTCAGCCTTTGTTTGTAGGGTAAATGGTGCAATTCATTGACTTTCCTGGTTGCCCGGTATTGAGATAAATCTGCATCGGGTAATTCTCTCCTCAGCCATGGATGTCAGACCTGTTCTGCGTATTCCAAGTGTGGGAATATGGATGAGCCGAGAAGCTGTTAAAAGATTGACGGGTCGAATCGTCCGAATACACAACACAGGTGGTCAACCTGAATATCCCATTTTTGCTATCTCAATCTGCTCCGAATAGCCAAAGTTGGCTTGGAACAGGACACCCAGATGCTGTTTGCAAAAAGTGTTTGAAGCTGTTGGTCCAACTTTACATAAGAGTACGCTCGCTAGTGGGTAGGTGTAATGCTCCACATTTTTCTACATTGAATCGACGTAAGTTCTGGATGCATCATCAGTAAACCCTATCCCGGTCTGCTTGAAGTTGTGTGCAATCATCTGGTGTATTACTCGCTACCGAAACTTGTGTCGATAGCAATGAATAGGCTGTTTAAAATGATGTGGCATGTTGTATCGCTGATTAATATAAAGATCAACCGTAGCACCTGAAATGAACCCCGTGGAACCCCGTATATGACTTGAGTGGAATCTGACCTAGATGCATGCACTTAATGCATCGAGGTGCCGGTAGAGGATGAACTTTGCGATCCTTCCTAGGGGAGGATTATTTATGCGGTTTGTAAAGAAAAGTGCACCGGCCTGATTGGTTGCACGCCCTTATGATGTCGAGATAAACTACGTCCACTCTAGCACCGCTATATACTGCTTCGGTAAAACGGGATCATGCTAGCAGTAGATTTTAAGTTCAAGTTCAAGTGGGACAGGAAAAACAGGAGAATCCTATGGATGTTCCATATTGAAAGCGTCGCTGGACTGGGGTAACTTTTGGCGTATCGATTTGTCTTCTGAAAATGTACAATCGGTACTTGCGTCACACCGCGATCAACCAATCAATGCCCACTTGTACTGCACAAGCAGGCTCCGTTGTGTGGGTCAGGTGAAGATCTGTAATGCAAGATCGACTTCGTTGGATGTCATACTATTCTGGTGCAAGATAAGTTCATTCTTCCAAGTAAGCCGTCTGCGCACCAACAATAATGGCTTCCAATACGTTTGAAAGGACAGGCAGTAAGATTATGTTACAGTAGTTAGCTGGATCCGAACGACTACCTCTCAGGTGAATTGGAGTAGTCATCCGGTGTTTCCAGTTTTGTCAAAACAGTGTCACAAGAATCAAGCCAAAGGCTCAGATAAGCTCTCTTCCACGGCCGCAAATGACTTCTGGCGATTGTTATCAACTCCAGGAGAACTGAACAAACGCATACTCAACAGGTTTCTCAGAACCGTTTCTGTTGTGATGAATATGTGAGTGGGCTTTGGGGGTGAGACAATCCTTCCCATTGGGTAAGGTGGTCCCTGATCGCAGTGAAACGTTGGAGCATATTGCAGACGCAGGGTATTCGGAGCATCCTTCGGGTTCCATGTCAGTCCATCCACTGTTGGGAGAGGAGGAGTACTCAGTTTCCCCTTTTGTAGACTGTTCACATGTTGCTACAACTGCTTGTGCTTTGAGACCATGCACATTGCCAATTTCTGCTGGTCTGTCATTTTATCCTCGCGGACAAATGGAGTACATTTGGTAAGTTTAGTCACCTAAGTCATTCAGTTCTCGGGGGCTCGGAGAGATTTTATAGGGATGCGAGGCCGAGTTTCCCATCACTTGCGTGTCCTGCATGGCACAACCCAGGCACGTTTCTCTGGTGGGCAACCTTATTTTCTTGTGCTTCCGCAACCAGAGTGATAATCTGGCTGACGATCTGTTGCCATGCGGTAGCTGCAGCTTCGTCTGCCAGGATGGTTCACTTGTTTGCCTCACTTAGCCGAGCTACTATATCGTAGCATTTAATCGTTTTCTTTGCGTCGGTACTTTTCACGGGATAGTTTTCGTAACTGACGTGTTCAAACACTAAGTCTCTTTTATCACTGCTGCGCAGTGGAACGTTACTATTCACCCTTTCGATCATGAGTTCTTCGTTGAGAAAAATCCAGTTTAGTATAGGTAGCCAATCTGCCTGTCTGAATCTGGTGAGCGTGTTAATGTGAACATTAAACGGAAACCGACGATAGGCTTCTGCAGATCCTTCTTGAATTGTTTTCTAGGGTCTGCTTCGGATCCCAGTGTGACTATTGATATTGAAATCGATGGATATGTAGCTTTACTTGTTTATCACCTGACTCAGATCGGATGTCAGAGTGAAGTCCATATGAAGATGAATGGCGGTAAATGGGTACCGGCAAGCAAGCGTCGTCAGAGCCTAAGCGTACACGACACCAAAATGAATTCTATACGTTATTGACTGAACCCACTAGTAGTTCGTATTAGAAGTAACTGTTGAAATAGAGTTACCCCACAAGCTTAAATGGGTCGGTTGGGCCGAATAACAGATAAATTCGACAGCGCAACCTTGATGTCCATTGTATCGTTACGTAATCATGTCGCAGTTATAGTGCTGAGTTCGCATGCTGGTAATCTCTGGTGGAGACGCAGATGGAAACGTTTATTAATTAGTATTGACTTACATGAAGGATAGCTACCTAGAAGACTTGACAAGCAGGGCTTTCAGGGAGGTTTGGCAACAATCGGTTTGTATAGTTGTTTGGTAACATTTCCCTCTTGACACAAGAACTTTGACAGTCCAGGTGAATCAGTGTGCAACTGGAGTGACACGTGCAGTATATGAAGAGGCTGAATGTCTGCCGCCCAATGAAAGGCCGGCACTTGTTCGCTTTTCTGGTGGTTCGCTGGTAAACAGTACAACGCGAGTTCTCGATATGATTGCAGTCAGCGTTTAGTCTCAGGTACACATGTGATACGCAGTCCCATGTTTAAACTTTTCGATCGAAATTTTTCAAAAACAGTTGATGCAAGCGATAAACAATTTAGTTGGAATAACATGTTTGGCAAACGATATTCTCATTTACGTTTCCAAGGAGGCTGACCATGGCGCTAGTCTCCACCGTTCCTTGCAGCTTTGTGTGCAAGTCACATCAGGCTTAAACGTGAGAAAATTGCGCTTCGGAAAGTCAAGTTGATTCTCCGTGGTCATGTGCTAACAACCGGAAGAATCAGGGTTGATCCAAACAAAATCAAGGCGATACAAGAGATGCAGCCGCCTAAAGACATGGAATTCATGTGTTAAACGGTATGATGATTTATGTCCGCCGTTTCGTGCCAAGGCCAGCTGATATCACGACGCTGATCGGGAGGCTAGCTCACAAAGGATTAATGTGGACTTGGGGAAAGGAAAAGGAAACCGTGTTTGCAACTATTAAACACTTTATCAGCAACGCGCGTGTGCTCGGGTATTGCGATCCAGTGCAGCCTCTGGAGATACAATGTAACAGTAGCCAGGACGGAATAGATGTTATTCTCTTACAGAATGGCAAACTTCTGGATTTCAGCAGTCGGGCACTCACAGAGACCGAGCAGCACTATGCGCAGATTGAGAAGGAGATGCTCCCGGTAGTTTATACCACGGAGCATGTCAATGATTATACTTTCGGAAGAAAGACATCTGTGTATACGGGCCACAAACAGATTGTGTCGATAGGCAGTAAACTGCTGCACATCGTTCCTCGTCGTCTTCAGCGTGTGCTTACACGGCCTCAGAGTATGACATGGATATGGCCTACTTGCCTGGGGCAAAGATGTTTATCGTGGATACACTGTCAATTGCTCATCTATCGGTAGCCGAGCATCATCCGGAAGTGGTCAGAGAAGTTAACCTAGTAATGCATCTAGCAGTGACGAGGGATCGTGTAAAAGAAATAAGATGTCACACAGAGGAAGGTGCAATGTTTTTAGCTTTGTGAGACTTTATTCTAAATGGGTGGCCGGAGACAAAAGTCAGCTACCGAAGGAGTTAACACCCTACTTCGATTTTCCGTATGAACTCTGTCTTTGATGGTTTGTTTTTCCAAGGAAGCCGTGTTCTGATACCGTTACCGTTCCGGGAAGAAATGCTGAAATACATTCATTGCGCTCACCTGGGTGCTAGCTATACGACTAACAGAGCAAGAGACTTGATCCTGTAGCCAGGAAGAACTGGTCAAATCAGGGATCAAGTATCGAAGTGTGGTACGTGGCATTCACAAGAAGTCCGGCAGACGAGGGAAAAAGTGATGCTAAGTTATCTCCCTGATCCACCGAGACAGAAGTTAGCGGTGGATTTATTCAATGACAACGGAGAAGATTACTTTGTCACAGTGGATTATTATAAGGATTTTTTTGAAATAGTTGTACTCGCCACCACAGAAGCAATACTCAACAAGCTCAGACGTTAACCCGCGTGGCACGGAACACCGGAGGAGTGGATATCCGATAATAGTCCGTAGGTAACCGGCGCTGCATGCCAGACTTTCGCAACCAAGGGGAATTCGTACACCAGCAAACTAGCCCATATACAAGCCACTCGATTGGAAATGCGGTATCGGCAATGAATCAGACCAAGAGACCACTATCAAAGACTAGAGCTACTGGTGAAGAGCCTTAGCTCCTGCTACTGAGGAATCGAAAGCTCCTTCAAGGGATATCGGTTTGAACCAAGTGCAGTGCTTATACAGTCGAAAGACTAAAAATCTGATGCGGGCATCTGTCACACTTTTGCACTCAGTTTCGCCAGAGCATGTGGGACTATAAAACAGCCTGAGAAGACGAATGATCACTCGCAGAACGGTATTGCGACCGCGATTTATAAACACCACTTGGGCTGAAATTGTGTGAGGTAGTATGGGTTCAAGCAGTACCCGATGGTCAAAAGCAATGAAAAAAGATGTGTTGACTGCGTAGGTCCATGTAAGATTACACGAAATAAAAACTGGAAGGTGAGGGTCCAGAAAAAATCTTGTGGTCCCCGAGTGATGCAACTATAATTGCACTTCGAAATGATGACAGAACATGTGATCAACATTTGGCAATAAAAGCACAAAATGCTGCCATTCGAAACAGGTATACAGGAGATAGACACCGGGCCACAGATAGACAATGTAACACCGAGCAAGCAACTTACCAATACAATTCTGTCACGGTATAACTCAGAACAGAGACAATGCCAAAACACACCGGCAGCTGAAGAAGGACAGGATGGTCACTCTATTTTTGGCGCTGAGAGCTCTATGCAAAAAGGTGAACTGGCCCTAGAGCCTGCGTCAGCGGTCCCACATAAAGTGACCGACAGCCGACCCCGTAAGGGTCAGCCTAGACCCTTACCGGAAACCATCATACACAAACACGTTTCTGACCACTGATACCCTTACCTGCTTGAATACCAATGCACAAAGTCTTCTCAGCTAGCTAACCGAAAGTTGTATTCGTCAGGTCTCCACGCCTTGAAATCTATTCATGGTCACCGCCACATCGTTGAACACAGAGATCACGGATGTTGAGATTGCACTACCCGACATGAATTCCATACGAAGCGATCGACCTAGCGGAGGGGGAGGAGTGCTACTGTATTATCCATCCGACCTGCATGTTGATATCATTGTGCATCCAGAAACGAAAATTCCTCGATTGTCTTTGGTGTCAAAAGCACCTAAGACTTGATTATGTGTGTTTACTGGCAATAGTTTACCGCACACCAGCGTCCAGCTTGGAAATGGATCAGTGCCTATTTTCTGCGATGAAACGAGTCCCGGTACCACCGCACAGTCATGTCATTCTGGTGGGGACTTTGAACTGTACACAATCAAATTTCTACAATCGCACAGCGAATAATTCAAGGTTAATTTGCAAGTGGTGCTTACAGATGTATCTCTGTACAACCATGTCACCACTCCCACGCGATTCCCAACGAGTGACACACCCACTGTTTTTAGACCTTGTGCTCGCCAGAGAGGAACTAATGGTCGACACCGTGACCATAGGTGCACCGCTTGGCCGTATCGAGCACGCGATATTGCTCTTTTGTAACATCTGTTACGCGGAGTACAGCAGGGAGAACAACGTGGGAACCTATGTCGTTACACATTACGATTTCCTGTCCAACCTCGTTCAAGGAACCGACTGGTTCTTCCTGGCCGAGAAGCCGCTCGATATCGCTCGGACGGTGTTTGTCACTCAATTCACTTTGCTAGTGGTATATGCGGCAGAAAGCAAGGTCTTTCGCCCGAAGCAAATAAATTCGTTACTGAGGAGCCGTACAAGAAAATGCATGGTTTTAAAGAATCCAGCCCAGTGCGCGCACAAAGTCTGTCTAAGTAACCTGACCTGGGGTGTTTACACAACTTAACGCATTCACTGCGTCAAGTTGATCCTCAAATACAAACTGCAGCATCAACAGAACTTATCGGCGAAATTCAGTACAAATTCCAAGTTGCTGGATAGACAAGTCAACAAGCTCCGCAGAGTGCAGCGCGGGATCCCGATTTCACCTGCAACAGATGGTCTTGCGCAAACCGCACAAGATGCAGCCAACGCTTTTCACCAACACTTCATTCATACTTTCCGGAGTGCATCATCATTTCATCCGCTTCTGATATAGCTTTCATCGCCACCAAGGTTAAATCATGTATCGTTCACGACAGCCAATGTGATGAAAATGTTAATGTCATTGCGCGTGCACCGCCCACCTGGCGTGGAGGACATCAAACCGAAGACATTGAAGACAGCGGTCATGAACCTTACCGAAACATTAGCTCGGTTCTTTCGACGTTGTCTCAAGGAAATGCAGATTTTCACAATGTGAAAACACGGACGAGTCACTCCTATTTACAAAAGTGGTAATCATGTGGAGTCTTCGAACTACCGTCCAATCACTCAGTTCCCAGTTTTATCCAAAGTAACGGAAAGTATAGTTGCAGAGGCGCTCATGGGATACCTTGAGAGCAACAGCATCGTAATGTCACAGCAACTCGGATGCTGCTTTAATTGATCCTGCAATACAAACTTACTTTTAGCCCGAGCAAGCTGGATAGAGTCAGCCGATGCCAGAGTGGGAGTCCACCTTATCTACCTGGACTTCTCGAGAGCTTTCGATCATTTGGACCACCGCATTCTCCTTCATAAGCTTCGAAGCTATGGAATCGGTGACCGTCATCATCATTCATCATTATACAAGTTTGCTAGAGGTGGGAAGCACCTCAGCTACTGTGCCACAATGCATATAAGGAAAAAGCAAAACTATGCAACATGTGTAATTTAGCTGAGCTACCGGTAACTGATGGGCATGGTTTCGGTATGCTGCCAGCTGGCTACTATACGGCAAAAATTTTACCGTGCAATATTATACTAGACTAAGTAGTGGGATGGTGGTTGGAGGGATGGGGTGGAACAAAGCAACTGAGAGCACGTACGCCACTGCGTTCGGTTTCTAGCCATATCAACAAGTGTATCCAGCCAAACATATTCATCGTCTTCCGGACTCTAACCAGGGAGCCGAGACGCTCTAACTGAGGCCAGCTTCGAACTGAGGGCCTTCATTCCTCCGGACCAAATCACCGCTTGGCCACTCCTCCTCTTCTTCCATCCACACACCCGGTGAGCAAACAACGGATGTCGTGGAAGTCGGTGGGCTGGCATGCGCAACACGTGGCCGAGCCATCAGAGCCTGCTGCGTGAAATAAAAGTGAAGGGCGATTCAGTTTCCTTTTCCTGTGCCGTAAACAAGGCGTCGAACAGGCTCATTAAATAAAAATAATAAAATAACGTGTCAGCTGTACGCCGTAACGGCGCTTCGCTTGCGCGCGACCACCACCAGTCGCGCGCGGAATGCGTATACCGCGAGGACCCAAACCCCTACGCGGATTCGAATCGGTGACCTTATGGTTGCAAAGCAAACGTGCAGACCACCCAGCCACCGGCCGACGAACACGCTCATTGCTTACTCGTTGTTCCCACCAGATATGTGGTAAGTTGCGAGGGCACCGGTGGTAGAACCTAACTAGCCTCCTTAGGTCTGTTGATCTAAGAGGGCAGTTTTCACAACCGTACAGTAGGGTCGAATGTACCCCTGCATTGTACACTTTACCCTTCAGGGAGAGAGTGATGTCGCACCGGCGCTATAAGTGACGAAATTTGGCAGATGCCTCTCTAGCATTTGCTCTACTGTTCGTGATGTCATTTTCAGTCCCACGGGCGATGATACAACTTCCCGGGTAGCTGACATTTTGAACGACTTCTAGCTGATCCCCATCAAGCGTCAGCGCAGGAGGCCATCCCTGGCAATTTTGGAGGAAACCTCTCTAATTCCTGGGTGCGAAACAAACCCTGAAGCGGATGACAGCTAGTGCTAATCTATCCAGTGCCGCTTGGCACGTTTGTGAGCTGTCACAGATTAGGGCAATATCATCGGCATATTCTAAGTCAAAAAGTCCTTCTCCTGGGAGCAGATCCACACCTTCTAACTCGTTTCCTGTAAACGCGATTTCCATGACTTTACAATAGAGAATTTGAAGTCGGTGACCATGTGCTCGGTTGGATCGGAAATTTCTTCACTCAACGTCAGCTGAATGTGTGAGTGCCCAGCTCCATTTGCGACCCAATTGCCGTCCAGTGTGGTGTTCCCCACGGATCGATACTAGGGTCACGTTTATCCCTAACATTAACTAACGTCCTTGCCAATGTACTGCAGTCGAATTTTTTTTACTCTTTGCGGATGAGGTCAAAATTTGACACGATATCAGTACGGCGGATGATCACATGGCATTGCAGAGCCATCACGACAAGGCTTATCCGATAACCGGCTTCAGTTCAACTTGACGAAGTGCAAAATCGTAAGCATGCGCCGGCAGCTTATCTATGAATATCAACTGGGGGACCAGCATACACAACTTGCTTCCCAAGAAAACGACCTAATTGTGATCGTGTAATACCATCTTATTTGCCCGAGACAGGCTGGAAAAGTGTCAACATAGCCAGACATCATCTTAGATTCTTACTGAGGGCTTTCTGGAATTTTGTGCCATCAGTGTTTCCGCAAATGCTGAACGTCTACATGAGGCCCCCCGTTAGCTATTTGATCCAGGCCTAGCGTACCTGGCGCAAGCGCGACATCAATGCACTCTAAGCACCACAAGATAGAGGATTGTTTCATCTCTACTACTAACACAGACTGCAGTCCCTGAGATTGTGCTGTGGTAAATATCGACGTCAGCGAAGAGACCTAATCATGGTTTACTTAATACTGACGAACCTAACTCACCCATGTCGCAATCTGCTGCAGCTGAGCGAAGACACCAACCTGAGAGGCCATCAGCTCAAACCGGTGAAGCACTACAGTCGACTTGATTGTCTACGAAATGTTTTCACCCTCAATGTGTCCCGTGCCTGGAATGCCCTTCCGACTCACGTTCTCCATGCCGCTACATTAATGCTTTTCAGAAACGTCTTTATGAAACGCTTACCAACATGTATTACGTGATATGGCTCTTTCAACTTGGGGACGAAATAACGCAAACCTAACCATTTGCTTAACGGTCCTCTCCGCAACGTGGCGGTGAGGATACATGCAAATGGGTCCATATGATTAGTCTGGATGTATCTAAACTGGATTAACATACCACATCCGTCAAATAAAGAAACAAACGTATGAGCGTTGTGGTTTCCTTGTTTATTTCTCTTGCACTTACTGAGCCATAACAGCTCTCTATGGAGTTTTTGTGTGCACGTCCCATTCGCACTTCAAACTATCATTATGAAGTAGTACATTTAAACCTGTAAACGCTTAAAATAACGATTTCATTACTCGATGATCCCTTCAATTTTGATTTTTACTCCAACCATCCTACGGGACTTCACAAGCACATGCCTTTTTTTCTCCGGGATAAATCATTGTTTATTATTCATTGAGACGTCACTGGAGACAGCAAGGTGAATTTGGACTGGAGGGCTTTTAGCGTGTGGCAATGGGACCACTGCGGCAGCTACAGCAAGGACAACACTAAGTGGTAAAGTGTACCTTGTGCCTAGCATTATGGACGTACAAGGACAAGAAAATTTCTGGATGTGATGGGATTGCTCGATCACAGTGAACTGATAGATCAAACGAGCGAGCTAGACAACCATCGGAAGCGGATAGACTGACATTCGTGTGGGTTACTCACTGTTGGTTTAACTGATTCAGAGGAGGAACCTTATCGCGCATAAGATCGTTAGTTATGGACATGAACGGATAAATTATACTGTGCAGTTTAATTTACCAAACATGTAAGTTTCGCTTGGTTGTCTCTGCTGAGTAAACGCGTGTCTCTGTAGGACTGAGTTGTACAATGCTGTGGTCTTTGCACACCAAGGATGAAAATTGCAACTCAGATGAAACACTGAATTCCTGTTGGTGTATTCTTCTAGCAAAAGTCATTCCACATATTCCCTACATTTTGATAGCCGTAGGCTTGAGTTTTCTTGATCAGCGGTTACCTACCATTGGTTCCATCTGACCACTAACTGCCGGTGTAAGCTGAAATTAGTGGTACCTCTTTGGGCTTATCCAGCCACTAGGCAGCTAGAAGTAGGTCAGGACACAACCAACAGCTCGGTGATTTCTGCTCCCACACTTTTTTTACACAGCATAACGTGGCCGTGCCATCTCTAGGTTCATCACGACCAGGACACCGGTCATTCGTAGTATTTTGGAAATGTTATTCCTGCATTCCAATAGCATATTTACATCTGATGGTTGCTACTCGGCTGCATTTTTGTTGACTCTTGTGGAGTGCTGCTCAAATACTAGTCTTAGGCGGTGGCACGTTAGAGGTGTGCCGAATACGCGAATACGAAGAACGGTTAGCTCGGCTCGGCCTAATGCCTATGGACAAACCTACAAAGAATGAAGATCAGTTAAGCAAGAGCAGACAGTAGCACACAGCATGGTTCATGGGGAGAGCAAGTGATCCGACTCGTGCCGTCAGTGAAACAAATGGACGATTGGAAGCTATAAGCACAACTAAAATCTAATGCCTCACAATGCGTGAATATTCCGAGTTCAATACAGAGACTCGCCCTAGAAGGTGGAATGTGGGAAGACTTCAGCAGATATGTCAGCTGGGGGAGACAAAGTGAGGATGAGAGAGCGGGATAAAACTTGATCTGGGCGCAAGCGGACAGAAAGGAGGAGCTTGCATTTCGCTGAATCCAAGCTTTTTGTTATTTATTATTGTGATATGGACAGAATTGCATCATTGGTGGGCCGTCGGGGTGGGATGGTCTTAGTGTGAAAATGCTGGCTAATCCAGAAAAAAGGGCCGACTGGACATTTTGTCCTTTGCAAGCCCAACCGTGCGCTTAGGAGGTGTCACTACCCACATCACACCTCAGTCTATGGCCAAAACGGTTCACCTCACACGGATAACCTCAGGTATCGTGGTTGGTATGACCTAGCCAAGTGTCCGTGGGTCAGACTTGCAATTGTCAGCACCTTAGATTGGGGAAGGGCCGTCCCTTGGGGCCAAGTTGTTTTGGTCTTAGGCTTCGGACAGATGGGTCAGAAGACTCCGCGGTTTTCGAGTTCTGGAACGTGAAACTTCGGAATGGTGCGATGTGGTGAGGACGGGCAGAATGACGCTGTGTGGAAAACGGGAGGAGTATATTAGACAAAGTAGAGTACACTTATTGCTTTTGGGAAAGTGTTAGACCTTATCGTCGTCTTGCGAACGTTCTGAATAAAACCAAGGATCACCTTAAACTCTGAAAATATGTCTTAACGTTTTGGGTCATGACGGAAGGTATAAGCACCATTTTGTTTATCTTGGAATGTTGCTTCAGTGCATGTGTCATTTCTGCCGGTACTCACGAGGATACGTACAGTAGCCTTTTGCCAACAAGTAAGTAAGAGCCGGAACTCCGATACTTTGATCTACAGTGGGTGGATTAAAATTTTGTGGTTCATGTCGAGCTATGGGTAAAGTAATTCAGGACTCAAACGGTCAAGGAAAATAACTAAAGCTGACATAATCGAAAAAGTGGACCGGAGGTTTGACCTGTCTACCGCGTCGCAGTTGCCTGGGGTTGGGTCGACGGAGTGTCAAGGATAACAGACAGACCTAGAGTGCCTGATGCGGAAGCCGCAGCTGCAAATGGGTGTACAGGTGCTGCTGTACCAGGCGAGATTGGAGGCAGATCTTCGAAGAAAGCAAACTTGAGACCATCGGTGGACACTGTTGTTCCGTGCTCATTCCGGTCGAAGGTACAGTCCGTTGAAGAACTCTAAATGGGCTGATGTAAGGAAGCTGAGTAGAACAGCATACTGTACCCGTGGGAAGGGAATGATAAGTTCAGGTAGAGTGTCCACTGTGTATCAGCACATCTCTGTTCTGCTCACAAATAGGGGTCAGACGCAGAAAACCAATTCATTGAGAAAGATAAGCTGCGAAGTTCGACGGTGACATACATGATGGCGAGGGGTGCGAAATGAACTCTCTTGGCAGCTTAAGAGTTGTGCCCTAAATCTGTTTTGCCGATGCATGGTGTATGTCAGCTTTGATGCTGCGAATACATAGATGTACAAGCGAAAGTTTCCTGATCTGGTCCGGGTCAGATTTAGCACAGGGAGGTGACTAAACCTGCTGATAAAAGCGTTCGACTGGGTTATTAGATGCTGAATGATATGTCGTTGTGTGAATAAGGCGTCATCCTAAAAATTTGCAGAACGGATCGAACTGCAAAGACTCGAAAGAAGTTCCACGGTCGGTTGTGAAAATAGATGAGCATCAGTAGTCCAAAATGTTTGGACAACGGTCTCGGTTGTGCAGTCTTGTACAGGAATGGCTTCTGCCTATTCGGTGATGCCATCCACACATGTCAGTATGTATATGAACCTACGAGAAGGAGGCAAGGGTCCTACAAGGTCTAAGCCTGATTATGAGAACCGCGAATCCGGGGTAGGGAATTCGCCGAGAGAACTAGGGGTTCGTACCTAGGAGCACTGTTGAAGACAAGCTCGGGCCCAGTTACAAAAAGCTCTGTTTACGCTTGGCCAAACAAAAGACTTGAGCACCAATTTTAAAGATGTATGAATATCAGCATGAAACAGCGAAAGAAGGGTGTCGAAGGCTGTGCGTCTGAAAATGCAGACACGAGGGGTCTAGGACGACCTGTTGGTGTGTTACCAAGCATGTTTTCATCTTTGGTTTAGAGAGGAATGGGTTGCCCATGAACTAAAGAGAACTGAAGTGTGCTTTAGATGTCTTCACCTCGCGCCAGAGTCGATGACAAGACGGCGAGGTTGGCTGTAGGCAAAGAGTAGAGAGTGAGATTGACGAGGGAGTCAGCGATGGAGTTGGCGACACCTGAGACATGACACAGGTCAGGAGTGAAATGCGAGGAAAAGTATACGTGTCTAGTTTCCAGTAAAGAATCTAGGTCAGAAGGTAGGGTAAAGGTGAAATTGTGAGTATTGTAATCAGTGTACACCGTTAAAGCCCAACCTTCCAGTGTTCGTCGGGATTGACCTATACATAAGTAGATGGCCTGCGGTTCTCCACCTAGTGTGGTGTAACGCAATTCCACTGGTTTCAAGCGTTTGGAGAAGAACCCAAGAGGTTTTCGTTTACCATCAACGTGTTGTTGGAGAACGGCGCCTAACGCCACGTCTAAAGCGTCAGTTGTAAGAGAAAGGAGAGCAGATGATTTGGTGTGAATGAGGAGAGTTATGTTGTAGATAAAGGCATAAGCAACCCATTGATACGCAGTATGGTTTTGCTATCTCATAACCAACACTAGTGGCACTTGGGCTAAGGATACTGCGAGGATCGTCCGGTCCCCTACGCAGGCTCGAAAGCTAAGCGTCAGATTACTAGGCAGGATTGCGATACTTAAGGCCACGAGCGTTAAACAAAGTTAATTGTTTCATGCCCACTACACTCCTCGATGCATCTAGAGAAGCCGTGGGCTCACAGTGAGTAGGCTCGTGTACGTTATGTTTCTCATCCTACTGTCTACTTTGTCTAACTACAAAATTTGTATTTGTTTCCTGCCTATTCAACGCAGGTCTGTTTGTCGGAAATGTGGACACTCGCACTTATCCACGTTTGATGGCAGCATATCCTGTCTCGACTTACTCTTGCCTCATATAGGCCTTGTAAACATCCGGTCCTTATAACACGCAAACTCTCTGTGCACTTAGCGGAGGAAGAAAAAGCTGTGTAAAACATTGTAATCAAATTGTTTAGAAAAATCACTGACTCTAGCTACTCTTGTATCGAGACTTAAGGTTGCGTATAGAACATTTATATAAATTCCCCATATCTATAAAATGGACTCAGTTTCGCTCATTTGTCAAAAGTCATATCGAGTATGTAGTAGAAGCACTCCATGCCAAAAATCTTTGTTAATATTGAGAAATATGTTTTATTATTAAGCGATTGTTGAGTTAAACAGCATAGGCACTGCTTAACACAAAATATCCTCGAAATCTGAAAAGGAACAAAGACGTGAAAGTTAAGATGGTCAGAGTTCGAATAGCATGTATTCAAGGGTATTCTTGCACTTGAGCAGGAAAATCGGCCTGTTAGGTAGGTAGCTTTCACATCGGCGATGTGCAAGGCGTCAAAATATTTGGAAAATCAAACCACAAACGAATCGGTAAAGTTCCACGTCGCTAGGCTGGAAAATTTAAAGTTCGCGCTTTTCCTTCTCTCAAATGCATCTGTATATGTGAGGTAACCGCGAAAATGGGCATTAATAGTAGAGGCATACCTACCGTTTATAAAGTAAGAGCATGCGTCTAATAGCTGCTCTCCGATTATGTGTCTGGTATACAGCATTCACTTTCTGGAAGTAGAGCGATTGACTTTATAATTATAGCACCAGTTTTGCGGAGGCTAAAACCATTACACCCATTCCAGTAAGAAACCGTTATTACCATGAAGTCAGAAAACAGGCCGATATGAAAGAAGTTTAGACGAGGTGTTTTATTAATTTCATTTTTGGCAAGATTTGCAGTTGTAGGTACTAGGTAATGTCGAGCGTACTAATAATTGGCGCATAGATGGGAAACCTCACCATACCATGCGCTTATATGTTTTTGAACTACTTGTTATCTGCAAGTAGCTAGTAAATAGCCACAAATGTACACACAGTCGTCTAGGGATTTTGCTTCGAAAAGCCAACGGGAAACCTTTCCAGATGACCTCAAGTTTAGTACCGTATTTTCTAGGTTCAGACAAATATTTATCTTCTTCTCGTTTAATACACTTTCTTTACCCCGCTTGAACCAGGTTTAAATGTTTATAGATGGGTTACAAAAGAGTAGGAGGAGGATTCATTATGTATGTAGAAAGTCATCACAGCTGGACTAATGTAAGCAGCCGTTATACGCCCGGAAACGTGCTGTACGGCCGTTTCATCCTTTCTGGAATCGAAAGCAGTGTGTACTCCATCTGATCTTTGTAAGGCTGAAATCCTCAACACAACTGTTATGAGTCTGTGGTAGCTGGAACTGCAGTAGCTAATCGTGGGATTACGATTAACTATGAAAAAGGAATTTATTCGGATTAAGAAGCGGTTGCTTTACATGTCATGTTGGATATTTGGTAGGGATGTCGAACTGATAATAATAATAATAACGGTAACAATAATAACAATACAAGTAAAACAGTCAGTATTTTAAATATGAAAACAAGGACTTCTCGTTTGTTCGCTGTAGTGCTGCAATTCGCTTGGATTCACAACATTCAGTTTACATCAAATAAATCCATGGTAAACTCCAGATGCATGATGGAGACGTAGCCTTAAGTGACAAAGTGTAAGTGCATGAGTGTAAACTCCAACCGTCTATAAAAGTACTCTTAGTTCCGGTGCAGAGACGACCGATTCTGGTAGAGCATTCCACGGGTGACAGACACGACTGAAAAAGAAATTTCTGCGGCACTCCAGACTGCGATACTGTACAGCGAGTTTCAATGAGTGGTCCTTCAAGGTTGTATTGGTGCTGAGTCACAGTAAAGGGCGGCACACATGATGTGTTTCTTGCGGAATCAAGTATGCCATAATCAGATCGACTCGTAGTCTGCGATATATATATATATATATATATATATATATTCAATCCAGTATGAATAATAAGAGAAGAATAACAACAACAAAAGCTTTTTAGTCCAGTTTGCCACTCACAGTTTTCGAATATTTTTAGTTTTATTTACGGGAGGAAGGAGGGACACTGCAACACACAGATGCACACGTCTGCCACTGAGGTAGTCTGCGATAGTTTTCGCTGAATAACCCCAGTCGTAGCAGCCACCCCTGGTACGAAAGTTTGCACACTCCAATTACGTGCTTAGATGCCCAACGTTGTGGCTGCTTCAGCGCATTAAGCTCGTGTCTCAGCCATGGAGGCCAAGCTTGAATTGCGTATTCGACATGGGGGCGAACATACGCACTGAGCATTTCTCGAAATATGCAGCTGTTTATTTGTCCAAACGGCCGTCGCAACAGCCCGACCTGCTGGTTTCCAGTCTATGAGACTTTTTCGAATTGCCTGGAGCAACCCAAGTCATGTTGAACCAGGACACCCAAGTCAAGTTCGCCAGTTGATTGTTGCAGTACATTCGGTCCGAGCCGGTATGAATAGCTGCTCTGATGTCGGATGGAAACCACCTTGCATTTACTCACGTTTAAATATATTAAATTTTGGGCTGACCATTGATAAACCGTATCCAGGTCATTCTGAAGCAGATGCTGGTCGTCGTTCACATGGATCCTGCGCCAGATCTTGATTTCGTCGGCAAACATTAGAATATTTGAAGCGAGTCCCTATGCAATATCGTTAACAAACACCAAAAACTAACGTGGACCTAGGGCTGAGCCTTGCGGCACGCCGCTCTCGACTTGTATGTGGTCCGACAAAAATCTCCGAACTCTGACCACTAATTGCCGTTGAAGTAGGAAGTTGGCAATCCAGTTTAAAAGACGGTCGCCGATTCCGTAATGCTAAAGCTTGGAGAGTAGTATCCGATGGTCTAGACGATCGCAAATCTCTGAAAAATCCAGGTCGATCACAGCAGCTTCTTCTCCAGCTTCAGCTGTCTTAATCCAACTAATGCGTGCGTGATCGCTGTCGGCGGAAACCTTGTTGGTCTGATGTCATGATGTCACAGTTTTCCAGCTAACACACCAGTGCCTCGGCAATTTTGGATTTCATGACCTTGAAGAATATAGGAAAAAGTGATATTGCGCGGTATTTGGCGGTCTCAGTTCTGCTTCCACCTATGTGAATCGGGGCTATCATTCCAAAATTCCGCATGGCGGGAACTTGATTCTGGTCTAAGCAGCGCTGGGAAAACAGCGCTAAAAGTCCTGCCAATTGGCTTACTGTTACTCAGAAGGCCTCTGGACTAATGGTGTCAACACCCGGCGAGCTGCGTCTGCGTAGTAACGTCAGCTTTTGCAATAGAGCCTCTGTGGTAAAAGTGATTTGGTTAGTTTTGGAGGAGAGACGACAAAAGTTAGAAGATCACTTGGTGGAAACACCCTCTGAAACGTGGGAGCATATTGCATCCGCAGCGCGTTTGTTGCTTCCACAGCCGTTCTTGCTGGGTCATCAGCCATCCTGAGTGGAGGAAATCCTTTCCACGCCTTTCGTAGGCTAATGATACTTTTGTACAGCAGTTTGTGGTTAGCGCGGAATGTGTTTGCAATGTTATGCTGATATGCGGCTTTGTCTTCTCTTAGCAGTTGAGTGCAGTGGTTACGTTGGGCTACATAGTTGTCCAAGTTTTTGGTGCTGGAGCTTGTTTGTTCACTCGCCATGCTGCGTGGCGTATTGTCATCCATTTTCGAGTTCTGCTCCTACCGAAAGAAACTGATTTATTCTTATTACAAATTATTATCTCTGGAGCCTGTGTAATCAGCTGCCTGAATTTGTTGACAAACTCGAGCAAGGAGAATTTCGTGTGTTCTCCTGTAAGGAACGACCAAGTAGTAACGCTGACGAGCTGGGCTAATCGATGGTAACTTGTGATGATTCGAACAGTCTGATCGTTCCCATTCCGAAATACCGCATAGTCGACGAAGTTGAAACTGATGACTGCGTGCTCACTGCAACCCCACGGTCAGTGTAAAACCAACACATCAGTCATGCTCCTCGTTGGTAAACACAAGATCCAGCACAGATGGCCAGTTACCAGTTCTAAACCGAGTGGACAAAGTGATAGGATTGTATAGTGGAATACTTGTTACGATATCTTGTAGAGGGGCTTTGAATTGGTCTTCGATCGTGGTAGGAGTTTCTAAACAATGTACCTTGAAATCACCCATGGTAAGTATGTGAATGTACTTTCTCTGTAAACTGCATACTGAAGCAGCCAAAAGGTAGAAGTTGGTTTCGGGTATGGAGTTAGTGGGCCGTACACCAAGACGATAAGGCAAGCGTCCCTGCCTTGCAACTGCAAGCGGCACCAAAGAAAGGCGGGGAACTGCGAATTTGCATCCGCTAAGGCTTCGCACTGTAAATCTCTTCGGTAACATAGAATTACCCCTTTCCATTTGTGAGCCCGTCGTTCCGGATCAGCGACATGCCCGGTAGCGAAAATTCAGCGTCCGTCATTTCCTTGTGCAACCGTCTTTCGGTGATACCAGTGAGTCATATAATCCTGAACGTTGGCGCTTTTTCAGTTCGGCCAGTTTATTAAAAAGACCCTGAGCATTTCTATACAAGCAGGTCAGGTTCTCTGTCGCTAGGGAAACGCGGAAGGCTAAAGGGGTCAAGTGTGGGAGAATGCCAACCGATAGGAGGTCGGAAATTACTCGTTCTTTGATGGGATAATAATACCTCGTTTGCAACTTGATTCAGCCTAGCTGCGTTCCAAAATTCGTTTAGACCTACCTCAGAGCCAATTAAAGCAGCAATCAAGTTACGCTTCCGTACAGTCGCCGGCGTGCTTGCCGATTCAGGTGCTTTACTATTTGAGCTGTGCAAAGCTTCTGTGAACTTTAACCGAAGTGCAGAAGAAAGACCATTCCGAGTTCTCCGCCATCGATTCAGAACATCCCTTGCCTTTTGCTCCGCCTGAACCACAAGTTTTAGGATTCTAGGGCCGCACCCACTATAATTTAGGACCAGGTATCCTGGTGAGCGATAACGCCATAATATTATCCAAAGAAGGTTTTACGCGAATAAGCCGTCACTGTTCTAAATCGTGCTTTCCAGTCTCTTGAACGTACTTAGAAGGATGTTCTGGCACGCCATGTAGGAAGCTAGTGTTTAGGCGGCCTTGTTTGCTGTGTCCCTCCTCGGTGTTTCTTTTTGATTGTGGCGCGCTTCAAGGGACATCAGGATAGATGGGTAGATCACAGGAACCGTCTTTTATCGTGCTTGCGGAGGACAAAACATTTTCTACGTCGTTGGAGGATTCTAGTGTTAATCGGATAAGTCTAGGTTCTCCATAGTGTGGCGAGTTTGGATGACGCGTAATTCGTAATGATTTTATGGGTTTGGCTTTGACACTCATCAGCACACACAATGAGTTCCATTGGTCTTTGTCGTCCGATAACTTACCTCGCAATGTGATGGCGGTAGCCTCGGGGACGTTTAAGAATACAACAGTGAGGGCACTATTGTTGGATCCCATTTTGTTGATCTAAAAGCTGGGGTAATCGTTTGTCCTGACCTGGGGACAAGTGTTGATTGTTTACTGCTTGTTCCACTGTTTGCGTTAACGGTGTTTACAACAGAGGACGCCGCCACGGCAACCTCACGGCTTACATCTGCAGCCATCTCTACATATATAATTGAGGCTCCCAGGATTTTTCTCGACAAGTGATATTTGAGCTACAGGTAACGAGGGTTGGTGTTCATCTGCTTCATCCATTATAATGCAGGATGTCAGGTCTAGTGGAATTTACTTAACCAGGCGTTTCGAGTTGTGTCTGATTTTCGTTACCATGAGTACCGTTCGACTCTCGTAGGTACGGTCAATTTTCGCTCGACATTCTACCAAACTTGGAGAAGACAACGGAGATGGGGACTTGACTGATTGCTGTTCAAGGGAAGCAGATGGTGCAGCGTTCCGTTTGTTTAGAAGCCGTTAGGCTTCCCTGATACACACTCGCTCCTATTGAAATAGTCTTATGGTTGATCCTCTGCTCGGCTTATGCTGTTAACCGGTCGCACTACTGGACGATAAGCAAGTACTTAACGTGTGGAATGGTCGAGCACGCAGTACAGAACCAAAAAGCATCTTGTGAGCTATTTCGCTCTTGTACCAGTTGTTGGGACATGTTTGCACATTTAAATAAATAAATAAACAGTTTATTCTCGGCAGTGCAAGGCACGCCTGTAAAGGCGTGATCATGGTAATGCAAAAATATATGTTCGTTAGATGCCAGAAAAATTACATAGTGTATGTATGGTTGTGTGGCAGACCCCAGTAATTTGAAGAAGAAGAAGAAGAAGAAGAAGAAGAAAAGGAGAAAGTTCAGGCGAATTCGAAGACGACTGACCCAAGAGCTCTGTCGCATTAGAAATGCATGGTGAACGGAGAAGGTGAAGCAGATGGTATGCTAAGCCGAAGGTCGCCAATACAAGGAATTCATTGAATCCTTGAAGACGGTGTATGGACTACAGACATAATGCAGATTTGGCGGAAACACGTTTACTGTCCCTTGGACAACCGTTCAGAGATCGGCTGGCCTACATTGAACGGCCTCAAGTAACATGATGTGTAGCAGAGTCTGGCGGACACGCCGACACTGGATGAGATGTGGAAAGCATTTGCTCAGCTGCGAAACGGCAAGTGTGCCGGTGCCGACTGGATCCCGCCTGAAGTATTGAAACACGGCGGACCCGCGTTGGTGACCGCGCTGTACCACTTGGTGCAACGCATATGGAATGAGGAGGAGCTGCCTCCTGAGTTAAAGGATACGTTTGTGCTACCACGGTACAAGGGCAAAGGAAGCAAGCAATGTTGCACTAACTATCATGGCACCAGCCTACTCAGTTTTGTGGGCAAAGTGATTGCCCAGATACTGCGCAACCGCCTCGTCAGTCAGGTTGTGGAATCTAACGTGGCGAAAGAGAGGTGTGGATTCCGTTCGGGTCGCAGCACTATAGATATGCTGTTTGCGACCCGTCAGTTGCAGGCGAAGTGCAGAGAACGACACCAGTCGTTGTGATCGCTTTTTGTTGATTTCACCTAGGCATTTGATACGGTCGTTGTGTCCCCAGGGGTTCGACTTGCCAGCTTCTTAGATTGAGCCACGCGAGTCAAAAGACAACGCACTGGACGAGAAGTATATTTGCGAAACACTGCACAGGGCGACGTGGGTATGAAAACACACTGATTACAGTTCAAATCATAACTGAGTGTTAATTTGAATTTATCGCTCTGAAAGATTCACTGTACGTGTGAGTGGTATGAAACAAACGGTAGTAAAAAATGTTCTGTAACAGAAAAAAGCACTAGTCTGCTTGTAACTGAGACTGTTCTTGCGGAACAAGTCAATTTGTTTCGTTTCTGTACGCATTTGACTTCGGTCTGACCTGACAACGGTGCACCGCAAGGCATTGTGACTGGTGTTGGGTAAGTTTGGTTGCCCGCATAAGCTTGTAATTTGTTTGAATGTCAGCAAAGTGGTAGGTGGGCGAGGGTGTAGCTGAGTGGAGAGACCTCGAATGAGTTTGCGTTTGTCACTGGTGTGGAGCAAGGCTGTCTTAGCTCTTTCCTTAGTTAATAATTTTCTTCATGCTATGATGTCTTGCGCTTTTAATACCGCTTGTGCTTACGGTATTCGTGTGGAGCACTGTACTGATGGTGGGTTTCTGAACATCCGTCTTTTCGGTGCGAGAACTCTAGTCTGTGAGACAACTATCCGTATGTTGCTGTTTGCTGACGACTGTGCGTTGGTTGCACACAGCGCGGATGGGTTGCAGCACATGACTTGTGCTCTGGCTTCGACAGCAGCCAAATTCGGGCTTACATTCAACACAAGCAAAACTGTCACTTTCAGCCTTCATTGCATGTGCCATCTTCAATATTGCCGCAAATCAGCATTGGTGCTGAAGTACTGGGAATCACCTCCCGCTTCTGCAAACTTTGGACTGTGATGTCGACTGATCAGCAGCTTTACTGTGAGCTTCGTATGCACGTCTCTTTGGCAGCGGCGGCATTTGGAATGCTAAAGTACCGAGTGTGGAACAACCATCAGTTTACCGTTAGCATCAAGCTGATGGTGTACAAATCCATGGTGCTGTCCGTTCTTCTATACGGCAGTGAAACGTGGACGATGTACCGGCGGGATGTGCGATATCTCGAGCGGTTCCATCAACAGTGTCTGTGGTGGATGCTGCGTATTGTTTGGTGTGACAGTTGCGGACACAGAATTGTTGCGCCGAAATGGAATGTATGCAGTGGACTGCATACTATTGCTGAGACACCTTGGGTGGTTCTGTCATGTGAGCCGTATGGATTCGACGCGGATACCGAAGCAGCTATTATATGATCAGCTGAGTGTTGGGAAGCGGCATGTGGGGAAACCGAAGCTTCGTTACCAGGACATGATCAAATTGAGCCTCTCAGGTTCTAATCGTGGTTGCAGGTCATGGGAATCGAGGGCGGTTGATCGGCGTGCATGGCGCCATCTGATCACGAATGCAGTGGCCGAGGTACAGGAGAAAGAACTCATACATGCGGAGAAGAAGCGGCAATTGCGGAAACGGGCAAGCTCCGATGGATTGTGCTCCATTGCCATCGAGCGCATGGTGCTGTATCACATGTGATCGCGAGTGCTTGAGTCAGGCAGGCCTAGTGAGCCATGAGTGAGGCCACTCGGGGCCACCACGGAAGTAGAGAGCGTAGGCAGAACCGACGCAACGTTTGTTGGTACGCTGCATTCGATATACCAACCACTTGCATGCACGCTAAGTCTCTTTATTTCAGATTGTGGGTTTGCTATATCGTCTCAATATTTCCTACGTGAACTATCTTCTGTTAACTTACACACGTCACTTAAGCTAATTGTACTTAACTTGGCTAGCATTTTCGTGCCTGTGGCATTTTCTTAAAGTATTTTTACTGACGCCTTGAATTTATCTCGGATTCGTTTGTAACCAATTTATTTTATTCGCTCATTTAGTGAAGGGTTATGTCACCACATCTGTATGCATTACTCAGTTTATTTTATTTGATATCGTCGTCTGAAGTGGTCTGCTGTTACTTGATATCCCCGGTGTGGCTGCGCTTGAGATGCATGTTGTCACGCTGCCTACCTGTCTATTACCCACTAACTCTTCTATACTGATTCCAGGAGATAGTTGGTCGTTGCTGGAGGGGACGGTGTTTACGGTCCTTGTGGCCGTACTAGACTCGAAGGGTGCGTCCATGCACTCAGTGTGGAGCGGACTACGGTCCAACCACCGCCTTGTGTGCGCTTGATTCCCAAATACAGCGTGCTTGTGTTTGTCTGTGAAGGAGTGTGGGCCGGCTCCGTTGATGAAACTTGGCTCCCATCCACAAGCCTCCCGATCTTATTCCTTCGGGTTTACATTGGATATGGGTTGTGTGGTTGGAGCTGGGGGTGGTGCAGCGCAAACCATCCATGGTCCCTTTGTAGTCGCAGGCGTCCTGTGGCTGGCCACAGTGACTGGCAAACCCGGAACCGGATGCCGCCAACGATGTTTGTGTGTATGTGCAAGTAGTCATGTCAAGTGAGTTTGTTAATGTGACTCTGAATTTGTGCTTTTGCTCGCGGGATTCTCCATCGAAGAATAATCAAAGGAAGACTTCGAATTGGATGACGTACGTGATGTGTGTAAGACGCTCCGAAAAGGCAAGTAGCAGTGACTTTATTTAGTCTCGAGTCACATTCACCACGTCGCAGTGTTGTTAGACAGACAGTTGTGACTTTAATAGTTAGTACACTTGCCACGCGGAAACCCACCACATCCTGAAACAATGCCACCGAAGCATTTGCTAGAACGGGATTAAACCGAACCACCCAGATGGCACCGCGAGGAGTTTGTTCTGCTAGACAGACAAACAAGTGTGAGCAAGCCAAACCTCTTCTAAGTAATCGATGACATTCTCCTAACCCGAAAACATCTTTTGCTTGGAGGCTTTTCTGATTCGCATTCCTGCCGTTTAACGTGGTGTCGTTACCTAACACATTGGTTTGATTTGCGGCGCACATCGGCGCACCTCGGTCAGGCGAGCGTTGTGGTTGCAATGTCAAATGAGCGGTTGGCGTGGTCGTGCGGTCCGTGTGATGAGTTAAGCAGGCGCACTGGCTGACAAGGTCACAAGGAATGGCGAGTGACTGGAATCTACTAAATGAATCTGAACACAGAGTTGAACATAGATTGAGAGGTTATAAATTCGTTCACAGCTGTGTTGAGAAACGACGAATTGGAATAAGCTTAGGTTTTTCGGACTGCCTCGAGAATTCTGTATCGAATGATTTCACACAGAATGGCAATCAGCCCAATGCGCTTGAGTTATTTGCTTGCGCTTAATCACGGATGACCGTGAAAACGGTTGGTGATATTACGAGTTTCCTCGTAGGAAATAATTCCACGTATGTTGGATCAGTGTGTAGGGCTGGTACATCCGGTTCGAAATAGCGTACAGTGACAAAGCTGCGAGAAGGTGAAGAGAGGATGGAGAGGAATAATCCAAATGACCCAGGAGCACGCACGTCACGCGTCAAGCATCGTGGATGTCGCGTTCACCAACGAGGAATTTATGACCGAAACGGTATGGCTATTTAGTCAATTAGGCTGCAGCGAACATGCACCACTCTTGTTTAATTACATCTCATTTCAATCCATAGGATCAATCAAGATGCAAGGCACGATAATGGTTTACACTAGTTGCCCTCCCCGCGATTGTATGACGCACGGACTCTGCACACAAACCACGCATAGCCAGTTATCTGAACTTGACCTGACGATCGGCGACCGTACGATAACCGATGGTGAGGCGACGGTTACAAACAAAGCAAGCGACGGCCATTCGGCCACCATGACCACAGCACCTGCAACCCGAAAGGAGGTCGTTTGTGCTAATCAAACAGGTTCTAAATTATTTGAAGAACTACTGTCAAGTTCCCACTGTACTAATAGCTACCGTCCGACGTGTTTCGGAGTCGGTCGAACCGAACTAAATAAATAAAACAATACGGCGGGATCACCTTGGCTCTGTCATAAGTGTACGACGGCTCCACTCGTAAATTGTGTACTAGCATTAGAACAGAAGTATGACGACCTAGTTATCGAAACTGAACATGGTTTAACTGCGAAAATTGATTCGTTCGAGGCGACGATAGCCCAGCTTGCATCCCATTGTTCGCTCCCAATCGCAACCACAAAACCAGGAAAAATGGTCACACCTTCCCATGGAATCGCAGCAACAGAAACCTTGGGAACCACGAAACAACCCGGTCGTTGTGAACGATCGAAGCATGCCAAGCTCAACCGCTCACATCCTGTTATCCCGTTTAACGACTGATGCAACATCGGTAACACCTACACTTCCGCCTAAGCGACAAAGACCGAAGCTCTCTAAAGACAGATCCACTTATTCAACCGTTGCTGCCATATATAATCAAAGTGCGACTTCAATACTCTCACCCAGTACAGTACGAACACAGGTCAAGGACCAGGTGCAAACTTGCAGAGTAGTCACCAAAGGCTTTGATAGCCGTGCTTCCATATTTACCGAGGACCAGACTGAACTGCAGTCCCTTGTTACTCATAAGCACCAATGTTCTCTAATCCAAGGTAAAGTGTTTAGGGAGTAAACAGTAGGATGATTAGCAAGCGTGAAATTTTCTTTGTGGAAGAGTAGGAGTTCAGGCTAGGTACAGTAATTTAATGCACACTACTAGGAACCCAACCTCGACGCACAAGGTGAGTCTCAAGTAAGACGAATAACAATGAGATCCAAAGTTGATATCGAGACAATGTTTTTGTCGGCATACCACCTGCGCAGTGAAGACAATTGGATACACATAATTCCAGATGTTCCATGGAGCGAGCGCCGTCGTGACAAAAATAATTCAAACGACTACCACACGGAGAGTAACAGAAGAATCATTTCCGCTCATAGCGGGCCAGAGCTGTCGGCATCTAGCGACTAAGAAGCCCATGCGCATAACCTAAAAGAATGGCGGAACATCCGTGAATCTCTCTGTAATGGCGTGGTCATACTTTAGTCGACTACACGGTTATTCAAGTCGCCTCATTACAAAGTAAGTGGACAGAGGATACTAAAACTCATGGTCTCAGTCACAACAGGTGACGCGTAACTTAAGCTGCAGTTAACAGATACTAGTTAACACATTTCCTTCGGAACTACGAAGGAGGACAGCAGTTAGAGAACCTCAGCCACTTGCTGTGCTCGCGGAAAAAACACTACCCGCGACTAGATGTAACCACAACCACGACTCAGAAAAGTGTGCACCCACACCAGTAGCTATCGAGAATTTCACCGATAAGCTACATACTGCGCGTGCACGTCAGACAAAAAACAGATTGCTTTCATATCCAGATTTAGCAAATCTTTCAAAAGGCGATTAGGTACCGGCCTCTCATCGGTCGGCACAAATTCATCTCCTTCATATACTCCTTGTTAAGAGTTTCTGACATCCATAATGTTCTCCTGTATGTACACTGATGCTCAAGGCTCACTTTGTAAACTTTCCGAATTTCGACTCTGTCAAGGATCAAAGGCCTGCAAACTGATCGCTATAACGAAAACACGATTACGCCCCGATATAAGTGACATCGTGATCGCACGGTCAGGTATGTCTGTCATTCGCAACGATCGACCCAGCAAAGGTGGAGGGGTGGCTCGGTACTTCGCAGCGTGAGCCAATAGATTATCCGGTTAACACAATATATGGTTTTATTTGATACCGTCTACGTTTAAGACGTGACCACGTCTGTCTGGTGGATTTTATTTACCGCCCTCTTTCCTCCACCCTCCGTGATGGACTTCAATCTGGCATCCGTCCTAAGGCAGAGGATAAATGCGAATTACATCCACATTCTTACTACTGGCGATTTCAACATATACGCTGGGGAAACCCAAGCCACTCCTAGAGAACAGTATAAGACGGATCTACAAGAGGTTGTCTTCAGTTTCACGCTGTATGTTCACCTCAACATTCCCATCAGACTCAGAGAAACAGACATTATCACATCATTATACTCGTCAGACATAGGTGGGAAACACCTCAGGTACTGTGCCGCAATATATAAAGGAAAAGGAAAGTAAATACAACTGTTGCATGCCAGCTGAGCTACCAGCAACGGATAGGCATCGTTCCTGTAAGCTACCAGCCGGCTATTAGGCAAAAAGAAAAATTATTATGTTTTACGCTGCGAAATGAGACCGTAGGTGGAGGGGGAGGTTAAAAGGGATGAGGAGGGACAAAAAATTCACAGCAGGAACGCCTCTGA
This sequence comes from Dicrocoelium dendriticum, assembly GCA_944474145.2. Taxonomy (NCBI): domain Eukaryota; kingdom Metazoa; phylum Platyhelminthes; class Trematoda; order Plagiorchiida; family Dicrocoeliidae; genus Dicrocoelium; species Dicrocoelium dendriticum. Next base: position 115,815,973 of record OX104064.1, read on the forward strand.
GGTCGGTTCCTTGCCATGTCAGCAAGTGTATCCAGTCAAACGTGTTCACCGTCTTTCGGAGCCCAAGCAGGGAGCCGTGGCGCTCCAATCGAGGCCAGCTTCGAACTGAGGGCCTTCATTCTTCTGAACCAAGTCATCGCTTGGCCACTCCACCTCTTCTTCCATTCACTCCCCGGTGAGTAAAACAACGCACGTCGTGGAAGTCGGTGGGCTGGCATGCGCAACAAGTGGCCCAGCCATCGGAGCCTGGTGCGTGAAATGACGGTGCTAGTGGTAAATGAGAGATCTACAACATACATTCTGAACTCTCCTTTTCTATCTAATCCCTTTTGGAATTGGTGTAAGTCAAAATAACAAAATACACGCCTCAAGTGGATATAGCCCATTCGAAAATCAATTGTGACCTATGTGTAAAAACTGTTAAGTCTGGTCCAGTTTGCTTTAACTGTCAAAAAGCGTACTATTCGAAGTGTTTAGGGATGAGTGCACTCGAAACTAGACAATACAGCAGCGAAACCGAAGCCTTTTGGTTCTGCCAGGTGTGCAAATCCATTCCTGTCATTAGTTGTGTAATTTTCCTAATGAAAAGGTGTGAAAAGTTGACGGAAACAGTTGAGCAACTGGTAAACGCTGGCGACGCAGCTGCGAAAGTAAACAATGCTATACTTGAAACTGAAAGGACACCTACAAATTCCCCGTTTAGGCCGAGGAAGAGGGTCAGGCATCCCAACCCCACCATCGCGTCTCAGTCTCCAACGGCCCCTAGCCTCATGACTCTACTAAGTGAAAAAGTCGTTTACAACCCACTTGTTACTACGTCCTCCAAGGTCGTAATAACTAGTAATTCAGTTGATATACTCGACACACAAAATTCCAGCAAGCCTACGGTAAAAAAATAACTGGGCATCCTACGCAGCGGTTGCTTCTAGGAAAACGCCGTCAAAGACACCTGTGACTCCACTTATCGGAGAGGTCAAAACTGTGCTTCAACATGGATCGCTATCGGCAGTGCGGTTCACAAATCCACAAAAAGCAAAAAAAACCTAGTGCTGTTAAGCCGCAAACCACAAGGCGGAATCATGGTACCTTAAGTCTTATGTGCACTAACGTTCCTGAATCCAAATCCAACACAATCAAGAGTAAACTGTTAGACGATCGTAGTCAGTGGGATTCCATCTGCAGTGCCATCAGCATGCGCGCTGAACCCACTACGCTGAGCCGCACCGCAAGACACCCAAACAACTTACACTATGGTGAACCTCGACTACTTCGAGTAACACTACATTCCGCGGAAGAAACGGAACCCATTCTGCTTGCTGCAAATCGACACCACAGTGGATCGAACGGAGTATGTAGCTTACCGGATATTCCGTGGAAAGAACGTTCAAAGGATATGAACAATCAACAGGGAAGTAAAAAACACGCGCTGAAAACCGTCATTATTCATTGCGTCCCCGAGTCTCAAGCTTCACCTCCTGAATAAGCTCAGGCACATGACCTGGAGCAATGGCGATACATTCGTGAGGCGCTGTCTTTAGAAAATGTCATTGCTACCTCCCTGACCGGGATTCCCGTGTCACCAAATTACAAAGGGTGTGGTCCTAGGTTGCTAAAGTTGGTCTTACCGTCTGAGCTAACTTTACAGACAGTTCTAGAGAACTGGAACATGCTACCAACAGAAACTCGAATAAAAGCAGCAAGTTTACTACCAGAGGCTACCGGTTACTCCATGGAGAGAACCAACTCAGTGGGAACAACCGTGGTTGCAGAGTCCACCACAGAGAATGATCTGACTGCCGTCATAGTATCCGGCGAGGCACTGTAGGAGGTGAGTGAGCATCAGGAACATCATGAACCTGATCACACGGTGCAAAGTTATCCCAAGTCATTCTCGCGAGCCTAAGACAATTCCAAAAAACTAGTAGCAGCCGACCTCAAGAGGGTCGGCCAAGTATTAAACCTGTTGTCTATATCCACAAACAACCTTCTAACCTATGAATCACGCTCCTGTTTTTATCCCAACGCACAAGGTCTTTTAAGCAAACTGACGGAGCTTCGCTTGCTTCAGGCCTCGATGTCAAGCGACTTCGTTATGATAACCGAGACCTGGTTGAATGAAGCGATCAATGATGCAGAAATTGCACTACCTGGGATGTCTATTCTACGCAACCATCGACCAAGTAGAGGAGGTGGAATAGTACTTTATTATCGCAGCGAACTACACATTGATCTCATCGATGACCCAGAGGTTCAGATTGTCGACGCGCTTTGGTGTCGTCTTCACCTTATCCGTGGGGACGCATGTTTGTTAGGTGTGGTGTATCGCCCTCCGTCCGCTACTTTGGAAATGGACAACCGCCTAGCCTCCACAATGAAGACCATTCTCTCGCAGTCGTACAGCCACATTCTTCTGGTTGGCGATTTCAATATTCATACCACAGAAACCCCAGCCTGTATCAACGAACACTTCAAAATGGAAGTACAGGAGATAATCATTGGGCTACCACACTACAATCACATCACATATCCCACAAGATTCAGGACGGGAAACAAACCGGGTGTCCTGGATCTCGTATTCACCAATGAAGAGCTTATGATCAAAACGTTATCGATAGAGAGTCCTTTAGGCCGTATCGACCATGCAACCCTCATGTTCAAGTACATCTGTTATGCAGAGTATTCCTCAGAAAACACCGAGGAGTGTCAGCTCATTACGGATTACGGCGTTCTAATCAAAATTATAAATGCTACAATTTGGTCATGTCTAGCAGCACGATCCCCCGATGTCGCCTGGTCTGAATTTGCTCACTAATTCAACACTTTAGTAAATAGTGCTTCTAGGAAAAGACCTTCGCGAGCAAACACAGTAAAATCATTCATAGGCAGCAGGACACGCAAGTGTATCGTCACGATGAATTTATTCTGGCGAAGATACAAGGAGTCATCGAGTGCCGAAACATGGGAAGCCTACACTATTCAAAGGAATCACTGCGTAAATCTGGTGTGCGAAGATAAAATACAGCACCAACAGAATCTAGCCAAGAAATTCCTTTCAGACCCCAAGCTCCTGTACAGACACGGTAACAAACTCCGTAAAGCGCAGCGAGGAATTCCTGTTTTACACACATTGTGTGGACTTGCACAAAACGCAACCGAGGCGGCCAACGCTCTATGTCAACAATTCACCCCGAACTTCCAGAGCACGACATCGCCGCATACACTGTTCCCAATCGTTGTACCACCACCAGGACTTAGCCACATCACGTTTGCGACTGCGGATGTTATGAAAAGGCTAATTGCCCTGCGCGAGCATACCTCTCCCGGTGTTGATAATATTCGTCCAAAAGCGTTGAAATTGGCTGCAGTAAACCTGGCGGACCCCCTCTGCAAGTTCTTCCAACGATGCATCGATGAGATGCGCTTGCCAACAATGTGGAAGCAAGGCATTGTCACTCCCCTCCATAAAGGGGGAAGTCGTACAGATCCGGCCAACTATCGCCCGACAACACTAATTCCGGTGCTCTCCAAAATCATAGAAGCGATTGTTGCCGAAACGCTGATGAACTTCTTGGAGGAACGCAATATCATAGCACAAGAACAACATGAGTTTCGCAAGAACCGATCTTGCACTTCAGACTTGCTACTTGCCAGATCCAGTTGGACTGAGACCGTTGACAGCGGCGTAGGTGTTGACGCAGTATAGCTGGACTTCTCAAAGGCTTTCGACCGTCTGAAAAACCGTATCCTGCTTCACAAGCTACAGTGTTGTGGAATTGGTGACCCAATCCTCGGTTGGATAGCTAACTTCTTGCTCCAACGACATCTGAAAGTAAGAGTTCGCGGCGTCATCTCTGACCCAATCTACGTTAAGTGTGGAGTGCCCAGGGCTAAGTACTTGGTCCACGACTATTCCTGATTTACATAAACGATCTCGCGACAGTAATCACCTCCAACCCCTTACTCTTCGCTGATGATCTCAAGATATGGCGAGCCATTAGAACAAACAGCGACAATGCAGCACTTCAGGATGATCTTGCCAGGGTCTACGAATGGTCGACTCAGAATCTGCTTCAGTTCAATGCTACAAAGTGCAAGGTGTTGAGCATGCGCCGTAAAGCCACTTGCGAATACAGACTGGGGGATCAAATATTGCAGCGCACTACAACGGAATGCGATCTAGGAGTGGTAGTGCAGGAACGTCTGGGCTGTTCCCGTCAGGCCGAGAAAGCTTCCAGAAATGCTAACCAAAACCTTGGCCTTTTACAGAGGGCATTCGAGCGCTTCGATCCTTCCATCTTTTCTCAGATGCTCAACGCCTACTTTCGGCCTCATTCTGAGTACGCCATCCACGCCTGACAGCCATGGCAAAAGCAAGACCATACCGCTCTTGAACTGCCACCACGAAGGGCGACCAAGAACGTAAAGGGCCTGTTTCATCTCCCTTACCGATTGAGGCTGAAAACACTCGGGGTCTACAGTGGACAATATCGACGCCTGCGTGGCGACTTGATAATGACTTATATGATCCTGATGAATCCAAACCATTGTTGTCGTCACCTACTAAAGCTGAATAGCAATACAACACTCAGAGGACACCATCTAAAGCTGGCCACACAAACCAGCCGGTTGGAATGCCGCCGGAATTTCTTTTCCCTTTGTGTATGCTAACACTGGAACGCGCTTCCCACATACGTTGTTTCTTCCCCTACGCTAACGGTATTCAAAAGACGTCCGGATGATTCGCTTATCCACCTACATTACGCTATATTATCAGAAATGTCCACATCAAACAAACGCAAAAAGCGGTGCTCATTCTCAGCTTTTGTGCTTCACTATTTACACACTGCTGTTGTGGAATGTAGTTTCGGATATTTTACAACTGCATTCATCAATTTACCCCAGTCCAAGAAAGCGGCGCACGAGTAAGCGTCGGTCGTTTCTCTTATTCTTAAGACATGTCTTCCCCATATTACTTCCCATATTACTCTACAGTAACAATTCAGTACACATTCTACAATGTTTCTATGAATAAGGGGAACTTGAATTCACTAGACGCTTAAACTGACGACTTACACTTATGTTTACTTTCACTTCAACCATCATACGGGACTTGTAAAGCAATCGCTTTTTTACTTGTAATGTATCATTGTTCATTGTACCCTTTCTTTTTCAGTGCCGTAAACAAGGCGTCGAACACACTCGTTACTCACGCGGTGTTCCCACCAGATGTGAGCCAAACTGCCAAGGCACCGATGGTCGAACGTAAGTGGCCTCTTCATGTCCGTCGATCTTAGGAGCCAGGTTTCGCAACCGTACAATAGGGTCGAACGTACCGCTGCGTTATACACTCTACCCATCAGCTCGAGAGTAATGTCGCGCCACCGCCTTAGGTGGCGGACGTTAGCAAAAACACTTCGAGCTTTTACTATGCTGTTCTTGATCTCTTATTCGATCCCAAGGGCATTGATACAACTTCCCAGTGAGTTGAATTCCCGAACGACTTCTAACTGATCCCCACCAACGGCCAGCGTAGGAGGCGGTCAAGGCTAATCTTGGAGAAACATTTTGCAATTCGAGGGCGCAAAGCAAAGCCCGAAGTGACAGACAGGCATTGCTAATCTGTCAAGTGCTGCTTGGCACGTTTGTGAGTTGTCAGAGATGAGGGCAATGTCGTCCGCATACTCCAAGTCAAGAAGTCGTTCTCCCGGGAGTAGCTCCACACCTTCCAAATCATGTCCTGTAAATGCAATCTCCATGACTTCGGCAATAGCGAAGTTGTAGAGGAAAGGTGACAGCGGGCATCCTTGTCTCACACCGCTTGGGATATTGAAGGGTGGCGACAGCTTGTCGCAAGCCCTCACTCTGCCAGTGCTACGCGCGTATAATGCTCGGATAATATTTACATATTTCTCAGGCACACCTTTCCTGAGTAGACACTTCGCTCAACCGAATAGAAGGCACATTTGATGTCGAGGAACCCGAATACGGTGGGCCGCTAATATGTCTGACGGTTCTCCAAAAACTGACGCAAGGGGAAGATGTGGTCGATGCAGCCACGACTCTCGACGAAACCCGGCTTGCTCCTCACGAATCTGGCTTTCAGGAGCGCCAGTCAGTCTGTGAAGAATTATGGAGGCGAGTAATTTGGAGGCGATGGAGATCAGACTGATTCCTCTATGGTTGCCGCATTCCGAACGCGAGCTTGCTTTGAAGGTGGGAACAATAATGTAGCGGCTCCAGTCGGTTGGGACAGTCTCACCTGTAATTCATGTAAAACATCAACAAACGTAGCGCCTCCGAATTTGAAGAGGGCTGGATGAAGATCATCTGGTCCGACGGTTTTGTTCAACTTCAACAGTCGATCTCAAGTCCGAATTCTGAGAGAGGAGGTGGATCCAAAGGGACAGCCCACGGATCACGGCGATCACTGGCCGGCGAAGAATCGAACAATTCTAGCCGATAAAATTGCTTTTCAAAATGTTCAGCCCAACGCTCCAAACGTTTTGACAAATTGTGGATAGGCTGTCCACTCTCGTTTCGTATAGTTTCACTAACAACAGGTCTCCTGCTGCCCGTTTCCCCTATCAGACGGAATAACTTACGATGGTTGCCAAGCGCAGCGGCCACTTCCATCTCTGACGCAAGAGGAGACCACCAAGATTCACGGTCTCTCTTCAGACTAACACGGAATCTTGCCCGGAGCTCTTTGCAAGTTTCATTGTGTTCGCTTCCATCCGGGGTATGCCGGCGCGCATCGATAAGTTCCAGAGACCGCGAAGAGACACAATGTCCATGTTAGCTATTAGACATCCAACATGAGGATTTGCCTGCTACTAGTAAGGTCTTGTGAACATGTGACCAGTGACCATCAATTGTCTCCAGTGAGCGCTTACTCAATTCGCATGGCAGCGTACTTCGATACGCATTCAGAGCAGCTGGCTTTGTCATTTGGCTAGTGTCAATGCGCTCACAGTATCGTCGTTGGCATCCGCCAAAACGCATTCGCTGGTCAGCACATTCAAGTGCATGATTGGTGTCCATACGTGTGCTCCAAGTCTAGCAGCAGTTCTGGATGCAGCCCCTCCAGCGGCAACTTGTTGCAATGTGATCAATTTACGTTCAAGGCTGGTTCGAGGCTGGTGGGCGCCAACTCACCCTCCGGAGGGTGCTATGTCGGAAGTGAGTGCTCGCAAGCAATAAGCGGACATCTTCACACAAATGAAGTAACCGCTCACCATTATCATTACGATACCCTACACCGTGCGGACTGCCCAGACGTATTTCATCAGTGGACAACTTTCCAACTTGTGCGTTCATATCCTCCGCCAGCACAACAGTGTCCGTGCTTCTTCTTTGGCGAGGGAGGTGGGTCAGTTGGCTGTAGAAGTCGTCTTTTACCGAACCATGGCTACAGTTTGTGGGCCCGTAGGCAGCGATGATGAATAGACACCTATTAGTCCCGCGCGACTTCGAAGATTTGAACGAGCCAGCCAATCGGACCGCACACATCCGGCTACTGATTTGAATCCAATCAACCAGAACAGCTTCAGCCCGGGGACTCAGGGCAATGCCAACACCAGCTCGGCCGGTGCTCGAAGCTACATCGTCACCGGATAGGCGCAATGAGAAAATACTGCTCGCGTCACTTGAAGGGGATTGCAGAGTGAGCACGGAGCTCGAGTCTTGCAGGCGGGTCTCTGATAAGCAGTAGATATCGATCGAGAGGTTCTCCAATGTTCGGGTAAGTGCTGCCTGTTGACCGATATGTACCAATGTGCATACATTGAGGCATGTTAATCTGAAGGAGGATCGAGGACTTCAAATGGAACCGATGAACTGGAATGAACTGCTTGGTTGGACATGGGCTTGTTGACAGGAGAGGAGTGACGCTCCGCGTTAGCGTGTGCGTTGAAAGTAGAAAATAAGCGCCTAGCAAAGCATGTTGGGATAGGGCCAAGAATCGGAGGGTTGAAAAGTTGGGGGATATAAGTGAAGTTGGAACGGGACGGTAAGAGTGAAAAAGCGTAAGAGGGGGAATAAGAAGACGAGAAGGCCTGAGTAGTATGATCCCAACCCCTATCCACCCTGCTCGATGCAGCATATAGGGCACCGTTGATTATCTTCTGCGGTGGCCAGATCATTAGAAATGTGTTCGAAGAGAGTTTCATTGTATTGCGTGGGCAGGATACTCTCAGGTTGCCTAGGTCTAGACAGGAGAACGATTAGGGTTCTCAACCAAAGCCTTTGATTCAAAAACCTTACCGCAAGGCAGCGGGTTTGGCGTTTGACTACAAGGAGACCGTTTTAAGGAATAAGGTGCCACCCTCGTTCCAACTCGCAACCTGGTGGACTAGGAGGCTGCGTCTGTCTGGCCTCTAACCATTGACCACTCTGGTATGAGTGACTATGAAGGTACAAAAAAGCACCACCCAGCATAGCTCAATGGATCGCTGAGGCACACAAACCATCGCGTCACCAGAGAAACAGACAGACCACCTACACTGGATGCTATGTTTATTAACAAGAACTGCTAAACAACAGGGTGATTACTGACGTTCATTTGGCGCAGCTATTACGTTGTCTTTTTTGCGAATACTTCTGTTATACAAAATATCCATCGGAAACTGCAGTCGCAACGAGACAGGTTAAACGCTAGGACAGTAGCTCGGCTAGGTGAGGCAACCAAGTGAACCTTTCTGACAAACGAGGCAGCGGCTACCGCGTGGTAGCAGCTCATCAGCCAGAGTATCACTCTGGTTGCGGAAGCACTAGAAATTAAGGTTGTCCACCAGAGAAACGTGTCTGGGTTGTGCGATGCAGGACACGCAAGTGATGAGAAACTCGACCTCGCATCTCTATAAGCTCTCTTCAAGCCCCCGAGACCTGAATGACTTGGGCGACTCAACTTGCCAACTATACTCCGCTTGTCCGCGAGGATAAAATGACAGACCAGCAGAAATTGGCAATGTGCATGGTCTCAAAGCACAAGCAGTTGTAACAACATGTGAACAGTCTACATAAGGGGAAACGGAGTACTCCTCCTCTCCAAACAGCGGATGGACTGACATGGAACCCGAAGGATGCTCCGAATACCCTGCGTCTGCAATATGCTCCCATATTTCACTGCGATCAGGGGCCACCTTACCCTATGGGAAGGATTGTCTCACCCCCAAAGCTCACTCACATATCCTTCACAACAGAAACGGTTCTGAGAAATCTGTTGAGTATGCGTTTGCTCAGTTCGCCTGGTGTTGATAACAATCACCCGAGGCTAAATGCGGCGGTATGATAGAGTATATCTTAGCATTTGGTTCGAAAGGCACGTGCCCGACATATGGAAACACCAGACCACTACTCCAATTCACAAGGCACGAAGTCGTTCCGATCCAGCCAACTGCTTTCCCGTAATCTAATCTTGGAAGCCGTTATCATTGATGCTTGGAAGAATTAACCTATCTTGCACCAGAACAGCATGCTTTTCGACGAAATCGACGGTGCACTACAAATCCAGCACGAGCCAGCTGGACCGAAGCAGTAAACACTGGTGCAGAAGTGGATGCCGTTTATCTCGATTTCTCGTAGGCATTCGATCCGTTGTACCATTACATTCTGCTCTTCAAACTCCAGAACACTGTTATTAGTGACCCTCTCTTGGAGGTATCAGAATCTTTCTCCTAAGCCGGTGCTTGTTGGTAAGAATGAATGAATCTCTATCCCATTGCATCTATGTTATATGCGAAGTCCCACATAGATGGATACTGAGGCCACGGTTATTTTTAACATGCACACTATATCGCACGCCTCATAAGCTCAAGCTGCCTGTTTTATGCCTTTGACATCAACTCGTGGGGAGCGATTAAGATACCTGATGATACTACGATATTTCACCATTATCTGAATAGTATTTACGCGCGGTCAAACTAGAATCCGCTTCAGTTACATATGGATAAATATAGGGTACTGCAGTCTCTGCATCAGCTGTAGGGCTGCTAGAACATGGGCGACCGAGGGATTCGAACATCTGCTGGTGTAAAGAATTTAGGCGTTTTGGTACAGGCCTGAAAATGCGTCACGCAAGGGCGTCCAACACATGGACCTCCTGAGGTATGCATTTGGTCAATACGACCAGTCGATTTTTCAACGGCTTCTCGGTTCATGCATACGTCCACTTATCGAATAGGCAACACTAGTCTGTTCGTCAGCACTGGGAAGGGATCTCACCGCCTTGGAGATATCCCAACGTCATACAGCCAAGGATATCAACGGTGTTCATTTTTTGCCGTATGAATAAAAGCTTCCAGTACTCAATGCGTTCAGCGGATAATACAGGTGATTACATGGGGACATTCCTTTGACCTACTAGATACTTTGAGCTCCCAACTACAAGTGCGCCACTTTCTGGACCTCAGTTACAACGGTAAACTGAAGGACGGCTATCTAAAGCTGGCAGAGCAGTGAGGTCGTTTGGAATACTGCCGGAATTTGTTCCTACACACGTTTGCTAAGCGTGGAATGCCCTATCGGAATCCATTGGTTGTGTTGCCACGTTGGCAGCATTAAAGGCGCAAGTTCACCGTATACTCAATTCGCTGCACCATCTCACATGACTCATTGTCTAGCGCAAACATGAAGGCCTGTTATAGATTTCGCTGACAGTCAGCTGCCAGAATATGGTACACATTTTAACACTTACACGTGTTCCACAGATGGTGATACGATTTCTAGTTACGTCACACTTGTTGTCATTCCTTATGGGCTTACAGTGAACTTACGAATTATAATGCGTATACTTCAGAGAGTTCACCGGTATGAACCTACGTTTGCTGACAATTTTTCAATAATTTGCAATATTCACCATGACCATCCTGGTGGATTTGTGAAGCTCTGGATGAGTTGTATGCATACACAAAACTACTTTTCCATTGCTCCATCTGGTATGCAGAGCACACCACCGAAGCATACGACAAGTCTTATCTTATTACCGAGTACGGTGTTCTGACCACACGCATTATTGCAACCAACTGGTCATTTCTAGCTGTATTCCTAGGTTTCTCCCCGGGGATTTTGTCCACTAATTCAACAAATTCGTAACCAGTGTCTCAAAAAACATACCACTGCTTTGCTGTGACTACAGAGCCATTCATACGCAGCAGAAAGCGAAATAGATTAATCCTAGCGAAACTACAAGGAATCACCGGGTACCAAAATATGGGATGCCTACACTATCCAGCGAGAATCATTGCATGAAGCTGGTAAGTCAGGATGTAATAATGTATCAACAGAGAAATTCTGTTCAAACCCCAAGATCCTTTACCAAGATGTTAGTAAACCACATAAAGTGCAGTGAGTGATTCTTGTTCTACACACACCTTATGAACCAACACAAACTGCAACAGAAGTGGCCAACGTCCTATGTCAGCAATTCTCCCCAAACTTCCAGAGCACGTCATTGTTGCCTATGCTGTGCATGCAAGGTATACGACCTCAAGACCTTAGCTATATATTGTTTACTGTTGCAAGTGTACTGAAAAAGCTAATTTCTCCACACCAACATACATTTCCGGGTGCTGCTAATATCCACCCAAAGGGGCTAAACTCAACTGCAATGCATTTGGAGGGTCCACTACCTCAATGCATCCAACTACGCCTATATGAGATGCGGTTTCTAACATAGTGGAAGCACGGGAGCGTCACTCTCATTCATAAAAGCTGGAAGTCGCTCAAATCCGGTTAACTATCGCCTGATAATACTCCTTCCGAGGCTATCAAAATCGTGGAGTCTATTGTTGCTAGAGTGCTTATGAATGGCTAGCAAGGACACAACATCTAGCACTAGCAGAATATGCATTCCACCAGCATCTCTCTTGCACCACAAATCTGCTACTTGTTCGCTCCACGTGGACTGAAGCCGTCGACAAAGTGGAGGAATTGACGCAACCTATCTTCATTTCCCAAAGGCGTTCGTTCGTATGAACCACGGCATTTTCATTAGCACGCTTTAGAGCTGTGGAATTAGGGACTCACTTCTCGGTCGGTGAGGTAAATTTCTGTAGATGAGAGCTTGCGGCGCCATCTCTGACCCCATCGATATTTAGTATGGAACAATGGAACAATGGTATATGACGGGTAAAAAAGCATACACTTAACGAGTCCCGCAGGTTGGCAATAGAAATACTAACAAATTGGCAAACCACATAAGTGGTTGAAGTAAGGAGTGTCAGTGAGATAAAAGGTAGAAGTATAACAGTTTTAGGGGGATAAATTGGTACGACGCAAAACTGGCTAAGAAATTGTTATCGTTGGTGATGGTAGCAAATAAAAATGGAGTACTCACCGGTTCGCACAGATTTACAACCGTGAATTTGGGGTAAAAATCCAAAGAGGCTGGTCAGCCTAAATATATACAAGCGTTTTCGTTCATAAAACAAAGCGCAGGGCGCTCAGTGCGACGTCCAATCGTTTTTTAAACGTATCTAATGTGGGGGCACAAACTACTGAGTTTGGAAGGGCGTTCCAGGGCCCGCAGACCCGGAGGGAGAAATAGGTTTTCCGACAGTCTAGACGACTGTACTGTTGGCTCAGCTTTAAACTGTTACCGCGAAGGTTAGTGTTCGGGCTGAGCTTCAAGAGGTGGCGGCATACGTGACTGGGATCGCTCAATATCTGGTACACTAGTATGAGGTCTCCACGAAGTCGCCGGTACCGTCCGCTGAACACTCCGAGTATCTCCAGTCGTTCCTCGTAAGGAGTGTGGCGCAAGCCCTTGACGATTTTCGTTGCTCGACGCTGTGGGGTCTCAAGCGCTGCAAGGTCACGTTTTAGCCAGGGTTGCCAGGCCTGGATTGCATATTCGACGTGAGGACGCACGTAGGCATTCAGCATCAAAGAGAAGATGGATGGATCCAAAATTCCGAATGCTCTTCGCAGGAGTCCAACGTGCTGGTTGCCCCTTTTAGAAGCGGAATCTGACTGTTTGGAACACCCGAGGTCTTCCTGTACCAGCACACCCAAGTCGCGTTCCTGAGTGGTGGTCTTCAGATCGTGTGCCCCAAGCTTGTAGACGTGGACTTGTCGATGGCGGATATGAACAACGCGACATTTGTCCACATTAAACGGCAGGGCGTTTCTCACCGACCAATTCCAGGCCTCATTCAAGTCACGCTGTAGGACTTCATGGTCGTCCGATCGTTTTATCGCCCGCCAAACCTTGAGGTCGTCCGCGAAGAGTAAGAATTTCGACGTAATAACTCTTACTAGATCGTTAATGAAAAGCAGGAACAAACGAGGCCCAAGTACCGAACCCTGCGGTACGCCGCATCCCACTCGAATCGGATCGGAAAAGGATGATCGAACTCTAACTACTAACTGCCGTTCAGAGAGAAAGTTACCGATCCATCCTAACAACGGGTCTCCGATACCGTACTGTTGGAGTTTAATGAGCAGGATTCGATGATCCAGGCGATCGAAGGCTTTCGAAAAGTCCAAGAATGCAACATCGACTCCTGTTCCCTCATCGACAGTCTCGGTCCAGTTGTCACGAGCTATCAGCAGATTCGTCGTACATGAACGATGTTGACGAAACCCATGCTGTTCTGGCGCAATTATGCCGTAGTTTTCCAAGTATCCCATTAACGCATCTGCTATCACCGCTTCCATGACTTTGGCGATCACAGGCAGAAGCGTTACGGGGCGGTAATTGACAGGATCCGATCGACTTCCTGCTTTGTATATGGGCGTTATTACACCTTGTTTCCACCTCGAAGGTACGATGTTCTCATCGTAACAGCGCTGAAAAAATGCAGCTAGTGGTTCGGCCAAGTGGATGGCAGCTACCTGTAATGTTTTCGGGTGAATGTTATCGGCCCCGGGAGAGCTGTGTGGACGCAAGGATAGCAGCTTTTGCAGCACCATTTCTGCAGTGAACGTGACGTTGGATAAAACGGGCGGTGGGGTAACTAGTGGCGGAATATACGTCGAGGCTTGTACACCTTGGAAGATTGGGGAGTACTGGGCCCGTAATGCGTTGGCCGCCTCTTTCGCAGTATGTGTATACCCATTGGTCGTATTAAGTGGTGGGATTCCCCGTTGCACCTTGCGAAGTCCATTCACATGTTTGTAAAGAAGCTTTTTGTTCGAACAGAATCGTTTGGCTAGCTCCTGCTGATGCGTTCTCTTGTCTTCGCGAACCAAAAGCACACAGTAGTTGCGATGCGAAACGTATTCCGTCCAGTTTTCTGCGCTGGGGTTGCTTTTATACGTGCGCCATGCCCGATCCCTTAGAGCCATGCATTTTCGCGTCCGACTTCGCAAGAATGATTTCGCTGTGCGGGGATGTTGGGAAACTTTTGGTGTTGAGGCTTCTATGACTAGTGACGTGATGGTGTTCGCAAATGTCTCCCAGGCTAGTTCTGGGGTGCAGTTAGCTAGAAACGTCCAACTGGTATCCTCAACTAAGGCAGACAGAACGTGGTAATGGATAACAGATTGCCTCGTTTCGAGCTCCGCAGCTGGATATTTGGCGTAGCAGATGTAATCGAACTGCAAAGTCACGTGATCGCTACGGCCCAAAGGACTGCACACCTTTAGTCCATCGACCATGAGCTCTTCGTTAGTGAGCACTAGATCTAATATCGATGGGTTGTTTCCTGTTCTGAACCTGGTTGGAACGGTGACGTGGTTATACAAGAAGGTGCTAGAGAGTAGCTCTTGCAAATATGCCTTGAACACCTCTGTCTCGGATGCTGGATTTTCCAAGTCATGGGTGTAGTATTTGGTCCAAGCCTATTCCTGGTTCACATAAACGATCTAGCAAGTGTGATTACATCCACCGTTTTAGTCTTCGCGGAGGATCTCAAAATATGGCGGGTCATCAAAACAGCGAGTGATCACGTAGCGTTTCAGGATGAGCATGATAGGGTATACGAATGAGCAACTCAGAACCTGCTTCAGTGCAACGTTACCAATGGCAAGACATTGAGCATACGCCGTTAATCCACTCGCGAGTAAAGACTGGAGGAACAAGTTGTGATGCGTGCGTGTACTTTATGCAACCGGGTTACAAGAGGATTTTGGCCGTTTACGTCTGGCCGAGAAAGGTTAAAGCACATCTAATCAACACCGTGGCCTTTGGCATTGATCATTCGGGCGTTTCATCACTTCCATTTTCTCTCAAATGCTCAGAAGCTACCTTAGGCCCCACTCGAAATACGCTAGCCACCCAGTGCAGCTCTGGAGCAAGCACCAGGTAGCCGCACTTAAACGCTACAGCAAAAAGCGACCAAGAACCCAAAGTGTCTATATGATCTGCCTCACCAACTTAGCCTGAAATCACTTTGGATTTATTGTGTACAACATCGCTGCGTGCGCGGCGATTTGTTAATATTTGAACAAGTGGAATCCAAACCATGCTTGTCGTCACCTAATTAAGCTGAATCACAATAACACTCTGAGATGTCACCAGCTAAAGCTGACCCTACTGTACGGCCGTATTGATTACCCCGGCATTTCTATCCAAATGGTGTGTGTCGTCCTACGAACGCCCTCCCCACGTAAGTTGATTATTCCCCCATACAAGCAGTATGCAAAAGAAGTCTCGATGATACACTCGTGCATTTACACTACTCCATATAACTCTCTATGTCCTGACTTCAGGCTATCACTGCAGAACAATGTGTTCATTTGCACTTTCAGCACATCATCTTTTAAACGCTGCTACTGTGGAGACTGGATTTTTATATCACATAAGTCCAAGGAAGTAACACACGAACCAGCGTTGTCAGTTGCACACTTTTATTTCTCACGGATTACGCGGTTTATAACTTCTTCAACTATCGATTCGTGTGCGCACATTCGATTCCCATTTCAGATTATCGCTATGCAGTAGTGCAATCAAATCGGTAGGCACGTAAACTGACGAATCACCTATCTTTCACTCTTCACTTCAACCATACTACGAGACTTGTCAAAAGCTCGCTTTGTTAACCTTGGTAACTCAACTATCATATTTCATTGTTCATTGGGAGTTTACTTCTGGGCGCTTTCCCTAGCACGCTCTGTTTGCTTGTGCAGGACTCGATTGGAAAAGATCACGCGTAACAATACCATTGCCATTCGCTGCTGATTCTTTAAATTAGCACATTACTTACCAAACTGAGAGGCCAGGAGCACAAACCGGTGAAGCACTACAGTCGACTTGACTGTTGACGAAACGTTTTCACCCTCCTTGTGTCCTGCACCTGGAATGCCCTTCCGACTCATGTTCTCCTTGCCCCTAATTTAACGCGTTTCCAAAAATGCCTTGATAAAGCGTTTTCAAATTTGCATTACTTGATATGGTCCGTTCCACTTGGAGGACGAAATAGTGCAAACCTAACCATGTGCTGAACGATTCTCTCCGCAACGTGGTGATGAGGATACATGCAGAAGTGTCCATTTGATTAGCCTGGATTAACATATCACACCTGTCAAATGAAGAAACAAACGAGTGAGCGATTTCTTTTGCTTTTTTATTTCTCACGCACCTACTGAACTATAACAGCTCACTATACTATTTTGCGTGTGCACATCCCATTCCCACTTCAGACTATCGTTATGCAGCA
This sequence comes from Dicrocoelium dendriticum, assembly GCA_944474145.2. Taxonomy (NCBI): domain Eukaryota; kingdom Metazoa; phylum Platyhelminthes; class Trematoda; order Plagiorchiida; family Dicrocoeliidae; genus Dicrocoelium; species Dicrocoelium dendriticum. Next base: position 115,832,571 of record OX104064.1, read on the forward strand.
GTGCATTGAATTTGGTGGACGCTTGAAATGACGATTTACTTGTTCTATGATCCTACAAATTTTAAATTTTACTCCAACCACCCTACGGGACTTGTCAAGCACATGCTTTTTTAAGCCGTAATAAATAATTGTTCATTGTTCCTCACTGACTTCACGTCTTGTTGCCTTTAGATCTACACTTCTGCCTGGTTGGAAATCTAAGGACGAAGAGTGCCGACTGCTAGAAACAATTCAGGTTATGGCTCGCAGCCGAAACCGGTGGAAGATCAGTGTACGTAGTTGTTAGGTTCAGATACTTAACACTTAACAGTTAAAAAATGAAAAAGTGGCGTGGAAAAAATCTGTCCGTATAGCTTCTAAATTCTTTGTGGTATACGGAAAGTCCTAGCTCGTGAGCCTAGCCACTACCCTTTTCACAGTTCGTAACTGCCATGGCATTTGAAGATGAGCCGGGCTATATCATAGCCAATTGTCAATCACGCAGATCCGCGGCTGTCACCCATGGCGAAGTGCCACTAGCTTCGGGCGTCCTGAAGTCATGTGGGCGGAACCCAGCAGGGTTCCGCTGGGAGGTGCACCACTGACGAGACGCAGAATGTCGAAACGCTGGCTTCTGGTGCATTTCCATACAAGCCTAAGCGTGCTGATTGGAAGTGATGATGATGAATTAACAGCATCATACCAAAATCCTTACTACTGCTCATCTGTACAAAATAAAGGTTCCACTTTTCTTTATTGTAGCACAGTAGCTGAAGTGTGTTGTCCACCTGCAACTAAATGGCTATGATGATGCTGCGGCACCTCCACTTGTCATCCGCTGAAGTTCATGATTTTATCTGGCTCTATCTATTTCTTAAAAAATGGCTTCTACCACTACTACTACTTGCTAACACAGGAGCCGAGGTTAGCGCGATTCCTCGCGCTTAGAAAGACCTAAACAAGTATTTTAATACTTTCAACCAAAGGAGTTGTCATTCATGTGTAGGATGAACGCTCGCGCACGCTTAATTTGGGACCACGACGTTAGTTTAGATAAAGTTTCCTCATCGTGGAGGTCCAGGCGCTAATCCATGATCATACCTTCTTGCAACACTTGGACTTACTACTAGACACAAGGCACCTTCTTCTGATCCTGTGGCCCATTAACCTGGCAGCAGTGGGCACTTCGATTGACATAGAGTAAATCGACCACGTGTATGCCAACCAATCGAGTTTAGCTATCAATCAGATGCTTCTCAGCGTTTTCCCGCAAGTTTTCCGTGCAACAATACCGTTGCCATTCGCTGTTGATTCTTTAAAGTAGCACAGCACTTCCAATGGTTCAACTGTCTTCAAAGAAGCTAGGCGATTGAACCTCGACAATCAACAAATTGTTTGCTCGGAATGCGAGAACATGTTTGAGCTAAGCATCGATCTGCCGTCTAAAAGCCCATGACCATCGCCATTTTACATGATGCCCAAAAGTTCAGGAGACTTGCGTGTATGTAGCTCCAGGAAATGCACCTGAGTTCCACCGCTGTTGGTGTTCTCCGTATTCGCGTAATTGGCACGCCTCTCATATGTCATTGTCTAAAACTAGTATATGACTAGTACCAAACATAGTCACTCATTAGAGATAACAAATAAGAATATCAGGAAACCATGGTACTCAGCTTTACATTTAGTGTCAAATTGCCATACAACTGTGTGAATGATAACAACAAGGTTAACCTAACGATATTACCAGTGAAGACGAACAGTAGCCTATCGACCATTTCTGTGGGTTCTGCGAACAACTTGCTGCTACATTTTGGCTCCATTGCTACAAAAACATTTGGTTCTTTCTCTATATCCCGCAGAAAATGTCGTCCACTTGTGCAGCATCACCATTGTCACAGCAGATGCCGTAAGTGAATTGCAGTTTGTCCGAGAAAACAGTGCCCCGGGAATCGACGAGAACTGCCAAAAGGTTTTTAAAACACCTGCCGCCACTATAACAGTACATACTGCACTTATTTTCAGTGTCTGCTTAACTCTTGTACACCTCTATCTGGTTGGGAAAATGAATCATCACTCCCATAGATAACAGAGGTAAGTGCTCGGATGCTGCGAACTGTCGACCTATTACTCTTCTCTCTGTTTTATCACAACTTATGGATCGAGAAGCACAGACGAAATGACGATATATTTCAAGCAAGCAATCAACAGATCAGTGGATTTGTCACGCGTAAAAAAGCAAAGTTTGACAATTCCCGCAGGTAAAGAGTGCAAACAGGATGTAACGGTATCAACAAAAACAAAACGCAACTCAAATCGGTGGACTCTCCGACGTCTCACTTGTGCGCGTATTTTGGTTACGTTATGAGGTGTCTCCGTAACTTTGGCTTAGACTTGTAGTGCTTGTGGTGTAACGTTTATTCAAACTTAGCTTTGAATACAGTCAATGTGGAAGCAGAAATGACGGAATTCCGAAGAGTCTTTCACCAATGGGACACAAGAAGTGCGAAAAATGCCCGTGGTATTCCATCCGGTTGTACTGTGTGGCTAACTTCAAATGATGGGCTCGAAGTGAACAGCCGTGACTTAATTTCAATAAGTGCCGACATGCGTGGTCTGGATCCTTTAGGATCTGAAACACAAATTAAAATCACCGCGCAGGCCACGGTATTGATCACCGAAAACGCCTAGGGTCTGTAGTCTATGCTGGTAAAAGAGAGGAGTCTGGCGCCTAACATTTTTGTTGGTCTTCTTTGTGGAGTCTAAAGAGCAGCGAGATCATGCCTTTGCCATGGGTGCCAGACTTGGATAGGATATTTAACATGTGGTCTCACGTAAGCCTTGAGGATTTGTGGAAATATGGTGGGATCGAACCGGCCAAACGCTCTCCGCAAGGCACCTAAGTGCTGATTGGCTTTCCTTGCTGCTTTTTCGGACTGTTTTGAGCAACCGAGCTCGGTCTGCACGAACACCCCAAGATCACTTTTGTCAGAGATTGACTGCTAAAGGTACTCTGCTAGCCGGTATGCATAGGTTTTCTGGTGGTGGATGCTTAGTACTCGACATCTGGCGATGTTGAAATCTAGTATGTTCTGAGATGGCCAGTCGTGAGTCCTGTCGAGATCACCTTGTGATGTCATGTTATCATTTACCGTCCTGATAGTTCGTCAGCTCCGTAGATCATCCGCGAAGAGTTAAACGTTAGAACCGGTCACTCTCACGAGGCCGTTATTGAACCCGAGGAAAAGTCTTGGTCCTGAAACCGAGCATTGTGGGACTCCACATGACACCACCATCGGATAAGATAAGGTGCTAGGAACTCTCACATTTAGGCGACGTTGAATTAGGAATGCACGTAACCAACCCAGAGTTGGGTCACCGAGTCTACAGTTCTGAAAATGAAGAAGGAGGAAGTCGTGGTCAGGACGATCAAAAGCTTTCGAGAAACCGAGGCGCACAACGTCAAAACTCTTCACGATGCCGATAAGTTCTGTCCAACTGGCAAGTGCTAATAAGAGGTTCTTGGTACCTGTGTAGTGACCTGGAGATTCCCCTGTTTGGCTGCCGCATGCTGCGTAAAATATTACAAAATCACAAAATTATATTTTCTCGATGTACATAGCAAATTAGCCGCTCGCCTGTTTGAACGTTGCTCGCGTTTGTTTGAGTCAACATAGCATCCGCCTTCGAACGGCGCGACGCTCATCGGCTCCGCGGCCATCTTTGCTCTCCGCGCACGCGACCACACCTTTCGCCTAGCTAGCTATCTTCCGGTGCCTTATTTTTAGCACTAGACAGCGTTTCGCCCCATTAATAAATTTTTCCTAGCGTTACTTTCGGTGTTCTCCACTCATCGGACGTTGGCCTTATATTCGCGTATTTGTTCTAAAGCGTACCGATCCTGCTATGCGCTTTATTGGTAACCCCGACTTTTGGTCATTATCCGGTGAGTTTTCGTTAACCTTACTTTTCAGATTTGGCCACATTTTTTCGCTAACCCGTCTGATTTTCACTTTTAGTTTCCGGTTTCATCCCGCTGACTCACTATTTTGCTCGTTATGGAAACTGATCGCATAGATTCTGACGTTCAGATCGGCACAGTTACGCTTCCTATCGCACCTTTTCGCGAGACTAATCCTAAGTCTTGGTTTGGCCAGCTAGAGTCGCAATTTTCTTTGCGTGGTATTAGGTCCGAAAAGGCCAAGTTCCACCTCGTCGTTTCCGCGCTTCCGCTAAATGTCATCGATGACATTGATGACATTCTAGATCTTCCTGACGACCAGAAGACTTACGATGCAGTCAAGACAGCTGTTCTGCGAAGAACAGGCTTATCCGATCGACAACGAGTTACGAAACTCCTCAACGAAAGCGATCTTGGCGACCTTAAGCCGTCTCAGCTGCTTCGAAAAATGCAGAGCCTAGCTAGACCCACTTCGATAGATGATTCTTTTCTTCGGGAAATGTGGTTGCAACGACTTCCGCGCGAGATGCTACACATCCTCTGCGCTAGTGAGGACGCACCTTTATCCAAACTCGCCGATACAGCCGACCGAATTTGGGAGTCGTACGTCCAGGTTTCGCAGGTCCAGACGAAACCGGACGACGATATCGCCACGCTTAAATCCCAGATGGCAACATTGACTCGACAATTCGCAGACTTTGCGGCCTCCGGACATAATCGCTGTAAATGTTCTAGGAGCCGTTCGCGTTCACGTTCTAAGTCTCCTTCGCGATCACTGAATAGAAACGGTTACTGCTGGTACCACGAACGATTCGGCCAGCAAGCTAAATCATGTCGCCCGCCCTGTTTCTTCAAACGACAGCAGCAGGGAAACGGGCGGACCAGCACGTAGGGGCGACTGACGTAGCTGGTCAACGCAGTCGCCTTTTCTTCGTCACCGATCGTAGAACCGGAATTCGCTATCTCGTCGATACTGGCGCAGAAGTCAGCGTCTCCCGCGTGATCCAAATGATCCGACCGAAGAGGTGACTAGCTCATTGCGCGCAGCTAACGGGACCATCATCCGCGTATATGTTCAACGCTCGCGCACGCTAAATCTCAGCCTCCGACGCGCTTTCAAATGGATATTCCTTGTTACGGATGTTCAAACGCCAATCCTTAGTCTCGACTTCCTACCTCATTACGACCTACTCGTCGACGTTAAGCGACACCGTCTAGTCGACCGCCTTACGAATCTCGCAGTCCTTGGGACTTTGACCGACACCGCGTCAATCAGTCCCGTGCACGCGACTCAACTTACCTCACCTGTCGGTCAAACGCTGCTCGATAGTTTTCCGCAGGTCTTCCGTCCTGCCGTCCCGTTGCCTTCCGCAACCGACGCCGCGACACATCATATCGTTACGAAAGGTCCGCCTGTGTTTGCAAAAGCCAGGCGTATGACCCCCGACCAGCTCAAGATTGCACGCTCCGAATTTGAGCACATGCTAGACTTAGGCATTATTCGCCCGTCTAAGAGCCCGTGGGCGTCGTCTCTACACATGGTGCCTAAAAAGTCAGGAGACTGGCGTCCATGTGGCGACTATCGCGCTCTCTATAACGCTACCGTTCCCGACCGCTATCCGATTCCGCACATTCAGGACATCAAGGCTAGCCTTCGTGGCGCCCGTGTGTTCTCGAAGATCGGTCTGGTTCGCGCTTACCACCAGATCCCTGTAGCCGAGGATGACATTCCGAAAACCGCAGTCATCACGCCTTTCGGACTTTTCGAATTCCTGCGAATGCCCTTCGGTCTTCGCAATGCAGCTCAGACTTTTCAACGCTTCATAGACTCTGTCACGAGAGGTCTCGACTTTGTTTATCCTTATATAGATGACATCTTAGTAGCTAGTTCTTCCGAAGAATAGCACGCGAAGCACCCCAAGATGCTTTTCGAGAGGTTAGCTTCTAACAGCATTACTGTCAACGCTGACAAATGCATCTTTCAGCAACCATCTATCGAATTTCTCGGTCATCGAATTGACCAGCATGGCATACGGCCGCTCGAAGACCTAGTCAGCGCTATTAAGGACTTTCCCGCTCCCACTACTTTGGCCGCCATCCGCCGTTTTAGCGGGATGATCAACTACTACCGTCGATTTCTGCCACGTTGTGCCGACTTACTCAGTTCATTGACCGACCTACTTCGTAGACGCAAGAACGGTAACATCGAGTTGACGCCCGCTGCAACCGAAGCCATCAAGGCCTGCAAAGAGGCCTTGGTTGAAGCAGTAATGCTTCATCATTTCGACCCCAAAGCTCCACTCAGCGTTGTAGTCTATGCATCGGACACCGCCATTGGCGCCGTCCTGCAGCAATTCACTGAGGGATGCTGGAAACCACTCGCCTTCTACTCCCGACGCTTACAACCGGCAGAAGTCAAGTACAGCACGTTCAGCCGCGAACTGCTGGCAGTTTATGCTACCGTCCGACATTTCAGACACGTCTTAGAAGGTAATTCGTTCGTTATCTTCACCGATCATAAGCCGCCTATTTACGCCTTTCGAGATAAATCAGCTCGACACTCACCACGTGAGGTTCGTCAGCTGGATTTCGTGGCTCAATTTTCTACTGACCTCCGACACATTTCAGGTCAGAATAACGTCGTTGCTGACGCCCTTTCGCGCGTCTCCGCAATCCACACCAATGGCCAGACAATCGACTTATCTGCCATGGCTACCGCGCAACTAACCGACACTGACTGTCATAACGTCAAACAAGATTCTTCGCTACAAATCACACCGCATCCACTGCTGTCATCTGATGGCACAATCTTTTGCGATACTTCTACTGGACGACCACGACCCGTCGTTCCAGGAACCTTCCGACGTCTAGTTTTCGACACACTTCATAACATCGCTCATCCAGGCAACCGAACCACAAGCAAGCTCATATCCGAGAGATACATTTGGCTCGGAATGCAACGCGATCTTAAGCGCTGGGCACGCGGTTGTCTAACGTGTCAGCAGGCCAAGATACAGCGGCACATGTCCGCTCCGCTTTGTCGTTTTCCGCAAGTCTCAGCTCGCTTCGCCCATGTCCATCTCGACACAGTTGGACCCTTGGCACCATCCAGAGGAATGGTCTACATTCTGACCATGGTCGACCGATACACCCGTTGGCCCGAGGCAGTACCTATACCCGACGTATCCGCGGACACCGTAACGCGCGCTTTCGTTGAGCGCTGGGTCGCTTCAAATGGCTGTCCAGCCACCGTGACTACCGACCGCGGTCCGCAGTTCGAATCCTCGACCTTCAACGACCTTCTCAAAGTCCTCGGATGTCAACGCATCCGTACTACCGCCTATCACCCGCAATCCAAGGGCACGGTGGAACATTTCCACCGACAGCTGAAGGCGTCACTTAGTGCCGCTAATGCACTAAGCTGGACGGAAGCACTGCCTATGATACTACTTGGTATCCGATCAGCTCTTAAAGCTGATTTGCACACGTCCAGCGCCGAACTGTATATGGACAACCTCTTCGACTACCTGGGGACTTCTTTTCTGAAAACCCCAGAACACCCCGCTACGACGCGAATTACGCTAGGCAGTTAGCCACGAGCATGCGCCATATCAAAGTAATCGACGTGCGAGAATGACGTAAATCGTTCGTTCCACAAGATCTACTGCATTGCGCTTACGTTTTCCTTTGAGTCGATGGTCTACGCAGACCACTCGAACGACCCTACGAAGGTCCATTTAAGGTTCTTAAACGTAAGGACCGCGTATTCGTTACCGACCGCCACGGTAAACGTGAAACTGTCTCTATCGACCGTCTCAAGGTTGCCCATGTGGAACCTGCGATTGACGATAACTCCCGTCCACCTTCGGACGAGTCAACGCAGACTATGATCGACGACACGCCTATTTCCGATGCTACGAAGCATTCTCCGACTAACCCTTCCGACTCAGTTCCTAACGATTCTATCGAGCCGAAAGCTTCCTCATCCGACAAAACTGCTGGATCGACAACTCCTCCGGCCGGACGTCCGAAGTCGACTAGGTCAGGTAGGCGGGTTCATTGGCCAGCGCGATTGAAAGATTAGTCTTCTTTTCATTCTTCCTTTCCCGCTTCCTTTTTGCTTGTGGCCTAACACGCCCAACAAACGGCAGTTCTGAAAACCCAAAAAATTTGCAAAGCGTTTTGAAAGCCCAAGAAAACCGCAAAAACGTTTTGAAAACCTAAAAAAAGAGAAAATGGTTTTGAAAACAAAATGGTTCTCGCCTTATTCGCTTATCGCACTCGGTAAGTGCTATCGCCCTTTGTTAGCTCTGTCGCTCGCACCTGTTTGACACCGCGTTTCCGCTTCTTTTTCAAACCCCCAACACGCCGACCTTCAACGACAATCGAACGTTACGTTGTCGGACACTACGTGCTCAAACATCATGTGCTGTGACACTACGCACTCGAACGCTACGAACATTCCCCCCATTTTGTGTTTTTGGCACCTGTAGGGAGGACACGGGTGGGAGCCCCCTAGCGTCCGATCGCATTGGTTCTCCCCCAGCAGCTGCATCAGGTTTCACCGCCTGGTCTCGCAGAAGGCTGGCCGGCGACGGACAGTCCTCACGTAGATCGAAGGGTCACCTACGGTTCCCTTCTAAGAGGGGGGGCTGTGTAGTGACCTGGAGATTCCCCTGTTTGGCTGCCGCATGCTGCGTAAAATATTACAAAATCACAAAATTATATTTTCTCGATGTACATAGCAAATTAGCCGCTCGCCTGTTTGAACGTTGCTCGCGTTTGTTTGAGTCAACATAGCATCCGCCTTCGAACGGCGCGACGCTCATCGGCTCCGCGGCCATCTTTGCTCTCCGCGCACGCGACCACACCTTTCGCCTAGCTAGCTATCTTCCGGTGCCTTATTTTTAGCACTAGACAGCGTTTCGCCCCATTAATAAATTTTTCCTAGCGTTACTCTCGGTGTTCTCCACTCATCGGACGTTGGCCTTATATTCGCGTATTTGTTCTAAAGCGTACCGATCCTGCTACGCGCTTTACCTGAACAGTTTCGGCGGAAATATTGTTGCTTTATTATAGTGATGTATCTTTCCAAGTATTCCATGAGGGTCTCTGTAATAACGGATTCCATGAGTTTAGAAGGAACTAAGTGAAGAGCTCTTGGGCGGTATTTGCCGGTTCCGTGCCGTTGCCCCTTGTAAATTGGAGTGACTGCTCCATGATTCCACGTAACCAGGACTTGCACGTTGTATAGACAAGGTTGGAAATACCGGGACACCGGTTCAGGCAAGCTGCTGGCCGTTAATTTCAATAGCCTTCGGTGTAAGTTTTCAGTGCCAGGAGAACTGTGCACACGCGGTGACAGCAATCGCTTAAATACGCCCGCCGCCGTAAATGACATGTTGCTAAGTCCTGGTGGTGGCGTGATTGGTGCAAGAATTGCAGGGGATAGCACTGAGTTCTGGAAAGTACAACTGAACATTTGTCTAATAATGTTGACCGCTTCTTGCGCAGTTCGCGCTTGCGCATGCGGTGTTCAGAGAAGAGATAACACGCCGTATTTTACGGAGCTTGTTGACATACCTGTAAAGTAGCTTGGTATGGGAGCAGCATCTCTTAGCTAAATCCTGCTAGTGCTTCCGTTTACCCTTGTGAATCACGCTGACACAATGATTCCAGTCAGACACATCGGTCTTCAAGTCTGCAGATTTCGGATTGACTTTTCATGTTTGTCAAAGTAAATCAAAAACATACGTTTCAGGGTCTTACTCCTACAAAAGACTGCCTTTTTTGTGCTTCACCTTTTAGTCTCTGAAGCGTCGGTTACCAGCATGCTGAACCCGTTTACGAATTGCTCTCCAGCCACGCCAAGGGTTGGTCAGCTATGATCGACCAAACAGCGGCCATGATGATGACGGTTAGCAAATCATAGTGCGTCACGATATAAATTTCGTCATTGTCCCGTTGCAGTTGTAGCTCCCAAAAAGATAACTCTTATCTTTCATGTACCATTTAATTGCTGACCGATTGTACATTATTCTCTCTTGTTTTATTTGTCCTTACAACCGGCTCGACATTCGACTGCCTTGTGAATTCCCGCGCTCACGTGTTCGCCATCGGCTCGCTTCATCCGTCCGCTTCTTATTGTAGCCCAACGAGTACAGTCCGCTGTGTCCGACTCGGATTGCCTTCTGATATCCGCGCTTAATTTCGCGTACCGTCTCGGACTAGTATTTCCTAGTCCTACAAATTGGTGACCACGATTCACACGCGCGAATTCAACTTTTTTCCTCGTTCGTATTTTTTGGTGGGTTGGTGCTTTTTTCTCGATTGTAAACCTGTATCCATTTGTTTCTTGCGTAAGTTTAGTACTTTATCGTGTTTTTGTTCATCCTTTAGCTTTTCTACTCACATTTCATGAGTGGCGTCTGAGTCGTTTTACAGCCTAAACATGCTTAGGTTGGCTGTTCCAAGTTTCATGGAACACAGTCCAGAGGTTTCGTTTAAGATATTCGTGGTCGAACTCGAAAATAGGGGTATTACGGCGGACCGTCCGAGGTAAAATCAGCTCGTCCCACGCCTTCCTTCGTTGGTTGTGACGCTGATTGAGGACATTCTTCTCTGCCCCTCGAATGAGGCAAAGCATGAAACGATGAAGCAAGCGATTTTAAAAGCGTTACAGCCCAGCGCACGAGCTCGATTTGGACAGCTCAGTGGCCTCAAGCTTGGAGAACGCAAGCCCTCTGCGTTGCTCCGCCAACTTCAGTGCATCGCTGGTCCCCTATTCTTGAACGAAGAAGGGCTGAACGAGCTATGGTTTGCACGTCTTCCAGGGTCATTGCCTGTAATGCTGTCCAGGTTTATAGATACACCACTGAAAGAGTTAGCTACCAAGGCAGATGCTGCTTTCGAACGTTTTCCGCAGCAGACGACCACTAGCTCCGGTGACGTATTCTCACCGATGAAAACCGAATCCACTATTTGCTCCCAGTCGTCAGGCACATCTGACCCTAACGACGAGGAAATTGCGCTACTTCGCAGCAGGATAGCAGCAATGAAGGCTTCGAAGCGGCGTGTGCCACGGCCCATTGTTGACCACGCTTCGGCTACCGTTCATTGCACCTCATCTGTGCCTGCACCATGTACGTCTCGTTCGGCACGAAAGCGCAGCATTTTTCCTGCACTTTCTCAGTCAGATAATACCAAACCCGTCAGAGGAATATGTTGGTATCGACGCTAATACGGTGGAAGAACTAGAGGTTGCCGGGCTTCCTGCACTAGACAAGACCCTGCTGCTTCAGGAAAAGCAAACAGCCCGCATATTAGCACGACCAAGGTACTCGTCAGTAAGCAAGCAAACTGCCTGTTTTACGTTTTACGGACAGGCGTTCTTCCATCACGTTCCTCATCGACAGGGGAGCTTAAGTCAGCGTCATCCCAGCGACCGCCAACGACAAGCACTCACAGCCTACTTACAGTTTGCTTGCGGCCAATGCTTCCCCGATAGCTTCATTCGGTCAGCGCATGATGAACCTGGACCTCAATCTTCGCCGAGATTTTCAATGGGTCTTCATGGTTGCGTCTGTACCCTTCGCAGTTATCGGTATCGACTTCCTCCGACATTTTGAGTTACTTGTTGATGCTGGTCGATACAGACTTTTAGATGACCGTACTAAACTAGGGGTTGAAGGCGTTCTTACGGACGCCCCGATAATCAGTCCCGTTTTCGAAACGCCAAAGTACCATCGGATTATGCGAAAAGACTGTCTGCGTACCCGCGACTGGTACGACCAGCTGAAGAGCTTACGCCAGTCACACAGAGGTCGCGCAGCACATAGTCACACTTGGTCAGACAGTTAGCGCACGACCAAGATGGCTTGCTCCTGACAAACTACGTGCAGCACGAGCGGAATTCGACCACATGCTCCAGCTCGGTTTCGTCAGACCGTCCAACAGCCCATGGGCATCGCCTCCGCACATGGTCGCAAAGAAGGTCATGGGGGACTGGTGTCCTTGCGGCGACTATCGAACCTTGAATACGGTTACCACGCCTGATCGCTACCCGATACCGGACATAGTGGAGCTCGCCGCCAGTTTGGCGGGTAAATATACCTTCAGCAAAATCGAATTGATACGCGCATACACGTTCGGGTTTCTGCGTATGCCATTTTGTCTAAAGAACGTCGCGCAAACTTTTCAGAGCTTCATCGACCAAGTTTGTCGCCGCTTAGACTTCGCTTACGCTTATCTCAACGAGAATTTAATCGCGGGCTCTTCACGAGAAGAGCACTTGCACCATGTAGGAACACTTTTTTCTCGGTTATCTCAACAGGGGGTGACGATCGACGCAGAAAAGTAGTCATTTGGTGTCGACTCAGTAAACTTCCTCTGCCATCGTATCCCCTCTGCATGCGTCGTGCCACTGCAGGTTAATATTCAAGCCATCATCGACTGTCCCGAACCTCATTCTTCCAAATTGCTCAGGCGTTTTGATGGCCTTGTCCAGTTTTACCGACGATCTATACCCAACTGCGCCTCGCTGATGCAACCCCTCACGGACCTTCTCCGAGGGAAACTCAAGAAATTTGAATTTCCTGCCGCAGCTCTCGCTGCTTTTAAGTCGCTGAAAGAGGCTATCGCCAACATAGCTTCTATAGCGCATCACGATCCGGCCGCCCCACTGTCCCTCAGTACTGACGCCTCGGACGTGGCAGTCGGCGCTGTTTTGCAGCAACGCGTGGCCGACACGTGGCAGCCCTTAGCGTTTTTCTCCAAACGCCTACAACCTACCGAATCTCGCTACAGCACGTTCGGTAGAGAAGTACTTGCAGTATATCTAGCGATACGTCACTTTCGACACGTCTTAGAGGGCCGCTCATTTGTCGTCTTCACCGACCACAAACCCTTGACTTACGTGCTCGGCTCGGCTACCAACCGATACTCTTCTAGAGAATCGCGCCACCTTTACTATATCGCTCAGTTTACGACCGATATACGGCATGCCTCAGGTGTGCAGAACGCCGTCGCCGATGCACTTCCCGCATCCAAGCTATCTCCGATGCTTCCGGCGCTGCTATCGACTTGTCAACCATGGTCACAGCGCAACTCAACGACACTGAGGTTGACCTACCAAGCAGGGCCCCCTCACTGGACATACGACCCGTTCCGCTGACATCATCAGATGGCACTATACTTTGCGAATTATCGCTGGGCACGCAGTGCCCAGTCGTCCCAAGCGAGTTTCGGCAGACCGTGTTCGACACGTTGCAAGGCTTGTCGCATCCAGGCGTTCGTGCATCGGTTTAACTTGTAACCGCACCATTCGGTTGATGCAATGTTAATCGGGACGTCCGTGCTTGGGAAGCTGCTTGCCTTCAGTGTTAACGCGCGAAGATGACAAGCACATGAGAAGCCCATTAGGTACGTTTACGAAGCCAGACGCACGTTTTCATCACGTTCACGTGGACCTCCTGGACCCTCTGCCGCCTTTCAAAGGCTCTGGATATCTACTGACCTGCATCGATCGATTTACTAAATGGCCTAAGGCCGCCTCTATCCCAAATTGCTCCTCGGAAACGGTAGAGAAGGTTTTTATGGAGCGCTGAGTATCTCAATACTGCTGTCCTGACATCGTCGCCGTTGAGCGAAGATCACATTTCTCGTCGACATTTGCCACGTTGCTTAAGCATTTAGGCCGTCACAACGTTCAGGCGACGGCGCATCATCCGGCCGCTAACGGCAAGGTGGAGCGTTTGCACCGCCAGATGAAGACAGCGCTACGGGTGCACGCAGATCCTTCATGGTCTGAAACACTTCCCCTCGTTCTCCAATGCTTAAGAAACACGGTTAAATCCGATTTCGCCACCACACCAGCGTAGGTAGTTTACGGTTACACACTGCGGTTGCCCGGACAGCATGTGACTCCAGCCGCATCTACTTCCACTTTTGACTACGGAAGTTACACTGATCGATTGGCTCACCAGATGCGTGATCTACGTCCACCCGCTTCTAAAGCCCAGTGGACACCAGAGTATGTGCCCGAGAAGCAGTCTACGTGTTCACACGTTCTTCTTCTCGCAGACGGTATTCGACACCCACTTCCGTCGCCGTATATAGGACTTTTCAAAGTGCTACAACGTGCGAGTAAGACGGACACAATTGACCGCGGTGGTCGACGCGAAGTCTTCAGCCTTGACCGTCTAAAACCCGCGTTTATGGAAGAAACCACATCGCCTACATCGTCTAGTGGTACTCCATGCGACGTCACAACACACCGCACCAGCTTTCAGCATCCTAGCACAGTTAAACCAGACCACGGCCTCGGTCTACGAGCTTCAGCCGTACCGACATTTCCCGAATCTGGCCCGCCGCCTCCCACGACCAATCACCGTGGGCTGGAGGTGCGTAAGCTCGTTCGTTTCTCCGACTATGTAAAATGTAAATACTTTCAGCATTATAGATATTGTATATATTTGCCCCACGTTTGGTCGAGTAAAGTTTTGAAAGCAAACAAAAATATCAAAAACCTCCGAAGTACCTTTCTCGAAAAATATTCAAAAACCTAAAATTTTTTACATACACAGATCATTCGTTTGTCTTTTTGCGTTGTCTGCGCGCGTTTTCCTATTTTCTGGTCTCTACATGCCCCAAACCCTCCCCTTTGATCGAGTAGCCCACACGAGGAATGTTTTCGAGGACCCTGACGCGAACTAAGGTCGTTTCACCATTGAACCGGGGTCGCTTCTCCGCGGGACGAGTGTCGATTCGCGGGACGAGTGTCGATTCGCGGGACGAGGATCGTTTCTCCGTAAGACGAAGGACATTTCTTCGTGGGACAATGGTCGTTTCTCCATTGGACGAGGGTGGTTTTGGCGTGGGGCGGCGGGAGGAGAGACCACTCCCAAGCTCACCATCTGGCAGCAGCGGAGGTTGAGATCCTGTCGGCCTTTTTCTGGGCTAGCCAGCCTTTTGTAGTCCGACAATCCCACTCCAACCGCCAACCGCAATGCACCCTGTCCTGCAATCAATAAATAACAAATCACAAACGGCACAGCGGACTCCGACTTCCGGCGAACCCCCATTTACACGAACGCTAGCTCATTTGTTCTCTGCACGATTTTGCCTTACGAATCTTGATTCAAAAGTACTTTTCGTAATCGAAGGCTTTCTAGGTTCAGCCTTCTAGGGGAACTCTGTAGTGCCCAAAAAGATAACTCTTATCTTTCATGCACCATTTAATTGTTGAACGATTGTACATTATGCTCTCTTGTTTTAATCGTCCTTACAACCGGCTCGACACTCGACCTTGTAAGTTCCCGCGCTCAGGTGTTGGCGCTTGGCTCGTTTCATCCGTCCGCTTCTTATTGTAGCCCATCTAATACAGTCCGCTCTGTCGGACTCCGATTGTCTTCTGATATCCGCGCTTAATTTCGCATACCGTCTCGCACTAGTATTTACTAGTCCTACAGAGTGCTCCGCATAACAGACTTCAAGGAAAAACAGTCGCAAGCTCGCTACCTTCCCACAAGCTGCTCACCGTTACGGTGGCGCTTATAAGTAGTTCGCCGGTAAACACACCGTCAAGAATAGCCGGTTCTTTCACTGTTTTGAATCTCGTAGTGGACGTACTGTGCTTATAATTTGTTGGGCCGGTGACTGGCCCTTGCAGTTCGGCCTTAAGTTGCTCACTGAGGGTGAGTTGAACCGCGAAACCAGGAAAGTTGAAGTCTCAAGCGATGAGAACTTGACTGTAGGGCTGTACCATAACGGACAGCAGAGTATTAGCTAAACAGTTGTCCATTTCTACAGCTGAGGTTGGCGACGTTAAACGATGGCCACCGAAGGTGTCACCACGTCCGATTAGCAAGCGGCACCAAAGCCAGTAAACACCTAAGTCTCTGGGTCTTTAGGGAGTTCGAATACCAGGCAACTGCGATGATACAAAAGTACTCTGCCTGTCCTACTTGATTGATCATTTCGTGGGCGGACATGCTTGACAAGGTATTCTCGTCATCAGGAAGTTCGTCGTTGGGTCAGGTTTCGGTTATGATGCTAATGTCCCATTGCGTTGAAGCTTGGTGACAATGAAGCTCGGAAAATTTGCCGAGGAGACCTTGTGCATTGTTATACAAACGGGACAATGTTTCGAACGTCAGCAGCCTGTTTCTAGGCGTGGTTGGCAAATGCGATATTAAGCCGACCTTTGTGAGTTCGGCGCGTAAGTGCATTTTGGGAGAACTACTGATATTGGACTCTGAGCCTATTCATGTCGGCTGATAGAAAGCTCACGTGGTGAAGTTCCGGTTAAAGTAGTCATTGGGCAAGTCATTGTTCCTGTGACAGTCAGTTGTTGACCGCGGATATACGACGCAAAATTAAGGTTTGCTGGGGTATTTGATAAACCACGGTGCTTTCACTAGGCCACTGTTGACTGGCGTCTGGTGTTAGACGCCTTCAAGCGGATCTCCGATGGGAACGTGTTAAGACACATACACCAAATCCCTAGTGTTTCTTCCACCATGCCTTTAGACTGAAGCACAACTTTTAACACGTTTGGGGCAAATCCTTGGTAGTTTGATGAGGATGGCAGCCTTGAAATCGCTTTGGCTATCACATTGTGCAGGAACAACACCTCAAGTACGTAACCTCGCTCCTCCTAGTTAGGGGATTGGGCTTCGGGTGCATCCGAGACCGAAAGCTTCTAGGCAACAGGAAAAATACCGATGTTCACTTCTTCAGCTATTGGTGCTCATCCGAGTTGGTTTGTTTCGTTGGCCCTAATCTGGCGTCTGGAAAAATAGGAATACCGCATGATATAGACTGTTCGTTGGCGCCTGGGATACTAGTCGGTAATGAATGACACGTAACAGCCTTGTCAAATGCGGGACAGTATAGAAGCTGGAGGCGACTGAACCCAACGTATATTGTGTAGGTTATGAAAATAGGAAGTGAGTCAACCAGAGCGAGAAAGGTGCAGCGTGGTACTCACCAAAACGCTTTATGAAAACGGATGTGCCATCAGTAAAACAAGTGGAGGCTTTGAAGGTTAAAACAACAGTGAATTACAACGTTGCAAGATACTGAAACAGCGTGTTTTCTGGTACATTACAAGGCCTCCACTTGGAAGACTGAAGCATGGAAACCTTTGATGGAGCTGTTAGCAGGGGAAAACGGGAGGTGAGCATGGGTGCGAATTTTTGCATGAGCTTGAGCTAGCATTTCCAAAGTGGGGTGTGTAGCAGAGGTTGCTGAGTTCAGGCTTTGTTTAGGTATTATTTATCATGATCGTGTGGACCAGAGTGCATCATCGGTGGGCCGTCGGGGCGGGCTGGGTGGACTGCAGAAAAAACTGGCTAGTCGAGAAAAATGGCCGACAGGACCTTTCCTTTGCTGCAGACCCGACGGTGCGCTTGGGAGTTGTCACACCCCCACGGCACTCCAGTCCACGGCCCTCCTTCCAGGAAGAAATCCAGGCGTCCTCGTCCCACGAATAAATCCGAGCGTCATCGTCCCACGAGGAAATCCAGCGTTTACTTCGGCAACGTCTAGCTAGGCGTTTAGGGACTAACCACCCTTGGCTGTCTGCGGCGGAGGACGACTGACTGTTCCTTGGGTGAGGAAGGGGGCCTTGGGCCGGCTGACGAGTCACGTATGGGTGGCGTTGAGCCGGTTGGCGAGTCTCTTGAGGGTTGCCTTCGCAATTCCGGCGGTTGAGTTTCTGGAAGGTAGAACCCAGAGGGGGTGGGCGTGGGTCGGTGGGAGTTGCTTGACGCCGGAGAGGGAACATGGCGTGCATGATAAAAAACAAATACGCTTTTGGGTTTTCAAAATGTTTTGGGATTTTGTCTATGTTGAAAAACGCTGGGGAACTAGGCGCACGATAACCACTAAGGACAAAACTAGCGTCTTAATGGAAATAGCATACGTTTACAAAATCTGAAAAACGGACCGCACATTTGACTTATTTACCGCGTCCGTCGGTTGCCTGGGGTTGAGGCTGGATGGGTTGCAGGTCAAGGGGAGCGGAGGATTTTAGGATATTCAGTGGTCGGGAAGTCACCGCAGGCTTGGGTGCCTGTGTGATGGCATCACGATGGGTTGCAAGTGGCTCGTCAATGAAAGCCACTTTGAGGCGGTCGATGGACATCGTTGTTCGGTGACCATTGTGGTCTAAAGTAAAATGTTTCAGTGTCCGCTGCAGGACAGTGAAAGGGCCAGTGTAGGTAGGCTGAAGACAGCGCCGCACTGTGTCGGTGCGAAGGAAGGTGTGAGTGCAGTTAGAGACTCCGCTGTGCATTTACACCTTTCTATTCTTCTCGCGGAGCGGAGTCGGGCTTTGTGAACGCACGGGTTGAGGTAGGGAGAACGCAAACTTAGTCGGAAACGTACCCGACGATACTGGAGGTAAAACAAATTCTTCTAGAAACTTTATCGTTGTACCGTTAACTGATTCTGCTGGTGCACATTGAAAGCCAGCTTTGATGCTGCTGCGAATGCCTAAGAGTACGAGCGAAAGGGTTTCGCTCTAACTTGGGGGTGGAGGCGCAGAGCGATGCTTTAAGCTGTCTATGCAGCCGTTTAACTGATCCGTTGGCTGCTGAATGATAGGCTGTGGTACGAAAGCGGCAGCTGCCGAAAACGTTGCAGCACGTATCGAATTCTGAAGATACGAATGGCTTTCCTTGATCAGTTGTAATGGTGGATGGGCATCTGTAGTGTGAGACCCAACGAACTAAGAAGTCCCTGATAACCGTTTTAGCTGTGCAATCTGTTACGGGAATGGCTTCTGGCCATCTGCTGAAGCGCTCGACACATGTACGAATGTATACAAATCCGTGTGACGGAGGCAAGAGACCGGCCAGGTTCAAGTGTACATGCGAGAACCGCGAGTCGGGGCAGTAAATAAAGCCAGAAGACTGCGGGTGTGACGATGTGTTTTGGAAGGCTGGTATTGAAGGCAGGCGCGAAGCCAGGTATGAACATCATTGTTTGCACGTGACCAATCGAAACTTTCGGTGAGCAGTTTCAAATATGCAGGGATACCGGGATGTGATAGTGAGTGCAATAGGTGAAAACCTTTGAGTCTGAAGGAGACGCGCAAGTGGGGGCTAGGACAACCTGTGGAAGTGTCAAAGAAAATGACTCCTGCCGAGGTTTTGAGAAGAACAGATTGCACTTGCATCAAAGTAGACTGCAGAGTGCATTATGTGTTTTCATCCTGAGCCTGAACCGATGCCATGGCGGCAAGGTTGACGGTAAGCAAAGACTGGAGAGAGCGGTTGACGGGTGAGACAGCGTCGACGACGGGATCGTCGACATCTGAGACTTGAAATATGTCAGCAGTGCACTGCGTGACGAAGTCTAGGTTTCTTGTTTTCCGTGATGCGTATTTGTCGCACGCATCGTTAAGGGCGAAGATGTGAGGCTTGTTGTCAGTCTAGGCCGTGGAAGCGTGGCCTTCGAGAGTGTGACGGAGGTGCAGAATGGCTAGGTAAATGGCGAGCAGTTCTCTGCCAAAGGTGCTGTAGCGGGATTCCGCTGGCTGCAGGCGGTTGGAGAAAAACCAAAGGGGTTGCCATCGCCCACCCACATGTTAAACAAATAAATATTTTATTCTCAAATTCATCGCGCCAGACCAACTCAGGTATGATCAAAATTTACAAGCAAGTATGTGGCGCAACAGATACATTACAACGCACGTAATTGGCGGTGGCCAAAGTTGTACCATTTGCAGAAACATTCGAAGCACTCATGAGGAGCAAAGTCAACTGTGGTGAAAGTAAAATTGTTTCAAGTGTGCGTAGAGCAAATAAAAATAGCACAGTAGTTAGAGTGGGGACAGTATATGAAGACTGAGCAACTTTATTGTACGTGTCAGTAGAATATCGAAAAATGACTAGTCGATATTTCAGTGTGTAACAGTGGGCAGTGACTTTATTCAGTGGCGAGTCACATCCGCCACGTCACAGCGTTGATAAACGGACTTTCGTGGCTTTTTATTGGGAGAAAAAGCTTGCAAGGCGGAAACCCACCACGTCCTGGAACGCTGTCGTCGGTTGCTATGATCGATCATGTGCAACTGGCAAAGCTGGTTTTAAAGCATTTGTATCTTCAGTTATTCGCAGTCGCGTGACTCATCTGCTGGCCAGACAAATGGCACAGTCAGATTTCAACAAGGACGCTGAGGTCAGTCGAGGAGGAAGCATGATTTTTCAGGTAAGTAGAATTCCCATTGTATGGGGTCTCACCTTCCCTGATTATGTATATTTGCCGGGGTGCGAAGAATTCGTGTCCAGCTACCCTCACTGGATATCGGTGGTTGAGTCGTTTGTTGCAGATGGTTGGTTTGGAAGTAAAGCATGATACAGGTATGTCCTTGCTGGTTACTTCCTCCCAGCCCGGACGGAGGCGGCTCCTCAGTTCAAGCCCGGATCGCTCAGATGTTCACGACATCAGAGAAAAGGGAAAGAGAGGAACAGGCCGAGAGAAGACCAAAAAGATCAGTCATGTACCAAAGTTGGGGAATTTCTACTTTAGGACATTTACTTGAGATAACTGGTGTCGCATGTGTGACAGACATTACGCTGAAAATGTTTGTTGATTATGCAGAAAGCATCGCCCGATGAGTAACTTACTTTCATTTACATGAGGATGAAACAGGGTTCCAGTAAGAAATTCACGAGGTATTAGCTTACAACGTTAGAATTCAACCTGAGACCAGAAGGTGGGTATGTAGTCACGATCGGTTGTACTCGGCAGCCCTCGGTAGCCTGGTGGTAGAGCAGCGGACCGGAAATTCGTTTGACCAGGTTTCGATTCCCCGTCGAGGCAGATTATTGTGTTAAGTAAAAGCATGACTGTTACTTCCTAAGAACATTACACTACTCACAAACATGCACATGAAATATAAATCACTTCAAAAGTCCACTTGATTCATCCTTGGTCGTGCGGTCCACTGAGGCTAGGCATTACCATGATGTGACATTTAGGCTGGCTAGCCGAAAAACCTCCTCGAGGTGTCAGCTAGGTGGTTTGCGTAAATCTCGTTCCAGCAAACGGTTCGGCGGCAGTGCTCCACGATGTTGTGGGATTTCGCCTGGCAAGCGTTCTCCCTATAAAAACCACAAGTATCCGTTTAACAACACTGTGACGTGACAGATGTGATTTGCCACTAAATAAAGGCACTGCCTCTTCCCTTTTCCGGAGGATCACTCACACCCCGCAATATCATCCAATTCAAAACGTTCCATTGATTCCCCCTTTGATGGCGAACACAACGAACAAATGCATACGCAGTCACACTTACCTACTCACACAACATGTACCCTTCCAAACATAGTTTTTCATCTCAACACACAAATTCCTATGCTATTGGTCAAAATGTACTAATTTGTGTAAATGCCGATCATATATGTCTGTAATACCATGATCACGCCCTTGATGGTGTGCTTCGCAATGGCAAGAATAAACTATTTATTTATTTTAAAGATACGGTGACGATGTGGCCAAATTTACATATACTCCACGAGATGAGGATTATCTAAGACCACATAATAACTAGTATGTAAATGGGTATATGAAGATATGAAGCTGAGCATACTAGAAGCAGGCTAGGATTAAATGTATGACCAGCAATAGAATTTGGATTAAGCCTTCAGCTACTAGTGGAAACTACGGTGGCGCAGAATAGGGCAACAAGCCAGTTGAGCTGTGATGCAGTCAATCCAAGAAAATAAACTTCGTGAGGAAAGATCGACTACCATCGAGCTCCAGGTATCCGCAGACTTGAATAGAGCCTATGGAGACTAGCTGCTGCTAAGCAGAGATAGTGGCTCTAGAGAAGGATGTATCAGTGGCTGGTGTGGCCATAACAGTAAGACATTTGACCACTACTGGATACCGACAGTTTCAATGAATAAATCAACAGGCGAGCGAAGATTAGAGAGACAGACGTTCAAGGGAAATACAGGCTGGAGCGCAAAGGATTGGTTTCTTCCAGGCTACATGGAGGCAACAATGACTAGCTGCTGCCAAGAAGAGTTGACTCGAGTAAGACGAACGACGGATAACGGCGCGCCAGGAGAGAGATGGGTGGCCAGCAATAGAATTCGGATTAAGCCTTGAGTGACTAGTGGATCCTACGGTGGCACAGAATAGGTCAACAATTCAGCTGAGCTGTGATGCAAAAACAATCCAAGAGAATAAACTTTGTAGGGAAGGAGCGACACCTAGCGAGCTCCAGTTATTCGCAGACTTAAATGGAGCCTATGGCAGCTAGCTGCAGCTAAGCAGAGAAAATGGCTCTAGAAAAGAGTGTATCAGTGACTGGTGTAGCCATATCATTAAAACGTTTGTCCATTACTGGAGGACAGCTCCTACTGCGATGTCTGAGACAACAGTTGTAATAGAAAGGGGCGCAGTCGATTTGGCATGAGCGAGAAGGGTTATGTTGGTGATAATATCCTTGGGCTCGGCGAAGGCTGCCTATGCTGCGTCCGGGACAGTGAATTTACTTTCATACCCTCTGAGTAGGTCGGTCAGAGGCTGCATAAGCTGAGCGCAGCGCGGAATGTAGCGTCGATAGTAGTTGACCAAACCACAAAGTCGACGGAGGTGCTTGAACGAACTCGGAGCTGGGCAGTCTTTGATTGCCTGGATCTTATCAGGAAGGATTTCGATACCAGAGGACGTGGTGGCCTAGGAATTCTACCGTTGATTTGCCGAGTTTCCACTTAGTCGGGTTGACTGTGACACCCGGTTGGGTCAAGCGCTGGAAGAAAGTTTGAATATGCTCGAGGTGCTCTTGTTCCGATGGACTGGCTACCAATATATCATCAAGGTAGGAATAAGCCCAGATTAGGCCACGAGTGACTTCGTGGATGCAGCTATGGAAGGTTTGTCCTGCGTTGCACAGTTCAAATGGCATTCTTAATAATTCAGACAAGCCGAAAGCAGTGATAGCGGCTGTTTAGGGATGCCCTTTTTGCCTACAGCTATTTGGTGAAAGGCGTGAACCAGCTCGATCTTGCTGCAGATCGTCTTGCCTGTGAGGCATGCGGTAAGGTCCTGCATGTGTGGGATGGGATAACTATCTGGAACGGTTAGCCGATTGAGTGCGCGGTAATCACCGGAAGGTCACCAGGCACCAGATTTCTTGGGGACCATCTGCAAAGGCGAGGACCAAGGGCCGTCGGAAAGGCAGATCATTCTAAGTTCAAGCATGTGCTCAAACGCCGTCCTAGCTACCGTTAGTTTCTCGGACGACAGTCGGCGTGGAGCGAGTGAGACGGGTGGGCCATTGGTCCGTATGTGGTGCGTTGTTTGAAATGTCACGGGCAAAGTTGCGTTCATTAGTTGAACGATCTCGAAATGCTGAAAAAGTGGTAGGCGTCGTCTGTCGAGGTCTGGGGCAAAACGTAGACTGGTGTTATAAAAGCGATATCAGCGATGATGTCACGTAAACTGAGACTCGTTGTAGGGTCGACTATCACCTGGCGTTTCGCTTCAAGGGAGATGTTGCAATGCCTGAGAAATAAATGCCGACGGAGGCAAAGGGGACTACACCGACGGTAAATATCCAGCGGAATGTGCGCCGAAGACATAGGTCCAGGGCAAGCGACCGATGACCGTAGGTGGCTATTGGCGGGCCATTGACGGCACTGCGGCCCGTCGACAAAGAAGCCTAGATGGGCTGCAGTTGTAAGCGTTTTGGTAACTCCGATTAACGCGTTGTTTTGCCAGGGTCATTAGAGTTCTGATTGATCCATTGGTTGGGCTAGAAGTCATGTAGCGCGGTAAAGCGCATATTTCAAGATGGCGAAATGTAGAAAGATTATAAATAAATAAATAATGTTTTTTCTCGACTATGCGTGACACCCCGTAGAGGCTTGATCAGGGGGCTGCAACTTTGCAGACATTTTATGGCAATTATAAAGGAGACAGTAGAAAATTGTTTATGCGCTCATGATTGCAACTTACAATGTTGGAAAGATGAAACAATAATCGAGCTGTAGTGAGATCGGGACCCGTTTGTTAGGGCATAATCGGTCTGCCTTCTATTGCAGTCAAACCTTAGCTAATAATAACAAACAGCGACCGAGAAACTTGAAACGGTGATATTTTTTGCTGAATCCATGTCTCTGCATGCGTTCCTCCAAGCACTAGCCTGTGCAACATGCCAAGTAGATTGTTTGACCTTAGCACCAAAACGACGGATTCTGACAAGGCGGCAAAACTTGTACCGTATTATGCAAAAGGCATTCCGTTTCAGCTTTTAACGGCGCCTAATGGATAAGTTTAGAGCTTATGGTTGTCGACAGCCTCGGCTAAATTGACGTTGCTCTTATCTTAATCCGCATACATAATCTGTTAAAATAGGAGGGGTTGAAGCAATTACCGCAGACGTTACCTTTCGTGTTGTTCAAACCAGCATCTAAGTTGAGGATCTAGGATTGCGTTATGCCAATAGCTTTAACTTTACCAAACAAATACACTTTAGTGTAGCTAAGGCACAGCAGTTAGCCTGTCCCATAAGCTAGCACGTTTACACTGCTTAAGTTAGAATAGAACTATACAGAATGTGAATTCATCCGCAAATGCAATACTGCGCATTCACTTGCAACCACTTAAGGAAATCCGACAGGATGTTACTGAAAAACCCAGAGGCACCTGACCAACTTTCTCCTTAACGGAAAGCAGGGAAGGCGTTGCAAAGAGCGATGCGTTCCTATCAAAGTTCAACCACTTTGGTTGAGCCGCATAAAACTTAATCATCGCTTTTTACCTTAACTGGTTTATAAAAGGGCATATAATACATTCTCATGCTTGCAGCTAAGCACCGAGTAAAAACCCAACTTAAATAATAGGAATAGCACGGTTATACCATTAATGGCTAGGAAAAAATGCGCATACGTTTTTTGCTTGGTATTTTATATAAATAACTGAACTACACAACCTAAGGTTGTTAGGTAGTGTATGTAGCTAATACGCTTCAAGAGAGACGAACGAAACGTTCTGAAAATTCAAATCGTGAAACACTTGCTTTATGTCTGTGACACTGCAGAAAACGTATTTGAAGCGGGCCCCGACGGCATCTAGCTGAAGTTTGATGCTTTAATTATTCAAACTGAAAAAACACGATTGACGCTAGGGCATTATTCATTAATGCCCGACATTACCTTGGGAGCCAAACAAGGAGCTAATAGATTTTTGTACATAGTATAAACAGCGTCGGCATCTAAGCCTTGGACTAAAATCGAAGTCAAAATACACATAAATAATGAAGCAAATAAATAGCTAAAGCTAGGTGGCAAAAGTAATTGTTTTAGCCAATAGGCAGGCATACCTGAATAAATCTACTTTAGTTTATGAGATATTCTGCGTAGACACGGAGGACGTCCTAGCGAGGAGGGAAAAGGAATCCTATTAGTTGATTATGATAGCGGGGAATGTTTCTACTACGTGAACCTTTTATAGCCGGTGGTAGACCGGGAGTTGGGGGCATTAAAAAATGTCAACTTAGTCCACCATCGGTTTTAGATTAAAGGAGACGTCTTTGGGCAAGTTAATGCCGTAAACTGTAATATTTTACCCCTAGAAACTTTACCGATGATGCGCACTAAAACCGAATACTTTAAAAGACACCTACGCCAGATGAGCCTTCAATTGTACTTGAGGCTACGTAGAGAATACCGTTTCTAAACGGGAACATGACAACACAAAATAATGTGACACCAGATTTGAACTCAGCGAGTAAAGCGATTTTGCGAACAAGTTTCCTTGTGGTATTGTACCATTTTTGACCTTGAGGCTTATGTGATGCTGTATTTTAGGTGTAAATAATGTGGTTGCTGGGTAAGGTAAGCTCTTACACGCAAGAGAAGCTTCCTGATAGGTGGACAATGTTTTGATAACCCACAAATGCTCCTGGAAAGAGGGAACTTGCTGAACAGGTTGAACTCTTAAAGTGGAATAATGATGCATAGTGTGGGCCATGGGCAAAGCTACGGTGTTTCGTGCAGCTACTTACAACCGCTATGTTAACGTTATACGTAAGCGGTTGCAGCTAATTAATGCTTTCAAGTGGTACGTGAAGGAGTCTCCGCGGATGAGGGTTGGTGTGATGATTTGCAACCGGTATATATCAAGTAAGCAGTATGTGAATAGATAGAACGCGGCGTTGTATAATTTGACGATATCAGTCCAGCCACCGCTTGGAAAGTAACTTCTGGTCTGTGGACGATAGTACGTGGAATCAAAAATCCTGATGGAATCTTATTATAATTGGCCCATCTCCCCCAAGCCATCATTTGGCAGCGATGGCTTGTCAGCTGTATATTTTTTAGCGGACAGTGCAACTTATTTCACTAAGCCTATGAAAGCTTGTTATAATTGTTCTATCGCAGGCAAACCCTCGGTAGTATACTTCATTCTGACTTGTGGATGATGTTACATCGATACACTAGGCCTAACGCAACCGATTTATAAGTGATCTATCGCAGGTAAGCCGTTACTTGGTAGGTGTATTGAGGACGATGCTATCCAGATTCATACAGCCTGATTGGACCGTTGCGTGCATATTCTACCTGACCTAAGCCATCGTTCGTTAGCTCCATTGTTATGTGTGAACAATGCTTCCTGGATGCACAACATGCTGTAACCGGTTATAATTGGTACATCTTAGCAGAAGACGTGCGTGGCGGCTCTCTTCTAAAGTTTGGGCGATGGTAAGTAGGTTACCAAGGCTGGTTGCCATCACCTAATAATTAGCCTACCTCGTCCAAACCATCGCATGGTTGCTCCATTCTTATCAGTGGACGATGATACCCAGAATCAGGTAACCTGGTGCTACCATATTGTAAATGATCCATCTCCACGAAGCCATCGCTTGTTAGCTCTGTACTGATTTGTTGACCATGCTACCTAGATTCACGATGCCTGCTGCTAAATTTTATAAACGGACTACCGCAGCCAAGCCATCGTTTAATATTTCTAATCTAAACTGTGTACGACGGGTTCCAGGATCACATAGCCCGACGCAACCTTTTTGTATTTGTTCTATCTCAGTTATATCAACGGCTTGTAGCCCCATTCCTACCTGTGAAAGAAGCTACCTATCTTCAAGAAGTCTGCTGCTACCATATTGTAGATGGTGCATCTCAGCTAGACCATTGTTTTGTGCATTCATCCGGATCTGTGGACGAAGCGACCTACATTCAGGATGTCTACTGCTACCGTTTTATAGAGGGTCAATCGCTACCAAGCCATTGGTTGGTAGCTCTAGGCTAAACTTCGCACGATGGTAGTTAGTTTCACCTAGCCTAAGGCAACCATTTTGCATATTTTGGTGTAAGTTAAGCCAACGCCTGGCAGCTCAATTCTGACCTGGGGGCGAGGTTCCCTAGTATCACCTAGGCTGTAGGAACCGTTTTGTAAATGGTCAACCTCAGTTACGCCATTGCTTGGTATCTCCAACCTGACCTGCAAACCATGATACATGGATGCACGAAGTCTGCCACTAGAGTTCTGTAAACGGACTATCTCAGCCAAACCATTGTTTAGTAGCTCTATTCTGAACTGCACGATCGTACCCAGGAGTCCGTAGGCCGGCAAAACCGTTTCCTAATCGCCCTATCACAGTAATGTTATCGCTTTGTAGCTCTATACTTAGCTGTGCAGGAAGCTACATCCATTTCCGAAGCCTGCTGCCACCATGTTTTGGATGATCCATCTCAGCCAAGCCATGGCTTCGTAGATTTTATCTGAACTATGATGATGGTTCTTAGGTTCATTTATCCTGACGCAACCATCATTTAAATGATCTATGTCCGTTAATCCATAACTTGTTAGCGCAAACCTGATCTGTGGACGATGCTGCATAGAATCACAATGCCCGAGGCAATCACGTTACATTTGGTCTATGTCAGCGAATCCGTCACTTGGTGGCTCCAATATTTTCTGTGGACGATGCTAGCTGGCTTCCTTAAGACTGATGCAACCGCTTTATAATTAGACTATCTCGGCCAAGCTACCGCTAGCTCCATTCTTTCTGTATTCTTGATCATGTCCTAGAGGTTTGTTATATTGCTCTTCTGTGTAGACGGTAACCACTTCGTTTGCAGTCAAACATGAGATTCGGCTTCTATAACGATTTCCATTTGCATTCCCTTTATGAAGGAGATTAATGGGTTCCTATTATTAACAGCGTAATCAGCAGAGGAATGTTCGTACGCTGCACAGACATCAGGGACCTGGGGTGTGTGACCAGTTCGCCTTAAGCGTCCACCACATATACATTATCACTTTTATGTGATGGTAGGTCTGCGATAGCTAGATTATGCATCTTTTATAAATGCCCCTTTCTGGAATTTGTGATAACGGCGTGTATACTTTATAACCTATTGATGCTGCAACCCCATAACTGGCTGTGTAGCCTATATACCCTACGTACATGCACGCTTTCTGCCGCATCCCCGGCTCGGTCATTACGCATCCGCTTGAGGTCAACATTTCCCGAGTGAGGCTACCTGGCGTTCAATTTTCAAGTCCCTTAGCTGGAAACAAAAACTGGTGCTTAACTTCCCTCCGCCCCATGTAAGCCTGTGCGGGGCTTCGTAATCGGACCATTGCTCTTCTCCGTAACCTACATGGTCTCTCAGGGGCTTTTGATGTACCAACCCCATTGTTTTTGTATAACCTAAACCTATGGACCCTAAACCACAGCATTTGAACCTGGAGCGTAAGATAAGACCTGTGCTAGCTATATAGCTGGGCTAGGGTGCTATTATCTTCGTGGTCATCCCCCAAGTGAACATGTTGCCTTCAGACGGGATCTCGATTATGATGTAGTCATCAAGCGCTTAAACTAGCTTTCGGAAGGTGTTATCCATATGGGTATGGCTGCGTTTTGAACGGCAGTTAGGCGTCAAAGCTAAACCGCAGCGCTTTACTTAAATGCATCCCAGTTTGCCTAACACATCAAGGCTACGTGGTTGCGGTATCTACCTTAATACGCTTGGGTGACCACAGCCAAGGTTTTACTTCTCTGACGATATCCACCCACAGACCATTACAGTTTTATATACTCTTCTCCTCAGTGTGAACATAATATTGGTAACCGGGTTATTTTCGGGCTGGTAGCATGGTGTTGGTTCCTGGGTAAACGATCCGCTGGAAACAAAACTCAAGGCTTTCTCCGATAGTTGCAGTTCCATCTGGTTGTAAGCCATCATTGGTCGTCACCAGTCTGTGTAACTTTTTGTAATATGACCTTTGTAGGACTAGTTAATACTAGTCCGAGACGGTGCGCGGAATTAAGCGCGGATATCAGAAGGCAATCGGAGTCGGACACAGCGGACTGTATTCGATGGGACTACAACAAGAAACGGACGGATGAAGCGAGGCAAGAGCGTACACGTGAGCGCGGGAACTTACAAGGCAGTTGTGTGTCGAGCCGGTTGTAAGATTAAAACAAGAAGGAGTAATGTACAATCGGTCATCAAGTAAATTGTACACGAAAGATAAGAGTTATCTTTTTGGGCGCTACAGAGCTCCCCCCCTAGAAGGCTGAACATAGAAAGCCTTCGAAATCGAAAAGGAATGTTGAAACCAGGTTCGTAAGGCGAAATCGTGCCGAGTAAAAATGGGCGTGCGTTCGTGTAAATGGGGGTTCGTCGGAAGTCGGAGTCCGCTGTGCCGTTTATGATTTGTTATTTATTGAATGCAGGGCAGGGTGCATTTCGGCGAGCCGTTGGAGCGGGCTTGTCGGACTACAAAAAAACTGGCTAGCCCAGAAAAAGGCCGACAGGACCTCAACCTCCGCTGCTGCCAAACGGTGCGCTTGGGAGTGGTCTCTCCCCCCGCCGCACCCCGCCCCGCGCCATAACGACCCTCGTCCCACGAAGAAAACGACCATCGTCCCACGGAGAAGCGACCCTCGTCCCGCGGAGAAGTGACCCTCGTCTCGCGGAGAAGCGATCCTCGTCCCGCGAAGAAGTGATCCTCGTCCCGCGGAGAAGCAATCCTCGTCCCGCGGAGAAGCGACCAATGTTCGCGTCAGGGTCCTCGAAAACATTCCTCGTGTGGGCCAGTCGATCGAAGGGGAGGGTTGGGGCATGTAAAGACGAGAAAATAGAAAAACACGCGCAGGAAACGCCAAAAAGAACAAACGAATGAGCTGCGTGTTTAAATATTTTTTGGTTTTTGAATATTTTTTCGAAAAAGGTTTTTTCGGGGGTTTTTGATATTTTTGTTTGTTTTCAAAACGTTAATCGACCAAAAATGAGGCAAATATATACAATATCTACAAAGTTAAAAGTATTTACACTGTACATAGTCGGAGAAGCGGACGGGCTTACGCACCTCCCGACCACGGCGATTGGTCGTGGGAGGCGGCGGGCTAGATTCGGGAGAGGTTGAGACGGCTTGCAGACCGAGATCGTGGTCTGGTTGAACTGGACTAGGATGATGTAAGCTGGTGCGATGAGTTGCAACGTCGCACGAAGCACTACTAGACGAAGTAGGCGAGGGTTTCTTCCATAAAGGCGGGTTTTAGACGGTCGATGGTGACGACTTCGTGTCGACCACCGCGGTCAATAGTGTACGCCTTACTCGCACGATGCAGCACCTTGAAGGGTCCTATGTACGGCGACTGAAGAGGCTGTCGAACACCGTCTGCGCGAAGAAGGACGTGTGAACACGTAGACAGCTTCTCGGGCACGTACACTGGTGTCTTCTGCGATCGAGGAGCGGGTGGACGTAGCTCACGCATCTGGTGAGCCAATCGGTCAGTGTAACTTCCGTAGTCAAAAGTGGAAGTACATGGGGCTGGTGCTACCAGCTGTCCGGGCAACCGCAGCGTGCAACCGTAGACTAGCTGCGCTGGTGTGGCGTCGAAGTCAGTCTTAACCGTGTTTCTTAACCTAGGAGAACGAGGGGAAGCGTTTCAGACCATGAAGGATCTGCGTGCGCACGTAGCGCTGCCTTCAACTGGCGGTGAAAACGCTCCACCATGCCGTTAGCGGCCGGATGATACGCTGTCGTCTGAACGTGGCGACAGCCTAAATCCTTAAGCAACGTGGCAAACGTTGACGAAAAATGCGACCCTCGATCGGTGGTCACGATGGCGGGACAGCCGTATTGAGCTACCCAGCGCTCCATAAAAGCTTTCGCTACTGTTTCCGAGGAGCAATTTGGGATAGGGACGGCCTCAGGCCATCTAGTAAATCGATCGATGCAGGTCAGTAGATATACCGAGCCTTTGGAAGGCGGCAGAGGACCTACGAGGTCGACGTGCACGTGATGAAAGCGTGCGTCTGGCGTCGGAAAAGTGCCTAATGGGCTTCTCGTGTGCTTGTGCACCTTCGCGCGTTGACACGGAAGGCAAGCAGCTGCCCAGGTACGGACGTCCCGATTAACATTGCGCCAAACGAATCGTGCGGTTACGAGTTTAATCGATGCACGAACGCCTGGATGAGACAAGCCGTGCAACGCGTCGAACACGGTCTGCCGAAACTCACGTGGGACGACTGGGCGCGGCGTGCCCAGAGATAAATCGCACAGTATAGTGCCGTCTGATGATGTCAGCGGAACAGGTCGTATGTCCAATGAGGGAGACCTGCGTAGTAGATCAACCTCAGGGTCCTTGAGTTGCGCTGTGGCCATGGCTGCCAAGTCGATAGCAGTGCCGGCGTCAGCGGAGATAGCTTGAATGCGGGAAAGTGCATCGGCGACGGCGTTGTGCACACCTGAGACATGCCGTATATCGGTCGTAAACTGAGCGATATAGTCAAGGTGGCGCGACTCTCTAGGAGAGTATCGGTCGGTAGTCGAGCCGAGCACGTAAGTTAGGGGTTTGTGGTCGGTGAAGACGACAAAGGAGCGGCCTTCTAGGACGTGTCGAAAGTGACGTATCGCTAGATATACGGCAAGTAGTTCTCTACCGAACGTGCTGTAGCGAGATTCGGTAGGTTGTAGGCGTTTGGAGAAAAACGCTAAGGGCTGCCACGTGTCGGCCACGCGTTGCTGCAAAACAGCGCCGACTGCCACGTCCGAGGCGTCAGTACTGAGGGACAGTGGGGCGGCCGGATCGTGATGCGCTAAAGAAGCTATGTTGGCGATAGCCTCTTTCAGCGACTTAAAAGCAGCGCGTGCTGCGGCAGGGAATTCGAACTTCTTGAGTTTCCCTCGGAGAAGGTCCGTGAGAGGTTGCATCAGCGAGGCGCAGTTGGGTATAAATCGTCGGTAAAAGTTAACAAGGCCATCCAAACGCCTGAGCTGTTTGAAAGAATGAGGCTCGGGGTAGTCGATGATGGCTTGAATTTTATCCTGCAGTGGCACGACGCCATGTGCAGAGGCGACGCCCATGGGCTGTTGGACGGTCTGACGATACCAAGTTGAAGCATGTGGTCAAATTCGGCTCGTGCTGCCCGTAGTTTGTCTGGAGCAAGCCGTCTTGTTCTTGCGCTAACTGGTTGACCGCGCGTAACTATGTGGTGAGCGACCTCTGTCGTGACTGGTGGAAGCTCTGCAGCCGGTCGAACCAGTCGCGGGTATTCGGAGAGGAGGCTCAAGTAGTCGGACGGTGCGTCTGCGATCCGAAATACAGGGCTGATTACCGGGGCATCTGAAAGGACACCATCAACACCTAGTTTCGTACGGTCGTCTAAAAGTCTGTGGCGACCAGCATCAACAAGCAACCCAAAATGTCGGAGGAAGTCGATGCCGATAATCGCGAAGGGTACAGACGCAACCATGAAGACCCACTGAAAATCTCGGCGAAGATTGAGGTCTAGGTTCATCATGCGCTGACCGAATGAAGCTATCGGAGAACCGTTGGCCGCACGCAAATTGTACGTAGGCTCTGAGTGCTTGTCGTTAGCGGTCGCTGAGATGACGCTGACTTCCGCTCCTGTGTCGATGAGGAACGTGATGGAAGAACGTCGATCCTTAACGTAAAACAGTCGGTTTACTTGGTTATCAAATGATTCGTTTGTAGTGCTAGTATGCGGGCTGTTCGTTTTCCCTGGGTCGTGCCTAATGCAGGGAGCCCGACAACGTCTAGCTCTTCCATCGTATTGGCGGTGATACCAACATACTTCTTCGACGGGCTTGACATTATCTGACTGAGAACTTGTAAGGAAAATGTTGCGCTTTCGTGCCGAACGTGACGTACTCGGTGCAGGTACAGACGAGCCGCAATGAACGGTAGCCAAAACGTGGTCAGCATTTGACCGTGGCACCCGCTGCTTCGAAGCCTTCATTGCTGCTATCCTGCTGCGAAGTAGCGCAATTTCCTCGTCTTTAGAGTCAGATCGGTCTAGCGACTGGGAACAAACATGTGATTCGGTTTTCATCGGTGAGAATATGTCACCGGAGTTACTGGTCGTCTGCTGCGGAAAACGTTCGAACGCAGCGT
This sequence comes from Dicrocoelium dendriticum, assembly GCA_944474145.2. NCBI lineage: Eukaryota > Metazoa > Platyhelminthes > Trematoda > Plagiorchiida > Dicrocoeliidae > Dicrocoelium > Dicrocoelium dendriticum. The sequence goes on from OX104064.1 coordinate 115,865,921, forward strand.
CTGCCTTGGTAGCTAAGTCTTTCAAGGGTGCATCTATAAACATGGACAGCATTATCGGCAATGGCTCTGGGAGACGTGCAAACCACAGCTCCTTTATCCCTTCTTCGCTCAAGAATAAGGGACCAGCGATGCGCTGAAGTTCGCGGAGCAATGCCGACGGCTTGCGATCTCCAAGCTTGAGACCATTGAGCTGCTCAAATCGTGTTCGTGCGCTGGGTCGTAACTCTTTCAAAATCGCTTGCTTCATCGTTTCATACTTTGCCTCATTCGATGGGCAGAGTAGAATGTCCTCAATCAGCGTCACTACCGACGGAGGAAGGCGTGGGACGAGCTGATTGTACCTTGGACGGTCCGCCGTTATGCCCTTATTTTCTAGTTCGATCTCGAATATCTTAAACCAAACTTCTGGACTGTGTTCCATGAAACTTGGAACAGCCAAAGTAAGCATGGTTACGCTGTGAAACGACTCAGATACCACTCTCGAAATGTGAGTCGAAAGATAAAGAACGAACGAAATACGATAAAAGTACTAAAATTACGCAAGAAACAAATGAATATACGTATATAATCGAGAAAAAGGAACGAACTCACCAAAAAATACAAACGAGAAAAAATGTTGAATTCGCGCGTGCGAATCGGGGTCACCAATTTGTAGGACTAGTTAATACTAGTCCGAGACGGTGCGCGGAATTAAGCGCGGATATCAGAAGGCAATTGGAGTCGGACACAGCGGACTGTATTCGATGGGACTACAACAAGAAACGGACGGATGAAGCGAGGCAAGAGCGTACACGTGAGCGCGGGAACTTACAAGGCAGTTGTGTGTCGAGCCGGTTGTAAGATTAAAACAAGAAGGAGTAATGTACAATCGGTCAACAAGTAAATTGTACACGAAAGATAAGAGTTATCTTTTTGGGCGCTACACCTTCACACTATTTCAAAATTTATTCCATCACGCTTCACTTACATACAACGCTGTATTATGAAACCGACCTGGTCGCGGTGTCTACATCACTAACCGTAGCACATTGCCTACTATCCTATTTGCTGGATGAACTAGATTCATCCGTTATGAGCGAGCGACTTGATACGGGTGCATGCAGTATCAGAAGGCACAAGTTGTTTCAACAGTTAAAAATGCGTCATTTCATGGTTATAACAAGCTACCATGGCACGCTTTTCGCGCGGTCTGAATAAAGTACTTGACGGTATCAACATGTCATCAAGTAAAACCCCAAAATACAGGTATAAGGTAAGTTAAGGGGAGGAGATATATTCATATTGTAAAAAAGTACAATATCGCTATCTGAATGGCACGAAATGTTGAAGCAGCTACGGGAGATGGGAAGTCAACAGCAGTTCTAGAAAACAAACCGAGCGGATGCACAGGTCACGTGTTACATGTACTACTGATTAAAAGGCGCAAGCTATCAAAAGCAACATTCTAGCAAGCAAACCACCTGGCAACCTAAAGTCCAACGTAAGATATGGTTACATAACATTTGAAAAACCAATAGCAAACAAAGTAGAGATCTCAAGGTCAGTGAGCAGTCGCTCCTGCGGTTTGATCGGCTTGAACCTGCGACCGAAATGAGGAGCATCCGTCGCTGGCCAGCCTTCTGCCAGACCACGTAGTGAAACCTGAGTACTCTGCTGGGGGAGAACGAGACATACGGATGCTAGCGAGATGCAACGCGTGTCCCCCATTAAATTGCCAAAAACCGTAACGCAAGCAGATTCCATGTGATGATATCTTCCTCCAAAGCAATGCCACCTCTCCAGTTGGGATCATGAAAAGAAAAATGCAGCGTCGGTTAATAACGTGTATAAAATACGAAGGATAACTACACGAAAAGAGTATCTATAAATGAGTAAAAGCATGTAGACATACATGGAGTATTACACATAGCTGTATGCAAATCCTTGCCTTTCATGGTTCTCTTAAACCTTTTGGTGATTTTTGTATTTTTCTCCGGGTTTTAAAAACATTAGAATGAACTCGTTTGCTGACATTCGCTTACGCAAGCATACATTCTCCACTCAGTCGTCCCATATGATTCGTTGGCAGTCCACACACTGCTGGACGCTTCTGGGTCCCGGAGGTCCAATCACGTTGCATGGCACCAGTGCTTGCATTTGCAGCATTAAACCCAATGCACCTCTACTTCTGCGGAATGCCCTTGCTCTTTACTGCAGATGAAACAAGCATTGCCATCATGCGACAGCTGCACAGACGGTTGCTCCCTTTTCAGCCAACCTTGCGCCGCTGCAGTTGTAGTTCGCATATGTCGGACATTCATCTTGGGTGACGGATCACTTACGAGCACGAAGTCCACATCCTCTACTTCGCCAATGGCGATACTCTGCTTCTGTTTGGACGGCGCTTCTGTCAATCTACTCTGTGACGTTGACGGGTCATAGCGAACAGCAGTATCTTCATCCGCCGCCTGTTTATCTATGGAGATATCCACACGCCACTGACTATTCCCACAACTGGAAACTTTGTTCGCGAACAAACCAATGGTCAATAGTTGCCCGGTGGTGGGATCCTTAGCTATTGGTTCTAAATCGGGTCTTTCACAAAGACGCCCGGCGAGATCCTTCAGAGCGCGCCCCTGTTTACAGAATTTGGAAACGCCCATTGCTATAGCAAGTTCTTTCCAAACACTTTCACTATTGGCTAGCTTCTCAGCAGCCGTGCAGATTGGAGTCGTATGCACCTCTGGTACTTTTGTTCACCAGGATGGGAAACTTTCCCAGGTGCCTGCGCAGAGAAGACCCACCGGCGTTCTTTGACTAGATTTTCTTGCGGGTGGCGGATTTGACGGCCTACCTCTGGAGCATGAGCGTACGGCAAAGTGCAATGCATAGTGAAGGCACATTGGCAAACCTAGACGGCTGCATATTTTACCTGAAAGGGCCGCCCACGGAAAGTGCGCACATTCCAATATTCCTGACCATATCCCATGCTTGTCACCTAGTTTACCGACAGGAGTTTCAGTAACACTACACGGGGATATGTCACCAAAGAGCGCCATACCTCGATTAATCGAAGCACACATGAGAGGTTTTTGACCACAATCAGGTGAGCTTTCGCTAGGCGGCTTTTCCTTGACTGGTCTAATTCATGATTCCGCCAAACCACCTGCGGAAACACCTGAAAAGTACATGGTTTACGGGACAAACCGCGTTTCAGGCGCCTATTCTCCACCACCATTCTGTTCGTGATGAAATTGCCCAAATTTCCTAAGGCCTTTGAACTGTGTCCTGCCCAGTTTTTCTTCTAAGGCAGCGACGTTCTAATAAGATACTTGAACGCCCCCTTACTTGGAGCACCGATGGCAGCAAGCAAGTTGTTTAATTGTGATTGGCTTTGTGTATACACCAAACTACTCCTTATCGTGAAAATTTCCTGCGGCCTATAGCGTCACAACCTTTTAAAGGTGCACAGCGCTTCTATAGGTCCCTTAGTACCTGGAAGTGGCAAAACAACATATGCGCATTTGCGATGTATGGTTTGAAAGCATTCATTTGCGCTAAGCCGCGTTCTAGCACTAACGTCCTTGCTGTAAGGGCTTTTGGTAAACGCTCCGTCATTCACTGCGCTGCATCGTGGTAACAGAGGCCTTTTTTGTTACGCTTTAGGGCATAGAAAATACTACGAGCAAAGGCGGTTTTTTAACTGGCGCTGCATGCCATAACACATAAGCATTGGTTGGGCTGGGGTATGGCGTCTGCCATGATGACCTCGCATAAAGTATTATATAATGGTATAACGCTTCGTTTTCCACTATGTCGCATATCTTTTCCCTCTGCAGCAGCCGCCTCACTCGAACGACTTCGTTCCCACACTCCATATTAGCTTTTTGGCTACATATAGATCTGACCTCTGAACGTTGCTACCGTACTTGGAAGATAACCAAAGCAAAAGCTCTGGTCGCAGGCGTACTCTTACAATATTGTAGGACCTGGAAAACTTGCTCCTCATCCTCTTGTGAGTGTGCGATAGCGCACGTAAACTCATGGTTAACCTACGTGAATGTCATGGCTTTGCATTATAGGTTACTCCGTTATCTTTAACAAACCATCGATAAAACGACAAGTTATACGACAGGCACAATAACTGAAAAAATAAATGAATATTTTGTTCGTGAAAGCGGTGAGGCACGCCAATTCAGATATACTTAATTTTTACAAACAATTACGTTGTGCAAAATATCCGTTAAAACGCACGTAAGTGGCTGTGGCATGAAGTAGTACAAGTGACAGTAACAGTCGAAGCACTCATGCAGAGTAAAGTAATCAATAGGGTTCCGATAAACTGATATCATATGAGTGTAGAATAGATAGAGAAAGCACAGTAGCTGGAGTGGGGATAGTATGCGAAATCTGAGATTATATTAGTTGTGCGTGTTGGTAAAATATGCGATAATGTCCCAAAGCCATGTTCCACAGTGTACCAGTGGACGGTGACTTTATTCAGTGGCGAGTCACATCCGCCACCTGCTAGTGTTTATTAACGGACTTTGGGGGCATTTTATGGGAAGAACGCTTGCCAAGCAAAAACTCACCACGTCCTGGAACACTGTCGTCGATATCTTTGAACAGACGTTTGACTGGCTAAGCTCTTTATGAGTTATTTGTTCATGCAGTTATTAACATTTGAATGATCCTTCTGTTGGCTAAACAAATGGCACAGGGTGCAACATGGACGTTGAGGTCCGTCGGGGTGGAAGTATGATTTTGCAGATAAGTAGAATTTTCTGCGTTTGAGTCTCACCTTCTCTGATTATGTATATTATATGGAGTGTGAAGAATTCGTGATCAACCTTCCTCACTGGATATCGATGGTTGAAGTGCTGGGTGCAGGTGGTTGGTTTTGAAGTAAAGCCGTGGTCCAGCTAAGTATTTCTGGTTAGTTCGTCCCATCGCAGATGGAGCCAGTTCCTCAGTTCAATCATGGATCGTGGAGCTTCACGACCTCAGATAAATGCAAGCACTGTCCGGCGGCCTTGAACACCTTTCCGGTTGGCATGAACACATATCTACTTTACGTACAAATATGCCAGCCCCTTCGGTAATACAATACTACGGTTACGGCGGTCTCCCATGGCAGTCCCAGAATTGTACAAGCAAAAGGACTTGCAGAAATGACGTTGAAATGCCGAGATGTCTGCCCTGAACGCTTCAAGTGCTCCATATTCCAGCTGCATTAGCTGTTTGAACAACCGATCATCGTCCTCCGAACGCTGTGTTGCCGAGGTTGAGCCACTGCAGCCCTAATTCCCAACTGAATCCATTGTAGACAACCCCTGGCGGATGTAAAGCACGGAGCGTCCATAGAGCTGGCAGGTATGGCGGGGCACCATAGCGCTCTCTAATATACCAATCTACAAGTTGGTCAAGTAAAACAACCAATGCACAAGTGTTTTCAGGTAATCTTCATTTTTAACGTTTCTATCGGTTTCCAACCGCGCTGCTTACGATTTTAACGTTTACCTTGCGATATTATCGCTAATTAGCCCGCCACAGTCGGCAGTAGGATTGTCCATTACCGTTAATTATTATGAAAATGAAACTTTGTAACAGTAGTTCTACTGATTTTTGAGGCGCTAAATGTAGATAAAAATGCAATTACTAAACGGGTATAAAGTAAGCGATAAATTTATTTTCCTTTATTGCACTTTATCTCGAGAACCTGATACATTTTATTAATTTTCTTCTCGTTTAGTTACATTTTACTTCGCAATCCCCAAGTTATACTATTGGATTAAGGCAAACGATGGAGACAACTGCCATTTACCGTTGGATGTGACAGTCACCGGTGCTAAACTTTCAGTGCGGGCCTCAAGTTGGCAAATGTTGAGAAGGCGATGGCCAAGCTCGCCTTTATACCCTCGCTCTATGGGAACATGGATTTGGTTTATAAATCCTTGAATATGGCGAATGAGAACACTGCGGCAGACGGCCAACTTGCTGACGATCCACCCACTGGGGACTGTCACTCGGTCAAGAAGTCACACGTCCTACAGGACGCACCAGGTAGAATTGCTGGCTCCTCATGAGTCGATCAAATAAAGAAAAATAGGGTACGGTAATACCCAAAGCCCACTGCTAATCCCAGAGCATTTGTTGCCACGGCGTAGGGAAGGATGCAGTCTTCTGCACTCGTAAAGTCGTCTAACGGTTGTACACAGGAGAAACTTCTGAAGGTGCTGACCGTCCCGGCTGTCACTAAACCGGCCCGTTTTGACGAATCGCTGGGAATTGCTCAATGCGACACAAGGTCAACGCCGCCTGCACCTGTGAGCCAAAAGAAGATGCGGACTGGAACTGTCCGTACAAATTCGATGGGGATTGGAGATCCAAGGACTAGTAAGACGCTGACAAAGAGTGGAAAACACACGCTACTGTTGCTCTGACGTCGTTCGAGGAGAAACGGACGGTCCCAACTCTTGGGGTGTATGCAGCTAGTATAAGTGTCGTATCCAAGGCAAGTGGGGGAAAGCACCCCATCGTGGCGACTCCTGCACAGATAGTAGCGTTATATGCGCTAACGTCACTGCATCTACGGAGGATGGCCCAAGAGAACGCACGTTGGATGACATAAAGTAGCTCAAACTGTGCGTCAGCTGACTTCCCTGGTGTCACTGTCAGAAAGCTTCCCAGGTTGGAGAACTTCCCTAGCTGTACGGCAGATCGGAAACCCGGACTACTTGGCGTGGTTTGCTTTACCCCGGTGGAATGTAAATCTTCACTACGGTTTGCCTTTGAACTAAAAGGTAGTGATGTCAGCGTCCAGCCTGCCCTTCCATAGGCAGATAGACTGAGTTTGGAGAAGGCTAGCAGAGATCACAACACTAGACGGGCGGCTTTTGTGCAAGACCTCAGTCTGGTGTTTTCAGGTAATCAGACGGAAGTTATTTTCCGCCCAATCAGAACGCATTCTGATGTAGCACGACCCAGGGATGTTCGTGCTGACTTCCTTGAGGTATTTCCGCGACCCAGCTGACAGTTGTAGTGATAAACAGGAAGCTGGAGGTTTTCCAGGGGGTTACTTGTCTGTCTTTATTTGCACTTGGCCCACGAATAAGTGTATAGTTATAGTAGGTCGCAGCCTACCGGAACTCTGTTGAGCAGAGCTTTCTTGTGATCCGTCGTCACGAACATTCGCTTCAGACTTTCATAAGCTGACGCTCCAAGTGCCTTTGTACCAGTTCGTGGACCTTCCTACTACGTATATGGACCAGTTAATACAGGCTCCTTTTGAGCTGGCTTTCGTTGAGTCCCAGGACTTTGTGATTAACGTTTTATACGGTGCCCCTCTTTGTCCAAGCGTTCACGTGTGCATATTCCTTCGATGTGCTATTTAAGGCACAAACACATTGCCGTAGAATTATTTCCGAATACTTGGCGGGTGAACTTTAGTACCATTCGAGCTGAGGATGCAGTTCTGACTTGTGAGATGGCGATGGCTGACTCCGTCCTGTTAGCCTTGGATAAATCTAAGGCCTACCTTAAGGCGGTTTCTACTCCTTGTATTCCGCCAATGACGAGAAGAGCTTTACGGTCACAGCCTCCATAGATAGATATCACAGGCAACCACCTACTGAAGATACGGTCTAGGTGCTGGTGAACCTACCAAGTAGCTCCATTAGCCAATACCTGTGATAGCTAGCGAGGGATTAGAAATAAGTATAAGCACAAACCCTGGACTGTCCATCTCCAGTATGCGCAGGTTTTAACCGACTCAGCAACAGCTAATCCCAAGAAGTCCTTTGATTATGTTAAAAGACGCAGCGGGGCAAATCTGGCTATACCAGCGTTATTGCGAGCACCCGGGACCGTGTGCAAACTGCCTAGGGCAATGCTAATATTCTTAGTGATCAATATACTGGGGTCCTTGCTTCGAAGATCGCTTTACTACAGGTTGAATCGGTTTCAAGTGTGATGGAGGATTCTTGCTTATTTGTGTTTAACATAACGTAGATTCAGGACTTTGAGAAACTGCAAAGCATTACTCCCTCTAAAGCATCCGGTCCTGCTTCAATACATCCGGTTGTTGCATGAATTGGCTCCTGAGCCGAGGGGTCCTTCCACATGTGTGTCTTCAGTATCGCTTGACAGCTGCATCCTACTTTCGGAAGGAAAGGAGACGATCAACGGTCCGACGTTTAAGGACGATGACCGCGCTCTGCCCGAGAAATAACGGCCTGTCATGTTTGCCAAGCATAGTAGTCAAGTTGGTTGAAAAGTTGCTCAGGAATTCAGTGGGGAACCACTTGAATAGATTTAGCCTTTCCGGCGTTGTGCAGCATGAGTTCCACAAGGGATGTTCCTGTCAGGTTAATCTGCTTGTAGTTGGTGAGAGCTGGGCCGGAGCGATAGACAGCGATTATGCTGTAAACGTGCTACTCGTGGACTTTTCAAAGCTTTTGACTCTGTCCCTTACCTTCGACTCTGACTAAAGTTGAGGTCTTAATTTATATACGGTCGAGCTGTTCATATAGGTCTGCTTTCCTTGAGGGCAGGGAACCGTGCGTACGGGCATGGCGTAGCCTTTCAATCAAGCAAGATGTCCTTAGTGGCATCTCTCAAGGCTCGGTCTTGAGAGCATTGTTGTTCGCAATCTTTTTAAATGACTTCCGGGGGATCCATGAGTGTCATCACTAACGTTTGCAGACGGCATGCACTGGAATCTTGTGGATAACCCGGGAGTCCCGGGGGTACTTCATGGTGCCTTGAATAGGCTCTGGTAATGGTCTGCCTCATGTTTATTGCACATAAATGGAGCCAGATGCTCTGTTCTCCACATGAAGCTGTTAATTCGTTCATCCGGTACGTTGTCAGAAGTGGTGAACGCCCTGTACGCACTCAGCAGGTTGCTTTAGGGGTTCTACCCTCATCAACACCTCATGGTGGCGAACATTGAAAGAAGGCTGTTTGTCATGGGAGCACGTATGGTGTGCTTTATCCAGCGCTCTTACGTAATCCTAATGGCCAACATGTGTGAAGCTATTTTCGGCAACCGTCCGACCCGACCCGGAATAACGTATCCAGGCTTGTCCATCCTATATTATCCCAGCCAAACTGAACTTAGAGTGTGTGTTACTGGTAGGCACCCGGTTAATGCAGCGTCTACGAGGACAGGGGTATTCTGAGCGCTGGCACAGTTTGCAGATGTACTCCATGCACTACCGAAGGATAAGAAGGGACCTGATCCACCCTTAGCATATTTTAACGGGCACGATCGGTACGGACTTGTCAGGGCTATTGGGTCCCGCCACTTTACCTAATCTCCTCAGTCACCCACTGAAACTGCATAAATCACTGTCTGTTAGGATTATGACGGAAACTCGGCCGTCGCGCCGAGTTATAGATTGCTAGAATTCGCTTCCAGCTCAAGTGGTTAGGGAAAGTACGGTTAAGGGTTTCTTTCGCGCCCGCTCGATGCTTTTAGGGGCAACACCACACCTTTCTTTTTACCCAACTGACTCATCTACACTTTTCAGTGCTTTTTGTATGACTCAAATATCTTGGTATTATACTTGCTTAGTTCTGTCGGCCTTCTCTTTTTGACTGCTGAGTTTACTTTTTCTCTTTCCCTATTCACGTAACGGGATCAGCAGGGACTGCTAAGGCAGGATACGTGGGCATTAATTGGTTGGACAGAAAGTGTTGCAGTCTTTGTTTTAGGACCATCAGTATTTCGAAGTGTGCCAACTCCTGGTTCAACGGCCACTGAGAAAGGAACACCCGCGGGATAATCCTATTGTGCCAGACCCGCTTGAACGTGCACCGGCATCCGTTTTCAGAACAAAATATCGAATTCTGATCAATTATTTTACACAAGAGATGCAATGTGTAGTGCGCTTTGAACGTTACCATCTTAAAAGCGTCGTGTCTGGTGACACCATGAGTGCACGCAATATTTTAGTTGAACTCATATCCAGCAATTTTCAAATGACCTGGAGGACCAGCGTACAAGAAATTTTTGTGTCACCGGTGTAACGTGTAGAGCATTTCTTTCGGATTAATGTCTTGTCCACTTTACAGCTATTTGGTTTTATAAATTCTTGTAAGTGTAGGGCTGAGTATTTAGGTTTGAAGGTCTTTATCTTCGCGTCTCGGTCTTTCGAGAAATATACCATTAATTTATTTATGCCGATCATGCTATACTATGGTGTGCCACGTTGCATAGAGAATAATTCATGGTTTAGTTAGTTACTTTTGTGAACGAGTGTATACTGTCTTCGGAAGGAATTGTCACTTCTAAGATCCTTCATTAGCGCCTTAGTTGGCATTTTCTTGCTTGCTATCCTTGGATCAACCGGCTGAAGGCACTTGCCAGCAGCTATAAATGCTGGTCTGAAGTATTGGTTGAACGATGCTGAAATGGTGCCCATCTCTTAAAAGCATAAGAAACTGGCTTTATTCATCTCCAGAAGCTGCAAAACAATGGTGCCTTAACTACGTCAATTTCACAGGACTGAACAAGGGCCGGATCTTCCGCATCACAGTCGACTGAATCAGCACGTGATTGGAAGTATTTATAATGGGTACCACAACCGCACAAATGCTGTATCAAGACTGAGCGAAATCATTAGCAGCTTCGGCTGTTCGGGGACAGAGATAACCGACAAAGTCACGCAATTTACTTCTGCCACATTTATGGCGTTCTGCAACCAACGCGCTGTCCAGCACATTCGCACACCGCCGTTTTACCAAGAGTCAAATGAAACGTAAAAGCGAGCTCACCACCCGTGGTCTGAAATACATTAATGCGACCTCCCTGTGGATCCTGCAATTTGTATAAAGAATCACAATTTCGCCTGATGAAACGAATTTATCCACAAGGACTAACTGCCCTCTCCACCTGACACGTCCAGTGTGCATACCAGGACACGAAGTCTTCATGCCAGGAAAAGTATACTAAAAAGAGGAAACCAAAATTCATCTCTATCTCGTAATGGTTATTGGTTGCAACAAAACCTTGTTTAGGCTCCTGTGCTCACGAATCACTACCTGGCGAAATTACCCCCAACTTGTGTTTTGACGGATTTTTGCGCGTCACAGCGCCATAATGTCCCTGGGTCTGACTATTACCTGATAGTATGCTCACTCATACGGTCAACATCTTCTTTTATAACTTTCATTAAAACGAAATGTTTTAACATTCCACAGAAGATATACTTGCATGCATATTTGATCACGCCTTTACAGGTGTGTCTTGTTTTACCGAGAATATTTTTTTATATATTTAATTCGAGATCTTTACACGCCTGCGCAATCCTTCCTGGACCTTTCCTGGACCTTTCATTTCTTAACCGGTTTCAACAATGAATGGCGGTCCTAGATTAGGCATTTCGGTTAGCTAGCGCACAGAATTGAAGCTCACGTGACTGTGAATAGCCAAGGGTACATTCGGTCCGCAAGGTACATTGCCAGCTATACATTACCATTCAAAAGATTGACGGCAGGTTTCCAGGACGTGATGGGTTTTTGCCTAGCAAGTGTTCTCCTTATAAACAGCCAAAAATGTCCGTGTATCAACACTGCGACGTGGCGGATGTGATTAGCCACTGAATATAGTCACTTCCCAACCTCTCACATTGGCAAGGTAACCAGAGCAACCTGACATCTCCTTTTATTTGAGTTTGGCTATGTACACAAAAGGACACTTTCCTGTTTCTACCATCCGTCTCCACTCTACATATTACGCCGTTACACATACTTGACCCCAGACTTTCGACACATCATTAAACATTCCGTTCCTGCTCAGTGCATCTACCATTTCGGTAGCTTCTATATATTGTGCGAACCGCGTATTTCATGCAAAGCAACACGCTTGTTGCGGAACAATCACTTGTAGTGTCTTGCTCACGCCGGATGTGATGTGCCTAGGAGTAATCGAGAACAACTAATTATTTTTTTCTAACCATAACTAGGTTTTGGATTAACTCAGTATGACCTGTTTTTCTTACCTTGTTATTGCTCTGAGACTATTGGTCTCTAAGCGCAGCTCTGTTCCTAGCTGCATGACAGCTCTCGTTTCCCTTTCTAAATACATAAATAAATAAATGGTATATTCTCGGTAAAACGAGACACACCTGTAAAGGCGCGATCAAATATACCTACAAGCGTAGCTTCTTTGGAATGTTAAAACATTTCGTTTTAATGAAAGGTATAAACGAGGATGTAGTCCATACGAGTGAGCATACTGTCAGGTAATAGTCAGACCAAGGAACATGATGGCGCTTGGGCTCGCAAATTCAGTCGTAACTGTTGCGTCGAGATCCAAGTTGGGCGGAATTTTGCCATGTATTAATCCATGAGCACAGGAGCCCAAACAAGGTGTTAGTGCAAACAATGACCATCACGAAATCGGAATGATCTGTGCTTCATCAAACATTCCTCATAGTAAAACTAGTTGCATAGATTAGATGTAGAAGGCTGAAGACTGCGTCAGTGTGAAATGCTTAGTTGTGCCTTTATTTAGTGGCGTCTCATATCCGCTACGTTTCAGCGTTGTTAAGCGGACATTTGTGGCTTGTTATAGAGGGAATGATTACCAGGCGAATACCCACCATGTCCTGGAACACTGCCGTAGCTTCCTTTGGACGGTAGTGCTGACCGGCTATCCATCGTATAGACCGATTTTGCACTCTATTATTCGCAGTCTGTTGACAGCCAAAATTCTTCCTTGGTTGGCCGAATGGCTTAGTATTGGTCTGGCAGTAGTCGTTGAAACCGGTCAATGATGCAAAAGAGTCGCAGAATCCAAGGATAAATGATGCAGGTAAGTAAAAGCATTGTTAATAGAGGCAGGCTTTTCCTATTATATTCTTGTCCGGCTCGCAACCCGTGTCCAGCTATACACACTGGACTTGGGGATGGTGAGTGCATTTGTTCTTAGTGGCTGAATATGTCCATACCAGGCGAAAATGCCATTCCTGTATCCAATACGGGAGCATTGCGAGTTCTTTGTTCCGCAAACTGGATTCGGAATTCCTTTAAATGTAAGTAAGTCTAATTATCTCTATGGTCAAGAGAGAACTTCATGAAAGTCCATCCGTAAAGCCACTTATACGGGTGCAACCCTGTCCGTAAAATGACATCAGAAAAGCTCTATGCGACTGGAGAACCGGAAGGTTTGATCCAGTGAATGTAATCACGCCAGAATTCGTTATCTTCCGTTGTGGAAAATGGAAGCCATGCAAATATATTATTCCAGGGGAGCAACCTGTTATACTTTGAGTATGAAACGAGCCAAACCCATTTGCTTAGACCTCGTAAAGGTAGCGTCTCCAGAATGGCGGAAAGGGCTCCATTTGGAACGAGGTGTAGGTTCTTTTATCTCCCGGGGGAAGGATCAAGTGTTTAAACCAGCTGGCTATTGAGGATGAGTCGGCCAGTCCTAGTGGCTAAACCTGTTTGTTTGGGCGGTTGTAACTGGGGAAATCTCGGGAAGAAACGGGCAAAGGACAAGAGGCAGTCAAACAGACAGACAGTAATGAATCAAGAAGTACTATAAAAGACTGGTGGCGCGCAACCTTGCCAATGCTACATTAAAAGTTTGTAGTTTTGTTTAGCGTACATGACTCGCAAGCGCCTTCTTAACGTCATGTAGCTATGGTGGCTCAGACTAAAACTACTAGGTAGGAAGAAGGTTCTGCGCGCGCAGGGTCAAGAGACCGATATAACAAAGCGTGTTTACAAAAATAAGGCGAATAATACGGTTGTTGGCGAGCAACAGGTAAACCGATGATGATGACAGCAGTCCGAATGCGAGAGGCAACTTAGATAAAACTAAGGGCAGCTAGGTTGAGACCGAATGCGAGAGCAACTTTATGTATAGCAACGTTCCAAGAGGAAAATGAAAGTCAAATAATCGACAAGGAGGGGATGAATGCAGTGCGAAGAGTAATTCGTGAAAATACTTTACGCTAAAGCGCTCATAATTGCATAGTCCAAAAGCCGTCAGAAGCTAGACAACATGGTCACAGAGGGCCAAAATTTCCATGCTTTGGGATTGGGTATCCCACGTACGTTTACACTAATAGGCAACTGCGAACATAAGGTAAAGAGCAGAGGCGCATGAAGAGAGTTAAGGTTAACATAGTAATAGAAGTAATAGGCCAAAAACACTTAGCAATTGTTCCAGTGCCACCAGTACTCAGGAGCGAGGTCGGAGCGTGGGAGACCATACGCACGAGGATAACTTGGTTGGGCACCATGAGTGTAAGCTGTGGGAAGAAAAATTGAGCGCAATAACAGCGAAGGCCATCGATAGGATGAAAATAAGAGCAACAACAGTATAGAAGTACGTGGAAGAGAGCGAAGTCGCTGCCAAACCCTGGTCGGAAATGGCACGGCCATCTGGGAGTAGTAGGAGTGCAGGAGACCGTTCAGATAAGAATAGTTTAGTCGACACACGGAGATTGGGTCTCACGATTGTAATGAGAACAACAGCGGGGAGGGCCGGCGGAAATAGGCGGGTTAAATATCAAAGAAGCTATAGTATACAGTGTGATTAGGTCCGGCAAGAACCTCGAAGTGAGGAAGACCGATCAGGCGAAACTTGATTGCTCGGTGCATCGAGATTGAGTCGTACAGGTAAAATGGAAAGAAACTAGAGAGGATCAGCAGTAACGGGTAGGAAAGGGTTGGAAGAGGCTGTATTAACATTGGATGAACAAGTTCAGCAGATACTTGAGGTAATAAAAACTGCTTTGGGTCCTCAGATTCTAGATCGCTAACCACCCGGTGGACTGGAAGAGGTCACGGAGAAGCAGGCTAGTCAGATGAGGCTACGTTAAGGGAGCGCACTGAGGTTTAGCTGCTCGATTGAAGAATTGAAGACAATGAGCGCAGCGAGGAGGACAGTCAGGATGAAAAAGCTTCACAGATAAAGTGTGGAGAAGCCAACGCTACTCTCGTGCAAAGGAGTATGAACCGCTCAGTTCTGAACAATCAAAGGTAATATCCCAGTAGTGTGAGAGAATTCCGAGAACCGGAGACCGATCAGACGAGACTGGATTAATCGACACATCCGGAGGTCTGGTAGTAATCCAAGAGAATTTGACTGATCAGGTGAGGATAAATTAGGGCAGGGCACTGAGCATTGGCCGTCCGATTGAAGAAGGGTTGAGTGTACAGGTAAGTGATGTAAGTGCCCATATTAATAAAGTGTGAACGAGTCTAACAGGATGTCAACGTAAGAGAGACCTAGCTTTGAGTATACAGAGCCTAGACCGTTTAAATATTGCTGGTCTAGGAAAGGTCAAAGATGCAGACCGGTCAGGTGAGACGGCTATTGCAGGTCACTGAGAAATGGCAGTCCGATTAAAGAAGAAATGAAAGCTGAGAGCGCCATAAGGAGGGGAGGCGGTCCGGATAGAAAGAGGTTTACTTATAAGGTGTGGAAAAGTTGATGAGGCTCACGAGGCAATGGGGACAGAGCGTTCCGTCTTCCGAAGAAATGCCGGTAACGTCCGAGCAGCCCGCGAGAACTCGGAGGGCAAGGGACCGATCAGACGAGGCTGGATTAGTCAGCACATTGAGAATCAATCATACAGTTAAGGCGGGAAGAAAAGTAAGGAGTCAGCAGCGATGGACAAGTTCGGGATGAAAGTGGCTATATGAATATATGGTATGCAAGTCAGGCAGGCTGGCAGTGTGAGAGAAGTTGTGTGTTGGTGATGCAGAGCTTTAAACAACAGTTCGATAAGCAGGAAGCAGTCAAAGAGGCGAATAGGGCAGGGCACTGAGAGCTCGCGCTCCGGTTGAAGAAGAAACAAAAACAGTGCGCGATAAGGAGAGAAGAGTCTAGAGTAAACGTTTACGGATAAGAAATGCGACATTTAACGTGGCTCTCGAGGTAAGGGTGACAGCGCTTTCAGTTTTCCGAGCAATCGCCGGCAACGTCACAGAAGTCGGAGAGAAGGAGACCGGTCAGACGAGATTGCATTAGTCGGCGCATTGTGATTGAGTCGTATAGTTTATTTGGGAAGGTAAGTGGAGTCAGTAGGATTGGACAGGTCAGAGATGGAGTGGTTATATTAACATAGGGCGAACAAGTCCAGCAGGCTATCGAGATGAGGGTGGCACTGCTTTGGATCGACCAAGCATGAACCGCTAACAGCCCGGTAGCCTGGTAGTAGTCCCAGAGAACTTGACTGATCAGATGAGGCTAACTTAGGATATGGCACAGAGTTGGCAGTCCGATTGAAGAAGGATTGAATGCGGACGGCGCTCAGTCATCTGAAGGATGACCAGTGCTCTTTCCCAGGATTTTGTCGCTGACTTTGCTGTTCAAAACTCAGTTTACATCTTTTTTCTCACTTCTATTTTGATGTGGTAACTTTTCGGTCTTTCATATCTCTTTGTTATAGACACCAACCACCTTGAAACGTAATTTCAGGGCAACTAATACTTACACATTCATCCCATTTCCAGGCTTTCCTAGTCAGTTTCGCTCATCCAGTTTTGTTTGCCACCGCCTTCTTTTTGTCCTCATTCATCTTCCCATTCCTGCTTCTAATTATTAAGCCAATTTCTCTCGCATAGGTACTTTAGATGGTCAAAGAACACAAAATACCAAATAGGTTCTTTGCCCTTTATGTTCACCCTACCATGTTGTAGCATATATGACTTTCACATTCCCACCACATGTGGTCACAGGTTTACTTGGTAGTTTCTGCTACCCATCTTTTCTTTACTTTTCTCGTCGCTTCCCCGAGGCCTGAAGTCATCAGTCGAAACTTACTGAGGATCCCATCTGGCCTGTTTGTCTGTGACTGAATAAACCTACAAGATAAAAAGCGGATCAACTCGGATCTCCAACACACTCAATCCCATCCTGGTCTAATACCCCTGAAAAATTTGACCTGGCTATGCGTATCCAGAGGATTGGATCAGCCAAGACCTGTCAACAAAAATGTCTTCAAAACAAATGATTACCACGAAATACCTAAATAACCCCATAACTACCTAACCCATGGTCCTGCCTGTCAAACGTCCAAGCTCCCGCTTATGGCTTGTCAGCCATCGCAGGCTACTCAATAGACAACGACAACATGACTTCCCCGTGCCACCATCAGGGTGGTTCGGGTCCACCCTGTTCGAGCAACTGTTTAGCGACAGTGCTCCAGGACGTGGTGGATTTTCGCCTGGCAAGCTTTCTCCCTATAAAAGGCTATTGATGTCTGTATAACAGCTCTGCGACGAGACGGATATGCCTTGCCTCTAACAAGTCACGGCCCCATGATTGTCTAACCAACCAACCACACTCTAAGCACGGAGTCTCTCAACACTTCGCATACTATCCACGCGGCCAATCACGATTGTATTGGCACATATCCAAACTGGAATAACCGATTGGCACATGCATTTCTACAATAATATATGCACTCTCAGCTCCAAGGTTCATGGCTAACTTGCATCATGTTTTATACATTCCTCGGCATTTAGTTGTACCTTTAACATGATCACGCCTACATGGGCGTGTCTTGCAATGCACGAGAATAAAGTGTTTGACTTTATTTATTTAGTTATTTAAAAAAGAGGAGAGACGTGCAGCAGAAGTTATTTACCTTTTACTTATCTTTTAGGGATCAACTAAATACACAAGCGCTGGACGACTTTCGCCAGCACATGTTACGGTAAACAGAAACTGCATATACACTACGATACCGTCCGACCGTGCGCAGCGCGTTTTACGGTTTAAAGGAACCGCCGTATGGAAGGAGGTTTTAACCGACGGCGTGGAGCAAATAAATTTTAGCTCACAAACGGAACGACAGTGTTAGTACATGACTAGCGGAAGGGGTACAGCAGGTGAACGCCAGTTACGCGCAGAAACAAGCGCGGGAATATCAGGTGTGACGTGATCGTGGAAGGCAAATGTGGACCCGGTATGCAACGCAGCTACGGTCAAGCTGTGCTAAGCGGAAGAACCAACGCGTACTGACCTCTCATTTGCCTTAGTGGTGGAAAGCTTGAACTTGAAAAGGGAGCCCGTGGAAGACAGGTGTTCGTCTAGCCAGGAAAAACGAGCACAAGCACCGGACCTAGCTTCTCGAGCATTCCAGCCGACAGTGAGCATCGTCGCAAAACCCGTGGGATGATCCAACGCCTACAGCATATAGCGCGGATGCAACGTCAGGAGAGGAAGCGTCGGGAGAATATAGGAATCTCCGGTACTCCACCAATTCAGCGATTCATCGACGGTTATCGACACTCGCATTGATTTCGAACTTCCTTGTTTGTCCTAGCCCTTGCACCAATGCTAACCACCTGAAGTTTGGCCAACGCTGCCTGGAACTGCAAACCTCGGCCGTCCACCTTCCCGTGCCAGACTCTGAAGGTCAGGAAGGGGCGTTTAATTATGGCCAAGGTCTGCTGCAGTAGTAAAACGTTTTGCTAACCGCGGGTAATGCGTTGGTTTACCAAGGGCGTTGGCGTTCTGTTTTATCCTTCGGTTGGGCTAGAACTCCTGTGAAGCAGTGAAGTACATATTTCGGAATCACATCATGAGTGAAAAGTATAACCAAAATACTATCTTATAAACTGCTCTCAGCTTTTGTTTTGGATTTTGCACCCGTTGTATCGCTAAAGAGCCTCAAGCAGGTACCCGTTAACTTTCATCATATTGGCTTACCTATAAGCTTTGTATACCCGCTGGCTGTTCACTTCTTTTACCATGTATGGATCCCCTTACATGGAGTTTCTTCAGTGAACTGCTTACAACTTTCTTCCTAAACTTGCCGAATCGCCCTCCATTTCATGTGGCTTGTAAAACCTAGGTTAGGTCCTGCTACTACTATTGCAGTTTGGTTTTTGTCCAAACTGTTCAATGTTGCTGAACAGCTCCTCTCTCTTCTCTGGATCAATGTTCTGCACGTCCATCGCAATCGATCGCCCCGACTAGTAGCATCGGCATATCTAACAGCTGGCGACCCCTGCCGGGAAACCACCATAGCCAATGCTGTGTTTTATCTTGAACAGCTCCATTCAGTAGCGCGATTAAGTACAGGTTAGCATTTCAAGTTCCTGCATAATATGTATTGGGATTCAAGTTGCAGTGCTTGTTCTAGAGAAGTGGTCACCAACCTATGGCAGAGAACAGGCTCACGACGTCAGTTCATCCGGCCCGCCGACCATACACAATTTTACGTATAAAGCTGAAGATTTTGTACTACAATTAACCTTTGACACTGAAGCTGGTGTTGTTTATGTCCACATACTGTCCAAACACTGGCTTCAGCCGTCTCATAATTTTTACTGGTAAAACCGTACTACCGTACTATTTGTGAAAACATATAGTTGGAACATCGGAGGATTTATCATGCAAACCTTGCGCCCGTGATTCTTGCTATGTTTATACTAGCTCCAAGCTTTGATCCAACAATGTTCAGTTAGCTTCATTAAATCTTATGCTGTGACACGGGATTTGTTAGGAGACCACTGGATTACGTTTGCGTCACTTTGGAGTGCAACCCGCTGAGCACATGGTTTGGTGCGGAACTCAGGTACTGGTTGCGACGAGAACCTGTAGAAATCAATACGGTGAACAATTATTCAGAAGTGATCACGTAGCCAGGCCCAACAATTATTGTAAAGAGCTGCAATCAACTAGGAGCAACGTAGCATAACTTAACATAGCGTGACACCACGGAGTTGACCTCAGGGATACCTGTGCACGGAGCGGTAGATCACTGGAGGACAGTCTACCCTCGGCGGAATTTAAACAATTGAGCAATCTAACATCCGGTTGGTTTGTATCATTTGTTGCATCTGAAACAGTGGCCTGTTCGTTGACTTGAATAGGTAAATCACTGGACCTTAGCAACCTTTGTTACCCCAAAATTCACGCTTGGCTATAGCATATACTAGGTAGCTTTTATCTTCTCATTTAAAAGCTTGATGACTGCCATTAACACACGTGCAATGAGGAAAAAGCGTGTGGAAAACCGAATAATCACGGTAAATAACATAGCCGTCATGAGTGTCGAGGAACCTGTGCCCTGTTGCGCACATTCCGAGCCGTCTGGGTTGCAAGAGCAGGTAAATAAGTCCAAAGGACAAATGACAGAGAATTCAGTTAGTGTTGGCGATCTTATATCTTCACTGTCAGCCAAAATGATGACGTTGGAGAAACAGTTAGCGGAACAAAATGAGTAACTAAAGTTGTTTGACTCATTCGGCTGGCTAGCTGGTTGGCTAGCCGAACAAGGCTGGCTAGCCGAACAACCGCCTCGTGGTGCCAGCTGGGTGGTTCGGGTTTGACCCGTTCCAACAAATAGTTCGGCGGCAGTGTTCCAGGACGTGGTGGGTTTTCGCCTGGCAAGCGTTCTCCCTATAAAAAGCCACAAATGTCTGCTTAACAACACTGTGACGTGGCGGTCCTGACTCGCCACAAAATAAAGTCACTGCCCCGTGGGTATCCGGATAATCCTTTCCAACACACGGACATCCATCTTCTACTCGAGCATTGCCGACGATATGAGAGTCAAAGTTAGAGCAGCATAGTTACAAACAGGAACCTCACAGTGACACACCCACACAGAGTTACATAGTTACATACCCCCTACCTAAACATACACGGTTACGGACAACATAACGTATTCTTGCACATTCTAGACCACGCATTGTTGTCATAATAATAATGCCTGTAAAGGCGTGCCCCGCCTTGTCGAGAATAAAAACTTTCTTTATTTATTTATTTAATGTCAGTTTCATACATAATTCAGTCTCCGTCTAGTCCAGCTCAAAAGCACAAAATTGGAGTCTTAAACTTCCTAAATGCAATAGCCGCTGGGGTTAATCAAAGATACAGAAGGGGAAATACCTCATCGCCCTCAATATAGCCGACAATATTGCGATTGACAACATTAGGCATACTGTTTCGAGGGCTTGCGACATCGCTGAAACCGATATTAGTTGTAGAAGACTGAGGAAAAAATGTTTACATTTTTCTTGTCCGAATCTGTTCAGCTTTCGTAGCGAAAGTCTCGCAAGTTCGTTTATCAAAAGTCAAAAGACTTTAAGATCTGTCCCGAAATGTTGCAAAGTTATTCTATTCGTAGACAGGTCACCTTTGCAACGTAAGCTTCAACGCATGAGTGCAACTGATGTCTCGCCCAAGCCGAAGCAGAGTCACCCTCCCTGCGCGCTTCCTGGATTGCAAAGAAGGAGATCATTCAAGATTGTTTGGTTCTCCCCTTATAAATAGGCAGATAATGTTAGCAAGGCCACTCTCCACATGAGTGACGCTAAGGCTGGCGACAACGTAGCGGAAATTGAGATGCTCACGCCCCCGCACCACATTAGTCTTGTGGACGTAGGAAATCGTGTAGCTTCACCTGTTGCACCACGTTCTGACAAACCAGCGGGGATTGGAATCAATCCCCACACCACTATTGAAACAGATACAAGTCCAAAAACATCAAAAGGGACTATCGAGAGCTCCAGTGAAGGTACATTACGGCCCATTGACATTATGACTACACATAGCAGCAGTGGTCATGGTTCGCGTCCTAAGCGTCTTAGATCAAACAGGGGCCTTCGTGCTGGAGAGGTGACTCCCCGTGTCCCAATGACAGTCGTGAATAATAATGCAGTTGCACAGAGTGGCAAACCACAATTCCCCATTGTTCCGGCGATGTGCCATGGCTGTTCTCCTGGCAGGCCTGTACATGGATTTGCTGAAACACAGACTATTTATTTACGTCCCTATCCATACTCGCTTCCGCCTTCTCCTCTCACATTGCCTTCTGTGAGCCCTTCGGTAATAACACCCTATCCAATTAAACTTGATCGCCCCAAATTACCACAGCATTCTTTTTGCATTCCCCCACCCACTCCCCCACCCCCTAATCCCGCTAGGACTGGCGAATCTCACGGTAAGGGATTTGCTGCGGAAGGCTCTAGAACTAATGTGATTGCAAGAATAAACACTGGACGGAATGATGAACAGCGCCAGGAGTTTTTAAAACTGATGATAATTAATATCCGTTCTCTGTTGAATAAACTTCATTTACTCCGCACCTTCATTAGTCTGAATAAACCTGATATAAATAAAGAAATAAATGGTATATTCTCGGTAAAACGAGACACTCCTGTAAAAGCGTGATCAAATATGCATACAAGCATAGCTTCTTTGGAAGGTTAAAACATTTCGTTTACTTGAAGGTTATAAAAGAAATGATGTAGTCTAAATGAGAAAGCATATTGTCAGGTAATAGTCAGACCGAGGGACCTTAGGGTGCTGTGGCGCGCAAAAATCCGTCGAAACACAAGTTTGGGGTAATTTCGCCAGGTAGTGGTCTGTGAGCACAGGAGCCTAAACAAGGTTTTGTTGCAACCAACAATCATTACGAAATAGGGAAGAGCTGTGCTTTAACAAAGAGTTTTCCATAGTAGAATTAGTTGCATAGGTTGGATGTAGAAGGCTGAGGACTGTGTCAGTGCGAAACGCTTAGCTTTGACTTTATTTTGTAGCGCGTCACATCCGCCACGTTGCAGTGTTGTTAAGCGGACATTTGTGGCTTTTTATAGGGAGAACGCTTGCCAGGCGAAAACCCACCATGTCCTGGAACACTGCCGTAGCTTCCGTTTAACAGTAGTGCAAGTCGGCTATGCATCGTATAGACCGAGTTTGCACTCTATTATTCGCAGTCTATGGACAGCCAAAATTCTTCCTTGGTTGGCCGAATGGCTTAGTACTGATACGGCAGCAGTCGTTGAAGCCGGTCAGTGGTGCAAGAATCGAAGAGTCGAATGATAAATGATGCAGGTAAGTAAACGCATTGTTAATAGAGGCCGGCTTTTCTATTATATTCTTGTCCGGCTCGCAACTTGTGTCCAGCTATCCACGCTGGACTTGTCATGGGGTCGGTGAGTGAAGTTGTTTTTTGTGGCTGAATAAATCCTTAATAGGTAAAACCGCCATTCTTCGCAAAGTGGATTCGGGATTCCTTCAAATGTAAGTAAATGTAACTGTTTCCATATCCAAGTGAAAATTCCGTGGAAGACCATCTGAACAGCCACGTATACGTGCGCAACGCTGTCCGTGAAATGACAGCAGAATAGCTCCAGGTGACTGGCAAATAGGAATGTTTGAGGTAAATAAATAAATAAATAGTGGTAATCACGCCAGAGTTGTTTGTCTTCGGTTGTGGAACGGAGTATCCATGTAAATATATTGTTCTAGGTGAGTAAATTGTTGTCTCTGAATACGAAGCCAGCTAAACCCATTTGTTTAGACCCCGTGAAGGTAGCGCCTCCAGAATAGCGCAAAGAGCTCCATTTGGACCAGTGTGTGGGTTTTCATTTCCCGGAGAAAGGACCAAGCGTTTGAGGATGGGTCGACCAGTCCCAGTGGATATACCTTTTTGTTTCGGTGGATGTAACTGTGGAAATCTCGGGAAAAACTGGCAACGGACAAGAGGCAGCCAAACAGACACAACAATGAACCAAGAAGCACTAACACAGGCTAGTGGCGCGCAAGGGTGCCTATGATACATTAAAACCTATGTAATTTCGTGTAGTATACATGATTTGCAAGCGCGTTCTATACCTTACGTCGCTGGTGTGACTCAGACTACAGCTACAAATTGGGAAGAAGGTTCTACACGCGCAGGGTCAAAAGGCTGATATAACAAAGGGTTATAGCAAAAGTTAAGCGAATGATGCAATGGTTGGAGAGAAACAGGTAAACCGAAGATGATGGCATCTTAGGTGAAACTAAGGACAACTAGGTTGAGACCGAATGCGGGAGCAAGATAGGTAGAGCAACGTTCCAAGCGGAAAAGGAATTTCAAGGAATCGGATAGCAGCGAATGAATGCTGACGGCAGTGCGGAGAATAGTTCGTAAGATTAATTACGCTAAAGCGCTCATGATACCACAGTCCAAAAGCCGTCGGAAGCTAGGAAAATGGTCACAGAGGGCCAAAGCTGCCATGCATTGGAAATCGTTATGACACGTGCCGTCTCAATAACAGAAAAATGCTAGCATAAAAGCATAAAAAGCATAGAAATAGGAAGAGAGGTAAGTTGAGCATACTAATGGATGTACCAGTCAAGAAACACTTCGAAATGGTCCGAGTGCCGCCAATAATCAGGAGCGAGCTCTGAGCGAAGGTGACCATATGCACGAGGAGAACTTGGATAGGCGCAAGGAGTGTAAGCCGTGGGAATAAAAGTGGAGCGCAATAAGAGAGAAGGTCATGGATAATAGGAAAATAAAAGTAGGCAGAAAGAGACAAACGGGTCAGGTGAGACAAGATAACGGCAGGGCAGTAAAGCCTGCCGTCCGAGTTAAAATGGATTGAAAACAGAAAGCGATAGAAAAGGTTAGGGTCTAGATGAGAAGGGATCATTGGTAAAGAGTGGGAAGGCCCACAGGTTTCTGCACGTAGTGTGTACAGAACCAATGGGTCAGCCGAACCAACAGAAGTGACGTCTCAGAAGTCCAAATGTATTCAGTGAGTATGGGGCCGACTACGCGGGATTGGATTAATCGGCGCTTTGGGGCTAGGACTATAAAGAAGGTAAGAAAATTGCTATAAACATAATGAGGGAACTAGTCTATCATTCTCTACAAATTGTAACGTCGAACAACTCCGAGTGAAATCTGAAAACTAGTGGCCAGTCTGGCGAGACTAAGTTAGTCAGCTCGTAGGAATAGCACCTAAATTAAACGCAGAAAAAGTGGCTGTGACAAAAGGTGAACTAGTCCAGCAGCCTCACGGGGTAGGGGAACAAACACCGGTAAGTCTGTATAGCGTACACCACTTAAGTCAGAGTAGCATTCGAGCAGTCAGAGAGAAGGAAACTGATCGGTGGACTAGATCACCACACCGTCAGTTAAAGAAGAATTGAAAACAGAGCGCGATAAAATATGTTAGCAAGAGGATAAGAAAGGTTTATTGACGAAGGGTGGGAGAAGCCTAAGAGGCTCTCCAGGTAATGTAATCGGATAGTTGATTCAGCCGAACTAAGAGAGAGGACGGCTCAGAAGCCTGAATAAATCCGGGGAGCAGGAGGCCGATCGGGTAGGACTTGATTAGTCGGCGCGTTTGGATAAGGACATGTAGTAAAGGTAAGAAAGGAGCCAGCAGTAAATGGCGGGAAGTCTAGCAGGCTCTAGATCTAAGGGAAACATCATGTTTAGACTACGGGGCGGATACCGCGTAAGTCTCAGTAGCATAGTAGCAGACTGAGGGAGACAGACTAGGCAGGTGAGCCAAGATCACGGCAATGCAGTAAAGCCGGACGTCCGATTAAAAAAGGATTGAAAACAGAAGGCGAGAAATGAAAAGGTTGGGGTCGGGGCGAGAAGGGTTGATTGATGAAGATTGGAAAAGCCCACGAGGCTATCCAAGTAGTGTAAACAGAACCATTAGGTCAGCAGAACCAAGAGAAGTGATGTCCCAGAAGTCCAATGAATTCAGTGAATACGAGGCCGACTAAGCGATATTGGATTAATCGGCGCTTTGGGACTAGGTCGTACAATGCAGATAAAAAATAGGCTATAACAATAATGAGGGTACAAGTCTAGCAGTCCCTCAGAGTAGGGGCCATAGAGTTAACGCTGCGGAGCCTATACCTGATGTCATGGTTCTGTGCCTAGCCGGCTGCTCTCTATCGAAGGTTATAAGCTTATTGGAAGTGATCGAATACAAGGCAGAGTAGGTGGTTGCATAATACACTACCCACAGAACCTCACTGCGTCTGAATTCACACTTCCACTTATATGTCTCACTATTGATTCCGCTTGGTTACTGTTGTCCCTTGGCACTAAGCGAACTCTTGTAGGCTGTATATACCGCTCACCCGGGGTCAGCTTCAGTGATGAGAACCAGTTGGTTGACATCTTCAATTGCATAACGGATCTTGGTTCCTTCGATAAAGTTGTAGGTGGAGATTTCAACCTACCAGATATCTGTTGGTCAAACTTAGTAACACACGCAAAACTTGCAGAGATCATAACCTCCGTCGTCACTGGTGGTTGGGAGCAACATGTTCTCGTGGCTACCAGGGGAAAAATATATTAGACCTACTTTTTACCTCAGACACCTCCCAGATGGCTACTGATGTAATTGACGGTCTCCCTGGATGTGGTCACAAAATAGCCAGATGTAAACTTATAGCTGTGTCGTCGCATGTGAGGTTTGCGATGGTTCCACACTTCCCGCAAATGTTATTTGGGTAGATTTCTCCGCTTTGTTTAGGGTCCAAAATTGGAACCCTTTATTTCTTTCCTCTAATATTCAGGGAGCCTCTGATATCTTCTATGACAATGTAGCTATGTGCTTAAGCATACTTGCTTCTGTGCTAATACGGGAGCCTCTTCTAAGTACGCTAACAACGCAAAGGACAAGCGGAAAATACGAGTGTTAACTCGAAGATTTGAATGTACTCACGACTTTAATGTATTATTGAGACTCCAACGCAGTACAATTAAGACGGACACGAAACATCGCACCCGTCTCATGCAGGAAGAACAACGGGCTGTAAATAGTAGCAATACAAGTCAACTGGTGACTGCATTACTGAGGAAAAGGAGAGGTGGCAAAACTGACCTACCCACTTACATCGTCATGCCTGAAGGTGAATGCATTGATTCCCCAATTGCCATGGCGGAAGCCTTTAGCTCATACTTTTCTAGATCCTTTAATGTTGAAAAAGAAACCCTGGAATTGTCAACCTCGTTTTACTTTTCTGAACAAGTGCCAGCGATTGAGCTTAGTGTTGCCACGATAAAACGTATGATTACTTGTCTACTACTATCCTACAGACCTGGACCCGATGGGATCTCTTCTGCTTTGGTCAAACACGGTGGAGGTGATATCACTCTTATATTTTTAAATATCTTCTCTTTGTCTCTCCAGTCTTGTCAATACCCCGAAAGTTGGAAAGCGGCTGCTGTTATACCGCGACATAAGTCCGGGTCGGAAACTGACATCCAGGTCTACCGTTCCATTAGCCACATAGCTATTCTCTCACGCATGCTAGAGAGAATTGTTAAGGAACATGTGCTCTCGTTCCTAATATCGCACAAACTTCTCACCTTCACATCATGGCTTTCTTATGTCTGGCTCGTGTGTTACCTGTCAAGTTGACATCCTTAACCATCTAACTGAAGCAATTGACTCTGGTCATCAGTGCATTATCATCTTCCTCGGCACGCAAAAAGATTTGACAGAGTCCCACACAAAAAGCTGCTATATAAATTAAGTTTGCACGGTGTTACAAATCCGCTTAACTCTTAGATCCCATCGCACCGTAGGATGGTCGCAAGTTGTGGATATCAATGGTTACATCTCTTCACCTCGTTTGGTTACCTGTGGAGTGGTACAGGGCAGTGTCTTAGGCCCGTTACTCTGCCTGCTGTATATAAATGACCTGGTTTCTGTTATACAATTTGAGAAGCCTTATTTGTTTGCTGATGATTTAAAGGTGGTTTACATGTTCCCAGGTTCTCAGCGTACCGCTGAAGTTGACAATTTCCAAAGTAACTTGAAAGCCATTGAAAGATGGGCTGATATGTGGCAGATGACATTTGCAACATCGAAGTGTAGTATTCTAGCGTATGGATGTCAGATAGCAGCCAAAGTGTTCAAACTTCAGGATGAAGTCATTCCCATCAGCTAGTCGGTTCTTGAATTAGGTTTAAGATATTCTAGTTCGTTAAACTTTAGCGAACATACAAATCATATAGTGAAAATGGCTAAGCAGTCGGTCGCGGGCTCATATGCCACCCGCTAACCTTGAAAGAAACCAGACTAATTGCTTCCAAAATCAGTATCTGGCCTTTGCTTGAATATTGCTGTGCTGTGTTTAGTACATTGCAAAAGGCTGACTTGAGAGCCACTGAAAACGTTCAACGCGCCTTTACGAAGCGCATATTTGGCTATTCAAGCACGCTTTCATACAGAGATAGGTGCAAGCAGTTGAATCTTGAACCTCTGTGGTTACGAAGAATGCAACTAAATCTGTGCTTCCTCCACAAACTCGCGGGGCGGAAAGCATATGCTGGAGCCTATCAATTGCACTTTCGGGAAAACACCATTTATGAACTGAGAGATAATGAATGCATATTCTATTTACCTAAATTCAAGAGCAGCCTAAGGAGACTTTTCTATCTTCTTAGATATGGATACATTTAGAGTAAGCTGCCAAAAGGGATTAGATGCATTGAACATTTCTGCATGTTCAAGAAAATGATAAAGGCTTATCTGTCAACGGACAGAGCGAAATGGGTCTTAAAAATTCAAATTGATTATGAAAAGCTGTAGGAAGAAGGGCCGGATCATGTATGATACTAGCGAATATCGACTCGAATGCACCAGAGAAAACACGATCAGCGAGGATGAGCTGCTACAAACCGCTTCTTATGCTATTCCTTAACGCTACTTCCTATGCGGTTTTACTCCTTTCAAATTTAATTCAAACCAACTGTCTTCTGTTTAAAACCGAGAGCAAAATTATTTACTGGTGTGACGTCAGGAACTATTTTCGTAATTATCCCAACAAATTGATTAATTCGTAATATTACTCTGCAATCCCTTTCGCTACATTTGTTCTCCAGTGCTACTCATTTCCCCTTCTTTTCTGAAGTTAACAGTCCAGAAACATATACTTGAATGCAGTGATGGCAATAACTGATTCCCTATGCGACTTTTGCCTATGGACAACTGGTACACTTATCTGTCTCCGGCGGTCACGCCACACAATTTATCGTATGATCGGCTCGGTCCATTTCTACGCCGATGTAAAAACACCTGCCTATTTCTTACACTTACGATATAGTTTTCACATAATTCTTCTTTGCCATATTCTTCCTTATTTCATTGTTGGCCATGACTAGGCGGATCTCCTGTGGTGACGGATTACAGCTTCCCGATTATAAAAGACATTACCTATGCAAGGCTAATTACCACCAACTGACTGACGTATAAAAATAAATGAATAAATATTTTATTTTTGACTATGCGAGGCACGCCCATGGAGGCATGATCAGATATGTACAACTGTACAAACATTTTATGGCAACAGTAACAGTGACAGTAGATAATTGTTCATATGTCCATGATTGGATGTGTACAATGGTGAAAATGCGAAACAGTAATTTGACTGTCGTGAGATACGGGACCTCAACTAATAATAGATTGAGGATCCTGAATGATCCATTGGAAGGTAATGAAAGAGCACGCTCAAGAGATATATGCCAATAGTGAGTTTGTGCACAAGTAAGGTAAAGGGCAACGTATCGTAGGAAGAAAAAAGACGGCAGTATATGTAGATGTAGTAGTTCCAGTGTAACGATCCTATCTAGAATTGTGACGCTAGTTGACCTGCCAGTGTGAAGTTATGGGCTGTGACTTTATTCGGTGGCGAGTCACATAGGCCACATTGCAGTGTTGTTAAATGGACATTGGTGGCTTTTTATAGGGAGAACGCTTGCCAGGCGAAAACCTACCACGTCCTGGAACACTGCCGCCAATCCATTGAATTGCAAATTGTAACTGGCTATGTTTCTTGTTGAACGTTTGTTTGCTCGGTCATTCGCAGTCAGGTTGCGTCCCATTTTTCTGCTGGCTGATGCCTTAGCTGGTTGCCTGTTGCGTTCCTGGGTCCTGTCCATTGGTAGGTCGGGTACTAAACATTCTTTTTGAATATGATGTGTTGAACCTTTGCAGAACCAAATGAAATCTTCTCTCATTATGTATATTTGCCGGGAAGCGAAGAATTCGTGTCCAGCTACCCTCACTGGACATCGGTAGTTGGGTGCAGATGGTTAGAGTGGAAGTGAAGCCATGGCCCAGGTAAGTTTTTGTTGGTTATTTCTTCCCATCCCAGACGGAGGCAGTTCCTCAGTTCAATCCCGAATCTCTCCGATGTTCACGACCTCAGAGCAAAGGGAGAGAGGAATAGGCCCAGAGAAGACCGAAAAGAACCGTCAACGTACCTTGCATTGGATCAAAATCCTACTTTAAGACATTTACTTGAGAAAACTAGTGTACAATGTGTAACAGATATTACGCTAAAGATATTTTTAATTACGCAGAAGGCATGGCCTAATGGGTAAAATACTTTCATGTGCATAAGGGTGAAGAGTAGGATTCCGGTAAGAAATTCATGAGGTATAAGCTAACAATGTTCGAATTTTACCTGAGAATAGTCACTATTAGTTGTTATCGGAAACCAAAAGACAATGACGATGTGTTCGTATTTATATATGCTCCACGGGATAAGGATTTCCTAAGACACAATAACTATAATGTACATGGGTATATGAAGATAGGAAGCTGAGCATACTAGAAGCAGGCTAAGATTAAATGGATATGAAAGGAAGACTAAGTGTTGAAGGTAAGACCATCAAAAGGTAGCGATAATAGACCGGGTTTCAGTGGCCAAAAGTGCGTGTTAGGTAAATCATTCTAGTTACTATTGAATAACAGCCGTGTCAAAGGATAGGACAGCAAACCAGCTAAGCTGTGAAAAAACTATACCAAGAGGATAAACATTCTACAGAAGGACTGACCTATAGCAAGCTACGGGTATTCGCAAAGTTGAATAGAGACTACAGCCAACAGCTGCTGCTGATCAGAGTTAGCGGCTATGTGAAAGGATGTAACAGTGGCTGGTTTAGCCATATCATTAAGAAATTTGACCACATGCTGGATCCCTACAGTTCCAATAGGCAACTGAACGAGCGAGTGGTTTGAGATAACTACCTTCCAGAAAAAAGTAGGACCGCAAAGAAGTGACTCCATACATACATGGGGCCAACAATGGCTAGCTGCTGTCAAGAAGAGTAGACCCGAGTAAAACGAACGACGGATAACGGCGCGCTAGGAGAGAGATAAGTGGCCAGCAATAGAGCTCGGATTAAGCCTTCAGTTACTAGTGGATCCTACGGTGGCACATAATAGGTCAACAGACCAACTGAGCTGTGACGCAAACAATCCAAGAGAATGAACATTGTAAGAAAGAAGCGACTCCTACCGAGCCCCGGATATCCGCAGCGTGTAAAATAGGCTATGGCGACTAGCTGCTGCTACGCAGAGATAGTGGCTCTAGAAAAGTGTGTATCAGTGGCTGGTGTAGCCATGTCATTAAGACGTTTGACCAATATTGGATACCTACAGTTTCGATGAAGAAATCAACATGCGGGCGAAGCTTAGAGAGACAGACGGCAGAAGAAAATGAAGGCTGGAGTGTCAAGGAGTGGCTCCTTGCAAGCTACATGGAGCCAACGATGACTAGCTGCTGTCAAGAAGAGTTGATGCGAGTAGGACGAACGACACATAACGGCGCGCTAGGAGAGAGAAGAGTGACCAGCAATAGAGTTCGGATTAAGCCTTCAGTTACTAGTGGATTCTACGGTGGCACATAATAGGTCAACAAATGAAAATGAAGACTGGAAAGTCAAGGAGTGGCTCTTTGCATGCTACACGGAGCCAACAATGACTAGCTACTGCCAAGAAGATTTCACGCGAGTAAGACTAACGACGGATAACGGCACGCTAGGAGAGAGATAAGTGGCCAGCAATAGAGCTCGGATTAAGCCTTCAATTACTAGTGGATCCTACGGTGGCACATAATAGGTCAACAGACCGGCTGAGCTGCGACGCAAACAATCCAAGAGAGTGAACATTGTAAGAAGGGAGCGAGCTCCGCACATCCGCAAAGATAAATGGAAGCTATGGAGACTAGCTGCTGCTAAGCAGAGATAGTGGCTCTAGAAAAGAATGTATCAGTGACTGGTGTAGCCATATCATTAAGACGTTTGACCACTACTGGATACCTACAGTTTCGATGAAGAAATCAACATGCGAGCGTAGCTTAGAGAGACAGACTGCAGAAGAAAATGAAGGCTGGAGATTAAGGGAGTGGCTCCTTGCAAGCTACATGGAGCCAACAATGACTAGCTGCTGTTAAGATGAGTTGACACGCGTAAGGTGAAAGACGGATAACTGCGCGCTAGGGGAGGGAAGAGAGACCAGCAGGGCTGTGACGCAAACAATCCAAGGGAATAAACATTGTAAGGAAGGAGCAACTCCTAGAGATCTCCGGATATCCGCGAAGTTGATTGGAGCCTATGGTGACTAGCTGCTACTAAGCATAGATAGTGGCATTAGAAAAGGATTTATCAGTGGCTGGTGTAGCCATATCCTTAGGACGTTTGACTACTACTGGACACCTACAGTTTCAATGAATAATTCAACAGACGAGCGAGGCAATGGAGCAACTGTGTGCAGACCACAGTAGTTATGTTTTGTGACGTAGACAGTCCCAGAGAGTAAAGCAGAGTTATTTGGTAGGACGTGTCCGGTTTTTTGGCTTTTCAGACTTAGAGGTGCTGTGGGCCATGTTCCGAAGTTCATCCTCAGGTATATTGGTGTTAAAGAGCTCGCTTGTAGGCAAGGTAGCAAGGTGTCTATGTAGGGCTGATCGGAACTGTGCAGTATTCTCGGATGCCCTTACTTGTAATGGTAGCCTGTTCCAGACGCGAGCGAATCTGTAGAGAAAGAAGTCGTTACGCAAGTTAGTGCGGGCTGTGCCATAATAGAATGATCTGCGTGACGGACTGGGCTGAGGCTTCATGGCCCATAATACATGTACAAAAGCAGCTCTAAAAATATCAGAACATCTGATAACCAGGTGATGGCTCATATGCTACTATGCCACACCGGCACACGGCCAGTTATTGCATGGAAGTGCGGGCGAAACCTTTTGAGGGAATACCTTGCATGGAAGCAGGTCCCCTGGGGATGGTTCCAAGGGTGGCCGTATTACTTTAACTGGACGTCTGTTTAAATCTGCACAGGTTACTGTTCCTGATTTTTAATTTCTTTAAAGCATTAATCCTGCCAATTAATTTAGTACCTGTTTTGGATCCATTGTAAAAAGCGTGAACAGATTGATTATCTTTTGCGATCCTGTTGTACACATTGATCAGACCACAGAGTTGGACTGTATTTCGAATCATCGAGGAATATACCATTTATTTATTTATTTAGCAAGGGCCCGACGCAAGGTGGCTTGCGAATCAGAAAAGGCTTGAAACGAGCCAGAAGAGCCATCAGTTAAACAAATGTTTCATCGGAAGATAAAACATAATAACATCCAATGGCATACAACACTGAAAACTTAATTGGCCTATGTTCACCACAGGGCTGTATGGGGAAGCCTTGGGTAAGGGCTGTCATGTGGGTGGCAAAGCGAAAACAGAAACGTAGGGCAGTAGTTGCAAGAGAAGCACGCCGACAGAGAGGGCGCGTGCTGAGTTCGAAAGGTACTGACTTCGTGTTATTTCCTATTAAGTATTTGGCTGTGGACTGGAGTGCGGCATCGGGGAGCCGTCGTGGTGGGCTGGTCGGACTGCAACAACCGTCCTTAAACAGGAAAAGGGCCATCAGGGCAGTTCCCCCGCCGCGGCCCGACGTTGGGTTAGAAAACATGACCCTAATATTTAGAATCGCATGCTCTATCATCAGCGCGAGCCAAGCCAAACGCGTATTGTAGAGACTGCAATAAAGGGGAAGCAAATCAAAAAGAGCACATTTCAAGGTAGGGTGCGAATCACAGAGTTCAATGTGGACTGGAGGAGACTTCAGTAAAAATCATGGGTCATCGGAAGATACAAACAATAATAAAATCCAATGTCACAAAAAGCTGAAAGCCTAAGTGTTTCGTATTCACTACAAAGGAAAGCGTGGCAGCTGGGTAATAGAGATTTCACGTGGAACAGTGCTGTGATGCTAAATGCCCGTGCGTTGCACAGGTAACTAGTCTCAGCATTGTGCGAAAACAGGCCGCTAGAGACAACACTTTGCTCAAGCCTTAAAAGAAGGTCCCTGCCCATATATAAATACACAAATATGTAAACTTTATTTCTAAATGTTTCTATGAACATGGTCTATGAACAGGTCTGCGGGTTATGATCACACAGCTCGATTGGCTTAGAGCACGAGCACCACGCATTATCGCTGACGGCGGGAGGGCATCTCCGGGTGTTCAATCGTTTGCAACTGCCCGCCTCTAGCTAGGTAGACCCTGGTCAAATTGGGGCAAACCCGCCAAAACCCACCTGCTTCTGACCGTGGTCGCAGGTGTGTCCTGTTACGGTCGCGAAACCTATATAAATCGTTCCAGTACCTCCAAGGCTGAGTGCGACGGCCCTCAAGCAGATCCCAAAGTCTCCCTGCAATCACATTCCCTAGCTGGACCAGCTCCCCACTGTCTTGTGCGTCCGGCTATTGCACCAAAGGCTCCGGGCGGGGTCCCTCAAGCAAATCCCCGAATCACAACAACCATCTCGCGTGCGATTGCTCACCAATGTGATCGTGCGCCTGCGCGCAAAGCACTCAGTATCGGGTGCTGGAATGTGCGCACACTACTGGACCGGAACTCCAGCGAGCGCCCTGAGCGAAGCACTGCACTGGTCGGGATGGAGGTGGCGCGCTACCACATCG
Organism: Dicrocoelium dendriticum; assembly: GCA_944474145.2. Lineage (NCBI taxonomy): Eukaryota > Metazoa > Platyhelminthes > Trematoda > Plagiorchiida > Dicrocoeliidae > Dicrocoelium > Dicrocoelium dendriticum. The sequence continues at coordinate 115,900,412 of OX104064.1, forward strand.
GTATTGTGGCGCTCAGCAAGACGCGGCTCGTCGAGCAAGGAAATTTGCATGAAACAGGTGCTGGTTACACATTCTACTGGGTGGGCAATGCCGCCACAGCCCCACGTGATCGTGGGGTCGTATTTGCAATATCCGATCGCCTCCATGGCCTGCTGGTGAATGAACCAACAGGCAGCAGCGCGCGACTGATGGCTGTTCGCCTACGACTCGAAAGAGGTAAGCTTGCTACTTTTATAAGCACGTTCGGCTGTGTGTTATCCTGATGACACGCGTGGTCAATTCTACACTCAGCTATCCTCCGAGATACGGTCTGCGCCGAGGTGCGACCGACCATTTCTGCCAGGTGATTTCAATGCGAGCGTTGGGCGTGATGCATCATTGTGGAGAGATATTATCGGTCTGTATGGCATTGGTTCAGTGAATGCGAACGGTGACAGGCTGCTCTCACAGCATGCTACTGGCGGACTGACGCGCACGAACACTCGGCTTGCACTGAGTGCGAGCGATATAGCAACTTGGACGCATCCACGCAGTGGTCACGCTTATCTGCTCGACCATTTTATCGCACGTCAGCCTGATATGCGTGAAGTGCGCATGGCACGTAAACTGCGTGGAGCTGAGTGTGGCACTGATCACAAATTGGTGAGGACCAAACTTTTCACATATTTTTGTAAATCTATGTATAGCACTCCCGCCGTGAATCAGCGTAAATTTAATATTCTCTTCCTCGGTACTGTGGCGAAACGTACTGAGCTGGAGAAGTCGATAGCTGCAAGCCTGTGTGATGTGGACTGAATAGCCACAATGGGCGACCTGTGGCACCACATTCGCGACCAGGTGACAGCTGCTGCCAAGGAAACTATAGGACGCGCAAACTGTAAGCGGCCTGGTTGGTTAGATGAGAACAATGGGACAATTGGCGCATTGATGTCGGGGAAGATTTCAACATTTGCTGCGCATGTGGCAGACCCCAGTGACTTGGGGAAGAGTAGTCAGTTTCGCAAAATTCGAAGGCGAATGACCCGGAAGCTCCGCCGCATAAAAAATGCATGGTGGTCGGAGAAGGCGAAGCAGATAAAATACTACGCCGAACGCCGCCAACACGAGGAATTCTTTGACTCCTTGAAGGTGGTGTATGGACTGAGATTTGAGCCGCTAAGCACGCTGATCGATGGTAGTTCAGGCGCTACATGCACACCGACTGCAGACTTAATGCAGGTCAGACGAAAACACTTTGACTGTCTCTTTAACAATCGTTCAGAGATCGACTGGCCTACATTTAACTACCTGAAGCAGCACGATGTGAAGACGACACTGGCGGACATGCAGACACTGGATGAGACGCGAAGAGCACTTGCTCAGCTGCGAAACGGCAATTGTGCCGGAGCCGACGGGATCCCACCTGAAGTATAGAAGCACGACGGACCCGAGTCGTTGACTGCGCTGCACCACTTGGTGCAACTTGGGTGGATTGAGAAGAAGGTGCCTCCTGAGCTGAAGGATGCCCTTGAGCTATCACTGTACAGGGGTAAATGGAACAAGCAACGTTGCACCAATTATCGTGGCATCAACCTGTTGAGTTGTGTTGGCAAATTGATTGCCCGAATCCTGTTCAAGCGCCTCGTTAGTCAGGTTGTGGAACCGAACGTGGCGGTAGAGCAACATGGATGCCGTTCGGGTCGCAGCACTATAGATGTAGTATTTGCGGCTCGGCAGTTGTAGGAGAAGTGAAGAAAACGACACCAGCCATTGTACTCGCTTTTTGTTGGTTTTACCAAGGCATTTGCTGCGGTGAACCACAAGGCATTGTGGCTGGTGTTGGGTGTTTGGTTACCAACGTAAGTTTGTTAGCTTAATTGGACGTCTGCACAGTGGTATGCGAGCGAGGGCGCAGTTGAGTGGAGAGACCTCGGATGACTTTACAGTTGCTTCTGATGTGAAGCAAGGCTGTGTCTTATCTCCTGCTTTGCTTAATATATGTCTTCATCAATGACGTCCTGCGCTTTTGATGCGGCTTGTGCTTACGGTGTTCGTGTGGAGCACCGTATTGATGGTGGGTTGCTGAACATCCGTCGTTTTGGTGCGAGAACACTAGTCCGTGAGACAACTATCCGTATGTTGCTGTTTGCTGACGACTGTGCGTTGTGTTCACACAGCGCGGATGAGTTGCAGCATATGACTAGTGCTCTGGACTCGACAGCGGCCAAATTCGGGCTCACCATCTACACAAGTAAAACTGTCTGTCTTCTTCAACCTTTACCAGAGGTGCAACCTTTAAAACTGTCGCGAATCCGCATTGGTGCTGAAGTATTGGAAACCACCTCCCGCTTCAGCTACCTTGGGAGCGTGATGTGAACTGATCAGCAACTACACAGTGAGCTTCATATCCGGGTGTCGAAGGCAGCGGCGGAATCCGAGAAGCTTGGGTACCGAGTGTGGAACAATAATCAGCTTACCATTGACACGAAGCCAGGAGTGTACAAATCCTTGGTGCGGTCCGTTCTTTTATACGGCAGTGAAACGTGGACGACGTACCGGCAGGAGGTACGATATCTCGAGCGGTTCCAGCGGCGGTATCTTCGACGGATTTTGCGCATCGGTTGGGGCGACAGTTGCAGACACGGAAGTGTTGCGACAAGGTGGAATGTACGTAGTGGACTGCATACTTTCGCTGCGACTTCTGAGGTGGATCGGTCATGGGAGCCGTATGGATTCGACGCGGATGCCGAAGCAGCTATTACATGATCAGCTGCATGTTGAGAAGCGGCTCTTGGGGAAACAAACGTTACGTTTTCAAAACATGATTACAAGGAGCCGCTCAAATTCAAACTTGAATGCAGATCATGGAACTCGAAGGCAGTTGATCGGTGTGCATGGAGCGATCTAGTCACAAAGTAAGTTGCTGCAGTGCGGAGGAAAGACCTCATACATGCAGAGAAGAAGCGGCAAGTGTGGAAGCGGCATGCACCTATGGGTTGTACTCCATCGACATCAAGCGCATGGTGCTGCAACACATGCGGTCGCGAGTACCTGAGTCAGGAAGGCTTAGTGAGCCATCAACGGGGCTACTCGGGACCACTACCAAAGCGACAACGGGTCCTGCAGCGAACGTAGGCAGAACCGGCGCAACGGTAGTAAACACGCTGAATTCGATTTACGAACCGCGTACTTGCATGCTAAGGCAATTTCTTTCAGGTGTTGGGTTTTCAATTTTGTCCTAATGCTTTTCTTTCTCATATAAATGCCTACCTATATTCTTTTCTCTGAACTTGCTCGCGTCCATTATGCCAAATTTAATTAATTTTCATAAAATATTCGTGTTTGTGGCACTCCCAAAGCATATACTTTCAGACCTCGTAAACTTACCTCGGATTCTTTTGTAACCAACGTATTTCGTATGCCCTTTAATTTAACCTTTATGTAACCGTTGCCTTATGCATTACTCGATTTATTTGCTTTGTTAGCTTTCTCTCAAGTGGTTGGTTGTTGCTTGATGTCCCTGGTATGGTTGCGCTTGATGTGCATGTTGACAAGGTGCCTACCTGTCTATTATTTGCCACCTCGTCCATACTGGCTCCAGGAGACAGTTGGTCGTTGCTGGAGGGGACAGGGTGCACGGTCCTTGTGGCGGTGTTACGATCGAAGAGTGGTTCCATGCACTCAGTGTGGAGCGGACTACGGTCCAGCCACCGACATGTGTGCGCTTGATTCCCCAAATACAGCGCGCTGGTGCCTGTCTGTGAAGGAGTGTGGGCCTGCTCCGTTGATGTAACATGGCTTCCATCCGCGTGCCTTCCAGGCTTACTCCTTCGGGTTTACACTGGATATGATCTTTTTGGACGAAGCTGTGGGTGGTGCAGCGCAAGCCACCTATGGTCCCTGTGTAGGCGCAGGCGTCCTATGGCTGACCACATTGACAGGTAACTCCGAATTCAGATGCCGCCAACCATATCTATTTGTATATACGTAGACTAGGCATTCAGATACAATTGAACTTTACCTGTACTACTGGTAAGCTCTAGTTGCAGCAAGGACTACTATTCCTCAGCTTTTCCTTTATTTTTATGTTTTCGCTAGTTTGGTTAAAATCCACTTTATTTCGCTCTTCGCAAAGACCCTTTATCAATGAACGGCATGATAGTTTTGCGGCCTGCACTGCCCGTTTTCTTATTTATACGGTCCGCGTAGCTTAATTTTTCGCTTGTTTGGCACGAGGTAATTTTTTGGTCAGCCGGCGCGCCGCGTGAGAAGTTTGGTGACACCTGGTCTAGCGAATAGGCCAAAGGTTTACCTGTTTACTGCCATAGATTTAGCCTCTGCACCTTTTTGGGTCATTGCTTCTTTAATTTGTTTTGTGCATCTAAAAGCTACCTTTTCCAAGCGTACAATTGCTTCTGGTTGGATTGCGTACCTTACCTTAATACCGCAGTTTCTTCAAGATATATCCTCCGCTGTGAGAAATGTCATATTGCATTTACCCCGAACCGAAATTCGAGAGGACTGGGTAGACTGTAATTTAGAGAATCCTAACTCCAGACGAGGCTTGACTGCAACAACAGTTTAGGGATCTGCATTTAGTGTTCGGTTTGGCTTCAGACTTGCTACCACAGGTGCGACTTGTCCTAGGCATTCCAGTATGGATGGTAGGATTCATCACAGGCTGTAGGCGCTGCCACCCTACTAAAGAACACAAGATGGCCTTGCTTTGACAGACACTCAGTTGCTAGCAACATTTTGCACTCCTAAGCAATGGCGTCTTTGAACCAAAACAACAAGTGACTGAAGCAAGCTCACACTGTAACGTTAGTGACCGAATCTTGCTAACAGACACAAAACATTCATCTGACGTCCGGTAAGTACTGTTTACAATGCTGGAAAGGAAAGCTAAGTAACAAGAGGACGTACTAAGTTCCCTTGCGTAGACTGTTAATGTAACCTTAAAGTGCCCGCTGCCAAATAAGGAAAGACGTTAGATGTAGTGAGCTTTAGGGGCGTTAGGAGCACACCATGGCATCTTGTGTGTTTGGTATTTGTTTGGACAGATAAAAGGTCCAGCAGGCATGCCGGCAAACTGCTAATGAACTATAAGTGAACAATAAGTTTTTAATTCCTTTTAGTATATTACCCAACGTGATCAGACAAAACGGGGAACGTAACTCTTGAGAACTGTAATGCTTGGTCCCTTCTGCGCTTCAAAAGAAACCGGCTCACTGAACAGGTGGTCCCAAACACAAGAAGACTGCTCCACGCGGGAGCTGCACCTTGGACTAATTAGAACATACAGCTCCTACTAACTCAGCGAAAGCAACTATGAAACCGTTTAATAGCAACTAAAGTAGCCTCGGGCTATTCATCGTATCATAAGCTCAGGAAATTATGTAGCACGAAAAAGCGGGTGAAGATGTAAAAATATGAGCGGAGCCTGGCAGAGCAGCCTGCGTCTAAGCCGAAGAAGATCTACCCTTTTTTTAACTAAAGAACAACGTCAGCTGGGAATAACCTTTTCTTCATCGGTACAACAGCTTCCGTTCTTTACGAAGACGGCGAGTAAGAAGACCTCCTGGCCCAGCATTGCAATCCATTTTACTCAATGGAGAACCCACTGCTCAACAGTCCTTGGTTCTACGAAACTCAACTGTCTCTGAGGACATCGTTCGAAGCGAAAACTGTCGCGGAGACGTTGCATAAGCTAGATTAAAACCCATTACATAGCCCAGATTGGTTTTGTCCCCTCTACCTCAAGAAAATGGCAGACTAGATTGTCACGCCTATTTACCAGCATCTTCATGTCTGTTTGAAGCTGAAAGTCTGCCCGCCGAGTGGAAACTGGAAGTTTTTATGCCAAAACACAAAGGTGGAAATGATATTGACCCCACGTACGTTCTCCAAATCTGTATGACATGGAACCTTCCAAAGTCATGGAGAAGCTTACCAAACGTGCTCTACGGAATTACTGTTCTGTCCTGGACATCACCTCTACTACCCAGCACGACATTCAGAAGGGCCGCTCTTGAACTACCAACCTACTGCTGGCAAAGCAATACTGGGCAAGATCAATAGATGTCGGCAAACGCCCAGACTTGGTATCCTTTGCCTTCGGGAAGGTGTTTGATTAAGTCCTATCACCGCGGTTGCTGTACAAGCCTCGGGGATTTTGTGTCAGTGTATGTCTGTACTCGTGGATCCCTGACATTTTGGAAGACGGAAACGTGCAGGTGCGAATGTATGAAAGCTATTTCATCCTGTGTTAAGGACCAGCAGGGTTCAGCAAGGAGCTGTCTTCCGACCTGCACTTTTCAAACTGTGCATCAACTACCTTCCCAAAACGCTTCAAACCGCCTCCCTGATTTATGCTGTTACTCGCAAGCATAGGTCGGATGTCACGGACGTTGATACTGCTGATAAATTACAGGCTAAGCTGGAGCTACTGCACGCCTGATCCATTAAGTCTTGTCTACCTATCAACTATGCCAAATGTTGTGTCCTCCCGATTGAAGGGTCGCTACCAATTGGCACCCACCATATTCAAAAGGTTCCTCATCAAGAAGACTGTCAGGAGAATATATAAATATAAATATAAATAAATATAGGTATATTTCTAGACAAGCGCTAGATGCTGTTCCTGCGTGGGGATCAGATCAAATTGGTACATAACATCAGTGCTCATTCATGGAGAAGAAATATCGTTAACAACTGCTTTGATCGCTGTTTATCTTCCGAACAGTAAAGCAGGGATAAATACAAAACGTTTCGTGCCTCGACATTTTTGAAGGCAGTAGTTTGGTCTCCGTAGCTTATGTACGAATTCTGCGCTTTTCACCGGCTACCGCTGCCAAACCTTGAGGTGCCTGAGTTCCATTAGTAAACGATCAATCACTGGAGGAAAGTTGATCCATTTTCTTTGGTCACATCATCGCATTTCGAGCATCCATTAGTA